>OX104063.1:190494444-190681201 GCA_944474145.2 Dicrocoelium dendriticum | reverse complement strand
AGATTTGCCCCCAGCACTTATACTGTATCGCCATTTATCTAACTTAAACAATTAGCAGAAATAACAAAACATGAGCAAACTGAAGCAGAGCACACGAAAAGATCATGCTACCAGGACAGTGAGATTTGTTCACCAAAGCTCGCTGTCACGTCCACCTGTCAGTTCTTGTACATATGCGGCCTGGTATTTGCAGTCAGCGAAAATTGCATGTGGCATTGAAGACTGAAATTTCCAAGCAACAATTACGACTTAAGCGTACTTTAAATTAGGCTGCATACGGCTGATCACTGATCCTCGCGGAAACTATGTGGAAGGATATACATGGCTCTGAAATCGGTGGCTCAATCTAAAAAACCACACACACTTACATACGTACCTGCTGATGGTATTCCTTAATAAATGCAAGATCTTTTGATATGAATCAGCGGTCCGCACGGAAATGCGCACGGAAATGTGCAGTTTCAATGCCGTATGTTGCGCTTTTACATACTCATCGAGAGCACTTGTTGAAAATTCGTGTAGTAGGCAGACTTTCCTTGAAAGCTATACTGTAATCATCAAAAGTTCGTTAAATGGCAGTTCAAGTCAAGTCAAAAAAGCTTTATGCACCCAGATAGATGTATTTTCAGCATTTACAATATCCAACACAAATGTGATATAAACATCATCAGTAAAGAGGAGAATTGTACAATAGTAAAAGAAGGTATGGGTAGTGTGCGCAGATGTCACTTAACTAAACAGTCCAGGATCTTTGAGCAACGACAGCACATTGATTAAACAAATTATAAGATTCCCCTTACAGTTTACCAGGCTAATATATGTTAACAGTTGACAGCTAGCTACTTTCAACTGGATAAAATCAACAAACCGCGAGTTGTGCGAGGTGTCTTGGATACTTTTCAAACATCGGTGGAGTTCAGTGACCGCAGTGACCCTGCAATTGTCCAGCCAAATAATTCGTCAAAAAATTCAAATAAAATTGGTGGGTTTTGCAGCAGATAGCGCAAAATATGATGTTTTGTGGGAGGGCGGCAACGGTCCTGATAAAGGCTCCGCGTTGCGCTAAATACTGTTTTCCAAATCATTTCCTCGCATGGTTCGACCCAACTGGAGCGCCATGAATCGCAATATATAGTCAAAACTCCATGCACAGCAATCTGGCCACACTGTGGATGGCATAGTGCTAGGTAAGCACAAAGCGTTTAGTTCAATAGCTCAAAGCTTTTCGTTGAATTTCACAAACTATTAAACAGCGGCTGTTAGCATGGTATCAAATTATTAAAAGTATCTAAGTCACCAGGGTGTTATAGCAGAATTGAGTTTTGCTTCGCTTGCTTGTCTGTGCCGCTACTTCTGACATCCATTTGCACTGATGCGCGAAACACTGTTCCCAGCGCATTGTACATTAATACGATATGACAATTTTGGAAGAATTTTAGCCGTTCATTCTGACGCAGCAAACCGGTAATTTAAACCCGTGTGACCAAGTTTGTTTTAATTTTTTCCATTTTTGGTCACTATGCGTTTTAGCCGTCAATTGTAATATTTCATGACCAGTTTGCCATGCCTGATTCAGCTGACGCTACTGCAAGTAACTCGTAAACCTATCTCCTCTTTGAAGTTTGCATTATCCCTCGTAATGGGTGATCTACATCGCCACACAGCTGATGTTGGGGCGTGTGTGCTCGTTATCAAATGATCTTAAAAAAACCAGGTTTCACATTAATTCACAAGAACAAATGGAGCGTGTTAACCAAGATAGCTTGGTGTGAACTCCGTACGGCCACCAAGCATGGTACGCGATGTTTGGCAGAATATTTGATAAGTATACGGAATTTGTTTGCTCAGAAAGTTTGCAATAGCTTACTCAATCTTGGTAACAATTCTTATCTCACAATAGCTTATAATGACTCTACCTATTGATTACAAATTTTCCTACTTAACTCCGCAAGCAATTAACAGATTTGCTCCAATTAACCTTACGCACGTATTAGAATCCCAGCTTTGTTCAGAGAGCAATATCTCCGCAAGAGACACTGCCACCTTATTTGAATGAATGAGAATGAAACTAACCTTTCTAGTGGCACTTAACACCAATTTGCACAATTTTGGGTTTGTTGACTGAATAAGGTATATATCGACTGTACACAAAAACTAAGCATGGGAGTTCCGCATTGATGAAATTGTGGGCAAATCTTTGCCGGCGGCGAGATTGCATAGACGCTAGAACACAAGAAATATAGTAGAAACGAACTAAACATCTGAAGACTGCATACCAAACATCCGGGTAGCCATAGCAATATTAGCGAAATGCGCTCATATAATAGCATAACTTCGTAATGGTTTCTTAGGGGAACTGGCCAATGCAGGGAAGCAAAGTTCCCTAAATTCTCAGCGTAATGAGAATAGAGTAAAAGTTGTGATAGGATATGACAAAAAAAACCCTGGTTGATTTCCTTGCGGCTGAGTGCAAGCTACCTACTAAAACAGTTGGTGGCCTATTGCAATATGTATCAGAGAACAGAACATAAACATACCTAAACAGCTCAGTACCCTCCGGGTCGCCATGATAATGATGTCTCTGTAGCACACATGTTCTTGTCCACCACTAGCCACATATAAAAAATTGCATTCAGCAACACTAGGCATACGATGTAAACGGTGTCACAGATGCTTAACGCATGCAGTTCGTGCGTTGCCTTCCAGCCAATAAGCTAATCGAATAATTATGCACTCGCACTACCTGGCTAGACGTAAATGACGCATTTGTTACGAAAAACGACTGTTTGGAAAGCCTTCAAGATGACTCAGAATATGTTGTTTAATGGAAACTTGAAATAAAAGCTGAACAATTCGACAAGACGTGTGCGTCTTATTGGTACAAACATTGCAATAAGATTGAATGACTATAGGTTGAACATGAACACCATCCAGGGCGGTGTCATGCTTTCGAAATCAACACGGTATTTGAGGGCAACTTGTATCTGGCTAGAGGAGGTAACTTTCAGTGTTTATATTGGTAGTATTTGGGTACCAGTGATAGGGAATGTTATGCATATTAAAAATGTTTATCAGGAGGAATCTATTTTACCCTCCTAAGTGAAACTGATATCAAATACATAGAAGCGACAAAAATATTGGGAAAGCAACAGTTTATTTTCGGCAAAGTCTTCAACACTGTATATGTGTATGCACCTATATCTCCACAAGTCGTAATGCTACAAACTGTAGAAATCACTGGGTCACTAAACATAGGTATTTTGCTTCTTTTTTCTCCAAAACAGTAGCTTTTAATCTAACATTATTGCGATTTCTATGTATTGTTATGCTCAGTAGGTATAGGCAAATAAAACTAAAATGTGTATGAACAACGCGCATATTTAGCATGCGACAAAACTTATAATTGGCTACAACAGGAACAAAATAATCAATGGCTTATGGTTCGCTGGGTAATCCGTTGGTTAGGAAACGCCTGTGATACGACGCACAGTTTTACCACACAGAAATCCTTGATAACGATATGTGTTTAGTCCACGTGTGCACATGTGCATACGAGCGAGCGCACGTGTAAATATGTGTATGAATTTTAATTTTACAGCCTGTTCACTGGACTTGAGCGTTCTTCGTGAGCGTGTGAATTGATATCAGCTTGTGTGGCCAAAATCCGTAGCCCTCCGATCGATTAGCATGTCCAACGATCGGCTTCGGCAATTATGGCGATGTCTGTACATCTTTTGATGTTCGCTTCAGCACATTTAGACATTTTTGAGGGAGGCCTCGAAGCAGCTTTATGGCAATACCACATATCCCGAAACATTTTTTGTATTTATGCACCTCATAGAATACAGACCTCTAGCTTACAGTTGCAATTGCTGGGTTTGTGCTAAATTGATTATTACGAATGTTCAGATGAACATGTACAGCAGTTCTTCATGCCCACGTCATTACACACCTGTCTCAATGTTTTGAAGTATGTTTTACTTCAAGCATGCGAGGCGCTGTTTGAGGTTCGTATGCTCACTTTTGGTATGTAAACCGAGAATAGCATTACAGATCACAATATGCGTTGCAATTTACTGTGCTGAACTATGGAAGGCTGCAAACATCACTAATTAGTTTAACACGCTGACACGGAATATATCCGAGGTTACTGCATGTCGATTACAAGCTCCTGCTGGCTGTTGTCCATCATTTTATTATACCAACTCTCCATTACTGAAATGCCGAGCAGCATGTGTCTTCAGACGCGGTTTGGAGGTTTTGTTTTTGGTACCCGTATGAACGGATCACGATTCGCATTGAATGAGCCTTGCTCCATTCCATTACTGGAACCGTAAGCAATTAGCAGGTGTTTTCACACGAGTAGCACCCAATCTTCGTTTGTTTCTTCAGCTACGGTCTAAGTGATCGAGTTAGCCAAATTTCAGTTTAATGCGATTTGCGGTCCAGACTGAGATCGCACTTCTTAATCCATTCACTTGACTGCTTCAAACTGATCGTGTAATCAGTCATTAACTGCTGTAACAAACGTTGTTTACAGGGACTCGGCGGTGCTGGTTTCCAGCTGACATTCCAGAGACTAGTCTTCGATGTTTGATATCTCAACCGTATGATAGCACACAACTTAAATACGGGTCGGGGTGTGTATTATTGCCTAGTAAAGAACTCCTAATCTGCAGTCAGCAGTTTTTCGTTTCAAGTTCAAACGAACCTATAGTAATATAATATTTCTAAAAGCTCCAACAGATTAGGAATGTACTGCCTGCAACGTAAGAAATGAGTGTCACATATTGGTCCTACCGTAGGACGGCCGACTTGTAGACTGGCGGGATATAACTTTGTTTGTGGGGCACATTGTAATGAATGTGCGAAGTAGATAACAACCCTTTTAGTTTATCCATTAGATTCCTTAAATATTACATCACTGTGTTTGACCATTATTTGAAAAGACCCAAAAAATATGTGCACTGGAAACCGTAAGTCGTAGGGGACAGCTGGAATTCGGTAATACCTAACTCCTCGATTATTATAAGTAGGAATTTAGGTATCACCAATGAGTTACTTATGCTTCCCATCTTCTAGTCACCGGCAAGTGGATCCGAAGGAAATACCCCATAGTATATCTTTGTTACCAGCCGTTTATGAAGTCATTTGATACACCGCACTGGATATTTTCATTATATTCGGCTATACTGTTTATTGCATTCGTTGTTACAGTCTGTCTGCGGGACATAATTTTAGCTACACATTGTTTAATTTTCACCGACGACTCATGTTGCAGCTGGGAATTGCGGTAGAGCCACGGCTAGGACCCATCCAATCACCTATTTATACGGTTGTTGAGAACTACAAATTAAGCACTAACTGAATGCAAATAACACAAAAATCCCTTATTTATCACCCACGTTCTTATAATCTTGTTATTACTGACGAAATTTTACTAGTAACTTTTCCAGAAGTCAACCATATGGCATTCCGTAAATGCCTCCAGAATAAAACCTCTTAGCACACCGCGATTTGAAGCTTCAGAAATAGAGCGGCAGATGCTGTGGATTCCTATGGTTCCTTAGACTGTTCGGTTGGCTTTTAGCCCAGTCAATCCACCAAATCCAGTGACCTCATTTAAGCCTCGTTTTACCCATTCATTCTCTGGCGCTTTTTATGAGTGTGCATTCGGATGCGCAATCTGAAACACAATCCATTGCAAAGCGAACTCCAGACAGGAACACTCAGTTGAAGTTTCCTCACCGTCGATCACTGGAAGTGCATCGGAGGGGATCAATATTTGCTGTTAGCCAAATACAAATATTATGTCAAGCCTTTAACGCAGCGGCTCCATGGTTAAGAGGTAGACGTACTTGTTAACATCACAAACTTCACGGGTTTGAGTCGCAATCATGCTATCACCCTATGTAAGGTGCTAAGAAGTAAGCAACCGGCCGGGGTTGCAATGTTGCATGCGAATAGCACCCACTATTCGTCTCTTGATTACTACCTACAAATTTATGTTCCTTTTTCTGCGTTGGCTTGACTGCACTTTCTTTCCCCGCAATTCCACAATGAAACGTCCTGCTGTTTCGTCCATTTGTATGCCATATAAATGGCTACACAGAGAATGCATCGAGTTAATCTTCACCATATGAAATAAGCTTTACTGCATCTGTAAGTCCCAACGGCAAGTGTTGCAAAATTTCATGGATCAAGATAACTGCTCACCGCTAACCAAAGATTTAGACTTACAACATAAGCAATTGCAATCTGTTCATGCTTCGATATGCCATGATGTAGGAAAAACTGTTTTAGGGTATCAGAAATGATGGGTGATTCTTGTAACCCCAGCGAGATGGTTCATACCTTTTAGATACCATTTTGACACTGAGCAGTAGCACACTATTCGTTCTTGTTTTACTGACTCAATCATACGGCCACGTTTGCTACATCGGGCTCAACATTTTTTCTCTCAGTGTGTTAAGACGCGGACTTTCTATCCCGTTCGTTTCATTCATCCTTATCCTTATGTAGCCCATAACGAAGAGAGTCCGTTGTGTCTGACTTCCTACTTTTAGATGTCCGCGCCCGATTTCGCTCCGTCTCGGACTAGTATTTGATAGTCCCATATCCTTACGAGTGAAACACGGTTATGCTACTCTGGACTCCGATATCACTTATCGGACAAAATAAATAGCCTTCACGTAAATGACTTAGCCAATGGGGCTTGGTTGTTTTCATCAAGTAATCATGTCAAAAGTTCGGACTAGCGAATAGCTGAATCTTATTGGTGCCCTTATATAGAAATCCGCTTCCCGGCAACCTACAACATAATGACCACATTTGGGGCGCATATCTAACGATAAATGATATGGTTTAGTGGAGCCAATCTGTTAAAATCCTTGTTGAGAAGACGGCAAATTCGTTGTGGCTACCCCAGTAGTAGCACGTCAATGCCATCCACACTGTCAAAGTTCGCAAACAATAACGCTATGCATTTCTCACCATTTCTTTTCGCGTGCAACTTTAAATTCTTTCATATATGTGCATATTTTCATGTCAATAGGAAAGTAGTGGAACAGTATCAGAAGAAGCGTAGCTTGGGTTTACTGTCTAGCGCTAAAAGGATCTGCCATGTCAGACCCGACATACAACGAAAATGCGCATGCAACTACTAAGTACTCAGTTGGTCTAGCTGGTCAAAACATTAAGCGGATCGAGATGCCGTTATGAGGTCTAGGTAACCGAACTCTCCAGGGACTCAGAGCATGGGGTCACAGGGTGAAATAATTGGTACTTGACGGTTTTCCCTGAGGCATGCATGCATGCATGCACCTATGTTGGTAGATGAAATAGACATCACACACTTGCCAATGGATTAAACTGTTCAAGTACCTTACAGATTGAAAAATGCTCTGAGAGTAATAATGGAATCCAAATTGTATAGGTCATTCCAACTTTCACTTAGCCCACCACCTCGATTCTTGTCTCTCATGCTGCTTACCGCTAACTTGTGTTGACTCACTGCAGTGAGACAACTCCGACTTTTAGGTAGGCGAGCACTCGCTAGTCTGAAATGCAGTGACCTGTAAACTTTCATAGGTCACGCACTTCAGGTAGCGTGCTGAGTTTATCTCCAATCGTTTACCAACAACACTACGTTTCGGAATTGAGTAAATCAAAGGTGGAAGAAATCGACAAATACTGAGTAATGAAACAAAGCAAGACTACTTCTAACCGCACGGATAATTCGGTTGGTGTTCATGTATATTTTAATTGTGATATACCTCACGGTATAAGTAAACAATGTAACTTCGTAGGATAACAACTAAAGTACTCTCGTGTTTCTTTTTAACGTGAACTTGGTAACCGAGCTTTTAGCGTTTGCCTGGGTGACATCAAGTTATACATGCGAAACAGCTTTGCTATACGAACACTAGATCCCACCGCCTGAAGTAACAGGGACCTATGAGAGTGACCTTGCAATTCATGAGTTATGCTACAAAATATGGTTGTCCCTATTCCAGGGGGCGGTGGTTTTCAAATGTCATCCCGGCACGTAGCGTACGTTCCCCCAGAAACTTGGTTCCAGACAGTCTGCTGTTTCTTAACGGCATATAGTTTTCAAGTTGTTAGCGAAATCATGGTCGAGCGCTCTTTCGCAGTTACCGTGTAATTAATTACTGTCCGCCCTTGTCTCCTTGGCCAAGTTGTATAAGCTGCTGACTGAAGATGCAGGCTGCTGTTGGTCATGGGTTCGAATCCTGATGGATTCGATGGATGCACATTGCTGGCGAGTCCAAACATGATGAAACGGTTCTA
This sequence comes from Dicrocoelium dendriticum, assembly GCA_944474145.2. NCBI lineage: Eukaryota > Metazoa > Platyhelminthes > Trematoda > Plagiorchiida > Dicrocoeliidae > Dicrocoelium > Dicrocoelium dendriticum. The sequence continues at coordinate 190,672,891 of OX104063.1, read as the reverse complement.
TGGTGTTTTTCTAGGAATGTGGTGAGCTACCTTGTTTCGAAGCTGCTGCGACCAATCTCACCTAATTACAACAATATTCTCTACGCACAATTTATATAAATAGTCGTTGCCTCATGCTGATGTTCATTTTGTGCTAGTATGAGTTACACTAAGACTTTTTCCGAATGACTCTAGAATTGTTCCAATCGAACAAATTTATTTTCAGTTCTTTGCATATTCCCTATTTATGTTGCGACTTTTTCTATCCTGTTTTGCTCGTTTGTCGGGATCACTTGAGTCGCATTTTCCCTTGCCCAAGCTCACCATTACACCAGATCAATTTTAACGCATATTTGTAATTGCTTCACCATTTTTAGCTAACCATATTTACTGTTCAGCTTGTATGTTTAATTTTATTTCATATTCCTTGCTTACGCTTTGATATCCACGTTTCGACTACGCTTTAAGCAAACGGAAATAAGTTTCCTACTAGTCGAAAAACCGTCACTTTGATTAGTGACTCCAGGAGACTGGTGGTCGTAGCTGGAGGAGACAGATTGCACGGTCCTGCTGATAATGCTAGACTCAAAGAGTGGTCCCATGCATCCAGTGGGGAACGGGATACAGCCCGACCACCGAATTTTGTACACCTGGTACGCATAATTCCCAAATTACATTGAGAGAAAAGCTGGTGCTGCGCATTCAGGAGTTTGGACCGGCTTTGTTAATAAAAAGTAACTCCCGTGCACCTATTTTCCGGAGTTATACCCTCTGGTTAACACTGCATATTGGGTGTACGGATGGAGCTGTGGGTATTTTAACGCAAGTCATCCATGGTTTTGCTGTATGCATAGGCTTTCAGTGGCTGTCTTAGTGAGGCTGCGTGGCAACAAATCGGAATCGATGCCACCAACCAGTGTTTTCTCAGTAAGCTGGAAGGCCTTCTTGCCTGGGAAATCGTCAGGATGACCAAGTCATGACTGAGTAAAGTGACCACAGATGCTGTGAGAGATTTTCTGGGTATTATTCCCCTACGAAGTGGTCGACCCAGCAGAGGAGACCGAATAAACTCACAGGACGTACATGCCTTATGTCAATGTCATCGACGACAAAAAACATTGTCAATCGTCTATGATGTCGTATCAATCAGAGAAAGCAGGGTCTTACCACCACAAGCCTGAGTGCACCATCGACTCATCCGATATGGGGGGTGAGGCGCAGGTCATCCATTGTCTTGTCGTGGACGCAGTCGTCCTGCGGTTCTCCAATTAGGGTCAAGATAACAGGCAATACCGGAATCGGATGACGTTACAAATGCATAAGTACACGTCTATACACTAGCAAATTACAAATACATCGACATTAGGGCGTAAATAACTCAACTATATCTTATTTGTCATCTATATTTTTACACTCATGTTAGTACCAAAATATTCTCAATTACACTAGCAGAATTTCCAAAGTTAACCGTGTAAAAGACATATATTACCTCCAGAACCATGTCCCTTGCTACACAGCGATTTCATGGTTCAGAAATGCAGTGACACATTTTGTGGATTCCTATGGTTCCTTAGACTGTCCGGTCGACCTAAACCCAAGTAGCTTGCGTCTTCATGTGAAGTACCCATCATCCAGTCGGTCATTCTGTGGCAATCATTTTGTGGATATTAACGTACAGTCTACATCTAGACCGCGATTTACTTTGAAGTAGTACAGATAAACTGTGTCTCTAGATATTTTGAAAATGGAATGACTCAAAATGGTTCATCCACTGTCTTTAATCATCCCTAACGGTTCTCCGCTTATGCACAATAATCTCCTCGGATAAGCTAAGTCCCCGAATTCTTTCGCAGTTTGCCGTTTCATCTATAAACTTGGCACTGGAGTGCAGTGATATGATTGCACCAACCGTAAGATCCATCAGTTTTAAATTACTGGCTTCTTCCAGTAATTAGCAAAGTACAAGTGCAGCGAAATGAATTTAAGGGTGATGATTGGTTTATTCCGTCGCATTGTTTTATTCCCTCAACAGAGGTATTTTTGGAAGGAAACTGCTTATCCTTTGAGATATTTGGACAAGCTTGTCACATACTAAGTTTTCATTTCACCGCGAATATGCCAGTTAAGATATATGGGTTTGGTTTTACGTCTGAATAGGGGAAAGACAATTGTAACTAAAGAGAACACTAACTGAATGATGTAATCGCTTTGTGGCTCACATTGTCGTTCCTTGCTTTATCTTCTTATTTAATTGCAAACACCAAACCCATTTGCTCTAAGTGACAACACTGCTGTATGCGCTTTAGTAATTAGAAAGGTAGAGAAGTTAACGTGTGGTAAAATCATATCTGCAAGAAAGCGCGAGTTTTAATGCGTGACGTTTCCTTTCCATAATGCAGCACGTATGGTAACTAACTGGCTGCCTGTCCCCCCAATGGCCCGCCCCATTTTTTTGAATCGATCACGTCTGTTTGACTTATCTCTACCTCAGGTTGCATTCCGACCAACCTAGATTTTCTCCTGATTTACTTTATAGGGATAGTATTTCTCTGTTTTGGTTTACTCCTGGATACATCGACCAAAGCGTAACTAGCTGATTTACTGACCTTTCGAGCAATAACTCCTCTATTCACCATGTCTCCTTCCCGCTAACCGCCCGTTTCTCTCGGCTCTCTCAGTCAGTTTCTTGGGGCCTGCCTTTTTCTCTGATATCGTTTCTAATTATTCTTTCTGATTACTTTCTATCTTATTTATGAGTTTTCCCCTCTTCTGTGTAATCATTGCATTTCACCTCGCTATAAAATGGTTTTGGCAGCTAAGTTGAATCAATGCAGAGGTGGTTAGTCTATTTTAAGTGGTTATCGCATTTGTGACCTCAGATACACAAGTTGCCATGGTATTTCAATCGCAATTCTTAAACACATCTCAAACAGTGCATTTGCATTCTTTTTTACCCTACTTTTTGTCCGCTGATAGTGGGGACGATTAATACCACTGAGGTGGACGCACGTACCATTGAGAAGTTATCCTATTCCGTTCTATCAAAATATGTTTGTTGACTTTGGTACTTTCTGCCACTCAGTCCATTTCTGATAGTTTGCCCAGACATTATCGGAACCGACATCCTGCCTTGCGTTTATTATTGCACCAACATTTGCCCACCGAGTCACTCATTAACGTTCTAGTTACCATCTCGTTCCTCGGTAGTCACGAAATGGGTTTTTCTGTCTCAAATTCAATGAACACCGGTCTATCGATGTTTGATGTTTCATTGAGCAACTTCCAACAAACCTGACAATCAGTCACGGATATAGTCCAGTCGGTAAATACACGGGAATTTTTATGGAGCACTTCACTCATAAACGATCTACGACCAAATATCGGATTAACTAATGTGAGCATAATCTCCGGCACTGTCAGTAAACTTAGGAAAAAATCCAAACTGCATAACTTCATCGACTGGATACAGTAGGTGGAACAGTAAGCACAAACTCTGCTCAAGTAGGTTTGCATTTAGTGCTTGTGTTTACCATTGCGGCAAACGTTATCTAGCCTACCGATTTATTTGGATATAGTAACGCGATTCGTTTTACTAGCAAGCACCTGCCTCGTTTTATTTTCAAATAGCAAAGGGCAACAGTTGCAGTTGGAGGGATCCTACGGCTTCTGTCGAAAATCTCGTCGATGCAAATACGAAGCAGCGTTCATCCTAGTCATTAACGCTAGGTCGCTCTTACTATGATTTCACCTGATAATGTTCATCATTCCAACCTCGACAGCCAGCAACATTCACTTTCATGACCACATGGTTAAGGACTCAGCTTACTAGACAGCTTCTTTATCGCGCTTTCAGATAGGCGAATCAACCGGTACAGTCGTTATCTGTGGTTTTTAGACGTCTGTTCAAATACTCCTGCTTTTACGCAGCTTTTTCTGCGTACTCACCCAAGTCTAAATTCATCCGTAGGCGACTAGCCGTATAACTTGACCACACCCATTCCAAAACGATTTTCCAATAAACAAAACAATAAATTTCACTTCTGTATCTCGCACAAATAGGACGCATACTAGTTAAATCAGTTTCCAGCTGTTTATTATCATATGTGCAAGGCGGTGTCACTTATCCAACACGCACTTCGTTAGCACAATTCATTTTGAATTTAAAGTTGGCTTGTCTCAGTGCTTTTCTCACTAAACTCAGAATAAGCCCAACAACATTTTTAAAACCAACCCCATTCCACCCAATTCACCATCTAGTTAGTGTTTGCGTAAAATACTCGATATGACTCATGCATTCTTCGGATTCGACACAACTGCTATTAATCCATTTCACTTCCAGTTCGATTCCGGTAAACGAGGAAATTATTCACCGACCTGCATGTCCACATCGTCGACCAGCACCCCCTATCTTCCGTCTGTTACTCCATTTGCTTGTTCGGTCGCCTTTCTTGCGTTTACTGTAAGTAAACCAGTCCACTGAAATGGTTGTGGTGTTCGTTGAGTGGGATGAGTTCACTTCCTCAGTAAAAGTGTAGTTAATTTTGTATCCCAAAGCCAATAATTTGTTTGGAGCCATAACCAAGGCTAATAATATAGTGGCGCGGAATTCAAGAATTACAGGCAAAACGGAAAGGGCACAGAAAATTAAGAATAGGGAGACTAACGATGGCGCCAGGGAAGAAAAGTGGCAAAGCAGCTTGAGGCCTGAGGAGCTCGCATGGAATGGTTCAGTAGAGAAAAAACATATTGTATCCACTCAGAGTAGAGCGGGAAAAGTACTGTGGCTATCCTTATTTTCCGGAGTGATGCGTCTTTGTTCACGCTCGCAGGAATAAACATAAGTAGAGCCGCAAAACGACTGAACAAGTCGAGAGCTATTGAATGAACCCGAGCCGACCAGAATGTGACGGAAAGAAGCGTAGGTATGGGGCAAAACATGAAGGGCTATGCAATGACGCAATCTGCCGAGGAGCATAGCTAAATCGTGAGCGGGTTCAGAATAAGGTAGTGCGTACTGGAATGGAAACAAGCCCCATGTATTTGTCTTTGCATCGGTGATTTAATTGCCTATTGTAAATAACGACTGTGATTCATTGCTGTTCCGTTAGCTTATAGTACTAATTATGAGGAGTTTATTTCCGCTTGTTTCATTTGTGTTAGCAACATATTACGAACACTTCTTGGAATCTCAATTTTTGTGTATTTAGCGCACCGTATACTTTTCACTCAAATACTATCCACTAAATATTTGCTGTTCGCTCACCTACGGGTTCACGCGCACCCATATCCATATCTGTGTTAGGGCTATACAGATGTTGGAAATAGCGTGGTAAAGACTTTTGAGATGCAACACATTGTATCTTCTAGTTCACACTTCATAATGCAGGCAACAATTTACTATGCCTCGAGGACCCTTTCAAGTGCGGAGTCCGCCGGTCGAAATGGTTAGCAATGTCACGCTTCCTGGTTTTATACGCCATAGGAAACGAAAAATTTTTCGCACCGCTAGTAACAAAGGAATACAAAAGTTAATGCTGCAGTCGATTCGGTTTGCTCTCTTGCATTGCAACGCATACAGGGTTAAATGGAAATTACTCTTACTGCAGTGATCTTCATGTATCAGCTGGTTAACCACTCGGTATGCTTTGATTTAGCCAATGCTGCGAAACCGATATGATGAGTAGCACTTGTTCATTGTCCTGATAAAGGTGAAATATAAGTCGTGAGTACCTAACGCAGACAGTTTACTTACTAACATGTTTGGCTACCATCCCGTTGTCCAGTCAAACGATGTGCTACTTAGTTCTCTTCATGGTATGATTGATTATATTTAACATCAGGATTTCAGGACTAGGAAATGCATGGTACCGCGAATAAAAGATCGCAACTACTGCAGAAGCACAGTGGTGGGTAAGTGCTTAATAAATATAAGTGCCCATTATTTATTCATTTTTAGCTAGATAAACCTGTCGCAGAATTTGCTTAACTGTAGGAATCATGTTGCGCAATGTGCTAGAATCCTTTAGCACGTTTTTGCAACAGGCTGTTTAAAATATTCACCTGCATTCATCTGTTTAAAAATACTTCTTCATGTTAAGCTTGAAATTAGTCAAAATGTCATCCAAATTTATGTATCGGGTGGTCATGGTTGCAATGACAAATTATCCATGGTTACTGGATGCATGAAGCTACAGTATGACAATGATTAGTAAAATTTATATTTCATAATTTCTACTTACAACAATGTCTGACATCCATTACATGTTGCCATTACGGCAGAGACTTCCGTATACACTATGTCCAAGATTAATGATGACAAAACAAGGACAACAGCGGGTGATGAATCAAGTATCATTTTTAATAGCTACTACAAGTCCACGTTTGCGTTAAATAATAGATGCACGGCATTCAAACCGCGCTCTATGAAACCTGATGTGGAGTACTTTCATCAGACAGGTCAGAGCTGTGCTTTACGTAATTATTCACGTGATTTCGCCCACCGACCCGTGTACGGAAAAACTGAGCTCCGGATTGTTGCTTGTAATGGAATGTGCCGACATTATTCCCACAACGATAAGACTTTCGAATTCATTCTCGTTTGGCCCATGGCAACTAGGAAATACCGGACGCTTTTGCGTAGTTTAAAAAGATGTTCTAATTTTTACATATTGGTACTAAGATGCGTACATTTATGTCTGATTGGTGCACATTAGCTGTTCGGGGTCATAGGGACGATATACTATTGTAGGTTGAAAATCGTGCGGCAACATATTAAAAATAAATAGAGTCGATGAAATGTTTCTTCCACAGGGTTATTTCAATATCAATATCCAAATGACGGGTTAGATGTTTTAATTTCGCATGCCTTTCCTTACCTTGAACTTTAGCAGATTTTGAGTTTAAAAATGCTGCACAAATTCTAGCTCACATTGAAGCAACTTCTTATAGACATCTTCCTGAATCATGCGTGGTACCATGCCGTCGCCAGGGGCTTTAGAAAACTTGAAACGATTGTTTGCGCGAAACCATTTATAGATGTGAAAAATAATCGTCGTCATAAAACAGAGCATTGTGGCACACCACAATCGACTTGTATGAGGTCGGATAAGGAGCTCCGAACTCTGACCATTAATTGTCGTTGAAAAAGTACCTGGTAAATTCGCTTAAATTAGATTCGCTGAAGTTTTAATCCTGGAGCTTGGAAAGGAGAGTTCCACATTCTAGATAATAGAGCGCTCTTAAATAATTAAGTTACATTACGTCAACTTCCCGTACATCGTTACCCGACTCTGTCCTACTACTCTGCCTAATTATTAGATTTGTTGTGTATGATCGCTGTCGATAGAAGTGGTGCTAATCCGGTGTAATGATGTTGCATTTTGCAGATAGCACACAAAAGCTTCGGTAACAATGGTCGCCATGACCCTGGTAGAAGTGGAAGACGAGGTACTGGGCTGAAGTTTGAGGGTTTAACCCTGCTTTGCTATTTTATAGCGGATTAACTCTTCCAAGCTTCCAAGTTGCAGGAACCTGCTTCTTGTCTAAGCAGCGCTATAAGAACAATGGCAGAGATTCCGCCAGTATTATAGATACTAGTCCCCGTGCATCTAGGCCAATGATATCGACATCGGCGTGTGTTTGTGCGCAGAGCTTCACCGGTAAAAGAGATGTGGACGAGTCACGGCGGCGAAGCAACAAAACTGGAAGTTCACGTGGTGATATAACCCTCTGCAACGTTAGGAGTATTGTGTTCACAACGCGACTGCTGCTTTTGTGACCGTACTCTTTGGTCCATCAACCGTAGAAAAGGAGGAATTACACGCCTTACTTTGCGAAAGCTACTGGCATGTTTGTTTAGCAGTCTGTAATTAGCTCTAAATGTTCTCGCCATGCTCTTCTGCTACGCGGCTTTGTGTCATCTGAACAGTTGTGTGAAGTGATTACGTTGGGCTACGTATTTGCTCCAAGTTTAATGTGTTACAGATATCATATACCTTTTCCATTCTGCGTTTCGCACTACCATACATTTCTAGTTCTGATCCTTGAGAAAAGGCTGTCTTATTCCCATTGCAAACGCTTGTCTCTAAAGCATCCGGGACATCCCGGTGGTCAAAATAACACATGATAGCATTAGAGTCGAATATAACTGAGATAAATTATTGTGGGCAATGATTGACAGAAGATGATAAAATACGGCCTGTATGTTCAACCTTCTAATTTGTCGGTGGGGCTATTAGTCTATTTTCTGACCACTATCAGCATGGCGACTTACGGGGGTAATCGGCTAGGAGGGAACAGGTTATCACAACGGCAAGCTGGGCAAGGCGGTCGTAGAGTGTAATGGCGCGCACCAACACAGGGCACTCATTTCGGTATTTCGCATGGCATAACTTGTTGAAATCGATGGTTGCATGATCCCGGCGACCCAAAGGACAGTCTGCTACCAGTGTACAACCGCTTGCAACAATCTATGACACGACCAGTTTTGTATCTAATTACATTGGTCACGTAACGATAGCACACTGCTTCACGATACCGAGAAATCGTAGCACTAAACTTTGCGTCTGTTCGTAAGCCACGGAAACGATAATTATATGCTGCATTCGATACACAAAATGGTAGCTAGCATCTACTTGCAATTTTGACCGTTTAATCAAAGGACGACGTATAAAAACGGAATGCGTCGACAGTTACACGTGAGTATTCCAATTACTGAGTGTACCTCTCTTGTGTATAAAGCGTCACGCAGCTCACGACATGTTCGAGGCTAATATCGGTCTCAAAACACCATGCATCAACTTGCTATGAACCGAAGCCCTCATTGCTTCAACATTCTAGCTAACCGACCATTACAGATTTTATAAAGTAGTTTTCCCTTGATATCTCTTTCTTTGGATAAAGTGACGATTCCAACCGTTTTCGTTAAACATACAGCAATTAATCCAATTGGGGCCATAACACGAAGTGATTACAAATGTACGAACCCACATACACGCTTCTTGTATATATTGAAACCATATATGGACTAAAACAACATGAGAATCATGTTGTTAGTGGCGTCAAGATTGTTCAAAATACTGATTACGCTAATTGTCAGTGTATTGCAACACATTTCGAAGTAATAATATGTCTAGTATAACTAACAGAAAAACCCTAGTTTGGTGTATTACACTGACGCAGCGCTGAGATCGTGACGCATTTTTTGTTTTATTTCAAAGTGACCGCCCGTGAATTAAATCCTCCTTCGGTATCCCCCCTAACGCAGTGCTTTAACAACGGATTTTGATGATTAGCTTATAAGCTAGAAATAACCTGAGATGGATTTGGAACCTTGCAGGTAGTTTGTGATAGATAGTTTTATTACTATGGTTGTTAAGCCCCTTTCATCTCAGTGGTCAGCAGAAGGGTTTCATCTTTGCACAAATTATAGTGCAGGATCTCAATTAGAAAAGCTCTTCACTTTGAAGATTATTGGTACCGTGCGTGAAACAGATAAGTGCATGCTTTTCCTCCCATCTATAACTCTGCGCCTTAAATTCCGTGTCTGCGTCTTAAATTTTGGTTTCACTTTATAAACAACCAACATGAAAAGTAAAGTGTAGCGATTATTGGTGAGCTCGAACACTTAACTACGCCCAGTGTGGACAGCTTTATCGCATCGGCTAACGTACCTGAATAATTTGACAAAATAGGATTCTTTTACTATCGACTGGAATGAAACAAATCTAGAAATTCGGAAATGTAACTTGTTTGGGTACACTACCTGATGCAGTGCTCAAAGTAAGCTAAAAGTTTCCGTTTTGTTTAAACTATAGTTAAACTAAAGTGATCCAATAAGTCAGTGCAAATACTACTGAACCTATAAATCGTGCTGCAAGAGTGCAGCATAAATTCATGTTTCTTTGGAATATGGGTCAACTAATACTGTAGGAATGATAACCATAATATGCATTCAGTTAAAGACTTGAAGATCAAGCCAGTTGTATGAAAAGTATTTCCGGGCTCATTAAATGAAATATAGCTATCAGACATCTAAAAGTATCATATGTTGCTCCATAGAAAATGTTTTAAACTTGCTACGCGACGATTGTGTATATAGGGGCAAGGTATTGTTCCTGATTGACTAATCAAAATTTTAAAGTCGTGTATAATGAAATGTGTTCAGCATTTGAGTGATTTTATAGCTTCATCTTATTCTCACTGGATCAGTGAATTACACTGGTCGACAGAGCTGCAGGTACATGTACAAAATTAGGTACAAGGAAATGTGTTATACGACAGGAAAGCTTTCGATTTGTTAAGTATATAGGGAAACAACAGAAGGTGCTACCCGAAAATCAACTAAGAAGACACACTTTGTAATGATATTATGCCGGTTAGGTTGGTGAATTTATACTGATCTCTAAGGTAGACACTCAGTTTCCTGCGCCTATTAGTGTTTACTGAAGTGTCATTTTTATAAGTTTCCTAATCATCAATTTTCATTGAGCTATTTTGCAATATGGAAATTGAATTTACGTTCTGTCCTTTGAAGCTGATACGGAATATATGTGACGCAACATCTGCAGCGTGTAATAGAACTGGCTGACATTGTCAATCTGGATTCCACATTATTTTGGTAAGCCAACAGGTTTTGAATTTCTTTAACTACGAAGACCTGGACATAATAAGATCACAATATTCAATACTTTTTAAGGACTGGTGTTAGGCTAACCGGTCTCCATAGTACATAGAGGAATTCCTCCTTTGGTCATTTATTAGTATTGCTAAATAAATGCAATTTGACCGGTCAACACTCGCTTTTCGGTTAATTCCAAATCATTCGTTCAGTCAAAAATTCCTATCTAATTCCCAGCATTCCAGCATAAGTAAGACGTATTTTTAGGCTAGTTTGTATATTTCTGCTGACAGGTCGTGTGAATTTACATGCTTGTGTAAGAACGCGCTCAACCTAAAGTTTGGCTTGTTTAATATCTCCTATGCAGGTGCATCCAACATTACAGAAACGGTACAACATCCTACGTTTCCCGTTTGTTTGCATTACCTGTAAGATAACAGCTTGACACGTCCTATCGCTCCGTTATTTACATAAAAGATAACGCTACCTTCCATTGACCTCTACAGAAAGATCAGTCTTCAACTGTCTGACTTCAACTAGAATTCGTTGTCTCATGTTGTTTGCTTGTTGAAATTGAGCGAAATCATTGAGAAATTTGATGTCGTTTTCATTTACTATGCCAAAATGTCTGGCCATGTACATCGTAGATTCCACTGACAATCAGCATGTAACCAGTGCATAATTTGGTATATCAGTCAGGTCACCAATTTTTCCGGTATCAAGTGATTTAAGAATGTCGGGTCTCTTCTCAAAGACGCAATTGGTAACTGCGTCTGTCCCCAAATCCTTGCTTATTTCCGAGTTCATGTTTCAGGCGCATTCCAGGCTTTGCTTATAACTTTTGTCCACACAACTTGGTACGACCTTGTATTACCGCTATCGTCGTCGTAAATTTTGGTTTGTGTGCGCAAGTTCACTTAGAATGGTCCGCCTATCAAAGAACTACGGGCACACGGCACACGAAGCGGCGCTGTCTTCTCAATAGCCACATTTCAAACACCGCCGACTTTCGCTGTGTGCTCATTTATGCTTCTAACTCCTGCATATTGATGCAAAACCCAAACGGTAAAGTTAGCAAATCTGATAGCTTTTGGATTTGTTTTGCGTCACACTTACTGGACGCATTAACGGCAGGCTTCTTAATGCCAATAAGACAGTCGCCGACTACTAGAGAACGATGCTTGTAGTGTAAACAATATATATTTCGGTAATGAGAGACAAGATCCAGAGTACCTTGTCAAATCATAACGTACTTCCTGTTCTTCAGTGGCGAGTGACTACGGTTCCGTTTCCTCCTTTATATCAGTCAGATATTTTGCCGAAAATAAATCTTGTTAGTGAAAAGTATTCCATCAGAGCGACGAAACGAACTGGGGTCCCGATAAATATATAGACGCAGGAGGCAATAAATATAAGTGGATGGTAAATCGTACATTGCATGAAGAATGGCACCAAAAGTAAAAACTACTATCTGGAATGGATTTGTACATGATACACAAATGGGTTGTTGATTTATGTCTACACGAAGCGTACAACCCAGTACGTTATACTTTAAGGAAAGCGTTTGAATAGATTTCTTTAACTTGATTAGCTGGAAGGATTTTCATAATGGCTTCCTAAAGCTGTTTTGGAGACATAATTTGAGACTGGTCGGCACAATACTGATTATTCTGGACATTAATCTGACATAGATATAGAGGTTATACAGGACAAAAACTTGTAAGGTGACAGGGTTTGAACTTGACGAGGGCGGGTGATATAGTCAGAAGAGGGTTGAGAAAAGTCTGAAGAAATGTAACATTATATCTACGTACCAGTTCTAGCATTTATTTTAATAGCAATTTATATAATTAGACAACACTGAATCATAATACTGAGGGATTAGGTGGGCCAGAATTGTAGTAAGGAGGATTGGCTGTGCAACCTACCCACTCGTCTGTGATTTCACAAACGAATATCAACTATGCACACAAGTAAATTTGAAGTGAAGCAATAAATTTCCGGCCAAACAATATGCCAGTGGTTAAAATAGCATATACTGGCATTGGGGCCAAATATAACTAAGGTAAATAACTGTGGCCCAAGACTGACTGGAGATGGGAAACTAAAGCCTGCATATCCAACCTTCGAATGTGCCAGTGCGGCTACTAGTCAATTTTGTGCCTACGGTAAATCGTTCTGGAGGCAAAAGTACTGGTTCTGTGAACTGGAACACAAGCAGCTGGCATTAGTAGGATCAGTATTTAACTGCCATCTTATGATACTCGTAAGCTAAGTAAAGGCTTTCGGAAGTTATGGCAGGCGCTTATATATGAAGGCGAAGTCAACGGTTGCATCACGCTCCCAATGCTCTGTAAATTACCATACATTCGACTGATTTGGCATGATTTTCGTATCATTATCAGAAAATAAATACATAAGCATTTTCTTAACGATGCCAGAGACACTTGTATCGGCATGATCGGATAAGCGCATACTAATATATATCGTTGGTCACACGTGGATCAGGAAAATTGCAATTCACATCAGATCATGATGTTTCAGATGACAGTGAAGATCTAGCTATTCAAGACATACTGGCGGAATGGTAACAAGTCGTGATTCACCATGAGGAGTTCGCATACTGTAACAACAAACGTGAGTTCCGGAGTGGGCTGGAGTGTAACTAAATAACAAGAACTTGTTATAGTCACATTAGGAATCTAGTGCTGACGCTATTATCTTATCCATTCATTTTACCCTTATGTTTCTGTTATTGGTCTGCAGAAATTGTTAAGTAGCTAACCTTTGCTAAACTGAATGTCGATTACGCTAGCATACTGTTGGAAATAAGCTGCAAAGTTGTTATGGAAAACGTTTAAACAGAGCTACTTAACTGAGGGCTAAATAGTTAGTCTTCTATTTCGCTAATGCTCATGTTTGTGGATAATTCTATGATTTCATTTGAGCGCATTTTAGCAACAGGCAAGGTTACATACATATTTACAGGAACGAAAATCCCAAGAAGAGATGGACGGTTTTCTGTGCTCCTGTTTTATGTCCCACGAAAGGTCTAAGGGGCATGCCAAGCTTTATTGTATTACCGGGTTTTCCTGCAGGAGAACTGGAGCAGTCTATCTTTATCGGTCTGCCGTTCACTACTTCCGTGCACACATACACTGATGGCAGGAAAGCGCCAGTAGCTCTGACAGTTCCATAGATATAGCCAGAAGGAAACTCGCGTGATTCGTTTTTTGCGCCGCACACAATTGTCCACTGTGGAAGTGAGAAAATTCCGCTGTTTCAAGTTTCGCCTCTGACTTCCCAATTCTACTGGGCTCCGCCCATGGGACTATTCGACTTACGGGTTGACAGATATTTGGTTGTACTCTACTCATGTTATTTCTAACTGAGGGGTAGAAACAGATGCCAAGGTGGTTGTGGAGCGAAGTGTTTCGATTTAGAAAAGTCATTGTTTTCTTGAACAAAGACCGAGCGGACCAAGGTGTACTTCAAAACCTTTGCACAACCTGTGCTGCCCTTGGATAGTACACCAACTTGGTAGCAAGCAGTTAACAAGTTTCAACTGGCTAGGCAGTGATAACTCGTGAACCAATGATAACCGATTTCCAAACATGGAGTACAAGCATTTAGCCTTGTCATCCCTGAAGTGCCGTGCATCAGTGAAAGCTTCCCATAAGCAAGGACTATGAATGCACAGTTTGGCTTTATTGTTACAGTTTAGAAACGCTGGAGCTGCTGTCCTATTCACAAGTTCCTACAACCGCACAATCTACTACTGTCGTAGACTATACCTAATAGAAGGAGTTGTGCCTGACACATCGCAAATGTATCCAGTTGCAAGATTTCGCCCGATGACTTCGAATGTGCCTAATGTTCTATAGCGCACCAGACAAGCTCTTTTCCCTTAACACATTGTGCCACGATCCTTGCACATCAAGGTTATTCCAATTTATCAAAGCAGATTTCAGGTGAACGGTATCTGTAGTATAAACTTTACAGGCAAATTCAAGGGTTTTACTGCCCTAAACAGAAAATATAGAAGACACCACGAGCGAAATAGTTCCCTTTGTATTTGGTCAATTTGTTTCGGCAATTAAAATTTCCATCGAACGTTTTCGATTAGTCTGGTTATTGTATAACTGGTTGTGCTGCTCCTGAAGATACAATGGTTTTGCAGCTCACGGCACTGTTCCAAACGCATTTTCAAAAAAGCACACCTAAATCAACATATCACTAAATTGTACTAATAGTTATGCCCTTGCTTCTGGAGCTAACAATTAAATCTTGGTGTTAAAAATTATAAGTGCATAGATTCCTTAGTGCCAAGATGCCACGTTTCAGATATCGTTACTGCTCAACTGTTCACCTTGCAATTATCGCAGGACATGGCACTCTTTTTCCAAGTTGAACGCATTATCAAACACTTGATATTCTCTTTGACGGGCAACGTTTCCTTCCATTCCACAAACTGCGGTGCCTAATTTAACCTATACTGATATTACACAATTGCGGAACCAGCTAGTGTTTCACAAATGAGCATCATCAATATAAAACCTAGATTGACATTTATGTAAGGCATCTTACGCAGCCGGTTATTTAGCGACAACCCCTTACTTCTTGTAGCGCGACAACAAACCGTCAGAAAATTTCGGCTATGTTTGGATTAATGATAGGCTATATAACAGTTGCCAGTTTGGTATGTAAAAGAGCTGCAATTAATACAATGGCACAGTGATGTATTACGGGTAAAAAATCAATGCATAACATGTCCTGTAGGATGAAAATTATTGCGAAAATGACAATACATGGTATGGTAAAATTTGTTCTGGTGGACACACCATAGACTTATGTAGAAGAACGAATCTGTTGGAGTATTAAATGTATAGATCACTAAATCCATTAGTTGGGAGCTTGGGAACACACCGTTTGACTGCGTTTTGTATCCCCTAGTTAAAAAGTAATAAGAAGAAGTGCGATTGGAACAACGCTTCATCAAGCCTGTTTTAACTATTGCTAGTTTGCGGGCAGTATTGATGTGATTTTGGAGAGCGTCCCAAGGCTGATACACTCGAACGGAAAAGAAATTAATATGGCATTCAAGCCGTTTATATTGTATTTTCGGCTTCAGAGGATGACCTCTTAGATTACTACTGTGGTTCAGTTCCAGGAACGGTCAGCATAGGTGGTTTGGATTCTTCAGAAGCTGGTGCACCATTATGAGATTACATTGCAAACGTCGATAGAGAATGCTGTACATTCTTAGGAACTTTATTCTAATCTGATAAGATAGGTGTAAGAAGCCACTGATGTTCTTGCTTGCACTTTGTTTAAGGGTCTCAAGGGCAACAAGATCCTGTTGGTACCAAAGCCGCCACTCCTAGATAGCATATTTCACGTGTGGTCACACATAAGCATTAAGCAGTTGTGGGATGATTGGGTGTTCAAAGCGACCAAAGGCGTTGCGAAACAGGTCAACCTGTTAATTGACGCTTCTCGACGCCTTCTCTGCATGTTTGTAGAATTCGAGATATTCCTGTACCAGTACACCTATGCCACGCTCCTGACAGACCTGTAAGGTGTGGGCTCAAACCTTGTAATCGTTCAACGGCTGTTGATACAGCTGGATCACCTTGCACTTCGTTGTGTTCAACTGAAGCAGGTTCCTAGTTGACCATTCGTAAATCTAATCTGCGTGTTGTTCGAGAAGACCATGAGCTTCCTTATTATTAATCTTACACCATTATTGGCAAAAAGCAGGAAATCTGAGAAGATGACCTTTGCCAGGTCATTGACAGACACAAGGAACAGGTAGGGTCCCAGCACCGATCCCTGTGGGACACCAAATTCCACCTCAATCGTATTAGAGTGTCATCCCCAACAATTATTTAAGGCCAAAGTTGGTGAGAAAAGTTGCCTATCCAACCAGGAACAGGACCTCCCATTCAGTAGCTCTCTAGTCTGCGAAGTAGTATGCGTTGGTCCTGGCGGTCTAAGGCTTTGAAGAAGTTCAGATAGATAATGTCAACACCGACCCCCATCATCAGCCCCTTCCATCCAACTTTGTGCACGAACGGTGTATCCTATCGCAATATCCCCCACTGCCGTCGTAGGTCAGGTATGCAACGACAGATCTGCTTGTAGTCTTGGGTGCAGAAATTACACTTAGTCGCCTGGAGTAAAGGGTTACCTCCTTAGTATGTGCTTCTCATTTGGTAGCACGTAAGGAATCTAAAGTCACGAAACCAGCGGAGCAACTGATCCATAATTTGTTTCGCCTTTCAAACACGTCGGTTAATCTTCCTTTGAAGTTTATACCCCCACCATAAAATGAATTGCAACAAAGATCACTGTTCCAATGGAGTATCTCTTTTTAACTGCAGCTCCTAGTGCGATGACAAAATTTTGTTGTGGAACATCGATTTATCTGGTAAAGCAAATGGTGATGGTTTCGGTTATCGCAGTTTTTTCATGATTCATCAGGTATGTTCTGTCTCATATTGCACTTTGCTCTGAAATCCAAGCGTACTCTGCTATTTTCACTTGTGGGCACCTTTAACACATTAAAAGCAGATTATAACTAAATTGATATCTATTTAACAGAAACTCTGTATATATTTGTACCTACTTTCTTGATTTTCTCCGCACTTTGTTTATTCTAAAAGGCGTTGTGTATTCGGCAAGGTAGGATCCGCATAGAGGAAGTTGACAGTGCGAAATACTACTGAGAGAAAACATACATTTAGAATGGGACCAACAAAAAATTTTCGTCAAAACTCCTCAAGCTATCAAATTTACGTTTATCTGTTTATGTCTGTTAACCTCATCAGCTTGCAATCGCCTGTGTTTAATTTGTCGGATTACAGCACCTCCGACTATCAGTAATTTTGATGTTGCTCGTAATCTTGGTCTAGACTCTACCCATGACTGTCATGTCCATACTGCGCCCAATGTAATTCGTAAACAGGATGGGAACAATAACAAGCTGACTTCATCTCATTAATCCAGGTAATGGGAAGGTATGTTTTAGTTTTGTTTGCACTCGTGTTCACAGTCCCTGTATCGTGTAGTGATTATCGTCCTTCGTGGTAGATAACATAATTCAGCTTCACAGGGTAAAATGCGCACTTCTTCCATGTAAAGCCCATATAACATATATACCATATAAGGTTGAAAGGTCAGGAAATCATATCTGACAACAGACGAGTTATTGAACTTTGATGCAGCTAGTACGGCGGCTTATCACATCGTGGGGATCAACAAAGCATAAGACGTCCTGCTGTAACCCTGTTTACTTGCATTACCTGCTTAGTTAACTTATTGTGTAGCCGTCCTTGATTAGAACAGGAGAGCTGTTGACTGGTAACTGGTGAATCGTGGTGCATCCTTGCATCTACTACGTAAATTAGAATTCCCGCATCATGAAGCACATATTGAGAGTATTAAAGGCACATTCTGCGAGTGATATGCCAAATATATAGGTTGCAAGTATAAGGTGAGCAGATGTAACGAATGCGGCTCCTCAATATCTAGTTTCATTTTAAAGTTATTTGACTAATGATTTAGTAACATGGTTTCCATATGTTCTAAATTACAATCTGTTCATGTACAATAGGGGGTCAACACCACTCTGCTCCTTTTTCTTTATATCCCTTAGCATTCCTGAGCCAAGTGCATGGACATGTGCAATGAGCACGCTTGACTTGATTTCCGGAAATTTGAGTGCTTTGTTCGCACGTTGTCCCGCATAACAACAGTAAGCAAGCGCGACGTCAAACATCAAACCCTGCAAAGATTAAAGTCAAATCCGAATATATAAGTGAATTTGAGTTGTATTCCTGATTCCTACATGTGGGATGGATAACAAACCGCTTCCAGTAGGTATTCCGTCCTATCCTCACTGCCTGTTTGTTGTGTCGTGTAACTAAGTAGAAAATGACTTTTTCATTGGCTCATCCTGTATGAAATTAACAGACTTCTGTACTCTCTCGCTAGCTGACAGAAGGTAGTCCAGTACTCATGGCACTCCACTGCGGCATATATATATATATATATATATATATATATATATATATAGAAATAGATATATATATAAATTCATCGGATGTAACGCAGCTGACATCGGAGCATCATTTATTACGATTTCTCAGTGCTTGGTGTTAGAAAACAAAAGCAGATTTATGTGAACAGCCGTTTAATCACGAAAAGCAAGCCCGATAGGGTCTATTAACTTTGTTTTCTAACAAGCTCTTGTCAGTGAGTTAAATGCTAATGATAAGAAGAAAAGCCATAAAGTCCTTCCGGAAACCGAGGCTAGCAAAGCCTGCAAAGGTCCCATTCCTGAACGCTAAAGCATCATCCCTGGGAGTGTGCACGACTGCCAACATTTACAGAACACGACATATTTAGTTATTTTTAGTTTGACATATCAGCAGCCTAGCTAGTAGCATCGCCTTGAACCTCGTAATTCACGACCGCATAAACATTAATATATGATTGCACGAAATGTACCATACCAGAATACCTACTCCAGTTTGATCATATTCGCATTACAAAATAATCTTACTCAAAGACATAGGGATATCTGCTGCTTATCAGCTGTTCCAGCAGTCATCACAGCTATACATTTTAAGTTCTGTCTCAGCAACGGTACCATCCAGTGCAATGCCGTAACACCCACACACCGGTGCCGTATTTAAGTCAGTTTGTCATCCGGTAAGGGATTGACGTCAATTCAAGCCCGGGTCTGCATGTCGTCCAAATGTTTTCCTCACGGATCCGGTTAACATCGATCCGTGAACAGCGTGTTTCATCCTCACTAATATGAGAACTTTTGTTCACACACTTGAATTATAATATGATTCCATTACAAAGTTTTGGTTAGGATTTCGAGATATATATTAACATTCCGTTCTACCTGTGGAGACAACAATACTAATACTTTGTTAACGTGGACAGCCAAGAAATGCGTGAAGTTGCTACTCGTGTACTGATGCCTGCGCTGTAGTCCGCTTATCATTATTATTGTTCACATAGATGCCGCTCACATTAACATACCAAGGATAATGAGAACGACAATCACAATAACGAGCCAACATTTAACTCTAGATGTTCTTCCATTCATTTTGCAGTTTGGATGATACCATTCAGTATGGCCTGAACCAACGTAGAATTACCGAACATTAGATTGTTCATGTCATTACACGTGTACCAGGAAATCGATGATCTGTCATTGAAGTATGTTTCCAGCCCAACCAGTATACACATTTTCTAACGCCTGGTCACATCTTCCAGACAAAGGTAGGTAAACGAATGCGGAATTACTGCAGCAGTGTACATCATATTGGATGGAACAATGGAAGAATGGTTTAATGACGACAAGAAAGTCGACTTTTGTATATTATAAATTATACAAGGGGTTTCGGCAAATGTAAGTTCATACCATTAGACATACCAAAGTATGCGCTTTCAAAACTGTGAATTCAGGAAGAATGACGATAAATGCTATAAGCTTAATATCGTCTTCACTTGGTGAGCACCCATAAGAGGTGATAAAATTGGTATATATTCTGGCAGCTCATCAGCAGTAAAATGCCTAACAGACACCAATATTTAATAAGGGGAGATTAATCGTGTGAGTTGATGCAGTTAAATGGTTGCACCATCAATATATGAAAAATTCCTGGAGAACATTTCAGGATAGTCAACTACGTACGGAAAAGAAATTTCGATGAAAGTCCCGATGGCTGTACAGCTCTGCGAGGTTGAAATGCTGTTGTGACTCAACTCCAGCTAACGATGGCATGTAAAATTTGGATCCTTTAAATTCTACTGTCATGGTAGGATCACCACGTAATCCTCGGCATCGCCTGCCAAAGTCCACGCGCACACTTAACCTTTGGTGGTGCAGTAACTGGTACAATACTTCGACGTTCCTGGCTAACTGGTGTCAAGGTATCTTTCCAAAGGGTTGATATCAACTATCACGCAAGGCTGTGATAAATGTAATATATATACCACCTATGGAATTTTGTATACGCCGTGAAGCTGCGAGAAAGATGACGGATAGAAACGTCTGTATGCATACCACAAAAGACTCACATTTCGAATGCTGCTTTTTATGTCTTCCTAACCCTATTAGAAATGGCAACGTAGTAGGTGTTTAACTCATCTGGCTGCTCAGTTTTTAGGTGTACGCTAGCTGATGCCCTAAGTTCAGTACTCTACATTTTCTACATTGGACCGAAATAGGATATGGATTGGCCATCAATAAAGCCAGCTTGACTTTACTTATTGCTGAATTATCTGCTACGTTGATCGTTCTACATACCTAATGTCATCGGCATAGAGTAGGCGCTCGATTATATGAGGAGTGTGATTTCGTAGCTATGTCTCAAGAACGACCGTGGCCTCGGTACCAAAGTCGGGAAAACTCTGCGTCCTACTCGAGTAGGGTCTGACAGGGATGCCATTGAACGTAACTCCAAGCGCCGGAGAAAGAAATAGTATCTGATCCACTTTAGAAGATGATTGCAATGCCCAAGCTCTGGAGTCTAAAAAAAGGGTGCGTTGATCTATAACTGATCAAGTGCCCTTAAAAAGTGCGGATAACTTCACCAGCCACAGTATTATTATTTAATGCCCCAGTCCCCTTTGATCGTACAAGTTGTATATCGGTAGTGCCTAGCCTATTTCAACAGAAACCATGTAGTTACTGGTTAATTTGGATAATCTCTTGCAAATAACTAGTTGGCGCACCAGCTGCAACGGCTTGCATGACCTTCGAAAACACCGGGTTGCAGGAAGGTTACTGGGTTAATCGAAACGAAGATAGCCCTTGTGAATCGCAGTCATCAAACCTTGTTTTCACACTCATGGTTACCTACTGGAAGATTCAAAACAAAGCCTTATTTTACCCATTTCCTATAAACGTAAGTGCCTGCACTTGAATTGTATTAGATCCTGGATTGGATTGATGGCATCCGGTTCCGAATTTACTTGTCACTGTGGCCTCCACGGGAACAGCCAGAGGACGCCTGCACCTACAGAGGGACCATGGTTGGCTAATGCTGCACCACACATAGTTCCACACACACAACCCATATCCGGTGTAAACCCTAAGGAAAAGGCTGGGCGGCATGTGTTTGGGAGCCACGTTTACTCGACGGGGCTGGCCTATACTCCTTCACCATGCACAGTATCAGCATTCCTGTCTGTCTATGTAAGGAATTAAATGTACCAGGCATACACTAGATGGTGGCTGCGCCATAACCTGTTCCACGCAGGATGCATGGAACCAATATTTAAACCTAGCCTCCTCACGAGGACAGTGCGCTCCGGCCGCTTCAGCGACGACCAGAATGGACGAGGTGGAGGGCATTAGACAGGTAGGCACCTTGTCAACATTCACATCAGGCGCATAAACAATGAGTGTATCAATGCGATTCCTGCAACACAAGATAAATGAGTGCATTTTGGTGACGGGATAACATTTGGTATAAGGCTATGTGGCATGAGAACGCGCCGAAAACTTGCAAAGCATCGCAGCCACAAGCTATCCTCCGCACCCTACGTCATCACTGTTAGTACATCTACCGTTTGAAGAGGAGAAACTCACCACTTCTCTATGCGTAAACTGCCCACATTTTGTGAGTTGGAACCACACAAATTGCCACACTTATGTGATATTGCATTTTGCGTTTAGGAGAATTCCGATATAGTGGTTACACTTAACCCCGTAGGCCATCCAGGTCTCCGGATTCAGGCAGGTGTTATAAATATGTTATACCAAGTTCAACACAGCTACACACGTACACGTCCCGTTTCGTGCAGACAAAACCTACATGTTCTATGCTTCGGCAACCAGGATGTTCAAATGGCAGACAAAATGTTGCCATTCGCCAGACTGTGCTTGGCTTGCCAAGAAAGCCTATTTAATGATCTCACCAAATCGAGATAATGCGTCGTAGCGTACGACAGTTTGCTTCTCCTCGGTACTTTCTCTTGGTTGTTCTTCAAAACAGGTATGCTTGAAGAGTAAGGCCACGTAATAGCTGCGGCATAGACAGGGGTGAACCATCAATCTGTACTATTATTTCTTTGTTGGTGAATACCAAGTCTAGTATACGCTGCCTACCTGTTGCTTTGAATCTGCTGCAAACTTTGATGGAGCCGTAAAACGGCTATGTCAAGGCGTAACCGTGCTCCCGTTTTACCGAGGAGGTCACAAGTCTTTAATCTTAGACGGTGTCAAATTTAGGAACATTTGTTAAGTAAAATTGAAACAACAATGTACACGCAAGATAGTTTCTTAGAGTTCAAATGCATTTGACAGGAGTTGCATGAAAGCTGTGAATGTATGTCAACCGGTAAAAGGGCGGCATCCAATCGCTTGGTACGTGTTTCGTCGGCGGGCATCACAAAGCTAAATCGCGATATCATTGTTATCTTTCTTGGTCTCACCTGCACTGGGACACGCAGTCTAATTTTAGTCTGTGCTACTGTTTATAAATAAACAAACAAATAAATGGTCTATTTCTCCCTGATGCGAGACAGCACAACTATGTGGTCCGATCAATGTGTACAGCAGAATTACATAAATAATCAATTGTTCACGCTTTATACATTGGATCCAAAACGAGTATTAAAGTAATTGTCAGATTTAAGGAAAAGCCAGGAACAATAACAAAGGCAGATTTTAACAAATGTTCAGGTAAAGTAATATGGTCAGTTGTGCAACCATCCCCAGGTGACCTGCTTTCATTAAGGGTATTCCCTCTGATGGTTTCGCCCGCAATTCCATTCTCCATCTGGCCGCGCGCGTTGTTGTCATAAGATTCTGTGGGCAGCAAGTGCATAAGCACGAGGTACAGGTGGTACGGTATTTCGTAGACCTCACAACAGCCTAGGTAGTACTTAAGTACTGATATTCACAGAATGGCTCATCCTTTCTTACCGCTCTCTTCTCCTGGCATCATAGTTGATCAGGAAAGCCAAGCTAATGCACTGAGTTATCTGCAATGCCTCAGTCCTTGTCCACGATCGTTGTGGGTGCATGTTCTATATTTCCGCAATTGTGATAACGGTCAATTCCATAATGACATGTAAGTATGTTGTCCGCCACTCTAGGGAGCACTGCAGCTGTACTTAAGGTCGGTCATGCATGAAAGGCTCATGCAGAGATTGATATTCCATACATGATTCTCCATCGCAGTTGTGCTAAACCGACTTACTCTGAAATCATATATTTATATTTAGGTTTAAGTTATTCCACATTGTTTACCTGTTCAGTTCTGCTATTTTGCCGTGTCTTCTTTGTCAATTTTGCGTGTTTGCTTTCCCTCAAACTCTATGTTGGCTGTTGTTAACCCCCTTGTGGCTGCACTTGATTGGAATGTTGACAATGTGCCTACCTGTCTAACACCCTTCACCTCGATTACTGGCTTCAGTAGACTATGAATCGTTGTGCACTTGCAGGGTTCAAATAGTGGTTCCATTCAGTGTGTAGGGGATTCAGGCCAAGCCACCGCCTTATGTACATCTGGCACACTTAATTCCTTACATATATAGCCAGGAATGCTGATGCTGTGCATGTTGAGAGAGTGTATACCGCCCCGTTGATAAAACCTCACTCGCATCCACATGCCTCCCGGTCTTATTCCTTCGGGCTTACACTGCATATGGGATGTGTGTGGATGGAGCTGTGGGTGGTGCGTTGTTAGCCAACCACGGTCGCTCTGTGGGCGCAAGCGTCCTGTGGCAACCCGCTTGGAGGCCGCAGTGACAGGCAAATCCGAAACCGAATGCCGCCAGCCATACAAGAGAACCTCGTGTTCTGCAGTCACCGACCCGTATGTGCGGAGTGTGTGAGTCTATTCGCGTGTTGAGCCCTTGTGCTCGACAATGTTGACATCCACTTGATCCACGGCACTTCCGAAGCAATAATCAAGGGGTGAAAAGCGCTAGTGCCTACATTTGCATATGAATGGACGCTAAAAGATGCCAGCAGCGTCTGCCTTTACACCCAAAAGCGGCTGCGTATCGTAGACACAGATGAGAACCATGGTGTACGCAATGCGAGCAGTGCATTAAGGCGTGGCGTAAAGGTTGCACTCGGTTACACTGCTGAAGTCACATGTGAACTGATGACGACGCGGATGCGGCACTCGATATGCTCTGGTTACGTTTAAGCCCGAGCACGGAAACCACAACGCATCAGGGTTTGTAGTGACCCTGGTACGTGTTGGACAAAGGAAACGCATTTAGTTTGAGGACACTGGAAGTTATGTGCATTATAAGATAAACTCCGTACCCTATATGCTCCAGCGCCATGATGCTTGTGAGGCACTGCACTTGCTTGTAGCTGTATACCTTCCAAGGATATATGTTAGTTCCGGGCGGCTAACATGTGGGTGATTGCGGTAACCTCTACCTATTTTACAAAAGCAGTTTCTGTTCTCGTGAACGCTGCGTCACTAGCATACATGCAATTAGGGGAGTATTCAAATGTCTCGCCTAAATGAGTGCAACCTATTCGCTACAACGAGCACGGTTGTCCTCACCACCCTCACACAAGTCACGGAAGCAGTCATTAACAAGCTGAGATGTCATTTCGCCAAACACGGGATACCGGAGGAACTGATTTTCGATAATGATCTACAACTTACAAGTGCTGTGTTTCACCTCTTCGCGAATAAGTGGGAATTTCCGCATCGAAAAACCAGCCTATATCATAGATAATCTAATGGAAAAGCAGAGGCAGCGACCAAACAAGCCGAGGCTGTTGTCGAAATCCACAGTCACTCATGAGGACCCATATCTATTGTTGTTGGCGATTCGCAATACACCATTCCCGAAAATCGGTCTCAGTGCAGTGCACTGTTTGTGTAGCAGAAGGACAAGAAACTGAATGCCTCTGTCTGCTGTATCGATATCGCACGAGCAGGTGCAAAAGGGCTTAAGAAAACGGATGACAGATGGGAAATGGCATTACGGCCGCGGGCCCCGGGCACTACCAGAGCTACCAGTAAATGATGAAATGAAGATGCAACCAATACCGGGTGTCAGCGAACGATGGGAGAAGATGTGTTGACCGCGAAGTTTGAAGAAAGATCTTTTGAAATCAGTACCGGAGGGAAGGTAATCAGAAGGAACCGGGTGCAGCTGCTGACTCTGGGAACGAAAAGTTAAACCTGCAGCAAAACACTCGAGACCTTACGGAAAGGTCACGACGACAAAGACAGCAAAGACGACGCGGAGCGGAAGAGCGTACGGAGTCTCCTGCAACTCCGATGCAGTTGATACTGAAATAGGGAAGGATGTGATAGGATTGTGAAAGTAAGCGGCTAGCGTGCCACAAGCGATCTACGCAGTTGATTGGACGCTTGCGCAGATTTCGTCACCGCGCTAATTGGTTGGCAGGGGCGGGTTTGCTTAACTGAATTAAAGGAAGAAGCTCATGAGTGCAGCAGCGTAGTTAGTTATGACAATGAAATAATTATTTATATTAAAAATGCTACATGCCTGTCAAGCTGTCATTTTTGCTGAGTTTGCTTTGCTGAATAAACCGCTCGTCCCTGAAGGAACGAGTTCTGCGACACAGATCACAGCTCGAATTTGATTACAATGATAAGTTGAACTTCATTCAAAGTATAAGATACTGTAAACAATTTAACTGCCATTTTGACAACGTGCTGATGGAATGCACGATGTTGAATGTGTGCCAGTAAACAATGCGAAATTTAAGAAACTTGCAATTAGGGCCCCACGAACAACACTGGAACTCATTTCCAGCAAATCGCTCGTCCAGTGTAATATACGTCCGGTCGAGGGTTCCTAAGGGTTCCGTATCCGGGCGTAATTTGGGTCGTCAAAGACCGAGGAGGCTGAAAGGCAAAACAGGTATATTGTAGGTTTCTAGGCAGTTCCATCACAACCGCCTATTAAGAGTAGGGGGTTGAAAGAAGACGCGCCTGGCTTATACCCTGTGGCGAGCTGGGAGGTGTTGGCACAACTGGAGATGGAAGACCGAGCCTGAGGTGTGTGGATGGATCATGAGACCAGGCAAGATAATTAGTTTTATTAGATGTCGGGCCATTACTGCATCATCTACCCACGTAGAAATGGGATGGAGCAAGATATCAACCTCCACTTGCTAACACATGGGTGATTAGGCGAATGGCATGTGAACGTACGGACTGGTTTGCGTCATGCGGTACCATTCATTCCTGTGCAGGCGCTACTAATTGACGAATAAATGTGCTTTGCCAAAACGAGTACATTTTACTTGCCGATTCAAAGCACCTTCTCACCACAAACCTGCGGTGTGTTTGAACCCAGCCAGCAATTGACAAATACTATCCTGAAATATTCCCCTAGAAATTCTTAGTTGTGCTTTCCCTACTTGCTCTGGGTTTCCGCGTTAATCATCCTTACACGCGGTCAAGCAGCGTCCAGCCGCCTGCGTTGGTGTAACGGGTTACGCCCGCTCGCAAACGACTACACACTACCCATGTCTGTAAAGTCTGCATAATTCAGCTTTCTTATTTAGTATGTCCATTTCAAGGTCATTAGCAACTGGCTATCCAAACAGACAACGACACGCGGTCAATCCTGGCCACCCAACCGTGTTAGGGGGGCATGTATTTAGCAAATTTTCGCATGGTTATTATACAACACTACAACCACAACGGGTGTGCGACGCGACCACGCACACTACCTTCCCGGAACTCCACGATGTTTCCCTGAATAGATAACGGTCAATGTCTAGCAGCACATAAGCTGCACTCTGATCTGACATCATAATAAAGTGAGAACAACACTCGTTTAAAACAGGTAGCTTACTGCCAGCGGAATGTTTTACAAATCAAGCAAATGAACAACATGTCCAGAATTCTTCCTAACATGCTGAACCATTTGTTTGCAGTGCTACTGCGTCACTAAGGCTCTTGCTTATGGAACCGCATCCTTCAAATTCGAATCCACCATTCGCTTTTACTCAGAATGCCATTAGGGTCCCCCAGAAGCATTTCTGAGTACGGTCGCTTCATTGTCTTTTTGGCATGAGCCTTCATTATGCTGCAGGTGCCCACGATGAGGTTGAGTGATAGTGAGTATGGCGCAAGGCGTAGACGTCTCCCAGATAAGGTACAGTTCCTCCAATAAAACGTGCTCCCGGTGAGGTGTCAGGGTGCGTTGTCGCAAATCAAAAGCCAATTTTCTACAAACACTGCTCCGTTGGTATCAAGTACTTGTCGCACCCACTGAGCACAAATTTGTTTGTTGTAAGTTCCTCTCAATACCGAAAACGTTATCAAGCCGTTGTTTGTCATGGTGCCGACAAGATGAACATTTGGTCCCCGGCTGTTCGCCACTCTACACTGCCCACCACTACCACGTAGTAAGCAGCCACGAGTGCGGCCGCAAAATACGTTCTATTTGGTCTCATCATTAACACCGGTTGCCTTCCTTTCACTTCCTAACCCATGCGCTGCAAGACGAACGACCTGCATTACTTTTTGTTCTCCAGCGCGCTCAAGATCTACGGAAAGGTGCACAGTTTCCTCCTTCTTATCAGTTTACCATCCAAGTAACGTGGGATGGCTCTGGTATTTACTGCAATGTCTAACTCCGCCTTCAAGTGCAAACGAAAGAGCTAAAAGGTAAAGGTAAGCTATGCGGAATCCCACCCAGCCAGGTAGTCGACTTGGCTTTCTCCCGGTGCTCTTCAAAGACTTTCCCGTGCTGTCCCACCGGTTTCGTAACTTCTTACGCCCGTATCCGGCTGCCGCAAATATTAAGGTGCACCCGCAGTACTCAAGCAACCTGCTTTTAATCGTCTCCTTCCTCGCACGCTTTCAGTATTATGCTCTTTACCTCTGTCGAGTAGCGCGTACGACGCAGCCATTGAGGTTACGTGAAGCGCACGTTCAAAAGCAAACGACAAACTTATTTGGCTGTGGCCTGTTATCCTAACCCAATCATCGTACTTAACCCCCCTCTCGTTCCACTTGGTAGCCTGAGAAACATTACTAAAGAACAATAAGACGGATGAAACAGATTTCAGTTACTAATTTAAAAATCAAACTACAAGGTACAGAAAGCATTCTAATTCTGAGGGCACAAAATATAGCCTTCTAACCTGGTCAAATGTTTCAATGACATGGGTAGATTATGATGGGTTTTGGGGTAAAATAACTCCAAGATATTTGACTGCCCATGCCCTGGGCATGAGTTGATCACGCACTTCCAGTAAGGAAGTAGCATTCGAACTAGCTTGCAGTTGACCAACCCGAAGTAAGGCATTTCGAAATGTTTAAACTGGAAGACTGGATAGATGACCACAGCATGAACTTATGCAGGTTACTCGTAATAGTAGGTGTGTCAATGCTTGCAGGTACATATCATAGGAACACATCATCTGGTTACTTGTATCCAGTACATGTAGACGGTATAGGGAAGTCTTTTATGTATAAGGAAAACAGTGGGTGGGAATCGCTACTTGAGAAACACGAATATAGGAGCAAATTGTAGAGGTATTTTTGCGGGTAAGCTGGGTGAATTGATACGATTTGTAAGGTAGTCTGTAAACACGCTGCAGACATTTATATTTACCACACGCGTGCGCAGCTGGTTGGGTATTAACGATATGTTAACACACCAAAAATATCTGAATACTCGAGAAACAGTAGGCATAAC
Organism: Dicrocoelium dendriticum; assembly: GCA_944474145.2. NCBI lineage: Eukaryota > Metazoa > Platyhelminthes > Trematoda > Plagiorchiida > Dicrocoeliidae > Dicrocoelium > Dicrocoelium dendriticum. The sequence goes on along the minus strand of OX104063.1, from coordinate 190,643,598 downwards.
GCACTACATTTTTCATCCAGAGCCGATGATACCGTAGGTACAAGGTACGATACATCATCGAACGTAGAGCTGCTGGGTTTATAAGCTAACCGGTATACGTCGTCTGCCGGGGTGTGCTTGAAGATCCCAAGTACAATTAGTTTCTCAATGACTTTTAACATCACCGACGTACATGCAAGCGGACAAGAGCTTTGCAATTCCTTCTTGGGCACAGGCGTTATCCTTACAGGTCTCCAAATCTTAGGGATTGTGCCACACACAAGACAGCGGTTAAACAGAGCAGTTAAAGGTCCCGTAAAATAATCCGCGCACTCATTTAATGCGAGTGCGTATAAGGCATTTGGTCCAGCAGCTTTAGTAACATTCAGTTTGTTACGTTCTCTTTACCCGCCTAAGTGATCAAGGGTGACTACGAGACCAATGTTGGGGAAGGAGGACAGGGAACATACATTCTTTGAGAAAGCAAAAGTTAGCATTGAGTCTGTGCACATCCACATTATCAAGACGCTGCGGAGAACTTTTGCCACGCAGCTGCTGCACAAGCCTCTAAAGATTTCGATAATCGTGATTACCTAACACAGTTTCAACCTATAAAATACTCAGTCGTATTACCTCTGATTTTATTGCCAACGTTAATCGATTAACTTGAGCAGGCAATTTGAAGTTATATCCCCGTTCCTCCTCTCGTCTAAGTCGCTTCAGTGGTGCTGAATAGAATCTGTCCATGCGTAGGTAGGTTATTTCAACATTTCTTCTTAGACCCAAGCAGAAGTTGACTTAATCCGTAAGGTGTTCACAACCCAATGGTAGATTTTCACCTGCAAAAACTGAAAAGTCATTTGAGGCAGGCATCGCCTAGAGTTTTGCAAGCTTTTCTTTTGGTCAGTCTCACCTTCTGATGGTTTGGTAGGGCTTTTTGTCAAAGACACGAGTTTGGTCTTTCTGTAAATAATTAGGCATATCTTCAGGACACAGTGGTCTGCTTTTCCGAAAGCAGCTCGCTTTAAACTAGAAAACAAAAGCGTTTTGGTTGTGAAAACAAAATCCGGTTGCGCACTGAGTCTAGTATTGAAAGATATCATAGTTTTGGACCAAGAAATGCACTAAGTAATTTGAGTTTACACTCGAAAAAATGACAGCTAATTTGAACGTTGTATGTAGAGAGCAAGGTAATCGATTTACACCATGACTGGTTCACACAAGCAGCAACGCCTCCTCCGCGATTTTGCGGCTTACCAGGTCTATCGGACCATACGACGCAGTATCACTAGAGTTGAGTAACCCTATCGTCTATATCAGGATGTAACCATGTTTCTTGTAGCATTAAAATACCTGCATTCGCATATTCCTTACGCTGCATAGTAACGTTGAGTTCGTCAATGTTGCCAGGTAGAGAGCGCACATTGCTAGCAAGGATTAGTGAACTTTGCACCTTATTAATTGAAGAGCATCTGAGTCCGACTTGCCAGCCAGCACGTTGTTTTCTACTTTTTGACAAAGCGACTTTGCGACCGAATGCGATATAAGGCGAACTTTTCGCAGCGTCTCTTAACAGTTACCAAATGTCCGCAGAGGAGGATAACATCGATGACTTTAGAGTGATCCGCATAAACAAAATGCAGGAAAAGTAAGCATATTGATAGCTCCGCATTAGATAGCGTATAAATAGTAATCCGAGGAGAAAACAGCAGCGGCCGGTTTGCAGGCCCCGCTAATAGATATATCTTGGGTCCTCATAGTGAACGTCCCAAGAGACCTGTAATAATGTTCTTTAATCCTTCGAGGAAACCAGGAGTTCTTGGTAGCATTCTTTGAGTTAAATATCACCTGATAAAGTAACCACGCAGTGAGAAGCTGGCTGCCTTGATTATCACGTATTAGGCTGCTTGATTGTGGTTTCAGTAGTGCCAACGTCTAGTTAAACAGATCAGACAAGAAAAAACCTACGGTGGACTGAGGGCTGGGTCCGAGTAATAAAAGTACATCAACTTCCCTTACTCCCAAACTTCGCTCAAGTGCCAAAACTTATTTCAAAGCAAAGGTTAGGCGACAATGCGCCTGCGTATTTCAATCGAAACATGTCGCTTCTCCCAGATATACATATAGGTTGGGGCGAACCTGCCACGTGCCTGAGATTCTCTGAAACGTCGCATATGATCTGTATTTGTTGTGTCCCAGAAAACAGTAAGTCAATGAAGCAAACGCATATATAGACAGTGTATCGAGATAATAACGGTTTATCAAAATCAGCATAGCCAAGCAGAAAAGAAGCATATGCATTCGTCCAATTACCGTTACGTTAACGTATTGAGCTAAGACCAATCAATGGCCAGGACGAGTGCAAAGCGTAACCTGGCAATACTACACTGTCCACTCCGCTACCTGCAACCATGTAACCACTTTATTTCAACCTTTAAGCATCGCATGCTTGTTATTTACACACGAAGATAACCATTTGTGTTGCTCATCAAAACATACCGGTTGACAGAGCAACGCCTTTTACTTGATACCCGTAGACTTTACGCTGTTCATGCTGTTTCTAATGTAGCTGCTTGCTGAGATGTATACTGAGAGGTTGCCGTGTGCAAACGTCTTGGCTTAACTCGCGTTCCATCTACTCCTTTGTGTTCCTGGCGAACACACAGATTTCACAGGGGTAGGAGGTCTGCATTTCTTATCCCGTTTCCGGGGAGTAGGCGGTTTCAGTCGAAATGCGGTCCAATTTACTTGTATTTAGCTTTGTACTTATCTCCTATTGCATATTTAGTATGTTCAGTAGTTTCTTCGAATTTACTGACTGCATTTTACCAATTTCAAATTACTCAACACAGTGTTGAGGACAACAAAGTATATGGCCCCAATGTTGACCACAATGCTGCTACCTATATTTCTCATTGACTGAATTCTACTTTCTATTACATTCATCGAAGCGCCGTTTTCAGATGCACATTTTTCCGACAACAACATGCTCCGAATTTCTTTACTGAAAATCCTTCATATTGCATCGAATTCAACAATTCTGTGTCGTTTATGATCTCCAACCCAAGTAACCTTGTACTATTGATTGAGGGAGCTTTACGTTCGAGTGAATTTCACAAGTGGTTACAAGGTGGGTTGCACTGTTTGTACTGGATACTTTTGCGCGTACCAAGCGACGTAAATCTTTATTTCGCTGTTATGTATATTCGGCTGATGTTTATTGGAAAACGTACCGATGCCTGAATTCTCGGTAGGTAGTATAATCTACGGAGTAATGAGTTAAATGAGGGTACTGAAACTTTAAGAGTTATTTGGGGCATCCGATACAACGCAACGTTCAAAATGATCTGATTTTTGATTGGCAATCAGTAGGAGTTCGGAAATTGCATATTCGCTTATTTAAACACATTTGAGACGACAATAAGAAGGAAAACAACATGATGCCTTTACCGAGTGAATGTATTGCGTCACACTAATGTCTTACTTGTCGAATAATCTATACTAACTTTTAATCATAATACAAAAACTCTACAGATTTCACAAGAAGTGGGTTTGTGATGTGATCCCTCAGAATAGGAGGTTGCTTTGCTGGAACATATAAGCGTTCCCCTGTATGCTCGGTTTTGCATGTAAGCTAAAAGAACTCTCGCAAATCATAATATATGTTGACCATAGAACAGCATGTTATAGTTCACTCAGATCGGCTGACCGTTCTGTGACTTAATTCACTTTACCGCAGTGGATTGAAAAAGCTACCGGACGAGGAGTGGGCACGCGAACAGACAACTAGATATAGTATATAATACGCAAGCAAAACATAAGCAGATAACAAATACGACATAAAAACTATTGAAATGCATCTAAATGCTTTCATAGAAATATGTTTGATCTAGGATGTTTCCAATTTTCCAATTAGGAAAATACCCACATCAGCCCATTTACAAATTTGTGCCTTTCCGAATGATCTGGAGTGCTCAGGAGAGAAAATGTAAAGCAGGCAATACGTTACCATTTAAGCAAGATATTCCGAAAGCGTAACTGAAATACTTCCTAATCTGCGGAAGTGCTTAGATTCATGCCCGCCATTCTGTTGATGATTTACATCCTTCTACGTAACGGTGTTCAGGGCTTCCTGTTGGTTGTGCCTACACAGTAGCAGTAATCTCATGAATCTCTAACACTCTGAAAGCCGTTCAACTGACAGTTCATGATCAAATTTATGTTAAAAAAGTTTTGAAGCTGAATGTAACTGCTTCCACAAAACCTGACTATAATATTTCCGCTGCTAGTCTGTCCAAACGTACCAAGCCCGTGTGATGAAGACTGAGCAGAAACTGCTCCCAGATGGGCAAAATAGCCGCGGGAATTTACAGTTGTCTATGAAATATTTACTGCTGAGTAGGCCAAGTGGCTTTATTTAAGTGCCGAGGGTCATTAGCATGTGGGTGCATAAGACAAACTTTTCACCGTCAAGTACAAAAAGTTCTTACGTTCAGGCACGATTTGTTCACCAAATACGCTGAGTCAATGTTAGGAAAGTAAGTTTCCACTTCATTCATAGATGAAGAAGCAGATCCTTTGCTTACATATTGCACTGATGTTCATTCATTTTTATTCACAGTCGAATAGTTTTTCACTGGATCATATCGAATGTTATGATTGCATTACATTATTTTCGGTTACGGTATTTTTAAACCACTGTATTTTTTAATCATTCTGGTCAACATCATGCCTGGTTATCAAACATAACACCGAGTTCACATCATTCGAAGCAGCAAGTTGAAGCAACACGCTCCTTATTACTTCTTTGCATTTAATATTCTTAGGTCCAATGAAGCCACTTTCCAAATGTTGACATCAACAGAGTTGTCTTAAGTTGCTAACTCGTGTCTATCTGCTCAAGCCATTGTCAATTTATCATGCGTAATTGGGTTAGTCATGCTGATCGCCTCGGAATGCGAAACGTTGTGTATATTCTTATTCGTTTAGTTCCTCCACTGCATAAATACTATAAAAAAGCTACGAGCTAGTATTGTACGTAGCAACCAAAACTAAGCGCAATAAATCACCTTTAAATCATACTTGCTTCCAACATTTTTCAAATAATTCCGCAGAATGAACACGGAACACAACTTTGGCTACTCTAATAAAATGATATCATGTGATGTATAGTTGTTCATGTCAACATATTTGTGGCTGCAATGTTTCTGTTAGGCGGGGCACAGCAATTTCTTGCTTTTCTGTTGCTGTGACTGCAAATAACCCGGAAGGAAGCGGTACTGAAGCAAGAGTTTGAAAGCATTATACATATACATATATATATATATATATATATATATATATATATATATATATATATATATATATATATATATATATATATATATATATATATATATATATAGTCCCTCTATCACTTACGGTAACTAGTGCAACAAGATGTTTTCCTTCATCTTACAGATCACAAGCTGATTTCCATGGGATAGCTAGTTTTATCTCTAGCTTCGAGTCAACAAATATACAAACCGTGTCTACAGCGTCAACCACCATTCGATTTATTACCAGTGAACTCATCCCAAACAACTCTCCCTAAAGAATTAGTTCATAGCTGCCGCGAAGCTGCAGGCATAAATATATTTGTTTTTCAACATCAGATGTGGTACCGGGCGCAACATTACAGGCTGGAAAATCCGAATAATGCTGATCTTATTTTCTCCAAGAAATCTTAACCTGTGTAACGAAATTGCATCAGTCCAATGAGCACACCATCGCCGTCAGAGTGGATGTAATCAATTTACTTAGTCAGCTGGCATTCATTAACTTCGGCAATATTCCCTTGGGGTCAATTTTCGCCTCCGTTGCTTTCGGCTAACGATATTGTCTCTATGCTGTTCAACTAATCTGCATACTTGTTCCTGCGCTTCCTCCCTTCTTCTGGTCGTTACGCAGTGCGATTGTTTGGTTGCTATTTATGCAGCCGGAAGCAACACATTCTGAGTTATTTGCGTAAAAGTATCTCAGCGCCTGCCCGGTTATGGAGCGTTCCCAAAGTGTTTCGCTGTTCCGACTTTATGCCAAAAATGTCTCTGTAGTCCATTGCTGTACTCACAGCCTGGATTAATCAACCATCCTCGGAGTCTAGCCAGTGGATTCTTCCAACGCTCGGTTGATTATTCTCAAAATGCAACAACAAGGTTCAAGCTGTTGCTGATCATCATCTAAAACCTGCAAACGTCGGATTCAGCTACCGTAGCGGCGCATTCACCGTTAAATTCGGTACCAACTTCATTTTAAGTCGAAGATATGCCACAATAGTCACGTTTTGTTCCTCATTTTCCCATTCCTCCTCAACATTACCTGCAAAATTAGGGCCTAAGACTTAACTCCCCAAATTGCCCGAGAGAATGTCGTTCATTACGATTCCCAATGGCAAAACGCCTTGCGAATTTACGTCTGGCTGAGTCCACATGTGATAGATGCGACTGATAGCTCATCAACCCGTCTAACGTCATTAAATATTTACATATTGTTAAATATCAAAACCTATATGAGGTAGCACAAAGTCGCTGTTGATGACTCATGTTAACATCGCATATTAACCCATCTGCAATTCCAGACTACAACTTTTGTTGTTTATGTTTTCAACCACAAGCCCGAACTAAGTCCGGATTATTGCAATCCATGACGTTAAAAGTGGCAACTTGTTGGCTGCTCGATACAACCTTGTGCATATTTAATAAGCTGACTGGCCTAGTTGCATATCGGATAGATGGTTTACCTCTGGACGTACACATGTACTCATTGAGACATAAATGTTGACATGCAAAATTGTCCGTTGATCACGAACCATTTTCTCATGCAAATTAATCGGTTAGCATGCATTAGCGAACATGCTTAGGTCTATTTGACTAGCCGCTGTTCAAATTGCAGACTGTTGGCGGAATAGCAAAAAAGCAAGGGGATTTCCATGCGCAAATAAAGTCACAAAACATACACTGCTCACAATTAATTGCCAAGCAGCTTACATAGAATGCCCAGTAACCAACTACCAAGCTACTCATAATAACACACAAAACTGATTATTGGCTATCCATTCTTTCCCAGAACATATTATCTTTATTTCTCTAGAGTTCAGAGAACGCCCTTTGCTACTCTTTCCTTGATGAGCCCCGACTTCACCAAACAGCAGATTTTGGGACTGCATTTGTACGAATAATAACTTGTTGCACTCCGAGTTTGCGGAGCTTTGGTGTAATAATCTACGATATGAATGGATAATAGTGAAAGCTAATGAATGATACAGGTGCTGGAGATACCAACTCGTGCTGGTTTTCACTGCTACTAAAATATGACCTTTATGGACCCCCATCTTCTATTCCAGAGATGATCTCCACATGACAACAACCTTTGTTAAAAAATCACGTCCAAGTTGCAAGCACATCCTTGTCGCAAATGACTTTAGGTTCCACCACCTGGAAGTCCTTGCATTTTCAGCAAAAATTTATATGCCATAAAGCTTTGGAAAGATTTTAAATATACAATCACATCGCCTCAACTAATACGGGCTTGGCTAACCTCAGGTAGGTCAGGTAGATCACAGAGACAGTGATGCAGCCAATCTAGGGCTCACTGATCCGGTAAACTTATTTCACGACTATGGTTTTTCGCTGAATATACAGAGAAAGCCCCAGGGCTGACATGCGCCATTACCTTACATAAACGTTTGATAAATTACCATTTAATTATAGAGAACAAGGGAGGAAACGTATACAATTGTGTTTGAGGAATAATCATCGGAGCTGTGCAATCATATGAGTAAAATAGCAATGGGCATAAAAATGGATTCGATCAGTTCAAATAGTATTCGATCACGTGCTGACCAGGGGCTTGTACCAGCAACAAACGTAAGTGCTAACCGCCAACTAGGACAAAGTTGTAGTTGAACGATTACAACTGGCCTCAGAATCATCCGTTGTATGTGGCCAAGGTAGCTTAAGAGCTTCGAGCAGCTTCTTTTGTGCAAACTAATGTAGTAGCTACAGCCGAATTTTGATCACCTCGGTGTCAGCATGGGTGGGGAGACGCAGGCCTTACAGCTGGAGTGGAGGAATCCTGTATAACATGTGAAAGTCTTTTTAATATCTCGTTCGTGCATAGCTTTGTGAATGAATGTCTTAACAAGATAACCATTTAGAAATTTTGATATAGGTCTAACGGTTATATTGGATGAACTATGTACGATGTTTGGACAATCTGGTTAGAAGCATCTTAGCAATCAAACCTTTCTGCTTGAGCCAAAAAGCTTTGTTTGTTTTAGACAAAATAAGAAATCTTAGATTAATATCTGATGTATTGTACGTATGCATTTCTAACAGAGTGCTCTTGGTCCCAAAACAATGAAGGCAAAAGTAAAGAAGGACGCCCACTGTCAAACCGCCTGCCGTGATGAAGATCAGCTCACAAGCAACACTTGGAGTATAAACTTTCCAGTAACCAACGCTACTAGTGAAGTAGGACAACCGGATTTGCGAGCTGGAGCGGGAGTGGAAATAACCGCAGAAGTAGCCTATGAACTACTGACGCAGCATGCCGCTACCTCCCATTGGGACATCCGCGTATGTTACCTAATAGCATCCATTGCTCTGGTTTCAGGATCTGTGTCACTGAAGTCGTCAACAAGTACTCTGTTACCGGTGTAATCCCTGACATCAGGTCAATCAGAGTAATGTCAGGTCCACAAATGGAATCAAAAATACATCTGCTAATTGCTTGTAATTCTCTGTATTCATAAGTCACTGAAAAGATACTAGTCTTGTAGGTTTCCATAGCAACTCATGCTGATGATATTTGACAGTTTAGCTTTAGACCTCAGCGCTCTAAACTGGATACAGTCTCGTACCATGTACATGCAATACCGTCTGCTTTGGCTTAAAGTGCAGGTCCGTTCAACTTCTTTCCCTTTACCGTTCAAATGTCTTTGACAGCTTTGATCGATATGCGCCACTCAACCTACTTGGTTTGAACATGGTCCACTCTAATATTTTGTAACTTGTCGCGTGAGCATTTTACTAATTGAGCCTATTTTGCTTAGTTAACTAGCACTGACTGTGGGGTTCTGCAGAACGCTACCTTATCACCTTCTTATTTTCCTTATTTGTCGAATGACTTCCCATCCCATCAGGATTGTTCGATGCAAATATGCGGCCGACGTTGTCTCTGAGTGCCCAGCTACCTTTGAAATGTCTTCTACGCTTCAATTGGGTTTAAACAAACTTATGAGCTAGCCATCATCCAGGTCGCCTAACCTAAATGCTTTTAATTGTACTGATATAATATTTTTCACTTCTCCTCTTAGATAAGCATGAATTATTTTAGATGTCGCTCCTCTATTAACTGTGGATGAAATGAGCATATCTATTTCATCCACTGTGGAGTATCTCGGTGCCTATTTGCCCCACAACCTCTCTTGATCTACATACGTTTCTTACACATTTCACAAACTTGGAAGAGTACATTTTATGCATTTAAAATAAAGGAGCTTTCGTGCCCCGCAGTTTATATTTTAGCTTCGTAACTGCATACATGCTACCCCACTGGCCGTACTAGTCCTTGGTAATCTTCCCTGGACTACTGCGAAAAGATCTTGTTTCGCTTGTGCTTTCGAGTAAAATACTTTCATATGTGGCGTCTTGTCAAGCGATTCCAAAGTTGATGCTTTTGTCCGTAAGCAGTTCTGCGCTTGCGTGAATTTTTCTTCCAAGGCCATAGGTCAAATCTTTCATCCGTTACATAACGATCTCTCAAAAAATAATTCTCTCTGTTGCACTGACACAAAAGTAAAAGAATTTATGCCCCCGCGTGTCGTGGTATTATAGCACACCCTTAAACTATTCGTCACAGTTGCTTCTTGACCCAAACAAATTCACGAAAACTTGGCGCATGCTGCCCTTTAACATTTGTACGCCTTTGTCTATTTAGTTAATTTACTGGTGGTTATATACGTTTGAATATTTGCATTATTCAATTCACCCGCAATGACAGTGTAAATCCAGAGGATGCAACCAATGCTTGTTTCGAATTAACTTTTTTACAGCTACAGCTACCTTGAAGAAACTGCTTTCCGTGCGCAACGGAAGCTCACCTTAAATATGTCCGTTTCACCATAGAGCACTCATGGTCTGGCAACAAAAGTGCTTCGATAAGCAAAGTGTGCCTGATACTTGCGAACATGGTCTAATTAGCTTAATCTTCACAAATTTTAGTCTTTTGAAATCTGCAAAATTTATCGCAGCGGTCCTCTTCACTTAACTCATAAAGGTGATGGAACCATGACTGATCTTTCGTCGACCACGGAGAACGCTTTGATGTCATGTCACCAAGGCAGCACCGTTTTCCGTCGAAAATACTCTTGCGCTACTTACCTGCTGATTACATGCGGTAGTTGTGCGGGAAAACCAGACAGGTTTACAAAGATCAGTGCCTTGTTCTTTGACTTTTTTCGGTCTCCGACCGCTTAGATCATTGTAGCGTACTTTCACAATTATCAAAGGTACGAAATCGGATCCCCACCGTTGGTGCATCCGTAGATTTATGAAATACATCTGACTGTAGGCTTGGGTTCGGAATACGATAAGAGACTTAGATAGAAAGAACCTCTGCGAGGATCAGTGCTGGAACCAATTATCTGATTGCTTTGCGTTTATTATTCACGACATTGTTAATATGTGGCAAGTGAGTATTGGCCAAGTATTTTCCAATGCCCTTTACCATCAATGGATGCTAGAAAGCACAACCGGAAGGAGTTATCGCGGATAGCTCCACAACTACTGCAAGCCCAAATGCTAATAATTATTGTGGATTAAAACTGAGTCAGAAAGCTTACCGAATGGTGTTACCTAATTTACGTTCACTGTGAAAGAATATTCACCACTGCATACTTACATGGATCTTAATATACGTGACTTTGGTTTGCTTACTAGAAATTGGTGCAATACAAATATGTCGCGCGGCAGCAAAGCGCCGTTACGGCATACAGCTGACACATTATTATTAGTCGAACCAGACTAGTCAATGTGAAATCAAGACCACTGTTCTTGTGACGGTTACCAAGGAACTGGTGGTTGGTGTGGTGGCATCTTGGAAGCTTGTTGACACCTTGAGCAACATGGAGCCAAATCTTCAAAGTCGTTGTCAATACCATGCCGATACACATAACTGCGGGCAACTCCCTTCATTCTGTTCATATCGTGGTGAACAGAATGGAGCTAGCGAAGTACAGCTTGCCGGAGATATAAAGAAACAAATCGATCTGTAGTCAAAAGTCAGGGATCAACTACAGTAAAGGAGTCTCCACGTAGATACATTGGTTTCAGTTAGCCGGCAATAGCAGTCTATGGCCAGCGCTTCTGGACGTAAGTGAGAGCTTTCTGCTGGGTAGGGTCTTATGCACTTTTGGTGACGTGTTGGCGGCAGTAAAAGCGAAACATGATGCCGTTCGAGAATTGATGACGAATGTCGTCCTTGACGGTAAAAACGGCGGTCACTGTGTCACTGTACCATGTTTAAAAATAAGGCTATGCAGCCCATGTGATTGACCGAAATCCTGAGGACTGCATTAGCGGATTTCAAAGTTCTAAACAAGAAGGATGACGGCTCAACGCTGAAGTAGCCTAGACGAGTATGCAGGAATGGACTACTTTGAACTGAGGATTTAACTCAGTGTCTTGGAATTAGGTAACAGCGTGAACCGTCGGCCATACAGCATCTTGTGGAACTTAGTGACGGCAAGACGGGTGGCCAGAGCTTTCTTTTCAATCTGAGCGTAGTACTTCTCTCCAGGCGTCAGGGTACGTGGGACTTCTGCAGGGTGGGGTCTCCAAGATTGTAAACGCCCACCGGCTGGTGACGCAGATGGATCAGCTTGCACCTACCTATGTTCAACTGAGGCAGATTACTCTTCGACTATTTATAAATACAATCAAGAACATGTTAGAGTATATCGTGATCTTCGTTGTTAATAATCTCCTGCCACATCTTCACAATAAGCGACAAACATCGATCACACATCCTGAGATGGATCAGTGGCTTACATCCGACGCGTTGTCTCAGACAATCTCGTAGTGTCTGTGCTTACGAGGCGAAATGTAACCAACAGCGCTATGCAATTTCGACATTTCTGCAACCATGGTTAACTGAACGATTAACAGAATGACTATTCGGTTTCTGTGCACGGTAGTCCGCTTCGTGATACCAAATATGTACCATTCCCCCTCAATGAACTATAGACCCAACAGTACGTAACAAACACATTACCTCTCATCATTATGTGCAATGCAGTTCTGATTGCAACCACCTCTGGTGGGCTCTGGCAACGCCTAACGCGGAAACATGCGAGAACTCTCTGTGAAAGTACTTAGCCTGAACACCATCCCTATTTCCTGCATGTCAAAGCAATGGCTTTGTGATGCATAACAATTCAAACCCCAGTTCCAATTATATATATATATATATATATATCCACAAAATGAGAGCAAGTTACAAATCAGTATAATGCATTGCGCGAGCCTAATTCCTCCTCATATTATCCATCACGTGATGGCACCGCTGAGATTTCACACAGGCTTGCGCTTCTGACACATTTCGCTCTAGGAAAAGCATTCTCCACCAGGTCTTGCAGAGTAAATGCTCAGTATCTCCCTAAAGCATCTCGGAAAATAATAGCCCCTTTGATTACAGTAGAAAGGTTTTGAACTGCGTTCCACTGACCGCGCTAATACAGAAAAACGACGGCGACAATTTTGTCACCATGTGAGTGACAGCAGACGTCACTTACTGTTAGGCTTGCATTAAGCTGTTGTAAGTTAAGTGTACCAAGGCGGCAGGTCTCCTTGAATTATACCCCAGTTGGTGGTTAGTGGATAGGAACATTTGTCACAGAGTAGTGAAATCTGAGTGCGTCGAGTCAGTGGTGTAGCAACTAAGTTATGTGCTCCTGCCGGACTTCAAATTGCCACCCCTCTCTGGCGGTTGTAAATCTGTACACTCTCACAATGGAGGACAGCCCTTAAAACATCCGGTACATAGCAATAACCAAGTATCTAACTTTAAAGTACTACCCTAAATGCAGGCATTTTAGTGATCTAGTGCTCATGACCAAGATTTACAGGTTTACATTTGGTGAATTACCTGAGGCAATTGTAGTAACAACACTACCCATTGGCAATTTCGCTCTCTACTTTGAGAACTGCCAATCCGTGAACGTGGTCTGAATTTTCTGCGAATGCGCTCTCACAACATGCACAGTTAAGGGTTTAGGTAAGGAATATGCGTTTCAGATTCCCCTAGGTGATATTTCTGTATGTAGTTCAAAAGCTCAGCATTGCCATTAACTTTTTCTTGTCCTGAAACATTTATAAAATACTGCAAGGAATTCCAAGGAATTCCTCTTATTTTACATATACGTCGCACGCACTAAACGGACAACCATAGTTATCATCATGCATATTTAACGGTTTAAAAAGCAAATTAGTTGGTATGGTCATAAATTTGCTGAAATGTACAGCATTTCATCAGCCCAACTGTCTGAGACAGCATTTCCCGGTTAAACTTAGTGTAACGTCCTACGTGAAAGTTGAATAACACGAAGTCAAAGATCCCGAAATCAAAACAAGTCGGATCACAAATACTACGGTACTATTAAAATATATACAGTTGATATTTGGGACATACTCCAATTGTTTAGTATCCCGGTGTATGCAAGTTGACAACAAGGTGTCAGTAAACAATAGGAGGGAACGAGTTGTCTACGCCGGACAATCAAAGGAAAAGTCACCACACCTGAATGCTAATAATATTAAGAATAATGGCGTTGACCAATCAATGGATGGTCCAATCACAGGGTGAGAGTTTACTGGCACGCATAAACATGGTGTTTGGACGAAGGACCAGTGAACGGGGGGGGGTGCGACACATGCCATGGGCCGAACGTGTCATGTTCGGCGAAGAGTAGGGTTGGAGATCCAAGGTCGTCGGTAGTCCAACCCGCACGGAACCAGTGCCGGGGATCAGCATGCACACACAGACACACCTACAACGCTAACAATGGGAATGTAAGGAGGCGCACGTGAAAGCTGGTCGATATCCATCAACGATCGGCCAAGGTCTGTAGACTAGACCACGAAACAAAGAGTAGAAGAATTTCATGGGTAGATAAGCGCTTTACACTAAGCATCAAATCTCATCGATATATCGAGCAATTCTTCAATGTCGATTCATTTCTTTCAGTGGATTGGATGATTCAAGCTTACTCCAATTTGCCTTAGTGTTTATTTGATGCACCCGTTGCAATATTGATCATTTTCTCTCTATTTCGAAGAAACCGAACTCTTAACTGTGTAAGCCTGAGAGAAATTTGCTGCAGATCCAAGCAATTGGTTCGGACATATCCGTATATCCTTGAGGTCTATGAGTAGATAACTAAATGCCCAGAAACAAAATGAACTGAAACCGCAATACCATGATAAGAATTAAACAGGCAGCTGATATTGTGGTTGCTTTTTCTCTTTTTCCTGTGGGAAGTTTCACAGAAGTGACCAGTTCCGAATATTTATTCATCACAATATTTACAGCACCCGCTCGACTGCTTCATATACATTCTACAGTTACATGCTACTTAAACCAGTGACTTGAATCAATGCATTCAAGTAATATTTAGCTGAAAATGTTATGTTACTTGTTGCTCCATCTTATAAAAAATGTAACAGGTTGAACTGCTGCATAGCTGCATAAACACAGAGACTAGTTTCTGCATGATGCAAAGGTAGCCTTTGGGCTGATTTCATAGATGCCTCACTGGACACCTATTCGTTAGCAGGCCATAACAGCACCATTGTCAAATGCCTGGCCATGACAGTCGTCAATCTAAATTCCATCTTTCTCCGATTTTCTCAAAGCCAGTCCGGAAATCTCTTCTGCCCTTTTTCTGCAGTTCTGAATGAAGCTTGGAAACGACTCCTCTACCGTCACTACATCTTCATCCATCTGATATTTGTGAGAATCATCTTGAGTGCTATGGAAAAGTTAGCAAACATACTTGCTTCTTTGACTTAATCTATGCTTTTCTTTCTTACCTGTTTTATCAAAGTCTTCATTAATTCATTTCGAACGTTTGATGACAAAGAATATGTGCTGATTTTCCTTTCCAGCTGAACTGTCACCAACTCTTCGTCAACAATGCTAAAAAGGTCCCTCTATGTTATGACCTCCTCTGTCATTTTACATGTCTTCTCGATGACTACACAGTGCTTGGTGAGAAACCTGGTGATATCATGTATTCTGGCTAAGATTTCACGCAAGCACTTTTCTACAGCCACTTGCTCCATTTTGTTAGTTGTCTTTCTTTTAACTAGCGAGATAACTACTCCCTGCAGTTGAGGAATGACGGAGCACACGATTTACTGTCTTCGTGATCACATGCCTTTTGATTTACTTTCTACCAGTCGAAAAACTAGACTATCCTGCAGCCGAAACCAAACAGGGCCCGTTTTGTTGGAGAATACACAAGCATGGTTCGTAATCTCGGTTCACCATATCGTAAATCCTGCAAAACAGTTCGTTTTAGCTTCTTAGCCTCAGGTTTGCATTCGTTTCAGGTAGCACTAGCCATGAAATTCATGCTGGACATGCTGTAAGACAGAAGCTCCAAGCCTGACATGCACTGTAAGAAGTTGGGAAACAATCTTAACAGCTCACAGGCAGAAACCCATGTGATCCTTTGGTGTGCATGAATAAAAAGATGCTTGCCATTCCAAATCTTTAACTTCGCTCGCTTCTTCTGTACAAGCATTACAAAAATTTCCGCTGCTTCCATGCTGCCAATATAGCTTTCTATTACCGGGATATCTACGTCTGTAGTACCGGTTTCAGCTTA
Organism: Dicrocoelium dendriticum; assembly: GCA_944474145.2. Lineage (NCBI taxonomy): Eukaryota > Metazoa > Platyhelminthes > Trematoda > Plagiorchiida > Dicrocoeliidae > Dicrocoelium > Dicrocoelium dendriticum. Next base: position 190,627,691 of record OX104063.1, on the reverse strand, counting down.
GGTCACCAAATGATTATCACGCTTTGTTTTTACCACTTCTGTCATGAAATAATTTTGATGAGTTTACACTGGGTATTAGGCAGGCATCCGTAATAAAATTGTTGCCCCCTGTCATACGTCGACCCTGCTATACTACGCTTTTACTTCCAGTAAAATAAGCACTCAACAAATTGTTGACGGGGGATGCATTCCTTATATCAGTTCATCTTTCGGCAGCGTTTAGCGGTTTATACAGCAGAATACGGTGTTATACTCAAGAAGAAAACACGTACGAGTTGATCCACTTCTGTTTTCAAGTGATGACAGTATAGAACGTACGAGGCGAGCCACAGCATCAGCGGTAGATCTTGAACTATGATATGTATTTTTAAGGAGTCAGTCGAGTGAGTTTGAGACAATTTAATTTAATAATGATTTCCTCTTGCAGCTTCTAGGCAAGAGAAGAGCAAGCGACAAGTCGACATATGTTGGACCCTTATATTGGTACCGGTGTGAGGCTACAGTTCCCCAGAATAGACTAGATATGCACTTGTTTCAGATGGTGTAGCTGTTTCTTAGTACAAGAGAGACATCACTGAGATGCCATCTTTTTCTTTAGACGCTCTTTCCTTAAATCCACATGGCGTCTTCGGATGGGGGAGGAGAACCAGTTCGCGCAGAGGTTGAGAGATTTTCAAGAACAGCCGATGTCAAAACAGGGATCTAGACAGCCAGTCAGCTTGTCACAATACTTGGACACGCCAGGGTCAAAATATGAACAAAATTATGTGGATGAAAGCATTGCACGAGGTCATTCGGTACATTGTAAAGAGCACTACCACCATATGAAGCTACACATCAGTGTAATAATAACCCCCCCCCCGAAGAAGCTACCCTAATGAAATATGCCGACGACATCAGTCATCAAAACGTTGATTGCTCTCCGATGTCGCAAAATCATCTGAATAACCTCATTAGTTAGTCCAAAGCTCGGCATCCGTCTCTTAATGCATCCGAGTGTCATAATACGCTGTTTTCTCGACACATGAGAGCCAGGTACGAGCAGCTCCCTACACAGTATCCCAAGCAGTTTAGTGACAGTGATTGATTTCACTCTTCCACATCTGTGAAGTACCTAGGTATGGTACGTAAAGTTCTACCAGGTGACCGACTGACAAACATTTTGTACGCGGATGATATGACCCTCTTTGGGTCTGAACAAGGGGCTATGCATGCATACTGATTTGACTAACCACAACGCTGCACGCCTCGGCATGCGTTTGCACCTTCACAGTGTTGAGACAGCATCGATCCGATCAGCCACCCGTGATGGTTGTGCCTATAAAGGGGGAATTCAGGAGCAATCCGAGATGTATTAAGCGAAGAAAAATACCTATGATGTACAGGAAGGTTCAAACAGTGCATTCGACACGGGTTCATTTGACTGACTCACTCCCCACAGGTAGGAAGACACGAGGCATGAAATGGACTCGCATAGCGTCGAAATCTTTAGAAAGGGTTTGCGATGCACACAACTAAGGCTGACTGCTGAGGCATCGGACATTGCCGAAGCCAACAGCTGCGTAGGCGTAGTGGATGAAGTGCGGTTACCGAGTGCGTAGCGGGCTGTCTTATCCTGTCAGTCTGAGGGGCGTTGGTGAACGACCTGCCGCAGAGAGCGAACATAAAAGCAATCCTACTCCCATAGTAGTCAGGGACGTAAATGTGATGACGTCGAAAATGAACCACCTGGAATCTCCAGTGCGACACTGAAAGTAGCACGTTGACCTGTCAGGTAACTAACATCCTGCTGGCATCTTGATAACCGCAAATATTGTCTCTTTCTCCTAATGAAGGCAGTACCAATCACCCCCCGGTTCATTTGGCCTGGCGAAACTTCCGTGCGGAACGCAAAATTTTGGCTTCTAAATACACCGTGAACTAGTATGTATGGTTTGGTTTCCTTTACAAGTAATATGTACCTTACCATTTTCCCGTGGTTGGGCGTTTCATATAAGATATTTTGCGGGAGATGAGCGTCGTGAGAAACGTAGTCAAAGCTGTCCACTATCTATGAATAGCCATTTCGTCAGGATTAGTGATGTTGGACAATGCATGATCGAACACATCAAATTGTTGTGCTATTTACCCTAACCCCATTAACAAGTTCGACCTGCCTGTGTCATCTGTAAGTGACCCCCAGATGAATTACCCTGGTCAAAGCTGAATGAAATGGACAAAATTGCTTCTGGGCAGAAAGACATAATCACTATCGTTCGGTTGGGTTAGGCATATGCCAGGTGGTTGAATGCAGTCCTTCAACTTCCTTGCAAATGAGCTGTTACATCGCCAACTCTTATTCTTTCATGTACATTCTGAAGTCACATACACCAAAACAGCTAGCGCATCTTTATTGCTTCATTGAAAAAAGGATCAACTCACACTACGCTGGTCTCGTGGGGTTATAGTTGATGGCAGCTGCTTTTTGTGATGCGCTTTCGATATGTAGAAGACGGACTGCGCAGCGATCAAGATTATTCTCATTAAGAATTAAACGCTATTTATGTACTACAGAAGAATTGTAGAGCCTTCCAGTAGCGGTTTCAGCGTAAGCCTTTGCGCTGTATCTCGTACCTTATCACGCTAGTCTTGATCAGGAAGATCAAGTCGTTCAAACTGTCCCAATTTTCATGAAGGTCATTTGGCCAAACCGCGTCACCACCGCCGCTCTCACTCTCCGGTTCGGCATTTATTTACGCAGCTCTGGTAGACCAGTTATCACGCCTCGGCTCCAGCAACAAGCTCCAACTCTAGCCAAAAGGCTTCTCCACGTCGTCACACTTTGGAATGGTAAATTAGTTATCACGTTTGCCCGCTTGCCACAATGGCGTACAAATGTTTGCTGCTGCTATATCGACTGACACGGGGCTGCAGTATGGTGGCATGTACTGTTGTCGTATTGATGTTCTTGTATTGTTGGTTTTGCGACTATTCATTTCTGAGGTCGACAATGGTCAGTTGAATTACGCATAGGAGGTTCGAAACCGAAAACCAGTGAAGCGTCGAGCGTAGATTGCAGTTTAAATATTCCTAGGGTTTCTACCTCAGGATTTTCATCAAGTTTACTGTAGACATATACCGATCCGGAAGTAGCTGCTAGTTCGTACTCTTCTACTTGGCTCGGGTATACCTTGGTGTCGCCATAACTGCGCCTGCATTCGGGGTTGTTCGATGTATGTTACGCGGTGCAGCTTTGATGTTAAGCATTTTTTAGCGAAAATGATGTTGCTGTGTCATTAGTCGGTGATGTGTAAGTGCCAGCTTGCAGGATGACGTACGCTTCAGGTGTGTGATCGGCCTATTTTATTTGACGGTTTGCATCAATCGCAGTCATCAAAGCCTCATTATTGCACGTCTGGTTTCGTATTATTTCCTGCCAGGTATCCCCATAATCAACATATCGTTTGACAGCAGGCTATGTAATGCAACAAATTCCGGAAAACGAATCTTATTGGATGCTTCATCAGCACGAATTGGTGGCACTTGATCCAAGTTAAGTGCAAACCGCTTGGTTACGGTCAAATTCAGTTAAGACGGAAGCTACGCAGACCATGTCAGAGTGTCGCTGTAGATAGTAAACAGTAGAAATGCCGTCCAACATAGATTATAATGCCAATATTATTTACTACAGTGCTTGCCTTTTGATTTCTATTTCACTATCGTTTAAGCAATCAAATCTCGTGCGCGTTTTCAATATGCACCCACGTAATTCTGGTTCTGTCCTCCATCGCCAGCTGTGACAAAGCTGCCCAACTAGCCACGATTAGGAAGTCAGTCGTAAGATCCATCCAACTCTGAATCCTACTAGATGGCTGCAATGGAACCGCCCAGCCGCCTACGAACTAATGGTTGTCTTTCGGGACACAGCGAACGCTGACGACCCAAAGTAGGCCCAGTCAGAGAAGCCCTAGGCAACCTCAAACGGACATTTATATTACACTACAAGGTGTCATAATATTTCGGTCCGGAGTTAACAGCGACTGTACTCAGGTGAAGATATACTACGGTAGGCTAATAAAATAACTGCACAACGGTGAAAATTGCTTTTTCAGCAGCGGAGAGATGTGCACAGAAGCGCGACATGTGTGAATAAGTAGCTGGGGTCCCCAAACCTTTCGGCTGTAAGACGTGAAGGATAACAAACCCAACGGCCGTAATAGAAGTGTCAAACACGGACCGCAGAAAAGACAAACGGAACGCACGCAGCTCTTAAATTAGAACTTGACGTTAGACAGACAACACAGCCGCACTGAAAGTGTCATGCTTCAATTGATCGGTAGTCGGCATTCGCGCAGGCGAAAAAGCCAGCAAAATGGATCTCTGCGAAGTGGTTAGTGGGTTGCTGTGCTTGCAATTGCGTAAAACAACCTGGCCGTATGTGATGACCGGTCGATGGGCGTCGTATTGCTATCGCCACTAAAGCTGTTATCGTCTCATGACTGGCTTCCAACAAATCCGTAGGCATTTGTTAGGTTGCTTTCTTTGCTGGAGGGGATCATACTGCCGGGAGCACATTGTAAGGTTACAGTGTAGTTCGATTTAGCATTCTGATCGCATGTATTTTACATCTGATATTCACTCTTCATGGGTGGATAAAACGGAACACTTGAAATTACTTGACGTATTAATGCTTTTAGATATCATTCTGCCCTGACTTACTGGTGGCACCATTAGACAGCTTACTAAGTTATTCATGACTGCAACTATAGCTATCTCAGTCAGATAAGTGCCTGTTGTGCAAATCGATCAGACTCTCGATGGTGTTTCTCTTTTCAATGAAGTATTTGTATTTATTCCATTACTTATATTTATATGAAGCTGCAGAATGTCCGTAAATATCAATGCATTAGATGTTCTGATTGCCATCTATCTCGCTGACTAGATAGGCAAATTCGCCGGATGGTGTTAGCAAGCATTTTCTGCAATGTCCCCAACAAATTCTGTCTATATTCATTCAATATATTTTCTTACAGTTTATATAAGACTTTGGTATCTTTTTATTAACGCTGCGCTTCAAATACCCCTATAGGAAAAAATTTATTGATTGAGGTATGGTGATATGGCCACTCTACTGGTTCTCCGCTACCGATCCAACTACCACCGAATATCTTGTTCAGGTAGGCACGACACGACTGCGCTGAATGTGCGCGTGCGCCATCGTGCTCTCACTAAACGTTATTTGGATGTTTGTGAGTAGGGTACAGATTGTAGAAAGTAGAAGTCACGATTAAAATGGACGCACAATAATGCGCCTCGACGGGGAATCGAACCCCGATCCACGAATTTCCGGTCCGCTGCTCTACCATTGAGCTACCGAGGGCTGACGATTAGGTGTGCAAATTTTAACATATGACTTCTGCTTGGTGCGCGACATATTGCCAATGGGCTCACGGTACCTGTCCTGGTGTTGCAGATAGGCTCAAACACCCGTCACTTCCAAATGGACTGAAGCATCTGTCCTTCGAATTTCCAATGGGCGATAGTAGATTATTTATTGACCCTTCCGACTGTAGCTGCGGAATGACGATGGTTTGCAAGGTTTCCATTTAAAAGGATGCTAAGTAATGTCAGACATTGGTACCGTTAAACAACAACCTACTGGACACAATCCTAGAAAAGGAAAAGGGCCCAATTATTTTCGACCAGTCAACCCAGCCCAGGCCATAAACTTCGCGCTACGTTACACACGTGGAGCGTTCCATTGCGGTGGGTTTGTTGTTGTCCAAATATGTTATGTATCTTCGGCATGCAGGGGTAACACCGCCTCATCTGTAAATACAATAGAATGTTTATTTAGACTGTTTAAAAAACAACAGGTGGATTCCAGGCTTTTCTGTGAATTGCAAGCATTCAACACTTGCACTTGCGCTTTACTGTACCACCGGAATATTATTTTTCCTGCGGTAGTCAATGCACAGCATACGGTGTGGCTTCACAATGTTGTGTCAATCACTGAATGCTGAGAATATTGTTACTGCATACCTCTTGCGCAATTGCGCAAGCTGATAGATCCTCCGTGACGGTGCGAAGTCATCCGCTTTGTCTGATGTTGCAGATCGAATTCCTTGATATTTACCGACATTTCACACATTGAATATACGTAGAAGTAAAGAAATACACACCTGTATATTCTCCATTGTACACGAAAAACACAATCGAAAGTCTGATCGATTTGCACAACAGGCACTTATCTGACTGAGATAGCTATAGTTGCAGTCATGAATAACTTAGTAAGCTGTCTAATGGTGCCACCAGTAAGTCAGGGCAGAATGATATCTAAAAGCATTAATACGTCAAGTAATTTCAAGTGTTCCGTTTTATCCACCCATGAAGAGTGAATTTCAGATGTAAAATACATGCGATCAGAATGCTAAATCGAACTACACTGTAACCTTACAATGTGCTCCCGGCAGTATGATCCCCTCCAGCAAAGAAAGCAACCTAACAAATGCCTACGGATTTGTTGGAAGCCAGTCATGAGACGATAACAGCTTTTGTGGCGATAGCAATACGACGCCCATCGACCGGTCATCACATACGGCCAGGTTGTTTTACGCAATTGCAAGCACAGCAACCCACTAACCACTTCGCAGAGATCCATTTTGCTGGCTTTTTCGCCTGCGCGAATGCCGACTACCGATCAATTGAAGCATGACACTTTCAGTGCGGCTGTGTTGTCTGTCTAACGTCCAGTTCTCATTGCCGAACGGCTCCGTGAGCCCTGCGATTGTAGATACCATTCGCGCCTCGGCTTCCCATGTTACCTCGGCCGGAAAAGCATTCTGCGCTATTGCAGTTTGCAATTCAGCCTACGGGGTTACATCAGCACGCGAGTGCTGCCACGCCTAGCTCCGGACATAATAATTGAAACACCTTGCCAGTGAGCGATTTTCCGGAACTGAGTTCCAGTGCTTTTGTGCGATCGTCTGAGGTTAATTTTTGGCCCTACTGGCAATTGGTGTAAAGTTAGGATCTTTTGCGTGCGCCACAGTCATGGTTACGCACTGAACGAGGTGCAATTCAACAGCGCAGGTCATGTACATTCTCGGCAACCTGGTAAAGATGCTCATATCTAAGCGTTTTGATTTCAACTGCACTCACATAGGGTTTAAATGAGCGACTATCAATGATTGAGGTATGGTGTCGTGGCCGGACGCACGACACTTGATCCTGCTTAATGACGGTTTGTTTGCTTTCTGTAGGCATAGAGGTGACTGAACCGCTTTGAAGACATTTAATTGTTTCGTATGCAGTGGCTAGTTTAGGGGGCACGGAAAGCCGGTCCGTGCACGGTGGCATGTGTCTGAGAGCGGCATGTTTATTGCTGTCGAATGTCCGACACTATATGTGAAGTGCAAAATATCCCTATAAGCTGAGGATTGAGTATATTATTGTTACTCTCTGTGACGAAGAACACGTTTGCGTCATGTGTCAAACTTCTGCAATCGTTCTTCCTAGTGAACCGCTTAATGGACCAGTAGTGGTCACTTATACCATATCTAATTCATTGTGCGAAACGGTCTCACATTTCGTCGAAAAATAATGTGGCCTGCATGTGCATGTTTTGTCATCAGTCGGGCCGAAAACTTTACCATCGCCTCGGGCGGTTATAATTTCTATTTATAAGTAGTAGATGCTTTATAGGGTATTTTTTGAATGTTGTTCACAGTTAAACTTAGGAAGACAGCCACCACACATGCAAAAAGCGTAAGTTAGAGCTTTCGTCCTAGTGGGACTTCTCAGCAAGGCACATCTGCTGAACCCTGCCAGATTCGAACCCACGATCTTACTCTTTCCAGCCAACGCAGTATGCAACTATGCCATGGGCGAACGCAGTGGACCACCATGACTGAGATCCAACTGCGATATAGCGCAGCTCATCCTCCAATGTCAACCATGTTATGAAGCTGCAGAGGATGCGGCGCGCTTCCGGGACCCGACCTCCATTGCAAGCCGCCACCAATCGAGGTGGCATATAAGCTGCCAAGACCACTACTGATTATTTGTAAGCAGTGTAGGGATTTACTAGATATTTTGCGCTTTTGTAGCTGTCTACCCGAGTCTAACTACGAGGCATCTTCGCAAAATATCCAAAACTTCCTCTACAACCCATCAGTAGTCGTCTTGACAGTTTACATGCCACATCGATTAGTGGCGGCTTGCAATGGAGGTCGTGCCTCCGGGGACCAGACCTGTCTTCTGCACGTTCACCACATGCATGACAGTGGAGGATGAGCCCCACTATACCGCAGTTCGATATCAGACATGGTGGGCTGCCGCTGTATCCCATGGCTCAGTGGCATAAGTCGCTGGCTCGCAAGTGTGTGGTCCTGGGTTCATATCCGGTAGGTTTCGGCGGGTGCTCGCCGCTTACGAGTCCCAATAGGTCGAAAGACCCGTTTAACGATTTCCATGATGTGTGGTGGGTGTTTGCCTGTCTAACCGAGACGACAAATGTATTTTCTGCGCTGTTCCTCTCATAGAGTACTGAATTTAAACGCTAATGGATGGCGTTGCTCTTGATACCACTTTTGAAATCGTATCAAGCAATAGCTTGACCTTATAAGCCTTAAGTTGGATGCACATCACATATGTCAATGGATGTCTGTGGGGGACATTAAGCTAATCGGACTTTTGCCATCTGCCTATACATCGGCTAAGTCCAGCGACTATTCCATTGTTTTATAGTATGCCATATGCCATGCGGATAGCGATTAGGCAACTGTACCATTTTAAAAGACAGTAAGATGAAGTTTTGTTCCAGCCGATGGATAAAGAGACCTGTTGCTTAAGCACGATCAGCACAGTCTGTACATCCGCCAATTTACTAATCACCTTGGAAACAATGTGGGCTTTTCCCTCACTATATTGTTATCATAGCTGGGTGGTTCATCCTGGATACTACTTTCTTCGGCACCACGTGTCTGGATGAAAACGTACTATTAGTATGAGGATGCTTAGGAGCCATTATAGAAGTTTCTTCCTTCCTTTGTGATAACGATGTTAAAGTGAACAGATATAACTGACACCCACAATGCTTTCAGTAAGTAAACTATAGCGGCGGTGATAATAGGGAGATCACACATGTCCATGGAATTTCCTTTACAGAACTTTGGATGCAGTGAGCCTCATGTACACTTAAGCTAGCCACGGTACACCGCATGAGCAAGCACTGCACCAAACGCGAAATGAACCATTGACTAGCGGTAGTAGTCATTTACAGTACGCAATTGCAGGAGGTGATTTATTAATCGACTGCTGGCTTGCATAATGTGTACAGATTCAGCCCCTGCTCAACGGCGATTGTAGGGGATTATGTTCGCAACTATTACATAAGCACGCCCTACTGGTTAAACGGTTTTTCCCAAACATCAGTACTAGTTGATGTTTTTGAGCCTACCTGGTACCTAATAACTGATTCTCACGTAATGGCTCGTCATTTATCACTGCCCATTTCCCCTGGTTAGTTAGTTAGTTAGGAAAACCAAACTTCATGTTTGCTGCACTGTTTCTTGCCCACGGTATTTACGCGTGCATCTGAAAATTTTCCGCGACAAGGACAACGCTTAATTTCATGACAGCCCGTAAGTATGTGGTCCAACACTCCTGCCATCACTGCAACTGCCATTGTGGTTTACGTCTTTGAGATCGGACAAGCATGAGAGCCACGCAGTCCGCAGACACAGACCCAGCGTGTGCGGTGTGTGTGGTTGCATCAGCGCGTTGAGCTCCTATGGTCAACAACGGGGATCTCGGTTTGAGCCACGGCTCTGTTGAAGCAAAGGTCAAGTGAGGAAATGTTTTGGTTTCCACATGTGCACCAGGATGGACGCTAACAAATACCTTCTATGACTGGCCTTACATACAAGAGTGGTTGCATACGGTGGACACAGATCAGAACCTCTGTGTGCGTAATGCGAGCTGTGAATTAACGCATGGCATGATGGCTGAAATTGGGTACACAGCTGTAGTTACTTGTGAGCTGTCGACAAAGTGGATGCAGCACCCGAAGTGTCCTAGTTATATTCCATGGTGTTGAGTAACCTCAAAGCCCGTGTACTGAGACCGTATTGTAGTCGTACCTGTAGCGGCCCTATTGTATGTTGGACGACGGAATGTTTGCGCATCCTAAGGTTAACTCAGTAACCCATGTGCTCCAGCGTCATATTATTTACAGGGCACTGCACTTGCTTTTAGCTGTTTGAGTTCCGGGGATATATGTTCGATCCCGGTGGTTAAAGTGTAGGCGTTTGCTAAAACCTGTAGCTATGTTGACTGAGCAGTTCCAGTTTTCGCAAACTCGGCGCTACTAGCGTACATGTCATAAGTGTGTGACTCAAGATACCTTGTCTACGTGCCCCACACGACAGCTAGAACTCAAAAGGCGATCTGGGAAAGACGTTGCATTAAATCACAATGGCTCATATAGTTTTGCAAAAGTTTAGGAGGGAAAATGCTAAAATTCTTTTGAGCCAAACAGACAAAAGGCTAGATGTAACAAACGAATGAGCAGCCATGGGATAAAGAGGGATTAAGACATATCCTTCTAAACGTCATCAAAGGAACCAAACCGTAAAGTACAAATTCATTCACAGCGGCTGATGCTGACCAATTAGAATAACGAAATGACGTGTTTAACCAAGCTTTACCAACAAACGATATAAAGAAAATCAAACCCGGAAATGAGCGAAATGCTGCCAAGATGTATGTCGACTAAACCTTCTCTTTACGTTTGTAAATAAACATGTATACAAATGAAAACCAATCAAATATGTACTTGAAAATGATGCTGTTGAAAGGAACATGCAGGAACATGCAAATTGTATAGCATTTGTCGATCAGTTTAATGACGTGGAGGTAGGCGACAGGAAGGTTGAAAAATGCTAAACGTTTACAAAAGTAATTATCATATAGATATTTTCCTAATACAAGCTTGCTATAGAAAACATAAAAGAAGCAAATAAGATAGTTGCATTAAAGCCTATTAGAAAATGTTTCATTTTCCTGTTGTACCACCATTCCCTTCCTGCATTTTCACAAAGCTCAGTAATTGCTAACAGGCTGATTGTTTTTGCACACTAATGATGTAAACTAGATTGCTGACAAAACGTCTACAGTCGAACGGATCAAATCGAATAACCATACAAGACTTCAAACACCAGCCCGAGCTACCGAAATTCAGATTTTTCTGCCACAACTTTAACAGCCCTCCTGACCCTACTTGTTCAGAAAAGAGGAGTTGTTTGGTGTGGTTTTCTCCCATCTCTGCACCGAAACTCTATACTTCGATAATGTTCCCATTGATGGTCCTGGCAGAGGCTGACTTCAAATTCAACGGAGACCACAATTGAGCTTGCATGTCACAGTCCTCAACACACAGCCGATGCAACAAAATCCGAAAATAAAAGCAGCTTCTGTTGTTGTCTTAGGTGTGGTTTGTGCATACAGGCTCGTTCGGTTATTTTGCCTCGTCGATTACTTTGCCGAGTGCTTACGCAAGTCAGAAAAGCCCAGCTTCGCTGCCAAATATAACCCACTCTTTTTAATCGGCCACCGTACTGAAGAATTCGGGCAATCAAGGTTGGTTATAAAAAAGTCCCGTTGACATGGAAGACGCTGATTGCTAGATTGGCTGGCGATCCATATTCATGTCTCAGTACTATTAGGCGAGTTGCTACACAACATGTAGAAAAAATACAGAAGGGAAGATGGATAGTCATGTATATCCTTGGATTGCGAGACTGTGTACTAAAAGAGGAGAGTCAATTTGTTCGTATCTAGTGTTCACTTGTTCGAGAAAATTGCAAAATGACATAATGAGTAAGTGGACATGGTTTTGGACTGTCTGGTTTTTTTCATCATGCCTAGCCTGTTGGACCTCACCATGCTACTTTGCATTACTGGTTCCGTGTGGCAGTTTGACACGGTATACTTAAGCGCTCAAATCAGCTGGACGAACTTCTTCAGGTCACGCGGTTCCCAGCATTTTGACGGGCGTATTTCTCGATACTCTGGACTTCGTCAGCTAATATCCGATTTGGTCGCAGTTCATAGAATATTAAGAGGAAACGAACTAGTGAACTTATCAAACGAAGCTATAAATATGAAGAAGCGTAATGGTAGCTTAATGGTAGGTGTTATACTGATTAATATAATTTTTATTCCAAAAATGTATAAACTTATTATGGCGCGCTATAATGGATTGCATAAGTCAGGATTACTCAGAAAGATATTATTTTAGGGCATATATTTAATAGGAACCGAGTGAAACGTCAAATAGGTAAAGTGTAATCGCTATGCTGGCAGAAAATTTGGTCAGCTCATCTATTCAGAATGCAATTCGGGCCAGAATTTCTAAGGGGGCATGATCTTATCGATTGTAACTTAGTACTGAAGAGATGGACTGAATAGCGTACATTTTTGGAATTACCCCTCAGCATTCACTTGTTGGTGGGAAATGCAGTCTTGGTTTGACCGAGTAAGTGGGTAATTTATTATCATGGCTGAATATGTAGTCTGATTCTCAGCTGGCTTCTCATTTGGAACATAGTTTTTGCTCTTAACGGGCCCGTAACTCATGTGAGACATACCCATCCTAGTACGCCAGGCATTTGAGATGGAACTAAGACTTTGGTTCTAAATGCAAAATTACGAATCTATCGTAAAAACGAAGCAACTGTCTTTTGTTAACAGGTTGATTAAGTCACCAAAAGAGGTGCAACATTTCGGGCTGGAAATATTAACTAATATGATGAGTAAACGCATCTTTACTTCCGATATATAAAAATATAAATCACAGGTTTTATACAAAAATAATTGAGCTGGTTTGTGAGCAAAAGCTTTTTCTAATCGCGACGCAACTGTGCGAAACAAACTAAGGCAAATTTCGGGTGCGCGAATTTCAAGGATGGTTTTCTGCATTAGACTTACGAATAAACAGGGTTCAACAAAGCAACGGATTTACTCAACATAGATGTCGGTATAAACACGTTATTTGAGAAAGGGCGCAATTCCATAACATTAAATCCGCTAATTTGTTATTCCAACTACAGCATGCTTTTCCCCTTTTTTTCTAATTTGGCATTGTGAAGCTTAATTAACAAATGAAAGCACAGACGATGTTGTGTATAAACTTTTTAACGCTTGAGTCATTTATTTTGTTTACTAAGATTCCTCTTTCGTCCGATCGAAGACTAAATGTAGGTTTATGAGAGCCACGCGCATAAGGTCAATTTAGAATTCAGATTCCAACCGGTGATTATATCTTTCTGTGTTACTCCACCTCCCCCACTCGTTCCAATTTGCTTTGCAATGCACCGTGCGCCTTTTTCATGATTAGCTCATTGAAATCCCATGGAATCACTTTATTATTCTACGTTATTCACATCCATATGCATTTTATCAAGTCACACGGCAAAGTACCCCTTGGAACCGTCAGTTTCGCATGGAGTTGTGAAACTGAGTCAAATAGGCATTTTGTATTTCACATCGCCTGATATTGCACAAACCATACCATGTGTTCTCGGACTCATTTGTTCCTAACTACTGCATAACCTAGAGTTTCCACGCTATGTGCGATTGGCAGCTTTCCCGTGTAAATGATCCTCACAATTTTAAAGCTTTTAGTTACGTACTAATACGAATTGCTGCTTTCATCCATAGCGCTCTATATGCATCAGTTTGAACATAATACGATCATCAGTGACAAACAATAAGGTACGGTGGCGAATCAAATCGCTATTGCTATTCAGAAATATGGCACTGGTTACGAAACTGTATACTTAAAATACGAAACCAAAAACTGCTGTCAAAAACGCTGAGCTAACATTTGTCAAGACCTATATTATCTCAAAAACGGAATGCCGTGGTGCCAAGTTTAATTCTTTCTGTAAAATGCCAACAAGTGAAAGAATGCACATCTTTTAAATACTATCCTGCATCTCTCATGGGATCAGTCGCTCTTTCGACCGGAAAGTAAAATCTTTGTTTGCTAAATAGAAGAGGACTACTTCCATTATCAGTGGGCAGTAAAACCAGCGAGCAGTGAGTTGTGCTGCATCTAGTAATGTTATGTGCTTTAACAGAATACACGCCTTGTAAATGAATCACGAGAGTTAATCACACATACAACCCCTATGTTCTAGAAGATCAAACACAGCCAATTCCACCATAAGAACTACAACTGAAGTGGACGAGTGTTCGTTTGTGTCCGCTCACAGCCGTGCGTTTCTGATCTGGTTTTGTGTGTTTTACTCCTCACGCAACAGTTGGCCGCAGCTAATCATGAACCGCGGGGCGTAATGGCTGAGATTTGTGTAGTTTGGACCTGGTGGAAAGAGCGATAAAAATGTCCCTATTGATTAAAGTTACAGAGATTTATGTCAACGTATATTATGGCTCTGATCAACAATGCTCACCGATGCGCCAACGGGTACAGTACAGTATAAAAAGAAAAATCATTAACAGGCACATTAATAATTATGAGATGAAGACAAGAATTAAGGAGTAAGGTTAAAAGAATGACCACGATTTCGAGATAGACTGGTCAGTGACTCTATGAGCAAACAGCAAAAATGATGTACACTGCTCCATTTGTAATATCTTCCAATTGCGATGTGAACAGTATGACAGTTAGACTTTCAGCGGAATCTATCTTATGGAGTCTGAGGGGTGGATTCCAGTAGGTGAGACAGAATCCCAAACATGTTCCTCCATCTCAAGGGAAATGAATTCAAAGCTTTCTACAGTTCCGAAAGTGAATGCTGTTATGTAACAGTTGCACGACGAACAAAATTAGACTTCTGCTATCCATGTAGCTGGGTTCAAATTATAATTTAATTTGCAAAAAGGAAAAAGTTCATGGAATTGTAACACTTTGCTTCTACGTGCAAAATAAAATTACCTCGAACATTCCGAAAACAGTATATGTAAAAGTAGTGTAACTTCGGATATGGCAAGATGCCTCTAATTATCTCACATACTCAGCTCCGCTTTTAATGGTTAGCAAGAAACGCGATAAATCAATAGGTTTTCTGCTTTCTGTTTTCCTTAGTTTGTTTACTCTGCTTCTGTCTATCGTTATATATACTCCAGATATGGTCGGCCTTCTGCTCCGGTAGTAAGGTTACAATTTAAGTACGGCGTTTTGGATTTCTTCTTTGAAACATTTATGATTTGGGCCATTTGGTAACTTTTAGAAACAACTAGGATCAAATATTTCTATCATTATTGTAATCATTCATTTATCAACAGAAAAACCTGTATATGGCTGCTTTTGAAACCGCTTTTCTTATTTTTGATTATACCAGAATTTGGCGCCTCCAATAATCTCGTCGCGTGATCATTGAGCTACAAACCGTAGACAAGTCGATCATCCTCTTATCAGATTCAGTTAAACATTTTCATTCGAATTTTTCTTGGTACTATGAATTCGTAACCAATCTTGACCCAAACTGTTAAGCAATAATCAGTCTCTTAATGAGCAAACAATAACAAAAACAACATTTTTGGCGTAAACGCCGATTTGCGTAATTATTCCCCTATTTCGGTAGAACTCCAAATGTCAAATTTGCTTGTAGCTAATCTGGGTTAACCTAACTTATTCTGTGATAGCATGACAAACTGTCATGTGATGACATTAGTTGCCCAACAAACGGATTAGTTAGCCTCCCTATTTGGGCAAGCAAAGGTCCGAGTGAAAAGGTCTCGGAACCATGCCCGCTTAATGTCAATACCGCGTAACGATTTCCGGGAAATTATTATGTTTAATTTTCCTCTATCCAATGCGAATCGATCTCTCAATCGGCTGATTGCTTCATTCGGTCTCATGAGATGAACGATCGCCAGTAGTGTATTGCGTGTTGCTTACCGAATTACTTTGTGTGACTTCGCTTGTATGTCGCAGAAAAGTATGGCCCACAAATTTTCTAGTATGTGAAATTTAATTTCCATACTTATATGCCGAAGTAAACTGTGAAGCATTATGTGAAGGCAGTTAAATATGAATGCTGACAAAAATTGTCTTAGCCTGTTACTTGAGTCTCAGCGATACGACTAGAAGTTATTCGATGTGAATGAAAAAGCCTCTCTATTACATTTAAAATTGCATTCTTTCAAGCTTTCCATACACTGGAGGCAGCTAATTTGGCTTCATAGCAATGGTCTATTTGAAATATGTAGGTGACATGCAAGTATGTCTGATTACTTCTTCGGGACACCAGCGTTCCTATCAGAGCTTTAATAGCTGTAGCATTAATATTCTTTGAATATTTATGAGCATAATTTATTATTCCATATCGGTAGATTAGTATTAAATACTACTAGATTTTATTTCATTTTCCCGTCGATATACAAAGACGAGTAACCCGATGCTGAATGTCATCGGTGAAAGCTTCAAGTGACAATACTTGGACCAATTCAAATATATAACAATACCATATGCACATCTGCTTCAAGTATGCGGATTATTTCCTCGATTAGAAACCAACTAGCGAACTAATTTTGGTTACCGGAATAGTGGGTATAAGATTCCCACCTTAACAGGCGTCAGATGGATGGAACGAAACTTTGAAAATATTGTAACATGAATTGTCCACACATATTAATGCTGATAATATCTACCGGCAGTTCCCACATTCGCGGTTTCAGCCTCGTCCATCTGAAGTGCACAGAATGCATGAAACCTGTATTCTAACACTGCGTTAAAGATAGGGTATTCCTCAACTTTTCCACACGAATTCAGTTCTTGCCATCTGAAATATGGCGTCAGACTCAAATAATATGAACCAATATATTAGTTAGCCAATGCATGCCAACGATGGGGTCTGTGACACAGTACATACAGAACCGAACGTTATGCTGCGGGCAAGCCCTAGTCTCATGACTGACATTGTTGTGGCTTTAGCATACGTTCATAGTGTCTTTTATCAAGCTATTAACTTGTATACTGCCTACCATTTGGTTAAAAAGCTATCAGTAGCTATCGCCTATACCAGGACTGCAGGTGATAGGTTAGTTACTCAACTTGAACGTTCAAATATTACAATGTAAATTGTTGCTCATTTCTTATAATATGGTTGAAGAGGTCAACTATTTTACACCAGTTTGATAGTTTCGAAAGCAATAGGGGGTTGAGTGTCCAATCACCGCTACCAGAGTCCCAAGGATATGTACATTAAGCTGCATCGTTCTAAGCGATTAAGCCTACCGTGCTTCTAACGCCTGTCTTCGCGTGCACGCTTTGGAGTCCTAGAATATTTAACGAAAACTCTTGATCAAAATGCCTGGAAAGACACGCTCAAGTACCAAAAGTGAAATGTAGCACTAATCCTAAAATGCCCCGCAGGCACGTGAGCAAACTCAGCAGAACGCAGCACAGCATCAAAGTTTTACCTGCAGCAGAAGTTCCGAAGTTAACTACAAGGAGGAGGGCAACGAACATGCCTGATACTATGACATACCGTGAGCGTTGCGAGGCGCTAAATCTGGAGCCGCTATGGCTACGAAGACTCAAACTTAATCTGTGCCTTCTTTACCGCCTACTATTTGGATTAACCTTCACTGCTCAGCCACAACTCGAGTTTCAAACTCGTATGCGCTATGAACTAAGAAACAGCGAGCGCACAGTGAAAATACCAAAGTCTCGCACAAGGCTCCGCTCAAAATTTTTCTCTGTAAAATATGCGTTAATATGGAACAAACTTCCATCGAGTATTAGAAACTGCACTGCCTATGCACAATTCAGACGCATGATTACTATTTACCTGACTGTTGCAAACATCTGGTCAACACTAAGCCAAACGGTGACTCTAGATGATTTGAAAGAGAAAGGCCCTGGATACCTATGAAAGTCACCATATCCTCTATTCGTTTCAATAATATAGATTACCTACATATATTTGCATTATTGAGTATTTATTTGAAAACGATCTTACTCCTATTAATCCGTCTAACCAATTCTGTTTTCTCCTTTGACGCCCTGGTTCGTAGATGCACTACACATTTCAAGCTGATCTCTCTGTACCATTGTCGTCACTCGCCAAGATTTTCCATCAAATTCTGACTGGCCTATCGGCAATCGTTTGTATCCATCATTATGTTTTATAATTCCTCATACTTTATCTTCTTCTTTGTTTCACCGTTGGTCATGACTGGGCTGATCTCTTGTGGCGACGGATTACAGCTTCCAGAGTAAAAAAGTATACCCATGCAAATCATATTACTACTGACTCGCTGGCTCAAAACAATAAAGTGCCATAATTGATTGATCCGCATGACAGAAAGAGCTGAGGCTTCATCGCCTATAATGTATGCGTAAAGCAGCCCTAAAAAAAGACATTTGACACCAAGTTCTGATGGCCTATTTACTATCTGGCCACACAGGCACAGAGCCAATTGGAGCATGGAAGTGCGGGTGAAACCCATCGTGGAAATACCCTGCATGGAAGCAAGTCCCCTGGGGACAGTTTCATGGATGACCGTATTACTTTACTTGAACTTTCTGCAAAATATACATTTATTATTGTTCCCAGTTTCGTTATCTCTCTATTTTTTTCCAAACTGCTAATCATTTCAAAAACCCATATGGGAACCATTGATCAAAAGACGAATAATTAATTATATTATGCGATCACGTTGTACATGTTGATAAAACCACCCAGTTGGTCTGTGCCTCGCACTGCTGAAGAATAAACGTTTATTTATTTATTTATTTAATCCCGTCAAACCATAGTGAAGACATACGATATTTTGAGATTTTCATTGTTCAACTCAGTCGCATACGCAAAAAATTAGATGTACCTACACATGCAAGTGAGGTCGACCAAGAGCTATCGAAATGTGTAAACAAGACCAAGGCACCCCACTTGATTGACGCAATATTTCTACACACATACCATAAGTTGTTGGGCACTAATTGGCATTGCCAAACTGATTGCTTTTCATGTGCAATGACATACTAAACGCTGTCACTGGGTTAAAAGCATGGCTAGTTACAACGAGGCGTTTGGTGTCGGTCCCCGGATCAACATCATCAGATCTGCTCGTTTCGTTTCTTCATCACATGTATTAACCAACATGAAAATGTTCCACCTAGCTTCGGAGGAAACCATAGGTCAGTTTCACTTATGTGAATGTCACGGCAACTGCAGGTAAATAGATGACCACTGTCATAGGCCGAACGTACTGAGGAGATGCTGCTGTAGGGAAAGGGAAGCCTGTGACTACTGGTGAATCGGAGAGAAAACGAAAACGGGATAGTAGAATAGTATCAAAAGGCGCAATGGATGAGACGAGGAAAGGCTCTGCGAGCCTTGTGGATCACGAACGGCATCTGGTAACAAGCCAGGGTCCAAAAACAACGGGGGTAGTATCTGTCGAGACCTCAAGGAATCAGACAGATACGCCGCTAACAAAGCCCAAAAGACGGAACGCGGGCCCAGTGATGCAGACAAGCGAGAGCAAATCGCGAGCTTTCGAATGACTTATAGCTGGCCAAGGTCGGATACAGCAAAGCAGAGATACGGGATGAAAACTTGAAGAGGTTGTTTCGAAGCTCAAACCCGTAGGCACATGGAATGGTCCGTCACAAATATTCTCATCAGCTTTGCGCCGTGGGAAGGAAACACGGTCTATATCCGTGCACGTTTGTGACTTGTCACTTGCTCATTGTTTGTCAATACACGCCTCGCCTCCACCTCCCGCGTCGTTCTCGTTACACTATGATGAGCATGAATGCAAGGCTTCGCGCGGTATACATTTCGCAACTGGGTGGTTATGTATAGTGGCGGTTAGTGGATTGGCTCTTTAGTCCTATGTTTTTTGACACATCGTCTTACCTGAGCGGCAAGATTAAATACCAATCTGTTTTGTTTGTCTTGGGCACCGGTGTCTTCTTCTTGCGAGGTATGCTGTGGATCCTAATGAAATTCTTATGATGCTCATTTGACACGTAAGTTCTCCACAAATCTACTTCTTGTCGGAGCTGAGAATCCGCGCGGTTCTGCATAATAGTTTTTACTAGGCCTCATTTGTATGCGGCAGGACGAAGGTGAAAAATTAATGGACTGCCAAATCCAGTTAGCCTTTCTGTGGACACTTAGCTGCAGTTTACCTCCTACGTTTCTATTAAAGATTAACCAACCGCGTAAAACTTTTGCTGCTGATAGAAAGCAGAATGTCAAATACAAGCGGTCCGTACAATGTTCGTTCATAATACCTGCAGCAACTTCCTGTTATATCCTGTCCAGTGTAATGTCTGTTAAAACTGGTCCCACAAAGCTGCCCAAAGCGACCAGAAAAATTGCTTATATGCTGCGCCTCAAAGTCATACCATACGTTTTCGGTATACAGCAGAAATTTGGCAGCCATTTCCTTAATAGAAAGACAAAGGACATATCTGGACACAAATTTAAGTTTCAGCACTTACCGACCTTCGCACTTAGAGACACCTTTATATTGAGTACATGAGCATTGCTCTCAGTGACATCCGTTCCGTACTTTACGAAGTGAATCGCCACCTCACCCGCACTTTATAAAGCGTACATTGCCCTTTAGGTTAGTCCAAGAGCATTTTACTGCAGCCAACGTTGTTAAAAAGATTAAGGCACGTACAGCTCTCTTAAATTGGGTACCATAAATCTAACGCATCAAAGTCATCTGCGATGAATTCACCGAACCGTTGGGTCGTCTCTTTCAGGGATATTTTAATGCAATGCAGATTCCCACGACGTAGGAACGGGATAATCACTCGTAATTACCATAAAGCCAGTCGTCTTAAGCTCTTTAAATACCGTCCAATTCCTCCCCTGCAAATGCTATCCAAGTTTATGGAAGATGTTATGGCAAGTGATGTCATAGGATCAGTGGAGACTAACGTCGTTGTGTATGAGAATCACGAATTACGTCAAAATCAGTTTACCTTACAAAAACGATTCTGGCGCGGCCACATTGAACGGACTCAGTCGACGCCGGAGTATGTGTCAGTGACATCTACGTGGCTTCACAAAAGAGTTCAACGGTATGGACCACCTCGTTCAGCTATACCATCTTCAAAGTTACGGAATCTTTGCACCTGTGCTGATATGGATAAGTAACTTTTTATATAACGTACTCTAAATAAGATAGTCTGAAGCTCAGTCTTCGACTAAATTATAGTCCAGTGTTGTATAGTCCAAGGATTAGTACTTATACTACGTTTAGACCCAATCATCAAATCTTTCTACTGTACTGCAATCAAATGTTCTACTATTTGCAGTCGAAGCATGACGTTGGCATGACGTTAAGGCTGTGGATTATCACAAGGCACTGCAGAGGGATTTCAACAGGGCCTATTCATGGTCCGAATGCAAATTTTTAATGTATGTTATTAGCTACACCTTCCTATCGACTTGGGCAACAGCAAGTGCAAAGTGCTGCACGAGAAAGTAATCTCAGAGTAATTGTATGGTTTTGGATACAAAAACTGGCCGAAAATGTAGCGATCAAATCTACCGAACACTTTAACATATGGACGGCTTTCGGGTAGTTCAGCGATCTATCATTCCTGCAATGCTTTACGCGTGCGTGTGTCCTAGTGTAGGATACACGATTCGTGTCTTCCATCTCTGATGAAAATACGATTTTGCTGCGCCTGAAAATCTATAAAGTAGGGAAGCCAGAATCCTTATGAAATTGTTTCACCTACCCTACCAACCTAGATTGCCAGTCTTTGGTTTGCGCAACGGTGAAAATAGTCGTCAGCTTGACCTCATCATTGTGTACCTAATACCCTCAAACCACAATTATGCCTGTCTTGAGTTGATGCAGTTCAGCTACATTAATAATTACCACGGCCACTAAGTTAAACTAACTAAGGAAACAGTCGACCTGATTGACTACTAACGGTTACTTCCTTCGGGTGTCCTCAACATGGAACGCTCTTCCAAGTCGCATTATTTTGCCCTTGCATTGACGCTTTTCGGTGGGTATCGTCAGACTGGTACATTACAAGTGACACAGAATAATAAGCTAAATCATCAAAAAAGAGTGAGGTTCAGTGGGTAAAGTTCAAAGTTCTAGGTTCCTTAAATGACAAGGTCAAATGATTGGTTAATAAACAGTCAAAACCATGTACCTCGGCATGATTTACTGCGATCTGGGGCAATGGAAGAGAGGACCTGAAAGCATCGTTTTTGTGCACGAATGTTTAGTTTCTGGATCGCAAGCCTTTCAGCTGTTGCTAATGATCGAATTCTTACCGCTCGTGTGTGGCATTCAGGTACGCCGTAAATAGGCTGAAAACACTGGTACTTATCGACCTGTTAGGTAAGATTAACTAAATGTGCCAACACGGCCCTTGTCACTGTTCTCGTTTCATCTCCACACAGCCAAGTTGGGCAGTGCTCACGGAGTGACTCAGAGAGTCTCCTGGTTGTTCTTCTAACACATATTTCTCGAGATGATAGAGTGAAAGAGTATCACAGAAAGAGATAATTAAACAAAAATATGTATCCCTGAGTTAAAGCCTTGCGATTGGCTTTCAAGTAACTCTTATCCATAAGCATAATGCGTAGTGTGTACCGGTTAATGTGTCGGATAGGCCAATAGACCTTTCCTGCGCTATTCCATCCCTTTGAAAGGCAACGACAGATAAACCAATTTCTTTTCAGCCAAATCGGTTTCAGCCCTCGATTTTCGGCAATCCATATTTATCCGAAGAAACTTTTCGGAATAGCCATTTCTCTCAAAATGTGCAATTGAGCAATGCAGCTCCTCCGGAACCATGTTCTCATTGCAAATCTTTCTTGCCTTTTCGGTTAAACGTCCAAGCAATTTCCGCCTCTGGTTTAGCGTGACAAATATGGCAAAATCTATATAGTGTGCACCCTTTGTTGGATCGACCTATCTAATATTTTGCTAGTTTGGATGTCTAGAAAGCACATTGCACCATGACGTTCAGATTCCAGGGTAAACTTAGCATAATCTTGCGCTGATTTACAATGGGATAACATTTGCTCTGTGCAGCACTGACTGTCTGTCATACAAAATATATCACCCACATATGATCCGTAATACGCTAATAGGCCAATGCCTCCGCACAGTAGGTTGCTTTCTAATTTGCTCATGAATACATCTGCCAACAGCAGTCCTAGTAGTGACCTTATTGCTGCCCCGTTTTTTGTCTGCAAATTACCCCAATAAACTGAAATTGTATGTTGAAAATACACAGCATGAGTAGCTGTTTCAACCGGTTGTGCGAAAGGCCAAACTTCAGCTGAGGTGACCGAACGGTGTCGCATAGATTTGCTATCGTCTCTTCTAATGGAACATTCGTGAAGAGCGACATAACGTCCAACGAAACACCTTTCTTCCGGTTAGGTGAAAATGCCTCATGCAGTCTAGGAATTTGAATGTTACTCGAAGAAAATACATGGAGAAAGGTTTGCCTATCCAATTGGGTGTTGCGAGATAAGATGTGTTGCACAGGTCCAATTTGGGCCTAAGTATAAGCCCCATTTTATGTACCTAGGTAGGCCGTGAGGTCTCGGAACCCCTGTCTCCGTGGCTCGAAGTTGTTCGAAAATGGTTGAGTCTAGCAAGTTTTCTTGTTTCAGTCGCCGTAGAAGCCTAGTAACTAGCTTCCTATTGTTGCTGTTTTGTTCCTCTTATTCTTCCTTTTATGAAACTTGGCGCGATCGCTAAGGATCATCTCCATCATGTCAATATAGTCAGCTTTCTCCATCAAAACGATCCCTGCCCCTGTATCCGTCCTAGACGCTTTGCACAAAACGCCTCGAAGATGCGTTCCAATCTGAAAACAAAGTAACACGAATTAAACTATGGGCTCACTAGCGTTTGTTTTGTATGGCATTAAGTGGAACAGCATGGAGAGTACCAAATAACCAGTTCTTCTCCTTTTCATTCATTATACCTGACCTTTGGCTATGTAGTCTTCACTAGGTTCACCATACAGCACTTGCCAGGCATACACTTAGTACAAACATAAAAATATATTTCATTGTTCATTACCGCAACATACTGCTTTGCTAACAAAATTCGCTCCCGGAAACATCGAGTAGTGTTGGTTACCTCATGCACTCGAAACTGTCTTCAAAATTTAGGCTTTATTCGTAACTCCGCATAAAGATACACTTGACAAATTAATTTGCCCGACTGTGTCTGCCTGTTTCCAAATTCAAGGTTCAGTTCCTGACGCTTTCCTTTTTGCTTGAAGTCGAGCAATATATTACGTTTGTGTAATAAAACAGCTTTTACTGTTAATGAACGTAAGTTAGTAGGGAAGGTTGCACTTAACACGGTGGCATAATAAGTCATTTTCCATTACACTGGGATGATGATATAATCGCTTTCTGTCCATCATCAGCATGTTCATTACCCCATAAGTTAGCTAGTTCATAACCGAAACTTTCGGTTTATACACGCAGGTCCAATTCTTCTCGCATGAAACAGGACACAATTTTAATCAAAGTTCCATCGCTCAGTTCAAAACTTCGTCTCCTAGACACTTCAATACGATTCGCAATTCGAAAACATATATTATCAGAGGAAAGAATGAACTACTACAAATCGAATATGAATCTTAACCGCTTTAAGTACCACCTGGTACATTGCTGTTTCCACTATCCTACACATAATGCCCATAATCGTGGTCCATTAATAAAAAGAACCTAGATGCGCTGAAGAACTTTACATTTAACGAAGTCATTCTGTGCAATCCGGACAAGGGTGCCCGGATTGTGTTGCTAAACAGAAAAAACTATATTGATAAACTCATAACTATTCTGAACGAAGTTCTGCGACACGGGGGAAATGGACTAGAGAAAAAGCCTATCACTAAATGCCTCGAACAGCTTTGTAGTAATGGGCTACATTACCGATGCCTTGTTTGACAGCCATAAACAGTGTTGTGCAGGTATTCCAACGCTTTATGGCCTACAATATATTCATAAAGCCAACATCTTGATTCATCATATTCTGTCAATGTTTACCTCCCCTACCACGCAGCTGCTCAATGGATTGTAATATATCTTGGGCCGGTTGGACAACAGGTTATAACTTACAACCTACTTGAGGATTTTTAGTCCCTCAAGGGTATCAAAGTTTCCAAAAGTAATGAGAAAGTGATGCTCACCCTCGACGACGTTTTGCTTTCCAGTTACCTCCGGCCTTTCGAAACCATCAAGACTATCGAGCAAATAAGGAAGTCAGAAACAAAAATTTTCTACGTGTACTTCAGCTAAAATGCTCACTGCTATTGTACACATGGAATGCACAATTTCTATTTAATGTTAAATTATACCGGCAGTAGGCTGGTGTAGTCATGTGATCTCCCATCGGTGTGTGTTCGCGGATATAAACATGGCAAAACTGGAGCAAACCTAACTGCAAGCACAGATAAATACCTTTGACTACTATCACTGATGTATGGATAATATAATTGTAGCGGTGGATAAATGTATTAATCTGGATAAAGTTCCCTACCGTTTTAACTGAGCCCAGGCAGCATTGCGATTTAGTTACGAGGTAGAAACATGCAATCGGCTCCCGTGCCTGAATGTCTTGTTAACTGGGAGGCCAGGCGGCTCCATTCAGCATGCATGCAGAAAGGGTAGGTGGACTGGCCAGCACAAGAACTTTTACAGTTACGTTTTCTTGAGCTATAAGCGAAACTTGATCAACTGCCTTACTACCAGAGCACGTAGAATTTGCTCACAGGACATCCTGGATGAGTAACTAGTTTTTCTACAGAATACACTGCGCGAGAATTACTACCCTGGTAGATTTCTTGCAAAATATTTTAAAGCAACACCGAAGTCGGTACTAGTTTTGACAATGCGAAGCAAGAGTTATTTATAAAAGCGCCTTTCAAATGATCTCCGCTTCCGAATGTCTAACATCAAGCCTTTCAAAGGTAGCCGATATGACATCCTCAGCTGCCAAGCAAAAGTACACATTTTCTACTAAACCACTCGTTTGTTCATGCCAAAATAATTTATTATCATTGTTGACCACTATAAGTATTTATTAATACGAGTGGGCCTGTGGCGCAACTTATATCGATCTAACAAAGAGGCACATTTCCAAGCGCGTGAAGGAGCACTGCCCGAGCTGGTTGCGTCAAGGTGCAACTGGGACCATTGTCAACGCCGTTTTGGCCCATATTGTCAACACAGGGCACCATGTTGATCTGAAGCGTGCCTTCAGGATAATTCACTGAGTCACCAGCAATCTTTGGGAGGTCTGTGCCCCCATGAGCTCGCGAGAGTTGAAGTAAGTTACATCCGCTTGTTTCAACCCTCTTTGCACTCACAAAACAAGTTGATCCAGGCCCTTCAGCTGCCCTGGCCAACGAGAACGAAATCTGTTGAGGCCAACTCCCACAAATCAAGCTCGGTAATATATATTCGTACTGTTTTGACAGAGCTCAACTTTTAGCCCCTACAATGAACCGCAAATTAACTGTGCGATTTAAGCCAATGGGTCGATGTTGTTTTTCCCCCATATGTGATTGTAATGGGCTGGAAAGGAATCTAGGAATACAGTTGTTCACCTACGGTCTAGCGTTTATTAACACTAAGTTGTTACGTTTCTTGTTTCTTCAATGAGTAACTCCGATAATGGCATGAAAGACGAGTATATAACTGGATTATATTCTGGTGCAACGAAGCTAGAAAGCGCTGTCATTATATTCATGCATACATTTAAGGAATAGTTAAGTCCATAAAGTCGCACTTGACTTTAGCTTTAATCGACCTGCAGACTGAGCGGTATAATCGGAGTATCTTTAGCGTACTCTCGCAGGATAACGCTGTTCGTTGTTGTATTTCAGCTTCCATGTTTTATGATTAACCAGATGCTGTACACTTTATTTATACACATTCATTAGTTTACCTCAGTGAACCAGTGTCACACCGTGGATCAAGTTGAAGCGTAACTGAAAGACTGAATAAAAGTCTGAACAATATACATCCAGGGCTTTCGGATGGTTAGAATTTAAATACTGTGTTCCATTAATTTATGTTTCTGCTGGTTATCTCCAGGAGGATTCATATAAAATGCTAACCGTCATTAAGTCGTTGTTTAAACGATGTCTGGTTTAGCTGCAATTGCTTGTGTTTTATTCCTTTTAAAATGCTATTTCGAAGAGGTTTGTTGGTAGTTGCGTGGCATCTGAACAGAGCTGTTACCCAGCTGCATTATTGGCAATGGGCTGCTAATATTCAGCGCTGTTCTCGGGCTTCTAGGGCGACATTATGGCTTATCCTACGCCCGCTCGAAAGCGCAATATGGTACATAGGATAAGGCGTTATGCTTCGCTGTGTCTTCGAAGCAATGTGTGAGCTTCTGTTGAGCAACTAGCTTTCGATATTGCTTCATCAAGTTTATGGACGCATAAATTATTGGCACCTCATCTACAGTTGTGGGGACTAGTGTCAACAAGTTATTCATTAAACTGGTGAAAATCATATCGACCTAGTACCTGATGAAGCTACGACGATCGTGCTCCCGAGAGAAGCAATCAATTTATAGTCGGTAAATTCTCATATGCACTACACAACTCATAAAAGTGATGCGGTGTTGCCTCGCAAAAGAATTTTACGTTATGGACAAGAAAATAAAAGAAAGCCTTGAAGGAATAGGATTAGGCTTACTTAACGGCTTTTGGGCTTATAAATGAACGTATAACTGCGCATGTTATACTCATATAACTGAGCTAAACAAAAGAGAAAGCTATCAAATTAGGGATAGGTATGCTTCTTACATCGTGTAAATCTAGACTACAATTTTGTTTTATGGAGCGGTTGTAAAACTGACTAGACCTGCAGCTTGCTGCATAGTTAACGTGAGCGCTTGCTCTAAGAATTAAAGCGTAACAATTTCCAATATTGTGCTGAAAACGCTTATCCTTTATTCATCGTTCCAGTTCAGTTTATGAGTACGTAGATTATCCAGCCTGGCTTCGCACATGTCTAGTAGAATGCACTTTTGCATTTCGTGTGTTGCAGTTTCTTTGTCTCCAGTGGTCCGCTTTTCACAGTATCCTACTTCACCAACTTACCTCACCAGCATTCGGGTGATGGGGATTTAATGCTTCAGGAAAGCATGCAGTAACTTATGTTTGACCTATGTATGACGGTATCCTGCAGCATGATATTATACGCATCATTCAACGCTTGTTTGAGTGGTTGCAGTCAAGTTGGATATAGTTTTACCATTGAACCGTATTTATATGGAGCAGGTCAAAAATTGGAGCCAGTAAATTTGTTTAGTCCTCTTTTTCTACATCACCTAAAAGCCCCACATACCTGAGGGATCTAGAATTTGCGTTGGCCACGCAGTCAAGTCGGCTGGAAGTGTTTTCCTCCTCCGACTGCCCAAGCCCTTGAACACTCTCACAGCACATGTAATTAATGATCCCACGTTATCCTATTCAAAATGTCTTGATGATAACATGTTACTCCACGTGATGCAGCACGCGACAATCAGTTGACGACATTGGTGTGGAACAAAAATTGGACGGTGTCATAAGTATCTTAACTTCAAGCAGGAATTCTCACACACTTGCTACTGCAAACCTTTCGGTGAGTCATATACTCGGGCATTCTTTTACTGACAATGTTTTTGAGCTGGTAGTTTTCACCCTAGCCATCCTACTGGACTTGTCAAGCAAATGCCTTCATACCCGTTATAAACCGTACCTACATTACTACATTACAGATTAGGACGTTGCCAAGTTAGAGCCAACCGACTTTTGGAAAGGGCCATCATTTTCTTGAGCAGGTTAATGCTCCTGTCACCTCGTACAATCCACGTCATAAACAGTAGCTAAATGCCAACACCAGAAATCAGTTCCGGGTGAAGAATTCTTTTCGGTAACTCTCATCGGACCCAAACGTTTACAAAACACTGCTAAACTGGGGTGAGCGTCAACTCGGGCTGGGATTTACTTCAGGACTGTTTGAATGATTAAACTCGATAACTTGAGACATAGCAATGGTAAACCAAGCAAACTAAACAAACATACATACGCAATGCTCAGAAGTCCAAGGTAATTAAGTAGATAAAAGAACAGCCAAATATCTAAGTAACAGTGTTCGTTGGTCAAGGTAGTAGTATCGGCAGTATGAATCGTTTTTGTGTACATAATTCCGGCTTTAGAGGTGAATGTAGATAGCCTCGGCGATGGATAAGAACTCTTATCCATCGCCGATAATCACACCTACCTTGATGCCAGTCTGTCGAACATCTTGTGGAGCGCATGGGTCGCGGCGTTGATCTAGACGTTACAGAGTTTATCATGAAGAACGTTAGAATCCACATGCGCATGAAGCAATGAGGCTTTTAGGGCTCGATAGAAAAGCAAAACCGGACAGAAGATATTTTCTCCTATGTATGGGCGTTAGCATAGTGTCTGCTGACCCAACAGCTGACTACGAGTTAAATGTGGACATTCAAAATGACGTCAGCATAGTACTGCGGTAGGGCTGCACGAATTGCGTCCTCGTTTTGGCGAATAATCTGCCAAATGCAACCGCTTGACTGTCCTTTATCGAATTGCCGTCCTTGATCCTATTATTATGTTCCCAGTTAATAAACTGTACTTCTGGGCGTATACGATAAACTGTGGCTAGTTTGCTGTGGAAAGCATTTAGTTTGTTTAAAATATGGCCATTTTACAGAAAATGGTGTATATACCTAAAGACACAGTAAGTTTGCTTATGTATACGTTTGGTGTACGTACTAGCATACAACTTTTAATTTCCTTCATAATAGCTAGTTTTCAAATATAGCGAAACGCTGCATGGATGTTGCTCCTCATCTTCACGTTTACTTCGAAATAGAGTTGCGCAAAATTCTTAAGTTTACCAGCACCTACAGAAGAACACCATGACTAGTTGAATGAAGCAATATTTGTTTTTATCACATTCTCCAGATCATGCGATTAAACCAGCAGGTTTGTGTACAGCACCTGGAACCCATCATGTCAGGACATCTTAATCCTCAAATGGCACGCTGGCGTCAAGCAGATGTTTACAATTACAGCTGGCGGAACTGAGAAGAGAGTGCACATTTCTGTTGGCTAGGAAGGTGCTCTAGGAACACGCATTAAAAATATATTTCAAAATTAGTGAACATCGTATTCGCGGCCTTTCTCCATAGAGGATTGACTAGTATTTTTGCTTGTGTAGGCAGCCTTTCCTCCCTGAGAATTATTCATTTGAATCCGGGTCGTTTCCTGACTACACAGCTGGTTGTTATGATGGCTACCTCTATCAGGAGTATATGATAATCACCACAGTGGGTCATTTTTGTAGTATTCCTTCGCCAAATTGAGGAACATGCTTCGGTAGATTTGGTTAAAACTTTTGATGCGTAAAATACAGTTTCTTTTCACGGTATGTTACGGCTCTGTGATTTGGTTTCTATTATGTTTCAACTGCACACTGAGAATAACAGAAAACATTTGCTTACCCATTACTTTAGAAGTACGCATGAGCGACGGTTTTTAATGCTTTTCTGCTCCAAAAGCATGTGGGTATAAAATAATGCAGAAAACCTTGACTGACTTAGTTTAACGGATCGTTTGGGAGAGTAGGCGTCACCATATATTTCGGTCCCGATTCATGTGTCATCGAGGCGTCTTTATCTCCTGCCAATATCATTAGATACTTGGTAGTTAATTACAGAGGCCACTGGGTGCTTCTTTACAAGGGCGATCCGCAGCTATTTTGAAAAACCTAAAATCTGAAATTCATGTGTAACCTCCGGTTACTTAGCTATACACAACAGACACTTGAGGACAGGCTTTATCATCCAATTATTTTGGCTGAATTCAGGGTTTGGGAGACAGAAGGTGGAGTAAGAGCTCTGAGCGCCTCATCAGTTCCTCACCTGTTGATGGTTTTTCCGAACTTGATAAAGTGATCGCATACGTTTCACCACCATGCGAGGTGGCATCTTCAGGCAGCGTATAATCCTGATTATAGACTTGTCAGTCCGTCATCCACGGGCAGGTGACTTCTGAAGGTGGCAATTTCGGTTTGCGCCACGTGATCTGTGCACATTTGCTTCCGCGGCTGAACCATGTCTTTGGGTTCGTCGGAGATCTTCCTTTCTGAGGTAATGGTACACGGCGTCGATGTCGATTCGCATTATGATCGAATTATTAGAGGAGTACCATGAATCTAGGAATTCTCTTCCTTGCTGTTTTGTTGTTTAAGCTAAAATCACCGTTTTGTTCCAATTGAAGTTATGTCCTTCTTCATCCACAAGCGCCGAGACAAGAGATGATGCATAATGTTTTTACTAGCCCTCTGATGTTCTTGTATTCTTGTGGATAATTTCCTTCGTGACTGTCCCACATAGTTCATTTCATAATTATTGCAACTTATTTTATACAGGACGTTTGTTCGTTCTCGTTCATTCTGAATGTCCTTTGGGTTTGACAGTATTCTTCTCAAAGTAGTGGTTGGCTTATGAGCGACCATGATGCTGTGTTGTTTGAGCAATCTAGCAGTCATTTCAAATGTGTTCTTCATATACGGGAAAACGACACTCTTGTTTGCATTTGGTATCGGCTCGGTGTTCATAGGTTTGTGGTTTACACATCTGCGGATGAGGTTGCGTGGGTATCTATTGCGCTCTATCCTGATTGCAACAATTAATATCTGATATCGGTAGAAATTCGTCACATCTAGACTCACCAAGACAGCCATAACACGCCCGGAAAAGCACTGCACGCGTCTTTCACCCTTTCGTGAATGGTCAAGTTTGTGTACTTAATATATTGGAAACGAAGAAGAATACAAGCGCGCCTATCAATAAACACATAAATAAACACTATCCACGGACAATGGAATAAAAATTGAAGGCAAATAAAAACTGTAGACATGGCGTTCTACTCTAGCAGCGTGGAGGAACGCACTTGAACGCGATAGTCCATGTGATCACTTTCGATGCTAACAGAGATTGACTATCTATTTAACGCGAAACTATGGATTGTTCACCGCCAACGTCCTAGTCCAGTGCTTTCATAGTAACCGTTTTAAACTAGTTCTCTTCACAAGGCTGTAATCTTTTGTCTACCCAGAAGGGAATTGTCATCTTGGAAAATAGGCATTATCACAATCCATGCTTAAATTTCATCTGTTCAAATTGAACATAAGCATTTACTAATCGAAGAATTAGAATGGCATCTTTTGCAACATATTGCATAAAAACAAAGATTCTATTCAAAAATGCAAACGAACCGAAACTCTACGCATCTAAAATTCATAAGGGATCATTAGCAGTACATGCTACACTTTCAAGATAGACTACGTTAAAACCCCCCACTAAGGCTAAAGGTTTCAATGCAGTGCGTCAATTCTACGGACTTTGCTAGGTTTCTTTAACTGACTTCTGGTTTCTGGCATAACAGACAAGGTGTCTAAACTGTACCAGTGTCAATAGCAGCAGGCGAATCAAAGCTTATCCTTCTGCCAATCTCCAGCTTTGTCCAATAGATATTAACCTCGTTTAAGTAGATGCATCATGGAACAGTCTACGGCTCTTGACAGTGTCATTACAGCCAGTCATCCTGGCACTAGTTGCTATGTTAGAACAAACTTATGTACCTTTGTTAATGCAAAAAACCCCGCATTCCTTGAATGTAGATATAGACACAGCTCGTCCATATAACTGAGCTGTTCAATGAATTCTTTCGCAGTAACTTCTGATTTGAATCGCTTCTATTGGCTATCGCCAAGTACAAATATTTTGTGTCTTGGCGCTGAAGTATCAATCAAGCTGACTCCACATTCGCCTATTTAGTCTCGTTGTACATTACCACTTAACCATATTAATGTGAGAAGCTGATGGAGGCTATGGCAACAACACCATGAACACTACTAATATCTTTCAAATAATTCCAAACGCCGGACATGTTAGTGATCTTACTGTCATGCTGCGTCACGGCCAGAATAATTCCGCCCAGGAATAATCTTTGTTCCGATAAGCGTAATGTAATGAATGAAGTCGTAATTGCATTTCATTTAAAAAGGTTTAAGTTGACTGAGGGTGGCAACCAGTTATGAAGAAGTCAAGTGGCTACCAAACAAGGTTTAAAAATACATCACTTCGTAATGCTGAATTATAGGAGTATCTGCAAAGCCGGAGTTAAATTGCAAACAGCATAGCGCCGATACAGCATGCAGCAAAGTGATGCGCATTATTTTGTTTTGATATGCTGAAGATCCAACAATGAGGCTATATAAGTACATAGAAATCCATATTTGGAATCCAGTGGTGTGTGCTAGATTATTGTGAAAATATTGACCTGGTGGACCGCGCGGTTCAACCGAGTTCCATGGAAACCATTATTTACATTGCTGTTAGGCGCAGTAAATTGGTCTCGTTGTAACACTCCATGTATTGAATTGTAGTGAACTGATCTCTGGTTTGTTCGGTATAACTGTACGCCATCGGGCATGTCCCCAGGTTGCGGATCAGGAATGCCTACCTAGCGATGATAACTGGGAATAAATCTCGACTGTTGGCAGTCAAGATAAATAGGCAGTAGCGGATAATCAACTGCAGCGTTCTAAAGTGTGAATGTTGTGGACAGGTCACTTGCATCTTCAATAAATACCACAAGAGTTCGTAAGACGCTGTGTCAAAGCCAATGTGACCGGATATAGGGTCCCAGACCATTTAGTTCTGCGACCAGAATTACGTACACAACTCAGGGCGGATGAATAACATCGGTGGCCGCCGGCTTCTATGAAGGGGTATGAGCCACCCAGCTGTCAGCAGCTTTCGGACTTAGCAACCACTTCGCTGGTCCAGGGAATCTTGGAGTCCTCTCTCCTTCACTTGGGTTTTTGGGCCATCTTCATAATTTGTTTCTACTCGAACGCCGTGTTATCCTCAACTAGATAGCCGGATCTTAACGGTTCGCGGCATAAGTTCAACACTGTGTGGCCTTGCGTGCTAGATCTTCTATGATACAAGGCTTCATGTGAGATTACCAAAAGTAACCCTTTTCCTCTGCCTGGGCAGTCTGGAAGCATTATGTCCACATAACCTGTGGATTCATGGCTCAACTATACTTCGCTTGTTCTCTCAGCTCTCACCCTCACGAAATTCTCTCTTTTGCCGAAGTGCTGGCGGCCGAACCTACCAATTAACGTCTTACCGACCGCCGTTTAATCACTTTGTTTTACTTATGTTCATTCACACCCTTATTGGTCTTTCCCCTTCGTTTCCGACTCTATAACACCATACCGCCTTAGGCGAGTGTTTTCGCCTTACAGATCAGGAGCTTAGGTTTGATAGTGCGCCAAATAGTGTTGGCAAGGCATTTCTAACGCCCCGTTCTAATTTCAAGCTGGAAATCTTCAATGTTCGGACACTGTTGCAGATCGGATCTTAAGTAGCCCTTGTTCGTACTCTAGCAACGATGGGTATTGATGTCTGCTGTCTCAGCGAGACACGTTGACATTTCTCTAGCAAGAGACTACAGCTGCTTTCACCGCCTGCGGATCCCACTAGCATTTCCCCATTGCGCTTACATGGAGATGCAACAGCCAAAGTAGTTGGTCATACAGGCATGGGAATTGCCTTGAGCACACGTGCCGAGTCCGCGCTACTGGACTGGATCACTGTCAACTGTCGACTGCGCTATCCGATTGATGCCACAGTGCGACTGTCAAGGCAGGAAGCCAGCAAACGGTGTTTTTTCATTCTCGAAGCTTACGCACTCACAGACTGCAGCCCGGAGTCAGTTAAGGATGAGTTCCATGGTCATGGAGGGTGGATGAACAACGTCTTTGGCCTCCGTCTTCTCTGTGGACTGCTGCTACCCGGATGTCAACGGCCTCCGTTAATCTTCCCGACGCCTTGTGGCTCAGGTCTTTATGAACAAAGGCCCGGGTTAAGGTCTTATAAGTCAACCCTGTTCCTTGGCCTGTGCATCCATAAAGGTCGCTGCCCGCACAACACATTAACCTTGTAAACCATCAAAGCATTCACACTGTCTACCCGTTTCTACTTTTTGTTGTGGTTGTTGTCGTTAACTGTGGGTTGTGGCACTGCCAATTGTATAGTGGTCAGGCGTTGAAAAACATATGATGGTAATTCATGGTCTATTGACGGAACTCCTTCGCGAAGAAGTCGCATCGACATCGTGCTGCTCGTCCTGGACTTGAACGCGCAGATCGGCAGACTTGAAATCAACGAAGGTAAACGCGGTGGTCATTTGCAGAACAGAGAACGTGGATTGCCTACTTCAGCTTTTCCGGGGATCCTGGTGCCAACGCGCTACCTGAAAGCTCACCTCACCTGGCCAGCCGTGAACACAAATTTACCACATCGCCATACCTTTTCGCTGGCTGGGTTACCTACAGGGTTGCAAACCAACCGGCAGTAATTATCAGACCTCAGTTCACGGGGTGTTGTGCGCCAAGATTGAGCTACCTTTTCATGGCTCCTATCAGGGTCGCCAGAAACGGCCTAACGTTGCTAGTCTTTCTGCCCCGATTTTCTTCGCGCATTTCAGGATGATTAGCTTTCAGGGCTGAAGATTACCTCAAGCACACTGCATACACGTTCAACGCTCTATGTACAAATCTGCAACCCTGGTCTGTGGCTTAAGCAATAGTTCTGTCAACCACAGGTTCTCTGCGCGACCTCTATAACTTCTCGAAGACGGTTGAGCAATTCCTGCTGGCTTTGCACACCATTCACTGCGCACAACTACTAAGGATTAGCTCAAATAGTTTCTCCGATAAGATCGCGAGGCCCGGTGGAGGCAGTGACGCATTGAGGTGGCGCAAGCTGCCGCCAAGTTAATCGATCCAATGCCGGCAGAGGGCCGACTGTAAGCGCAGTATCATGAAAAAATAATGGCGAGACAATGCTCTGTATAAAATACCGACTTGAGCCTTGGGCCAAGCATTTTGAGCAACAGTTTAGTTGGCCAGTGGCGCCGATGCGTCGCCATTCTGGAAATCAGTGTCACATGGTGTGTAAAATCTTCACCAACATCTGAGGCTGAGGTCGCCCCGTAAGCTTCTTTCCTCACAGCGCTAAAAGTCCTTTGCCACGATGAAAGCACTCCAGCCCTTTTCAAAGATAGCGGCCTATCAATTATTCGTGAGTTCCTAATCAAAGCAATTTTGTCACCAATTTATCCCATCTACTTGCAGCCTAGCGGGTATCGTTTCCCTGCTCAAAAGCAGTGCCCGGTCAAACCGTGCAAAAGAGAGTCGGATTAGTCTCATCTGCATTTCTTCCAAGGCGATTTTAGGTAATCTGAACCTGATACGCGTAAAGTGATACTAAGCTGTATATGGCTGATGTACGTTCTATAATGGGTCCGACGGCTGCAACTGAGAGGCAGTGCGCCTGAGAAGTATGTCACCATTATTCAAGCCATCTACTTTCAAACCTCAACCAAGTGCGGGTGTACGGTGTACATTCGTCCTACTTTAGCAAAAACGGTGGCGTAAGACAGGGTTGCGTAGCATCTCACTTCTTGTACAATTTTGCTATGGATAATATCCTGGTGAGTGCTCTGGAAAACTGCGAACACAGCGGCGTTGGGCTGCTTGCTGGTGACCGACTACGAAACTTGAAGTACGCAGGCAACATCGCCTACTCCGCGCTTCTTCACAGGCCGCCCAAAATGTCCTGTGTAGGTTGGAGGTGTCTATCTCCTAGTTTGGAATGACGTTCGCACCATCGAATTGCAGGGTCTCCTTGAAGCACTGACTAGGCGCTGTTCCTATCTTTACACTTAATGTCATTCTTTGGAAGTGCTAGACAAGTTTGTCTAATTGGTAGCTGCCTCAGTGCCAAAGGTTTAACGGATGGGATCTCCTTGCGCATCAAGCCTCGGGCTGCTTTTGGTAATCTCCGCCATCTCTGGCATCGAAGCAATCTGAGACTAACAATAATGGGCCGAGTCTACAATACCATGATGAGAGTTGTCCTGCTGTACGGCTGCGAGACTTAGTCTGTTTGCGTAAAGGATGTTGAAATGAAGCCTGTTTTTGCCTATGACTGCCTTCACAGCATCGCTAGTACGCGACTGCAACAAAGCATTAGTAATGAAGGTTTTCAGATCAGACAAATTTTGCCGAGAACTGAGCAGCACAGCTTCGCTGCGCAAAATTTAGTGGTTTGGGCATGTGCTTCGTTTGCCTACTCATTGTTTACGTCGCAGTGCCCATTTCGCGTGTGCAGTATTCGGCTGGAAGCAAAAGCATGGTGTCTAAGGTATGATTTGGGACGATAGCTTAAGCGCGCCAGCGCTAAAGTTAGTGTGGGTTCAGAGCTGTCGGCTGTCTGGCTGGGGGCACAAGGATCTCGAGCACGCAAGACTTGAAACCCTATCGGATATGGCAAGTAGCTGTGCACAATGGCGGATCTGCTGGGACTCCACCCACGAACACTTCTGTAAAAGTTTCACTCTCTTCCTTGGATTATTAGATATCCTACAGGTTGTGGCACCATGGCTATTGCACTATTGGCCATGTTATGGGTATGGTATCTGTAGCCGAATTTGAGTGTCACTGTGTTCTCCATAGAGTAGCCACATGACGCCTGCGCCTACAGAGGGACCATGGGTGGTGGGAGCTTCACCACCCACTTTTTACACACACACACACACACACAATATATTCGGTGTAAACCCGGAGGAATATGACCAGTAGGCATGTGGATGCGAGCCACGTTTCATCAACGGAGCCGGCCCACACTCCTTCAACAAACAGGACGGAAGCATACTAGCGTAATTAGGAAATCGCGCACATCACAAGTACACAAAGCCATGATTGGATGGAACCACAATTTGAGCCTAGCACCGTTACGAGGAAGGTACACCCAGTTTTCTACAGCAACGACCAACTGTGTGATGGAGCCAATAATCGAGGTGGAGGGTATTAGACAGTTAGGTACCATACGAACATTCACATCAGGTGCAGCTACACTGGGTAGTTCAAACAATATCCAAATTTGAAATGCAAGAATACTCATCATGCAGACAAACGTACCACATACGTGTCGTTATTGGCCTGGATAAGTAAATCAAATGGGAGCGGACGCATGGTGCTTCTATTCTGCGTGAAATAGTGCCTTCCCCAGCACTGGGCAACCGCCCTATTGATCAGTATACGGGATCCGCACCGCCTAACTTTGATTTGGATTCTCAACATTTGAAATCAACATTAGTTCGTCATAACTGCACCTTCTTCAGGTCCTAGTAATGTGTATTATTTTCTGTTTGCCACAATGCCGCTTCGGTGTAGTACGTTAGCCGCACAAAAGTGGTTAGAGTATCCTCGTCGAATTCATTCGGTATGCATATATACATGGATTGGTGTCATCTGTGTCCAATGGCAGTTCGAGTACAAAACATGCATATACGTTTGTCCAAACTTAAGTGTGATCTACCACAAACTGGATAGAGATACATTAAACCTCATGAACAATAGTACTACAAATGTGTGTGCGTTTCGTTTGGAAGTCAGGCTAACAGCTAATTACACATGTATGAGAATAAGTACCCAATACGAGCTGTTGATGATTTTGTTAACAGTTCGACGTGAAGATAACTGCCAGCCTGAAATCTTGAGTATCCATATCTGAATGAAAGCGATAGAAGAATATTTGCGCAACTGACATCAGTACAGTTACCAGATAGAATAATTAATAAACAAGTGGTACAGTAAAAACGGGTGTACTTGGGTGTTGCCTCCTGTATCCA
The DNA here is from genome assembly GCA_944474145.2 of Dicrocoelium dendriticum. Classification (NCBI taxonomy): domain Eukaryota; kingdom Metazoa; phylum Platyhelminthes; class Trematoda; order Plagiorchiida; family Dicrocoeliidae; genus Dicrocoelium; species Dicrocoelium dendriticum. The sequence goes on along the minus strand of OX104063.1, from coordinate 190,588,906 downwards.
GTCTGGTTTCGCAGCGGATGGGACAGATCGCACTGCGTAAGTATTTGATGGAGTATCCATCTCATGCTATCGGTGTCGCCGACCATTCCGAACATCTGCTGCTTGAGATAAGTGCGGATTCTCAAAGAACGATTTTTGCGCAACCTTAAGCATTGACATGTGGCATTACCACATATTTGCCACTAACAGCCTTGTTGGCAGGAAAACTAAAACAGTACTACATCAAATAAGTCCCGCTAACCACTGTCAAAGTGCGGCTTTGCAAACAATGGTCGCATTGATTTGCAAATGTCCAAGACCTTGCGTGGCTGTCATCGAAGTACTCAACCGTTTGTACATACCGCAGTGTACGCGGCTGTGGCCATAAGCTATTTGGTAACGATCTGCATCGTAATTCTTGCATGCAGTCATTCATTGCTCCTAACAGGATTGTCACCATGCGCGTATTCCTTTCCTACGACACGGATGTAACACTCCCGTTGGGCTTACCCTTTTACCAAGTCTAAACAGAAGATTCGCCATGTCCAACTCAATGGCTGGTAGGCGTCTCTGCGATTCCGCCTTCAATCCGCTTAGTACTTGAGTTTTCATAAGCCCCAGTAAACTCAGTATAGCTGAAGAACAATGGGAACTATAACTATGCTCACTCTCATCACTAACCTGTGGAGCGCAACTTGAACTGTCAACGTTATGATAATCGCTACTCAGTTAATTGTCGGGCTTGTTCACTTGCCACATAATTTCCAAGGTGGTTTTCTCCCTTCGGATGCACAGTCCAACATGGTTACACGAGGAAAATCGTTAAGCATTATGTTTCAAATGTCAAAGTTTACACTTTATGCGTACTGTAAGCGACCAATCGCTGGTAACTATTTGGTTCAAGCGTTTCAATCGAACTGTAAACCTACTCAACAATCTGCTTCTATAGCATTTATCCGTATCGACAACACAATTCGCTCGGAACCTCCGCGTGCACGTCAAATGCGAATGAGCTCATAGATGGATTGAATCTTTATCCGGCGATGTACAGCCTCTCTAAGCGTCGTGCTAGTTAGCAATGGGCAGCTGGTCAAGTTAGGGCCATGTAAGCTACAAATCGATTTCAAGGCGTAGAACGTAGGTAGCATACCAGGTGAAGAAAACCATTGAGCTTACATGGTGCTGTGAATTGCGGCCGAATAATAATATGCATAGAAAGTTGCCGTCTCGGTGTGTCACCATACTAGACTACACTTGGGAAAGTAGCAAGAAAATCATAGGTCATGATAACTACAACTGGGCAGTGGGCAACACTTGAAGTAACCGTGAAATAAAACCGAATTAAATAAGCCCAATAAATGTAGTTTAGATTTGGCTTATCCGTTCTAGGCATGTGCAATAAAGATATTACAGTGTGCCAAATCAGCAATGATTCCTCCCAGAGTGAGAATATATCTATGCACGACTTACATGAGCGATAAAATAAGGATGACCAAAAGTGGATGACGAAGATGGAGTAAGCAACGCTAAAGGTTAGCAGAGAAATGGTGAGATTACATCCACTGATTTTTATAAGCTTAGGTAAGTTAAATTCCGCGGTGAAAGAACGGGAATTAGAGCGATGCCCAGTTTAACGAAGAAGTAGAAGCACAGTGGGACGGTGATGAGTAATCGTTGATGTGTGCTGTGAATGCCGTCAGCTATATCCATGCCAGAAGGTAACCCAGATCGTCTCTTGTTCGAGGTGAACGAGATTCTATTGGTATGTCCAATCACCAGGCAGTCCGCCTTGTGTTACTAATTATTTTCTCATTGTCGTCCGTTCTAAGTGATAGGATATCTCGACTAATTCAACAGTGCCAATAAAGCTACCTGTGCACAAATATTTTGATTTGGAGGTCAAATCGTGTTTGCGCTCTTCAGGAATCAACTTTGATGACTTGTCTGAATCTCGGTGCGTTTACCTGAAGGCTGCAGCAGTACAGTGGTGCGTATAGAGACCTTGAGAGAAAGGCTACATTAAGCTCAAAATGCAGCCCGCAAAATGTCACGGAGTGTCACTCGAGAAGAAATGTAATAAAAGCAGTGTGGAAAGTGTGTACGTAGCGCAATACGAATAGATGTACGCGCCACCAGTAATTTAGTAGAGAACCAGTTGGACATCTAGGCAGCGGATAATGGTGTCAAGCGAGTGAAAATGCGAACAGTCTGTCAAGCTGAAGTGTGGCTCTTACAAGTGTTTCTAAATGGCTTTCGCCTAATCATTCAACATGGTGACGAGCACCGCCCGCTGCGAGTAGAGAAATCAGTCGACATACAAAGGGTCCAGGTTTCGAGTTGTCGTATCGCGGTGTTGCACGCGGGCATTTGTTCACACATCTTCATGGATTCTACAAAAGCAATGGACAAATAGTAACCCTCACGGACGATAACACTACTAACGCGCATGAGTTTGGAATGGATGTAAGAATAACAGCCATATTACTATAGTTTTTGAAATTCCCAGATACAATTACAGCCATTACGAAAATACTAATACTTCTACTCTGTTACTGTGGGACAAAGGGTCAATCTTTCAGTTGTGAGGTAGAACGCACTAAATTGGTTATCCGGTACCATTCATCGACGTTCATATAAAGTCGAGTAGCCCAGGAGCAACAGTACAAACAGTGGAAAAGAAACAGACATTTCCCCAACTCCCCTTTACAGATGATATACCGGCGGAAATCTGCACACGACGACTGGTACAGACTTGCCGAAAGACCTTTAATGCAGCTCAACTGAGTGTCGTTTTTACATGCAGTTCGCTCTGTGTTCCTAGGTTCAAAGACAAGATGCCTGATCAACGCCAATCAGTGGTAGTCTGCCGGTTCACCTGCTGCTGTGGTGCTCGGTACATTGGGCGCACGGCCAGACACATAAAAATTAAATCAAGGAACGTTTACCAACATCGCGCGCCACGCAACGAGAAGAAACTCAGTTAAGTGCCAGAACCAACCATCTGACCTGCACCAATCATCTGATTGATAAGCGCAAGTCCATTGAAATCCTCTATCGAGTTCCATCACAGCTACACCATCGTTCAGGAGCTCGGCTACTCTATACCGCTGAAGCAATATGCATCAGGTTGACAAAACCAGACCTATGCATTCAGAAGCAACATGTACGAGTGTTACAACTACCCTGGCCAGCCAGTAATGAAGATGGATCGGACCTCACCCAGTGGTCTCACATGCCTTCCGTCACTTGACCACATGACAAGTTACGCTGCATTTAAAAATTTGTGTTCAATCAATAGTTACGCTCTGTTTTTCCGTGTGAACTCCTCTTCTCAAGGTATATTGATGTTACGAGCCTGATGATGAATAAACCGAAAACAATTGTTCGCGTTGATCGCGCCGCTTGCGTTTCTTCTTACAATATATAATAAAATTGGGTATACTACACGATATTAAACGTTGCAAATGCCCCCAAACGCTCAAAGAGCTCAATCAGTAAATTGCTGACTGTTTAACAGTACATGTTGTTCTATTTCAAAATATCTCACCAGGTCACATGGGTGTAACACGACCGTATTCATGTATGTGAGTACATGTGTACTTGCCAGTATCGTCCATTATGAAAACGCTGGCTCAGGCGCGGATGGTTGTATTGGAGTGAACCTACGGCACGCCACATAGCAAGTTCACCGATCAATACCTCTGTTGTGTGGGGCTGCCTGGAACGGAGTCCGGCGTGCAAAAACGAAACAACAGCGCCTCATTACCGGGCTACTGCGATCGAGTTACAGTTGCGCTTGCGCAGGCGTAAATGGCCTAAGCAGGGAGTGTGCAACAGGTGCTTAGTGTTATCTTAGCTGAAGGCAGAAAGGTTATTGTTAACGCTTTTGTAGACTGCGTAGACTGCTCAAATAGTTTCTCCGATAAGATCGCGAGGCCCGATGGAGACAGTGACGCATTGAGGTGGCGCAAGCTGCCGCCAAGTTAATCGATCCAATGCCGGCAGAGGGCCGACTGTAAGTGCAGTATCATGAAAATATAATGGCGAGATAATGCTCTGTATAAGGTACCGACTTGAGCTTTGGGCCAAGGATTTTGAGCAACAGTTTAGTTGGCCAGTGGCACCGATGCGTCGCCATTCTGGAAATCAGTGTCACATGGTGTGTAAAATCTTCACCAACATCTGAGGCTGAGGTCGCCCCGTAAGCTTCTTTCCTCACAGCGCTAAAAGTCCTTTGCCACGATGAAAGCACTCCAGCCCTTTTCAAAGATAGCGGCCTATCAATTATTCGTGAGTTCCTAATCAAAGCAATTTTGTCACCAATTTATCCCATCTACTTGCAGCCTAGCGGGTATCGTTTCCCTGCTCAAAAGCAGTGCCCGGTCAAACCGTGCAAAAGAGAGTCGGATTAGTCTCATCTGCATTTCTTCCAAGGCGATTTTAGGTAATCTGAACCTGATACGCGTAAAGTGAATACGTAAAGAGCAAGCTTGGGTACACTCAGGTCGGAGTTGCATCGATCACTGCCAACTACTGCAGCGTCGGCGAACATTTGGCCGACTAACGATCGTTTTCTTTATAGACATACGAGCTGCTGTTAACACTGCCGATCGAGCTACTGTCCAGTGTTGTCTACTGAGAGGCAGTGCGCCTGAGAAGTATGTCACCATTATTCAAGCCATCTACTTTCAAACCTCAACCAAGTGCGGGTGTACGGTGTACATTCGTCCTACTTTAGCAAAAACGGTGGCGTAAGACAGGGTTGCGTAGCATCTCACTTCTTGTACAATTTTGCTATGGATAATATCCTGGTGAGTGCTCTGGAAAACTGCGAACACAGCGGCGTTGGGCTGCTTGCTGGTGACCGACTACGAAACTTGAAGTACGCAGGCAACATCGCCTACTCCGCGCTTCTTCACAGGCCGCCCAAAATGTCCTGTGTAGGTTGGAGGTGTCTATCTCCTAGTTTGGAATGACGTTCGCACCATCGAATTGCAGGGTCTCCTTGAAGCACTGACTAGGCGCTGTTCCTATCTTTACACTTAATGTCATTCTTTGGAAGTGCTAGACAAGTTTGTCTAATTGGTAGCTGCCTCAGTGCCAAAGGTTTAACGGATGGGATCTCCTTGCGCATCAAGCCTCGGGCTGCTTTTGGTAATCTCCGCCATCTCTGGCATCGAAGCAATCTGAGACTAACAATAATGGGCCGAGTCTACAATACCATGATGAGAGTTGTCCTGCTGTACGGCTGCGAGACTTAGTCTGTTTGCGTAAAGGATGTTGAAATGAAGCCTGTTTTTGCCTATGACTGCCTTCACAGCATCGCTAGTACGCGACTGCAACAAAGCATTAGTAATGAAGGTTTTCAGATCAGACAAATTTTGCCGAGAACTGAGCAGCACAGCTTCGCTGCGCAAAATTTAGTGGTTTGGGCATGTGCTTCGTTTGCCTACTCATTGTTTACGTCGCAGTGCCCATTTCGCGTGTGCAGTATTCGGCTGGAAGCAAAAGCATGGTGTCTAAGGTATGATTTGGGACGATAGCATAAGCGCGCCAGCGCTAAAGTTAGTGTGGGTTCAGAGCTGTCGGCTCTCTGGCTGGGGCACAAGGATCTCGAGCACGCAAGACTTGAAACCCTATCGGATATGGCAAGTAGCTGTGCACAATGGCGGATCTGCTGGGACTCCACCCACGAACACTTCTGTAAAAGTTTCACTCTCTTCCTTGGATTATTAGATATCCTACAGGTTGTGGCACCATGGCTATTGCACTATTGGCCATGTTATGGGTATGGTATCTGTAGCCGAATTTGAGTGTCACTGTGTTCTCCATAGAGTAGCCACATGACGCCTGCGCCTACAGAGGGACCATGGGTGGTGGGAGCTTCACCACCCACTTTTTACACACACACACACACACACAATATATTCGGTGTAAACCCGGAGGAATATGACCAGTAGGCATGTGGATGCGAGCCACGTTTCATCAACGGAGCCGGCCCACACTCCTTCAACAAACAGGACGGAAGCATACTAGCGTAATTAGGAAATCGCGCACATCACAAGTACACAAAGCCATGATTGGATGGAACCACAATTTGAGCCTAGCACCGTTACGAGGAAGGTACACCCAGTTTTCTACAGCAACGACCAACTGTGTGATGGAGCCAATAATCGAGGTGGAGGGTATTAGACAGTTAGGTACCATACGAACATTCACATCAGGTGCAGCTACACTGGGTAGTTCAAACAATATCCAAATTTGAAATGCAAGAATACTCATCATGCAGACAAACGTACCACATACGTGTCGTTATTGGCCTGGATAAGTAAATCAAATGGGAGCGGACGCATGGTGCTTCTATTCTGCGTGAAATAGTGCCTTCCCCAGCACTGGGCAACCGCCCTATTGATCAGTATACGGGATCCGCACCGCCTAACTTTGATTTGGATTCTCAACATTTGAAATCAACATTAGTTCGTCATAACTGCACCTTCTTCAGGTCCTAGTAATGTGTATTATTTTCTGTTTGCCACAATGCCGCTTCGGTGTAGTACGTTAGCCGCACAAAAGTGGTTAGAGTATCCTCGTCGAATTCATTCGGTATGCATATATACATGGATTGGTGTCATCTGTGTCCAATGGCAGTTCGAGTACAAAACATGCATATACGTTTGTCCAAACTTAAGTGTGATCTACCACAAACTGGATAGAGATACATTAAACCTCATGAACAATAGTACTACAAATGTGTGTGCGTTTCGTTTGGAAGTCAGGCTAACAGCTAATTACACATGTATGAGAATAAGTACCCAATAAGAGCTGTTGATGATTTTGTTAACAGTTCGACGTGAAGATAACTGCCAGCCTGAAATCTTGAGTATCCATATCTGAATGAAAGCGATAGAAGAATATTTGCGCAACTGACATCAGTACAGTTACCAGATAGAATAATTAATAAACAAGTGGTACAGTAAAAACGGGTGTACTTGGGTGTTGCCTCCTGTATCCAGTCTGGTTTCGCAACGGATGGGACAGATCGCACTGCGTAAGTATTTGATGGAGTATCCATCTCATGCTATCGGTGTCGCCGACCATTCCGAACATCTGCTGCTTGAGATAAGTGCGGATTCTCAAAGAACGATTTTTGCGCAACCTTAAGCATTGACATGTGGCATTACCACATATTTGCCACTAACAGCCTTGTTGGCAGGAAAACTAAAACAGTACTACATCAAATAAGTCCCGCTAACCACTGTCAAAGTGCGGCTTTGCAAACAATGGTCGCATTGATTTGCAAATGTCCAAGACCTTGCGTGGCTGTCATCGAAGTACTCAACCGTTTGTACATACCGCAGTGTACGCGGCTGTGGCCATAAGCTATTTGGTAACGATCTGCATCGTAATTCTTGCATGCAGTCATTCATTGCTCCTAACAGGATTGTCACCATGCGCGTATTCCTTTCCTACGACACGGATGTAACACTCCCGTTGGGCTTACCCTTTTACCAAGTCTAAACAGAAGATTCGCCATGTCCAACTCAATGGCTGGTAGGCGTCTCTGCGATTCCGCCTTCAATCCGCTTAGTACTTGAGTTTTCATAGCCCCAGTAAACTCAGTATAGCTGAAAAACAATGGGAACTATAACTATGCTCACTCTCATCACTAACCTGTGGAGCGCAACTTGAACTGTCAACGTTATGATAATCGCTACTCAGTTAATTGTCGGGCTTGTTCACTTGCCACATAATTTCCAAGGTGGTTTTCTCCCTTCGGATGCACAGTCCAACATGGTTACACGAGGAAAATCGTTAAGCATTATGTTTCAAATGTCAAAGTTTACACTTTATGCGTACTGTAAGCGACCAATCGCTGGTAACTATTTGGTTCAAGCGTTTCAATCAAACTGTAAACCTACTCAACAATCTGCTTCTATAGCATTTATCCGTATCGACAACACAATTCGCTCGGAACCTCCGCGTGCACGTCAAATGCGAATGAGCTCATAGATGGATTGAATCTTTATCCGGCGATGTACAGCCTCTCTAAGCGTCGTGCTAGTTAGCAATGGGCAGCTGGTCAAGTTAGGGCCATGTAAGCTACAAATCGATTTCAAGGCGTAGAACGTAGGTAGCATACCAGGTGAATAAAACCATTGAGCTTACATGGTGCTGTGAATTGCGGCCGAATAATAATATGCATAGAAAGTTGCCGTCTCGGTGTGTCACCATACTAGACTACACTTGGGAAAGTAGCAAGAAAATCATAGGTCATGATAACTACAACTGGGCAGTGGGCAACACTTGAAGTAACCGTGAAATAAAACCGAATTAAATAAGCCCAATAAATGTAGTTTAGATTTGGCTTATCCGTTCTAGGCATGTGCAATAAAGATATTACAGTGTGCCAAATCAGCAATGATTCCTCCCAGAGTGAGAATATATCTATGCACGACTTACATGAGCGATAAAATAAGGATGACCAAAAGTGGATGACGAAGATGGAGTAAGCAACGCTAAAGGTTAGCAGAGAAATGGTGAGATTACATCCACTGATTTTTATAAGCTTAGGTAAGTTAAATTCCGCGGTGAAAGAACGGGAATTAGAGCGATGCCCAGTTTAACGAAGAAGTAGAAGCACAGTGGGACGGTGATGAGTAATCGTTGATGTGTGCTGTGAATGCCGTCAGCTATATCCATGCCAGAAGGTAACCCAGATCGTCTCTTGTTCGAGGTGAACGAGATTCTATTGGTATGTCCAATCACCAGGCAGTCCGCCTTGTGTTACTAATTATTTTCTCATTGTCGTCCGTTCTAAGTGATAGGATATCTCGACTAATTCAACAGTGCCAATAAAGCTACCTGTGCACAAATATTTTGATTTGGAGGTCAAATCGTGTTTGCGCTCTTCAGGAATCAACTTTGATGACTTGTCTGAATCTCGGTGCGTTTACCTGAAGGCTGCAGCAGTACAGTGGTGCGTATAGAGACCTTGAGAGAAAGGCTACATTAAGCTCAAAATGCAGCCCGCAAAATGTCACGGAGTGTCACTCGAGAAGAAATGTAATAAAAGCAGTGTGGAAAGTGTGTACGTAGCGCAATACGAATAGATGTACGCGCCACCAGTAATTTAGTAGAGAACCAGTTGGACATCTAGGCAGCGGATAATGGTGTCAAGCGAGTGAAAATGCGAACAGTCTGTCAAGCTGAAGTGTGGCTCTTACAAGTGTTTCTAAATGGCTTTCGCCTAATCATTCAACATGGTGACGAGCACCGCCCGCTGCGAGTAGAGAAATCAGTCGACATACAAAGGGTCCAGGTTTCGAGTTGTCGTATCGCGGTGTTGCACGCGGGCATTTGTTCACACATCTTCATGGATTCTACAAAAGCAATGGACAAATAGTAACCCTCACGGACGATAACACTACTAACGCGCATGAGTTTGGAATGGATGTAAGAATAACAGCCATATTACTATAGTTTTTGAAATTCCCAGATACAATTACAGCCATTACGAAAATACTAATACTTCTACTCTGTTACTGTGGGACAAAGGGTCAATCTTTCAGTTGTGAGGTAGAACGCACTAAATTGGTTATCCGGTACCATTCATCGACGTTCATATAAAGTCGAGTAGCCCAGGAGCAACAGTACAAACAGTGGAAAAGAAACAGACATTTCCCCAACTCCCCTTTACAGATGATATACCGGCGGAAATCTGCACACGACGACTGGTACAGACTTGCCGAAAGACCTTTAATGCAGCTCAACTGAGTGTCGTTTTTACATGCAGTTCGCTCTGTGTTCCTAGGTTCAAAGACAAGATGCCTGATCAACGCCAATCAGTGGTAGTCTGCCGGTTCACCTGCTGCTGTGGTGCTCGGTACATTGGGCGCACGGCCAGACACATAAAAATTAAATCAAGGAACGTTTACCAACATCGCGCGCCACGCAACGAGAAGAAACTCAGTTAAGTGCCAGAACCAACCATCTGACCTGCACCAATCATCTGATTGATAAGCGCAAGTCCATTGAAATCCTCTATCGAGTTCCATCACAGCTACACCATCGTTCAGGAGCTCGGCTACTCTATACCGCTGAAGCAATATGCATCAGGTTGACAAAACCAGACCTATGCATTCAGAAGCAACATGTACGAGTGTTACAACTACCCTGGCCAGCCAGTAATGAAGATGGATCGGACCTCACCCAGTGGTCTCACATGCCTTCCGTCACTTGCCCACATGACAAGTTACGCTGCATTTAAAAATTTGTGTTCAATCAATAGTTACGCTCTGTTTTTCCGTGTGAACTCCTCTTCTCAAGGTATATTGATGTTACGAGCCTGATGATGAATAAACCGAAAACAATTGTTCGCGTTGATCGCGCCGCTTGCGTTTCTTCTTACAATATATAATAAAATTGGGTATACTACACGATATTGAACGTTGCAAATGCCCCCAAACGCTCAAAGAGCTCAATCAGTAAATTGCTGACTGTTTAACAGTACATGTTGTTCTATTTCAAAATATCTCACCAGGTCACATGGGTGTAACACGACCGTATTCATGTATGTGAGTACATGTGTACTTGCCAGTATCGTCCATTATGAAAACGCTGGCTCAGGCGCGGATGGTTGTATTGGAGTGAACCTACGGCACGCCACATAGCAAGTTCACCGATCAATACCTCTGTTGTGTGGGGCTGCCTGGAACGGAGTCCGGCGTGCAAAAACGAAACAACAGCGCCTCATTACCGGGCTACTGCGATCGAGTTACAGTTGCGCTTGCGCAGGCGTAAATGGCCTAAGCAGGGAGTGTGCAACAGGTGCTTAGTGTTATCTTAGCTGAAGGCAGAAAGGTTATTGTTAACGCTTTTGTAGACTGCGTGTTACCTTCCAAAAACCTACCTTAGCATAATAGGCATTCCGTACCATTAGCCTTGCAATTATGGACTGTGACGTTTTGAAAAATGAATCTTGAAAGGCTATGTCGCCTAAATACTGCTCGTTGCAGCATAGCCTATTCTCTGCAGTATTGATCGTTGGTGCAAGAAACAAGTGTGGTTACGACGCCCAGTTTGTCTCAGGCGGGAGCATAAGCGTTCTTTCCAACATATTCACTGATAAGGCAATATTTCATTGACAGCGAACTGTGAAGCGTCATGGCTAGAGAACATCAACAATCTTCAGGATATACAGTGTTCGATACTTCTAGCCCCAGTAGGCTGATGTAAGAGGCAGCAAGTCTGCTATCCCAAAAGGATATATTTAACCTTCTTCTAACAAATGCTCGATCGGCGGCGAACAAGATGCATCATCTACGACTCTTATTATCCTTCTCTAGACCACAAGTTGTGCATGTAAATTGAACATGGTTTGTTTCGCAGTGCACAGAGCTAGTCATTTCTGGTTACACGACTTTTGCAAGTGGCCGTATCACTGGTCGAGGTAGCGGTTGCGTTGTGTACGTTACTGATGCTTTAGAAGCGAGTAGATTGGATGCTCCCACTTCAGGCAGCTTGCAGGACTCGGTCTGGATACAGGTTAGGATTAAATGCTGTCGTTTTCTTGTTGATTGCATTTACATGCCACTCGGCGTTACCGAGACCAACTTAAATCAATTGACGGAATGGTTCTAATGGGCATTTGAGATGTTCTTATGCAAAAAGTCATAGGTGGCGACCTCAACATGGCGGTTGTTTCGTAACAGGAACGAACAACACCCGCTAACTATCGGAATTTTCTTTCCTCAGTAGTCAACCGTGAATATACATAGTAAGTATGTGCTCCTACTACAGGCAGCCCCATTTTAGACTTGTATTGCACTTTTGGTATATCCAATGCGCAAACACAGATCCTTAGTACTCTCCCTGAGTGCAATCATAAAATCATCCAACTAACCTTCAAGGTTGCCCAAATAACAGCAAGGAACCTTCACTATGCCCACCAACATCGACCATATCGTAAATTGGACTGGAACAGCGTCTCTCTGACTATTAGACTCCTTGGCTGGGATGGCTTTTTCCTTACATACTGTGTAGATATCGCCGATAATGAGTCCTACCCAACATCTGACATATTACACTGACCTGCTTACACCAGTGTAATATAGAAAGCAGCCATTGCATCGTCCTCAAAATCCCATTCTTAAAGCTGTTGCGGTGCATATAAAAACGCTTGCGCTTTATGTTTAAGAAGATGAATGATATATGTGCAAACATATAAACTGATAAAATTCTCAAGAACTTGAAAACCGACATAAAAGGGAGTTTATGTCACAAGAGTCACAAGCGCTAGCAGCTCTCATCTGCAAGCACGTTACATCGCTTATTAAGAGACAGATGCGAAGCACCACGTCAGCAACATAGAACCATTGCCTCATCAGACGGCAGTCTCACTACCGACTCCGATGAGCTCTGTGAGTTATTTACTAAACATTTCTCCTCCTCCTTTAATACAGACGCCTACTTTGCACAATAAGAATTGTCTCTACTCACCAGATACAGTTACGGTCAACCTGTATAGCAGTAGAATGCAAATAGCCGCCATAAAGCACACCGGACCTGTCAGTATACCACCGGCCTTGCTTAAGCTCGCCGGTCCCGATATTTCCCTCTTCCTGCCATACGTATTCATCTTGTCAATTAAGACTAGGGGAAGCTTGTCACCGTCCTACCCTGACACAAAGTTGGTTCACGTCACGAGCTGGCAAATTACCGCCCCATTAGACATACTTCCATATTAACTCGTACTATGGGAAGAATAATCAAAGAAATAGTCATGGAGTTCCTTAATTCACAAAATCTGATTGACAGATCGCAACATGGATTCCTCCGTGTCGTTCTTCTCAAACTTGCTATTTAGAATTTCTGGACTAGGTAACCAAGTTGGCTGACTCCGGGCAGTCGTTGGTCATTCTCTTCTTAGACATGGAATAAGCATTCGACCGCGCACACTATGCATCCCTTCTAACAAGGTTAACTTCTTATGGGTTTGCTAATCCATTACTAGCATGGATGTCATCTTACTTGTCTTCACGCATCCAAAGTAGCAAAGTGGAGAACTCTGTATCTTCACCTATACTAATAACCGGCAACGTCATGCAGGATAAGGTTTGAGGCTTGCTGCCATTCCCACTACTTATAAATGACATTTTCCGAATCTTTCGATATGGCAGACGTTTTCTTTTCGCGGATGATGTCAAAGTTTGGTTTGCTTTTCATAGCACAAGTGAAACAAATGGGGCTCAAACAATACAGATGGAGCTCTTTGCTTTTCAGCCGAGGTACCGATAGTGGAAAATGACATGCTCTGTTGGCAAATGTAAAGCCCTATTCTTCAAATGCAAACTTATTAATGACGTACTGATGCTAGATGACAAACCATTTACCTGCTGCACAACAATTCGTGACCTCAGAGTTCGCTACTCAAGATCTTACAATTTTTTGAACAGGTATCTCACGTCACCACCAAAGCGAGAGTTACCATAGCACGTATTTTCAAAGCGTTACTATTGCAATACTCTAGGACAGCTATGTATAAAGCCTATGCGCGCCCAGTCCTAAAATATTGCTCATTAGTATTTAAAATTTAAAAACCTACGACGAAATCAATCTTGAAACAGCACAACGTTCGTTTACCCAACGGTTACTAGGGTTTGCATCCTTGACTGATCAACAACGGTTTAAACTGCTAAAGCTAGAACCATTATGGTTGAGACGAACTAAGATTGCTTATCACCCTCTTTGATTTAGCGCATACCACTTCCTTGGAGCCAGGTAATGTCCAGCTTGGCACTTTCCATCAATATGCAACTAGAAATACATCATCCAGCTTTTGCGTCCCTGGAGTGCATACAAAATTGCACGCCAAATTCCTTCTCAGAAGTATACAAGGTTATGGAATAAGCTGCTAAAATTCCATTAGCTGTAACAACATTGTATAGTTCGGGCTCAAGTATTCAACCACCTCAGCGTAGAGGAGGTATTGCGTATACTGGGCAAACCAACAACAAGGCGAGATTTATGAGAGAGGTCTCATAGAACTTTAAAGCTCGAACCTCACATCTACCGTATTCTAAATGCTGCTCGGCTTAGATCACAACTTGTACAGTAAATGCTGGCCCTGCTTATATGTTCCCTTTATTTTACCTTTTCTATTTTCATTGTTTTATTTTATATACTTAAGCTACCGAGTAGCTTGGCTTTAAAATGTTTCGATACACTTCGTTTCACTGGCTATCCTAACCGTTCTGCACCGGCTACTGATCTGATTTTCTTTTTTGTCATGTGTTAGTTTGGAAATAGGTTCATCGCTGTACTCTATTTCATAATATTCCAAAGAGTTTGTTAAATATTCCTCTGATGAAACAACATATGTGATCCAGATTTTTGTCACTCCGCTTATGGTTGGCTTATGGCTGGTGATGCACACAAGCCCTGCTGTATGCCATAATGATCCGGAGTATAGCGTCATAACGCTTGCTACTACAAGGCATGACCACAAATGTTACTGTGCTATACCACATGTTGTAGGCTTCGTTTGACAATTTAGAATCTATGTTGCCATCATCTAAGTCGCTTAACCTATTATAGCTGTGTCGCATTGAAAGGCTGTTATTTACCAAACGAGGCACCTTTAGCTCTCATTGTACTTAGCACCAAAGTTTATTGCTATTCGAATCCTCGTTTCATTCTGAAATACCTTTCTCACAGAATAAGGCTGTCGGCGTGAGTCCGCAGTTTTAAATGTCCTAAAACCACTACTGGGAAATTGCAAGAACGCTTGTCAAATTTCATATATTCAGTGTAAACTGATGTTTATGTGTCTGGATAATTCGTTTCCAGATAGTTAAGCTTTATTTATTTTTACTGGTAATCATCTTATAGCCGTGTCTTACCTACCTTGATACTACTGCTTATTTTATTTTCTCTATAAGTTTACTATAAACTAGGACTTCTGAACGCTTTTTAATTGATCGAGGAAGTTTGATTGAGCGTCAGCAAGAGTTAGAAAGAATGGCGTATCCACGAATGTCCCATTTCCGTTTTCTGGTCAGATTGCGCTGGTTCAGACCGACCGTACACCCGTTAGCGGAGGATATAACCCCAGCACGATTTTCTGCACTTTACTTTGAAAGACATGCATGTGGGAAACTGACATAAAATATAACCTAATGCATATTCCCGTATAATATGTGAAGGGGACTGACTCAAAAAATCCTGCAAATATTTTGATCTTTCCCTAAATGGGAATAGTCTCTCGCATCGTCGAAAAATAAAACGTGTATTTATTTATTTATCTAATCCTCGCGGATACTGGGAATCACGTATCGCACAAAGAACGAAGCTCATCGGCACGAAAAAGCGAATGACAAATCGGGCGCCACAACACATGCATGTAAGTTCTCACACATACTGTACATCACAAGCCCGTTGTAAATGTGTTAACTTTGCTGACACATCATAGAGCAAACTCCGAATAGCAAGTTCGAAAGTACTCCTAAGCGACGCTTTCACGGTTTGTACTTGTTATTAAAAAGGTGTGACCGATATGTTATTGTTTGGAAACACTCATCCAACGCCAGAGTATGTAGGTTGATGAACAGGATCAAAACAGGAAACCGCGTAGTGCATTCTCACATCACTATCTCGCTAACATCCTTCCCGATTTCCTTAGGAATAATCATTTAAAAAACAACTATTACCAAGGTGAACCATTTAACAGAAGTGGTCAATCCAAGCGCTGGAGAACCAGCCTTGCTCGTGGATTGCATTCTGGCACGATGCACATTTAGGACAATTTGTCCGTGCAACAATGTGGTCCAGAGATCAGTGATAATGGTGTATACATATATTAACATAAACAGCATAAAACGATGATATGTCTGTCTACGACGAAAATGCTCAAGATGCCCGCTTGTGTTCTGCATGCACTGCGGAAATCTCTTGGCGCATTGCGCTATAACTTTTGCAAAGTTTTCTTGTTGATGGTGCAAAGTTCATGGACAATACGTCCTTTTAGTTATTAAGGTGAAATAAGCAGTCTTGTTAAGATTTCTGTTATAGGAGTCTGGAGATGGCAAAAAAAATGTGTGTCACCTAAAAAGAAAATTCAACTGTCTGTAGCTACCAATACATGACTAAATGAAACTAGCTATACACTAATACAATAAAACTCAAAATATTTGTATTAATTTGTTTTCAAAATCTTGAATGATAATTGGAACCGATCGCGTAGCCATGAGTTAATAAAGGTTTGGAAACAATCGGCTGGTATAGTAGATTGGTAACGTTTCGCCCTTGACACAAGGGCTTCGTCAGACCAGGTGCAGCATTGCAATTGGGGTGGGATTTTTATAGCGAACACGGGCGATAACCGCGTTACCCGAGACTTGAGTCATGATGTCAGTACAGCAACCGTTCGTGACGTCACCTCAGGTGGTTTAAACACTGTGAGAATAGTCCAGGTGTTCCTTTGTGCGTCATGACATTGACGGATATGCCCATCGTGTTGCCAATGGGAGTCGGTTTGCACTTTCCAATCTGATTCACGCACCGATGCTCGTCAATCTGGCCGGCCTAAAACCGCCCGCCATGCATTAGGGAACTCTACCCCCTCAATTCTATTCACGTAGTCGTCAGATTTGGCAATTTCCACCGCCTCGGCAATCAATCGCTGAGATGTTGATCGTATACCCTTCCTAATGACCTCTACGTTTTCGAGGTCTATCTGGTGACCCGTGTCTAATGCATGCACAGCTACGGTCGAGTCTCTTACTATTGCCTGGTATTCAAACTCGTTTCTTGGTAGTCTTGAAATGCGCCTCCTATGCTCCAACATTCGTGTGCGTAATTCTCTCGCTGTTTGGCCCACATACACATGTGCACAGTCTTTACGTTTAGTTTTATAAACACAGTTAGTCGTCCTATCCTTGGGAAGGGGGTCCTACAGGTGTACCAGCGCCGAACGTACCCTTCGACCTCACTGAAAGATCGCACTTTTATTTGCCTAGTTTATTACCCTCCGAATTGCCTCGGAATTGCATTAATTGTTCGGAATTCCGAACGTTGCTATAAACTCAGATGTGGGATTTAACTGACGTTGCAGCACTATATGCAATTGAAGTTTAATTATTCGCCGCGGGTAACCGCTATTCTAACAGATAACAAAAAATCAAGGGAATGAGAGTGTGTCTTAACATGTCTTGCTGCGTCTTTCAGTCGACGCTTTACAGTCAGGAACACTGTCTCGCAATGGGATCGCCAATATCCCCTGTGCTGGCGAACCTGTATATGGAAGATTGCGAGAACAGGGCGTTAACAAACAACATTAACACACCAAAAGTTTGGTGGTGTTTTGTAGACGACAGCTTTGTACCTGTTAAAAAGGATAAGATAGGTGAATTGCTTGATCACTTAAACTCCATTGATGAGAGAATAAAATTTACAATTTAGTTGGAAACTTGCAGCGGTACAATACCATTTCTTGACTGCCTGGTTCACCGGAATAGGGGAAACATAAAGAAGACACTATATCGCAAGCCAACGGATACTGACGGCATACTCCACTACACATCGGGTCAGCCGAAAGAGGTTTGCGCTGGGATAGACTCAACTCTGTTTTACAGGGCACAAACATTTTGCACGATGGAGGAGGAAAAAAGGCTGCTCGGAAAGTGGCACTAATCAAACTATCAGAAAGCGGTTGCACACGGCGACTAGTTAAAGGTCAACTGCATAAAGTGCTACACCGGCAGCTAAGACCCAAAGCCGAAATGGATAGGGACGGTCGGAATTCCGTACAAGTAGTGCACTTCCGAGGCAATTCGGAGGGTTGATTTTGCCTTGTGCCGAGCGGTCGCAAAAAAACTGTCCTCCTGCGTTATTCGCCTCCTAATCTCTGTATTTAATCGCACAGAGACCTACCTGCCTTCATTCGATTTGGCTCCGCGAGCTCATCCTATCACTGTTAATTTATTTGATCTATCATTGATAGATCACCAGCAAACTGTTCTCTTGCAACATCAAAGTCAACCGTATTTGAATCCTATCCGAGGTTTTATTTCTCCTATCGTCGCATAAAAACAATTGTGGTATTATTTTAAAGAGCTTTTTGAGAGTTAACCGATCAGCTTACTAATATTCCTTCAAGTCGCTCTATAAAGCGATATTCGTCAATTTTATTCGCACTATGAACTGCCACTGTCGTATTTACACAGTAGTTTCCAAGTCACCTTGATGGGCTTCAGTCCTACGTTGCATCGCTGTCTACGCTCTACCGGCTGGATCGATAGCGCGCACGTCGCCTATCTACCCTAAAGAACGTGTGACTCATCTGGCCGCAACAAGCTTGGACCCGCTGACCTCAAAACAGTCCCGATCGCCACACAGCTGTGCGTCAGTATCTTTATCCTCTTTTTACCCCTTAAAATAGCACGCCTATTGTGAGCATGTCTCTTACGAAGAGCAAATGCGGATCATGTGCTAAAGTGGTACAAAGTGGTCTGGTGTGTACCATGCGTTTGAAATACTATCATACCACCTGCCTTGAGAATGGGTCGACGAAAGCAAACGCCGCAGAGTCGTGTTGCTTCTGCCAAGTATGCAAGTCTACTCCATTTGTTAGCTGTCTATCTGTGCTACTGAAGAGGTGTAAAAGACTAACCGAAGTGGTCGAGCTACTGGTGAGCGCCAGAGTTACAACCATGGAAGTAAACGGACCTGCACTTGTGAGTGAAAATAACACCGCGAATTCCCTAGTCAGGCCGAAGAAGCGAGCCAGGCGCCCCAACAAATACCAAAGACTCAGCCTCCAGCAGTATCAGCTCCATTCTCTCTCCCTCATATAAGTAAAAACAGTGCCTGTAGCGCGCCTGCCTTAACTTCTGTACTGTGTGCTGCACCTAGTAGCATGCTAGCTGCACTCGAGACTGTAAGCTACAATCAACCAGCCATAGTGGACAACCTGGTAACGTATGCATCGGTTGCCGCCAAGCAAAAATCTGAACGAGCACTTGCAACATTTGTGCCCGGACTAAAGGAAACAAAAGTTCCACAGCATGGATTGCATCCATCATTGCCGTTCACAACTTCACAAGAACACCGGATATAAAGCCGCCAAATCCAAAAACAGTAGCCACTAGGCGATACCATGGTGCACTAAACTATGTATGCACAAATGTCCCCGAATCCAAATCCATTACAATTAACGGTAAGTTGACGGACGATCGTCGTCCAAAGGTAATTGCACACGAGTAAGCGTTTTCCTTGATATTTATTTTATTTTTCTCGCATATAAGGTGATCACTACCAATTCCATGTTTCCTTGTGTGCGTACATTATCAGTTCAAACTCCATTTATACGACAATGCAGTTACATCTGTAATCGCCTGAACTGTCGACTCCATTATCCCTTCGTAATATATTTTGTTATGTTAAACACCCCACGGGAAATGTCAAGCACCTGCTCTTTTACCCGTTATAAACCACTGTTCATTGTTCGTTTTAATAAACAAGGCAAGCATAAGCGCGATCTTTCAGTGAGGTCGAAGGTTACGTTCGGCGCTGGTACACCTGTAGGACCCCCTTCCCAAGGATAGGACGACTAACTGTGTTTATAAAACTAAACGTAAAGACTGTGCACATGTGTATGTGGGCCAAACAGCGAGAGAATTACGCACACGAATGTTGGAGCATAGGAGGCGCATTTCAAGACTACCAAGAAACGAGTTTGAATACCAGGCAATAGTAAGAGACTCGACCGTAGCTGTGCATGCATTAGACACGGGTCACCAGATAGACCTCGAAAACGTAGAGGTCATTAGGAAGGGTATACGATCAACATCTCAGCGATTGATTGCCGAGGCGGTGGAAATTGCCAAATCTGACGACTACGTGAATAGAATTGAGGGGGTAGAGTTCCCTAATGCATGGCGGGCGGTTTTAGGCCGGCCAGATTGACGAGCATCGGTGCGTGAATCAGATTGGAAAGTGCAAACCGACTCCCATTGGCAACACGATGGGCATATCCGTCAATGTCATGACGCACAAAGGAACACCTGGACTATTCTCACAGTGTTTAAACCACCTGAGGTGACGTCACGAACGGTTGCTGTACTGACATCATGACTCAAGTCTCGGGTAACGCGGTTATCGCCCGTGTTCGCTATAAAAATCCCACCCCAATTGCAATGCTGCACTGGTCTGACGAAGCCCTTGTGTCAAGGGCGAAACGTTACCAATCTACTATACCAACCGACGTTTTTCCATCATCGCTGAGCTCACTCCTTTTCTGTTTTATTCAACACTGATACAGTCGACCTGGATATGCTGAAAAAGCGCTGCTTCAGTGCTGTTCCATTAAGTCATGAAGTTAGTGCATCTCTGGAAGTTTCGAGGATGACTAAATGACAGAATGCAACGATGCACTGGCTCACACTTTGATGATGTGACCACTTGCTGTGCGTCCTTATGTGTTTTTAGCAGTTCTTTTCTATGGAATAGCTTATCGTATCACTGAAACACTTTTAGCCTACAATAAATCGGATCATACTATCAGGCGCTATAATCTGAGCAGTAATGCACGTAAGTATCTCCTACAGATAACGATTCCTGAATTCTATAAAGTTTGCAGCTATATTGCTCAAAGGTGTACAACAATAACGCATTTGGGGTATTTAACCAACTCTCTTACTGTGTTCGATACAGCAATATCTTTGACGTCCATTGAACAAGGATTTGCTTATGTGCCGTATTTTAATTTTGCAGTAGAGACTTTTATTCATTGTTTACTCATCATTAGCTCCCAGTGATTGAGCGCTCGCCCATAAATGTAACCCATTAATCGATCTACTGACCAATCTTGCTCACTAGTTTTGGTTACGCCGGTAGACACTACCAAATTGTGCCCCGATGCTAACAACGGTAATTGTAGTGATTTTCACATCAGCACGTGATCAGAAACTACAGCCAGCAGTACAAACACGACGCAACGGGACGTGTGTTATTCATACAAATGCAGAAAATTGTAAAGCAGAAAAACGACACACGCATTTCGTATTGTCTCCTCAGTACAATTAACTATGACCGATGTGCTTGTTACGTCACATTAATCACCGCTTCCTTAAGTTTGCTGAGGCTGAGGCTATAAGCCGGATGAAGTGAGAACTGTGCGCTCAAAAACAATTATTTGCCAGCCTAATGTGTGAACTACCGCCACTCGTTATGCATCTCAAGCTTATGAGATTGCACCCACTGTTATTTATGTCTATGCGTCTCTGTTACTGTTTATATTACTGCGGAGACAATACGAAATGCATGCTTCTACCTGCCTACGCCTTCTTTCCTTGCCTTTCAAATTGTTGAAGGGAACTAACTATTTTAAATACAGCAAAGCCTTTAAGATGAAGTTTACGTATTAAAAGTTTATTTATTTGCCCAATCCTAAATGTGTAGGGTAACGCGCTCAACAGGTGCCGTGACTCAAATTATTTGCTAACGCCATTTGGTTTGTCCAAAACCTCTAGTCATCCCAGTTGTCAACCTTTTATGCATGCCTATAAAGAAGTGCGACAGATCGAATGCTAGTTCTACCCTTCTGAAAGGTACTTTTTGTCACAACAGTTGAACGCTGTTGGTGAGATAATTTAATGCTCGCTGTTTGCCAGAATTAGTTTATGCAGCTTAAATTCCACAGGCAGTACCAACAAACTAGACGGTTATCAATACCATCAAGAATATCTTACCTAAGGTCGACGAATTTCATTGCTTGCTATCAACACTCTAGTCCACAGTTTCCAGAAGACGATCACTCAACAGGGCAGGGGAACAACGCATTTAAACAATGCAGAACACATTGTTGACAGAAGCAGCATAATAGGGGGGAAATGTTTCGAAATATCTGCCAAGCAAAGGGTTGTGAATTGGAGATGGCTTTTGTTTGCCGTACAAGTAGGTGTGAATAATGTGAACACGTTCAAGCATATGTAACAATACAGCACCGTCTTAGCAAACTGACACTATAGATGATGTGTGATCATGCTTTCTTCGTCTAGAGCTAATAAAATGGTCAGAGATTTGTGAGATAACCGGACTCACAATTGTTTTATCAACTGGTTGCAGTTGTGGCTACTTAGCAAAGTACATTCGTAATATTACGGGCACAGGAGGTTCTGGGTGAAGCAAAATATTCAAGGGATCCTGAAAGTTTCTAAGGGCAAAACAATTGAAAAGAAAGGCCTCCAGTTCAGAACGGTTTTTAAACATATGTGAAATAGAATGAGTTTGTTCAGAAGCCTCATAGACAATTATCATTTCAGGAGATGTGCACGGTCCGTTTGCCCGCCAATTCACTGAGTGATATTTTTAAGCAAAGACGGCGAAATGGCCCAATTAATAGGACTTTTATTAAATGCATTATACCATTTCAAGGAAAGTTTTATGGAGAATTTCATCTCCCAATCCAGAGAAACTCAACAATTTAGTTAAATACCTTACTTGTTGGGGTTCCTAAGGTAATAACAAATTCATCTTTATACCCGTATACAAAATAAGGCGATTAGGAAGGATATAGTTCTAGGCAATCAAAACAGAGCGGGCGAGAATGGGTAGGTTAGAATTCTACAATTTAATGCGTGTATTTGTTCGATCCTACACAGCCCTTGTTAACCGTAAGTCATGTCTTTAAACAACTGTGAGGCGGTCCATCAAGGGCATCCCAAATATTGTGCATGAATGCGGAGCAATTAAATCGCCCTTATGCTCCATGAGTCATATTTCAAGTTCGTGCTATGTCAGGAGAAAGCGGAGAATCGATGCGATTGCAAGTGAGACATATGGTGCTTATCTGTTGTGGCTAAATGGACTTCACTCTTTGAGTTAGGCCTACCCAACTTTCCGCTTGCAGAATTGCTTCCAGTATTAAAACGGCAATTTTTTCACTGTACTCTTGAATATACGCTTTTCAGTGAGTGGCAACTGGTTGTGCATAAAATTGCCTCTATCTGTAGCAAATAGGGACAACTATTTTCCATGTGCATTCTTGCGTACAGGAACGCAGATAACCGCTCAGTTTGCTTCGTGCCCTGGTCCACCGACTCGTGTGTCACATAACGTCTAAAAGAGGGCAAACTTTATATAGCGTAGTATTACGTCTGCAGATTGAGTCATGTGTGGACCGGAATGTTTTCCATCGTGTATTCTACAAACACTGGGTCTGGATTATTTGTCTAATTTAGTAAATAAGCTGTCACCGCTTTCATCTGACAAATATTGGCCATTACGTCAAGTCAAACATTGTAACAGGATATAAAAATCCACCTGAAGATTGCATTTAATCCTAGTTAAACGTAACATGCCGAAATTCCAGTTCTCGTGCATTTGGAATCATCATCCCCTGCTCTTATCCAAATTTCGAATCAGCTTTCTCGCAACCATAGCTAATACGTTGCGCTTACACTGACTGGCAGTTCAAAGCTACCGTAGTCTTGGCATCGCACTGCTCATGTATACTTATATTTACCTAAAGTGACATGAACCATATATGCATATTTTTATATCAGTGCCTGCACAATGTTAGGAATAGATCAGAATTTGCAGATAATCGAGGGCATCGTCACCTACCACATGCTTAGTACCATTTGAGTCGCTTAAATCAACTCAGAATTATAACGTTTCTGCGCCACTAACGAATTGGCATTGTCTATAAGTGGGATAACTACTCCTTGACAGTGAAAATAGATTGTTTACACCAACTATACCATTGATGAAACCAGACTGACATATGGTATGGTGCAGACGCGTATGCTCGCCTAGACCATCAAATTCTTCTCCGCAAATCTCCCCCCCACCCCACAAAATGGATCACCCACTGCTGCGTTGGACAGGCAATTTTCTGCACGGACGACGGTTGAAAGTGAGAATACAACAATCCCTGTCCAAAGCAACTGTGGTAAAGTGCGGCGTACAACAAGGCTTGGTGCTCAGGCCCTGTCTATCCTTCATTTTCATAAACGAGCTGGCGAGGGAAATTAATTCCGATTTCCAGTACTTCGCGGATGATCTCAAGTTATGAGAAGCGCTCAAAAAACCGAACGACCACGATAAGCTCCAGCGGGACATCAACATAATTTCAAACTGGTCAGTTCTAACTAAAATACTGTACAATCTGGAAAAAATGTCAAGCAGTTTAATTTTGGCGAGCCTCCAAAATCAGCCGTCGCTGTTCTCGTTGGATTATTTTACACCACAGACTGCGGATTCTATACTTTATATTTAATTTTGAAGCAATTTGATTCTCTGATCAGGTCTCAAGAGCAATGTTTGCCTACTCCGTCAATCATTTGAAAATGTCGCTTCTTAATGTCTTAGTTAGGTGCCTCATCGAATACGGCCGAAATACCAAGAACACCTGCAAACCATTACGAATAAATGTCTTGGAGAAAAGCGCGAGCATTGTGTTGGCTGGCAATCTGGCCTCAGTCTTTGTTCTGTCGAAAAAGCGCAAGTCCCACTGATAGTTTCCAGTAGTGTTCGCTCGCTCCTTGGTAAAATCAGTGATCTCAGTGCCATTATGCGCCGAAATGAGTACGTTAATACAGAAGGCATTCATTCTGTTACAAGAAAGCTGGTTGAATGCTGATGTGGAAAATGGGATAATGCAACTCGATGTTTATTTTGCTATCAGGTCTGACCGCTCCGAAAAGCCCCAGTTTCGCATTGGTGTCGTTATAACTTACGTTAATCAACGTTGGTTAACGCAGCAATCATAATATTTACATACTCAACGATTTCTATAAGCTACCATTTATTTAAGTGCAAATCGTAGTGCAAACCTAAGTGCTCTTTGATCAGTCATCGTTGTAAACGTATACTTTGCTCCTGACACATCTGCATCGGAGTTAAAGCCTTTTGTAGACCAACTTTCCTCAACACTACTGCTTAAGTTAGCTTGTTCTATCTGTATTGTTGCTGGCGACTTTAATAGAAAGGATACAACCTTCTTGAAGACAATTGGCTTGGTAGACCTAGTGACTGTTTCGAGCAGACAAGATACCCAGTTGGACGTTGTATTCACAAATAAACAACAGTTATTTGCCATACAAATGCGGGCTCCTTTGAGCAGTTCAGACCATCAAATTTTAAAACTGTGTCCAGCCATGTACATCAGGTCTGACCAGACGGCTTTACAAGGTTAGCAAACGGCGAAATTGTTCCTTGGAAAATACCACCAAGCTCCAGACGATGTTTTCTTTAACTGCTTTCTCGGTCTTCAAGGACGAGGCCCTTTCGCGCGAATGTGACCACCTTACGGGCTACATCAAATATTGCATTGGCATGTGTTATCCAATGGAAACCATCTAGCTAATAGCAGACATAATATCATAACCTCTAGATAAACGACTACGAAGAACGAAAGAATAGTCCTACAAGTGTAATCATGCTGCCCGTGTCAAATGCCTTGCGACGGCAATTAAAAATGTGGTCCAAATACTAAACCATGTGTACTTCGAAAAATGTTCTCGGCAAAATTTAATGTTGAACATCTCACTGTACAAACCACTTTTATAAGGTGTAATTATGCTGATGATGTTGTGCTGGTATACACGTCTTCATTAACTCATCACTTCAAAGTGGGTTGAACCATTCGTCGCAATGATCTTCACGCAAATCTCTTACGTTTGATGCTACCAAAAGCAGGGATGTAATATTTCCTTTTCTACGTGGCGATAAGTTTCAGTACCTCATAGCTTTCTGTCTCACACTTATTGTGAGTTAAAGTTCCATACCAAGCTGTTCACCATCAAGTATCTCGGCGCTTTTTGTCCCAAAGCTTTCTTGGTCCTGGCACGTCTGCAAAACATTTCAACAATTTTGAAAACGTTACGCCTTCAAACGTAAGGTGCTTTCAATTCCTCGTACTTTAATATTCAGGTTTGTGACCTCTTGTATTATTCCTTATTAGCTATACTGCTCTCCAGTCACTTCCGTGGATTGCTTCAGAAAGAATACATCTATTGCTGCAATATATAATGCACCTTTCTAAAATCAGCGGCTTGTCTAGAGATTCGTTAAATGATATGTTCATTTCTAGGTATCGTGGGGCCGGCAATGATTTTTATTCTGAGATGCTAACTATTCAGTTTATTCCACTTGACATTGCTCTTCCCAAAACACTCTCTTTCTCTTGTGCTCGTTTGAAATTCAGAATAGTCTGCTCCCGTACGTCATGGTATCGTAACATTGCTTTGAATTATCTCTCAGGTTCGCTTGTCAAAAATCGAAATTTAGATTATGGCTGCGCGAGCGCTTGATGGTGTGAAAATTTCGGTTTCTCCTCACTTTCCTACCCCTGCATGTATACTGCTCATAAGCTAAATGATGATGATAATTTGTGTTATAAAAATGGTTATGTTATGTTTCTTTTTCTGAGGTCCGGTGAGCTGTTATTTTACTAAATGCCTGACATTAAATAACTACTGCTCATGCTCGTGTATGAGTGAGATATGCATTCAGCAGTGTCCCTGTTGCAAAACTTTGGGAAATTGTATGTCAACTTATTAATATCCCCGAATTATTCTGGATGCAACTCTCTTGGGAATGTCCGGACTCGGATACCATCAAGTGACATGGAAAAATTATAATCCAAACCCACCAATATATGTGGATCCAGGAAAGCTCGTTACTTAGCTTCGCCTCTATGACGAGAAAACATCTTTGCAAAAATATACGTAAACGCCTTGCATCCAAAAGCATTTTGTAGCAACGTATGTTTAGGAAATTCTGAATATTGTTTGCTTTCCTGTGGGTGACTACAGTAGTTGTGTTTTTTGTCTGCCCAACATTCAGCTGGAGGGAGTCCCAAAATGTTGCACATTAACGGACGTCATCTGTGTGAACTCAGTAGTTATCAATTTCCAGCTTATATCTGCAATTTCAGTTACTATGTTCCTATCATGCTATGATTTTGCTTTCCGTGGTCCCCATTATACTTTCGTGCCCCAAAAATGCTTTTTACTTTTTTACTATGGTTTCCTATCCTAGTGACTATTAATGACGACTGTTTCCAAAATAACGCTTGTGCAGATTGTCAAAATGGCTGGAACGTTAAATGGATGCAAATTGATGGTTGCCTAGGAAGCAGAAAACAGTTTTATTTACTTAGAGAGCATAAGCGCATAAGCGCTAAGCTATACCGGCAATGGTGGTGTAGTACCAGCATTACTAAAATATAGAGACATTAACACGGTTGACAGGTTGAATTAAAATCATCTCGTGAAAAAACGTGAAGAAGCCAGATGCACCAAATACAGAGAGAGTGACAGAGATTAACACTGCGAAGTGTGTCACGGTGCGAAAGCTGCAGTTTATGCTAACATGCTTTTCCATGTAGTTAACTGCAACATGCACACCTGACTCGGACGGCCTGGTCATGTTGACCCACACGTAGAACTTTCACGAGAAATATATTATCCATCCGCATTAATTAATGGTATCATTTATTATCGGTGATGCGAGTTACGCAAGTATCAGCAGGATCGGCTAATTGCCTAAACGCGTTGAAACCAGATGAGGTACGACAATTAAACATAAGGTAATATAATGATGGAAATTAGGTGTTGCCTGCCCAAAAACACTGCACAACCACGACGCGTTTAGATGTGATTTCATCTCATCAAGTGGGGACAGCAAGCCTCGATCCCGCGACTATTGGAATAATAGCGGAACCTCTACCCTTTTGGTAAATCACTAGTGATTTACCGTTGAGCCAAGCGTTACCCATCGTGACCCGGTAGCCAAAGGGGTGGAGGTTTCCGTTACTATTCCAATGGTCGCGGGACCGAGGCCTGCTCTCTGCACCTGATGAGATGAAATTACATCGAAACGCGTCGTGGTTGTGCAGTGCTTTTGAGTGGGCCACACCCAATTTCCATCTACTTTGATTACGGTTCTAGTGATCGCGGTGACTAAGGTTCACTTCAAAGTGAATCACAGTCCATTACATTGAGATTGCGCGTAGCAACCCAATCACACAACGTGTAGTCCAAACTTGACCCTCCAATTAGTAATACAATGATGTTTGAAGGACAGCAGAGTATAACAAATGATCAACTGTACTAAGATGAGTTGACTAACTTTTAAAAATTCTCTAACCTACGTTAGGTTAAGACATCTGCCGGGTCGTAAGCAACATGAACTCTGATAATATATTTGCTTTTAATTACGGAACAAACAAACATTTGGATCATGATTATATAGTCACCAACGTGAAGATGCTTTTGCGAAATGTGTGTGTAAGTGTGCACTTCGGTCGTCTTTCAGTTTGTAAAGCTGGCAGTCACTGCGAAATCAAAGGTGGACAAAGACCAACAAACCACGGCTTTATATTTTATGACTGCTGCCTAGGAGATGCTGAAGTGTGAGTAAAAGCATATTAGTCGAAATTTCGTAATGGCCACTGCTCTTCGATATCAATTAGAATTAGGCGGAAGCGAAGTCCGTGTCGTCCACTAGTGATTATTTTCTATTCTCAGGCGGTCTTGATAAAATCTACTCTTCTTTGCTTTAGTCATTACACTGTGAAATGACCAGTCCAGACACAGGTAGCTGAGTTGATCTCATAAAATTGGCTAAGATGACCTGGTTAATGTAGGATTATGGCTAATGTTGATTATGTTTTTTGTGTACACTGATAGTAACAACAGATTAGAACAAAACTGAGGTCAACATATGAGTGAAGAACAGCTTTTGTGAGAAGATGCAGTAGCTCTAGTTGTTGAGTCTCTTAAGCTATCAAGACCTCTACTAAACCAAAAGGTCACGTCCTATGTTCTGCTTGACACATGC
Source organism: Dicrocoelium dendriticum (assembly GCA_944474145.2). Lineage (NCBI taxonomy): Eukaryota > Metazoa > Platyhelminthes > Trematoda > Plagiorchiida > Dicrocoeliidae > Dicrocoelium > Dicrocoelium dendriticum. The sequence continues at coordinate 190,560,082 of OX104063.1, read as the reverse complement.
CAAATAAAGCAACGCGTTACAAATAGGGAAGGTGAAAGTGTTTCTTCATTGAATTTCACTAATAACCCATATTCTGTAGCCAGGGAATTTGCATCGAATGTGCCGGTAATTAAGATAGGCTGTTGTTGAATTAACAGTTACTAGGAAGGAGCTGGCAAGAGGTAATTGGAAAACATTACATTCACTCAAAAGCTGCTGTTGTTCAAGCGTGTTTATCTTGGTATTCCTTGCATAGATATTTCACGAATTGCTCTTGCGGATGTGAACCAAGATAAAGTAATCATATTTAAAGACTACACCAATACATTTGGTAAGTTTGTTTGCTACATTTGCAAAGTTAGGTTGGTTAAGTGCTCTATTAGAGTTAGAATATTTATTATATCAGGAAAAGTTTTGGCTTAGTTGTGGAAGCGCATTCTATGCTTTTTGTCCCGCCACAAGCAGAAGGACTAGGTTATGCGGTTAGTAAAATACAGAAACAAGTAACTTTAGTTAAATAGAGATTGAAGGTTTTTGATAGATCATAGGGGTCGCCGGACAATTATTTTACAGTTGTGCCATTGCAGGTGTAAAAAGTGTTTCTTGAACCATCCATCTAAGTTGGGTTTACTAGGCAGATCACTGTTATCATGGAAACCGTCAAATACTAGCGTGTGCCGAATTCGAAGTAGGGTGCAAAGGCATTGATGCGCGTAACAGTAGAACACACCCTGTCTGTTTGTCGCAAATAAAATCTTAGGCTGTCAAAATGTACACCAAGACTTCACGAGGGTAAAAACTAAGTATAAAATGAAAACTTCCGGATGTAGGGCCCCTAAGTTCCTCTAGGAAACGCAGGCCAAATCTAAATATTAAGCTATTTGAAGTGATTCCATTATAACGGGTATAATTTGCAGACCAAACAAAGGTTCTTATTGGGTATTACTGAAAAAGTCCGACTACGTCTCCAAGCTTCTAACAACGTTACAAGACACTAGCAACATTTTGCGTGAGAAATTTCAGTAGGATAAAAGCGCACATCATGAGGTTAAGAACAATGTTGTTATGGGAGTTAATACAAGCGAATTTGATAAGTGACCCTTTACTTGATTGTCTAACTTATATGAGCTCACATCCCTCGAGACTATACGGAATTCTAAAGATTCAAACCCCTTGGTTATCTCTACGCCCTGATACTCTCATGTTCTTTTTCGCATGCGATTCTGTCGCGAAGTGGCTCGTTGAGATTGTGGAGCCAGTATGAAAAGAACTTTGCACTCAGTCATCAAAAGCCTCATTTGAATTTCTTAAAGACGTAGCGTATCCAAACGTCCAGGTTACATTCATGATTGTATTCAATAAATTCGTGTTTTTCATAAACGCTCCACTGATGAGGATTGCCAATTTTCTTTTTGAATATATTGTCCTAAATAATTCAGAACTCAATATTACAGCATGCATCATAAAGGAACAGATTTTGAGATGGACTGCAGTTTTACTTTCCGAATATCAACAATATGCATCTTTTTGTCAGCAACACCTGTTGTTACATATCGGCCGCCCAAACAGAACAATATTTTCAACTACCCGAAGAAAATAACTTGGCAGGAACCTGCAAGGGGGAAATTTCGGGACGGGAATTCGTGTTATGCGTTAGCAGAAGTGGATCCTTCATGGACGAACTCATAACAAGGAGTGGACTTCACGTCAAGTAAATTCAAATCGCAGTGGTGCGCTGTCAAGTAATTGCTACACTTCTGGTTTCAGAAATCCACATTATGTTGATGTAGCAACCCTCGTATTTCGGGCACACAGCGCAAACGCGATCAAGTGGCGTTAGTGAATGTGTCTAATCAAATGGGTAGAAGGAGCGTCCAGTAGTATTCAGGGTTGTCAAGGGTTGAGACACTTCTAACCTAACGTCGGCAGTTTAAAAAGGGGAAAGCTAGCAAATAGTCAAACGGCAATCCCTCCGATGAATTTGGTGGAGATGCAGAAGATCTCAAGCACGTGGGAACAAGGCCTAGATTAGTAAAATATTACGATCTTTTTCCGTGCAGTGTAGTAACTTCCGTACAAATACGCAAATGAGTCGTGTTACTCGCCGTCAATTACTAGCTTTACAACCTACTGTTACAAAAACCGTGATTAGCCAGATATGCTCTGGGTTGACTTAGGTAGTCCCCATCAAGTAAAAAGGTAGCGCTGATGGTGATAGGTCCCTTTATCTTCACTGTCGCGTTTTGGATGGACGAAAATGAACATGCCTGTTTGGAATGTAGGTCACTTGGTCTGCACACGTTTTATGTGTTATTTGCATCCGACAACGTTGTTGATTATTTAACAGGAAAACTAATCGACATTCAGGTCACGTCCAGTAAAATTAGTACATATGCACCCGACTATGGAAATGCACACATTATTACATTTGCTATGCTAATGAGGCAACCTCAATGTCGTCGCACATCATTTGCAATGCTGTAGATCACAAAAGTATGGAAACAACCCTCCTTAAACAAACTTGGCAGCGAACTAGCTTCCAGTTTAGTTAAGGAACTTGGTAAACCTTTTGATTTCAGAAAAAAGTAATAGGGTGTGTTATCATGTTTCTGCAAACGCTCCAATCATCATTAAGAGAACGAGAATTGTTGCCGTTAAATTTAGTGAAAGGTAAGGGGTTTAGGAACTGGTTCCCATCCGCTTACACATTCATGGTTTAACAACATACTCAGGTAGCATTTTGAGCTGAATGTTGATGTCAACACTGCCAATCGTTGGGAGCAGCCACGCATTATCCAGCTCTACAAGTGCAGATAAATTGATTTCCTTGAGATTTACGTGATCACGGCAGACTTCGGTGTGTTGAAGTGCAATTGGATTTCAGAGCCAGTGAAGTAAGATAAACGTAGAGGTGGTGATCACGGATACTATGAGAAAGTACGGACCTCAGATTTGTTTTTGCTTTCTCCACAGCAACAAACCGTTCATTTAAAGGTTTAGTATATAACAAATACATAAGTCTCTATAGGTGAAAGCATTTTCGTCTGCACAAACTGCTTAAGCGCGCAAGTTACCAGTTTGAAAATTTTAGTTTTTATTGCTGAACATTTTTGTTTGACATGGATTGTGACGTTAACCTTCCAGGCATCAAAGTACTTCCTCCTATGTTGTTTACTTAATGCTGTAGAAAATCCATCCAAACGTAAGTAGATGGATTCTGTATATCAGCACAAAGCAAAGCAAAAACTGTGATACTCAGACGGGTGCACGCATTAAAAAGAAATATTCGTTTCTGAAGACGGCAAAATCATTTGAAGATAACGTGCACTGAGCCTTAGAACATGGAATACTGAGCAATCTCGCCGCCTAGCAATTCTGCAGGGCTTATTATGCAAAGAAAGTTTTATACAAGGGGTAATAGACATCGCAAACTTGGCTCATACACTTATCAACTATCCTGTATCAGTGGAAAACAACCGAAATTATTTATGAGTGTCAGTCTCCAATTGCGCTTCTAGGCTTTTCAGAACTATGAGATAGTTGGTCAAACGAAAGCTTGTTCGACAACCAAAATTATGCAGCATACATGCTGCATCAAAATAACCGCATTTGAATAAAAATTATTTTGAACAACGAAGGTAAAAGCCAGGAGTTTCCATAAGAGTGATCAAACATTGTTAACTAGGATCAACCATGGCTCTCCTTGTTCGACACGAGCAAGTCAAAGACATTTATAAAATGACACTGTGGTTTCTTACTTTTCTGGAATGCTTTTGTGATTACTATAAGAGTATTCCTGACTTTATGTGTATATCCAGAAGCCTGCAACTTTAGAACAATATTGTGAATGCATTGCAACGTTAAGAGTAAACATAACGAATATTTCAAAAAATTCCGCGCTTACCGGAAAGACAAGTAAACATTTGCCGACAACTCGGAATCCTTCTGGCAGTATCACTGTTACCATACGCCTTGTGGATGGCAGAGTTTTGCCCTTAATAAACACACTCATTTACTTTGAACTCTTCACGTGTCGCTGATGCACCTCACGAATGTTCTTTTTACGTCCATCAGGTTTTCACTTAATCAGCATTTCACTTACAAGACCGTTTACCCAGTCTATATTTCGTCTGCACATTTATAGATGATACGTCGCTGATATGAAATCTGATATTGGAGGAAATCAGTGAATAAAAGAAAAGTTGGCGTCATACGCATGCTAGTCAATCCCATGAAACATGGATGCTTTATGAAGTGCTACTTTTCCATACTTGTAAGTGAGTGGAGTTATGCATAGGTCCTATGACTGTCTACCTTTGAATGCATATAATTATGTATTATCCGATTATCATTCGCAATAATGCTTATTAGCATAGTATTTCAGTCGCATACTATATAACTAACTAAAATATATGTAAATTCCACAGCCGTACGAAATACAGTCCAACCATGGGGTTTGATCAATGTAAATTGTGGACCAATCCATCGATCATGGATCATGTGTAAATAAACAGTATTAACGGTTAAACTTACGACTAAACATACTGAATTTAAATAATCCATTAGTATTCAAACAGTAATATTGCTGCCTAACTTTAGAATAAAGTAGTCCTGGTTGCATGGCATAAAACTAGTAATCAGCCTTAGCATTACAATTACTCCCCTACTGCCCTACTTGTGTAGAACAAAATCTGTTAAATTGACCACATCACTACATTTTTTTGTTACAAATTATATACCCGGATGATTAATTATATACCGTATATTACCGCGTATAAACCGATCCGTATATAAGCCGGCAGTATGATTTTAATACGTCAAATTTGTCGAACATCGTAAGTCTGTATATAATCCGACCCCAAACAATCAGCAAAAAGGGAAACGAATTTGTTTTTCACGATTTTGACTTCAAAACGCTCTGCTCTCACTTGATTGTGTTATTGGTCAACTCTGGCAACTGAATGCGCTGTGATCGCAGTTATTGAGACTTGAAGCCGTCAGAACAAAGATTTTGACCACGCTGGACAGTGTATTGATTAGATGCCGTCACAGGAAACAGGTAAAAAAGCTGACAATATAGGGGAAGGGGAAAGGTATGTCAGACACCGCCTCGCATATTCGAGAGCTCCGCACGTCTTTATTGCAGTGGAGCAGTGGGTGAGAGGGAAGTTCACAATCAGTGGTCTGCAACGTTGTACTTTTGATGCACCAAATTGACTAGCATAGCATAGTATATAAGCGATGTGGTTCGCTAACCAAAATAGCCCCAACGCGTGGTCACACGATCCGGCTAGGAGGGAATGTCTCCACATTACGTGCGACCTTCCAAAGTCATGGAAACGTGAAAAATATCTGGACAGAAGCAAAGTGCTTGTGCTTCTGTCTTTAAATTGAAAGTTATCTCTTTTCCGAGCAATCCAATGGTTGTATGGCTGCACTCCATCTCACATTAAATGAAAAGCAAGTGAGAGAATGTCAAAAGGAAAAGTCAGAATTGTCACTAATGCTTGTAGGCAAGGGAGCGGCACGCGGAAACAAAACCACGTCTCCTACACTGGAGGAAAAAGCTAGCGCCGTGGGTTATGGAGTCATTGAACACCGAGTTACTTGTTACCCGAATGAACCTTCGAATCAGGGCGCTCACAATATTAAAACGTTCCTAATTTCAGCCATCAAAACCGGTGAGTTGTGTTGCTACCTCCGGATGGTGCAATCATTTTATGAACCGATTCCACATGTGTCTAGGGACCCGCACAAAACTAGCCCTGAAACTGCCCAGGGAATTGGACAATAAAGTTAACGTTTTCAAATTTTCGCAATTCTGGTTAGAAAGCTATACAAGGTCATCCTCGCACACGCGTGAGGTGCGTGCTACTGGTTCATTTGGATTATTTCCCTCTATCCTCCCTCCATCTTTTCGCAGCGTTGTCACTGTACGCTCATTCGAACCGGATTTACCAGCTCTACACAGTGATCCATCATAAGTGAAAATATCTTCTACGATTAGAGGCTGTGCCATCACTAACCGTTTTCACTGGCATCTGTGATTAAGCGCAAGCGTTTAATTTAATGGTATTGAGCCGATTGCCTTTCTGTGTGACACCATTCGATACAGAATTCTACAGGCTGGCCGAAAAGCCTAAGCTTACTCGGATCTAGTGTTTCTTAACACAGCTGTGAAAGAATCTGTGTTCAGCGCTCTGTTCAGGTTGCAGTCACTCGCCATTCCTTGTGACCTTGTCAGCCAGTGCGGCTGCATAACCCATCACACGGACCGCGCGACCACGCCGACCGCTCATTTGACCTTGCAACCACCACGCTCGCCTGACCGATGTGCGCCGCTCTCAAATCTGTAAAAGTACCGAACGCTAACCAACCAAACGACACCAAATGGAATGGCAGAAATGCGAAACCGAAGAGACTCCCATCGAAAGACATTTGCGGGTTAAGAGAATGTCATCGAGTAGTAAAAATCGGTCTGGCTTGTTCGCACTGTTTGGAATGGTACCATACGAAGTGTGCAAATGTGTCCCAACAAAAGTTACGGGTGCGAAATAGCTCACGTGATGCATTTTGTACTGTACTGCGTGTTCCACCATCCCCCTCGTTAAGTGCTTGCTTATCCTAGCTGAGAAATGCGACCATTTAACCACAGAAGCAGAGCAGAGGATCAACAATAAGCTTACTTCAGTGGAAGCGAGTATGGACCACAGAAGCATAGCGGCTGCTAAGCAACGGAATGCTGAACAAATCGCTTCCCCTGCGCCGCAATCAGCTACGTCTGCATCTCCGTTGTCTTCTCCAACTTTGGAAGAACGCCGGGCGAAAACAGACTGTACCTAAGTGAATCAAACAGTACTCACAGCAACGAAAATCAGGCACCATTCAAAACGTCTGGTTAAGCAAATTCCACTAGACATGACATCTAGTATTAACAAGGATGAAGCAGCCAAACACCAACCCTTAGAACTAGTAGCTCAAATTTCTCTTGTCGAGACTAATCCTCCCAGAACATGGATTACATATGCAGAGATTGCTGCAAGGGTCCACTGAGAGGCCGCCGTTGCGTCCTCTGCCATTGTAAACACCGTTAACGCAAATGGAGGGAAAAACAGCAAACAATCACTTGTCAACAAGTCAAGACAAATGAGTACCATACCTTGTAGATCGATTAAAAATGGATCCAACAACAGTGCCCGGACTGTTGTATGCTCAATTGTCCCTGAATCTACCGCCATCACATTGCGAGATAAGTTATCAGACGACCAAGACCAATGGAACTCATTGTGTATGCAGATGAGTATCAAAGCCAAGCCCATAAACTTGTTACGAATTACTCGTCATCCGAACTCGCCACACTATGGTGAGCCCAGACTTATTCGAGTAACAGCAGAATCCTCCACCGACGTAGAAAACGTTTTGCTCTCCGCAAGCGCGCTAAAACACGAATCCTGTGGGATACGTATCTATCCTGATGTCCCTTGGAGCGCGCGACAACCAAAACGAAACACCAAAGAGGGGCACAGCAAGCAAGACCGCCTAAACACAATCTTCATACATGACGTGCCAGTACGTCCTTCTAACGATGTTCAAGAGACCGGAAAGCACGATTTAGAACAGTGGCGGTTTATTCGCGTAACACTTTATTTAAATGTTGTGGCACTATCGCTCACCAGGATACCTATCTCATCGAATTATAGAGGATGCGGCCCTAGAATCCTAAAACTTGTGGTTCAGTCAGAGCAACAAGTAAAGGGTATTTTGGATCGATCGGAAACGTCTTTCTTCCGAAACTCGGTTAAAGGCCGCAAACAATTCACACAGCTCAAATATTAAAGAACTGAAGCAGCAGGCATACTGACGAATGTATAGAAGTGTAACTTGACTGCTGCTTTAATTGACTCTGACGTAGGTCTAAACGAAGGCTAGGACGCACCTTGGCCGAATCAATTTGCAAACGAGGTATCATTGACCCATCAAAAAAAACGAGTAACTGCCGACCTCCCATCGGTCGGCACACACTTGACAGCTTCACCTCTCTGCGGGCTCCTAGAGACCGAGAAACTGGCCTGCTTGTATACAAATGTTCAGGAACTTTCTAAGGAACTGGCTGAACTGAAAGATCGCCAAGCTTCCGGCTCGTATGATGTCATTGGTATCGCCGAGAAATGGTTGTACACGGGAATGACGGACGCTGAAGTGTCACTACCTGGCATGTCGCTGATCCGGCACGACAGGCTCACAAAATGAGGAGGGGTAATCCTGTACTACCGAAACGACTTACAGTGCGAAGCCATGGAGAATTCAGACTCGCATTTCCCTGACTCTCTTTGGTGCCGGTTGCAGTTGAAAGGCAGGGACGCTTGACTTATTGTCTTGGTGTCTCGCGCCCCTAACTCAACACTCGAAACCGACTACCACCTAACGGCTTCTTTAAGGTGCAGTTTACAACAAAAGTACACTCACATGCTTATCATGGGTGATTTCAACGTACATTGTTTAGAATTCCCTGCCACGATGGGAGAACAATTCATAACCGATCTACAAGATCTAGTAACTACTGTGCCTCTTTACAACCACATCTCTTTGCCCACTCGGTTCAGAACTGGTAACAGACCGTCTGTGTTATATCTTATGCTTACCAACAAGGAGCACATGATTGATGCGTTGGTTTAAGACTGCCCGTTGGGTCGCAGTGATCACACAGTCATCAGTTTCAACTTCGTCTGCTCTGCGGAATAGTGCATGAGAAAGATGAGACTGTGCGAACTATCACAAGCTACGATCGATTAGCACGGCTCGTCAGCGTCACAACTTGGTCTTTCCTCGAAGAAGAACCTCCGGAAATGGCCTGGCTTGAGTTCGTCAACACATTCAGTTAGCTGATTGCACAGGCTTCAGAAATAAAAGCTTGCAATAAGTGCAAATCCGTTTCTTTCGTTAGGAGCAGAACCCAAAAATGGATGACAGTACGCAACGAAACATGGCGAGTGTACAGAGAACCTCCAGCACCTGAAACTTGGGACAACTACGTAGCCCGACGTAACCAGTGCACACAACTGTTAAGAGAAAACAAAGCCGCCTATCAGCAAAACATCGCAAAAACCTCCAGTGGTAACCACAAACTGCTGTACAAGCGCGTCCATAGCCTACGAAATGTGAGGCAAGGATTTCCTCCACCCATGACGGCTGATGGCCCAACAAGAACATCTATGGAAGCTGTAAAAGCGCTGCAGATGCAATACGTCCCCACGTTTCAAAACGTCTTGCCACCATGTTATTTACCAAGCTTTGTATTCTGCTCACCAGGACTAACACACATCAATTTTACCGCAGAAGCTGTATTGCAAAAGCTGACTTCTCTACGCAAACACAGATGGCCGGGTGTCGACACCATTCTTCCAGAGGCATTGGGAGCAAGAGCAAACCAACTGGCAGGACCTTTAGCTTAGTTTTTCAGCGCTGCTTAAACCAGAATCAAGTTCCCGCCATGTGGAAGCTTGGAATATTAAGCCCGATTCACATAGGTGGAAGCACAGCTGATCCCTCCAACTACCGCCCAGTAACCCTTCTTCCTATACTCTCCAAGGTCATGGAATTCTCAGTTGCCGATGCACTGGTGTGCTATCTTGAAAACTGTAACCTCATCATCCCTGAACAGCACGGTTTCCGTCGACAGCGGTCATGTACAACTAATTTACTTATTGCAAGCAGTAGTTGGACCGAGGCAGTCGACGCTGGAGACGGTGTTGATGTGATCTACCTGGATTTTTCCAAGGCTTTCGATCGTTTTGACCATCGGATACTACTATCCGAGCTGCAGCACTTTGGGATCGGAGACCCTCTTTTAAGCTGGATCGCCAACTTTCTATTTCAACGGCAATTAGTGGTCAAAGTTCGGAGCTCTTTATCGAACCCCATACAAGGGGAGTGTGGTGTGCCGTAAGGCTCAGTTCTGGGTCCACGTTTGTTTTTGGTGTTTATTGATGGTCTTGCACAGGGAATCACTTCAAACTTCATAATGTTTGCCGACGATATCAAGATCTGGCGCAGGATTTAGACGAACATCGACCAGCATGTACTTCAGAGTGATTTAGATACGGTGTATCAATGCTCGACCCAAAACTTGTTGCACTTCAACGTGAGTAAAAGCAAGGTGCTTTCCACCCGACATCAAAGCAGCTAATCATACCGACTCGGGACGGATGTACTGCAACAATCAACTCTCAAACGTGACTTGAGTGTCCTGGTTCAAGATGACTTGGGTTGCTCCAGGTAATCCGAAAAGGCCTCGAAGACTGGGAACCAACTCGTCGGGCTGTTGAGGCGGGCGTTTGGACAAATAAACAGCTCCATATTTCGACAAATGCTCAGTGCGTATGTTCGTCCGCACGTCGAATACGCTATTAAAGCCTGGAATCCATGGCTGAAACACGACCGTAATGCCCTGGAGCAGCCTCAACGCCGGGCATCTAAGAACGTAATTGGAATGCGCAATCTTTCCTACCAGGAGAAGCTGCGACGACTGGGATTGTTCAGTGGAAGCTATCGCCGAATACGAGGCGACCTGATTATGGCATACTTGATTCTGCGAGACCCACATCATGTGTGCCGCCCTTTACTGCAACTCAGTAGCAATACAAATCTGAGGGACCACTCATTAAAACTCGCAGAACAATACTGTCGTCTGGAGTGCCGCAGAAAATTGCTTTTCCATTCGTGTCTGTCACCCGTGGAATACTGTCCCAGAATCGGTCGCCACTGCACCTACACTAACAGTATTTAAAAGACGGTTGGGCGATGCACTCATCCACTCACACTTTGTTACTTAACACTATGTCTCCATCCTACACCTGGAGTTTACCATGGAATTATTTGTTGTTAACTGTAGATACTGTGAACCTAAGAGTATCGCAGGAATGCAGCGAAACAAACGGTAAGTCATTATTTTCATACTTAAAGTATTAACTATTTTACTATCCTTATTATCATTATTGTTATGTCAATATCCCCACCAACTATCCAACGGGACTTGTAAAGCAACGATTGTTAACCCGTATAAATTCATTGTTCATTGTTCAACTTCGAACCGTCCCAAAGCCGAAATATGGATGAGACGCCCGTGTGTTTTTATAAACCCTCAACTCGCAAGGTGGACCAGAAAGGTACTTGTATAGGTTTTGTACAGACGAGGAAACACGAGAAGACACGGTTTCCAGTAGTTTTAGGGTGTATTGCGGTTGGTTCCCGCCTATAAGCTTTCCCTATTTCTAAGCGTATGATGCTGCCTAAAGCAGGGAATTTCCCCAGCGGCGTGTTTGTGTTGGCTCACGTGAAAGGACAGACGAAGGAGGGTGGCACTATAGACTGGTTGCATACAGTTAGAGGAAAGGGAAGCGGTGCCCTTTTAAAGAATCCACCCATACTGGTTTGGGATTCCTGTTGGTCACACCGAACTGAGAACTTGGAGAAACGATGCCGTGAACTGAAGTCGTCCATGGATTTAATTCCCGGTGGACCTATATCAATAGTGCAGCCACTAAATGTTTGTTTCAATCAGCGCTTTAAAGATAGACTTCGGGTCAGGTGGCTTAAATGGATGGCATAAATGGACTTGACGTTGACGAAGCCTGGCAATGTGAAAAGTGTTGACATTGTTATAATTGCAGAGTAGGTGAAAGAAGCGTGGCTGGATATTTCATCAGAACTTATCGTGCGATCATACAAATAGTGCTGCATCAGTAATGCTATGGAAGGAAATGAGGACGATGCCATCTTTGAGGAACACGACAACGACGAGAGCAGTGAAGTTAAAGACGACGATATTCACCCTTACGTCCCAATGACAGACGACCAGTACCAGAAACTGTTTGGAGACTGACTGGGATTCGGGTTTCGGAGGACTCGCGTAATTTTAACGCCACAGTGCAGCGTTTGAATATATGAGCCTATAAAATCTACCGATACCTGCTGTTCTGTCAGCTTTTCCCAATGTTATTATGTGTGTCGGTTCTTCTCTTAATAATAAATATGTGTCTGTTCACGCCATCCGTCGCGAAAATCAAATGTGCACTAAACCGAGAATTTTTGATGCAAACGTAGTGTGTCTACCTAGAGGCACTTCAAATCTCCTCCTGAGATACCGTCTATCACTAGTGAATTGTGCTAAGGCATGATAGGGGCATGGGTGTGTAGTGAATTTCTGGGTGGATTTTGTATGTTATTTTTTTCAAATTGAGCATAATATTTGTCTAAGTCGAACCCCCACTACAGACATGGAAAATTGGACAAAACTCCTCTGCTTGCACGGTATAAAATATGTGTAACTAAAATCATTGCATGACTACTTAATTTTTCAAACATTTGAAAATTATTACTTGCTTTTTCACACATACACATGAAACCGGTGACAATTTTCCCAATAAATTTACATGAGCCACCAACTAGTTGTTCACATACAGGGCACATCTTATCCGACTTTTTGAGACCCTGCAACTGACCACGTTTAATTGTCGCATGACATTCCGACTGGGCTGGCATGTCGGCGTGTGTCCAGTTGTCCCATTTAGTGACACACACAAGTCTACGCATTTGTTCCACAAAAGCCAACAGATACGACTGGCGGGATAATATATTTCCAGCTACCCATCATATTTATCAAATAATCAAGACATCTTAAATCAAGCACGTATAAGAACCCTTGGACTAGCCGTGGTCAAGTTGTAGAAATCACAAACAGTGTTCTTGCCATCTGGTCGTGTGCATCCGCCCGATGCTTCGAGGGGTTGTGAGTCAACACTATCTGGCTTCAATCCAGAGACTTGATTGAATAATGACCGTGCAGGGAACTGAAATCAAAAACCTTAGTCTTTTTGCGCTGGCAGTGTGTGCTTAGTATTATCCGTCCTGATAAGCAAACTGAAAAACTCTTACCTGGTTTGCTTTAAATTCTTTGACAATTCTTAGGGCTCAAGGCTCGGCAACCTCGAGCAACGAGAAATGTCAAGGTTTTGTGTCACCATTCATAACAGGAAGGTGTGAAGGTACACGAAATGTTCTGTGGACGCTACCGGTGACTACTTAGAGACCTCAGCTTAGTATAACGAATACAGAGTGACCAAAGTAACATATGCCATCGCATTTTGAAACTCAATCCAAAAGGAAACATAAGATACAATAGTATGAAATTATCAGCAGTACAGTCGTTCAAGTATTGGATGAAATAACTTCTTCCTCCGGATCCACCAACCCAGGAGCCATCTTCTAGACTCAGTTGTTAGTGGCACCAAAACGGGCACTAGAAAAAAACGGTTGGATATCAACCTAGCCTACAGACAACTTGTAACATGAACGGATATTCGGTTACATATCCAGGCTAACCAAAGCCCTTGAATTATAACGTACAACAACGCAAGCAAATCTGTGTAAACATGTAAGCAAACCGACTGATACGTGTTATTGGAGCTAAAAACAACAACCTCTTATGCATTATTGCTTCCACCAACTCACATCGAAATCCATCGTTCATGCAAACACCCTATACACTTACAGAAACGAAAGTTATATTTCCACTTACAGCACACAGATTTGCATTGCATTCTTTAACACCATAGGGGATATGTTAAGAGTAGATTGTCAGTGGAATTCGAGAGGTTTGTACACAACCACCAAGGCCACAATTTAAACTGACTAGGATAAACGGTCGACCTGATTGACGACGAACCGTTATTCCTTTTGGGTGTCTACAACATGGAACGCTGTTTCAAGTCACATTATTTTGCCCCTGCATTGGCGCATTTCGGTGGATCTTGTCAGATCGGTACACGACAAATGATACAAATAAAATGATGTAAAACATCGGACAAGTTCAATAGACTAAGCCAGCTAAATGACAGGTTTAAGTGGTTGGTTCAGAAACGGTCAAGGACACGTCGGTCACGGTGATATGGGGCCAAGGTAGAGAGGGGATCTGGACGAATCGATTTTGTGCACCTAAGTCTGGGTTCTGGAAGCTGGTCGTAATCGCTTTGGGTGTTGCTAATAAGCGAATTTTTACCGCTCGTGTGTGGCATTCAGGTACTCTGTAAATGGGCTAACAACATTGGTACGTATCGACCTGTTAGGTAAGATTAACTAAATGTGCCAACACGGCGCTCGTCTCTGTTCTCGTTCCACCTCCACACATCCAAGTCGGGCAATGCTCAAAGATTCGCGCAGACAATTTCCTAGTTGTCCTTCCGACAAATCTTGCGCAAAATGCTCGGGTGAAAGCGTATCACAGAAAGAAATAATTGCCGGAGGAAGTCTATACCTGAAATAAAGCGTCGCGATGGGCGTTAAAATGAACCTTAGCCATAAGCTTGAAGCGTAGTAGGCACGGTTTATGGTGTCGGATGACCCACTAGACGTTGCCTGCACTATCCCATCCCTTTGAACGGCAATGGCAGATAAACCAAATTCTTTTCAGAGAAATCGGTTTCAGTCCTCGATTTTCGGCAATCCATATTTATCCGAAGAAACTTTTCGGGATAGCCATTTCTCTCAAAATGTGCAATTGAGCAATGCAGCTCCTCCGGAACCGTGTTCTCATTGCAAATCTTTCTTGCCTTTTCGGTTAAACGTCCAAGCAATTTCCGCTTCTGGTTTAGCGTGACAAATATGGCAAAATCTATATAGTGTGCACCCTTTGTTGGATCGACCTATCTAATATTTTGCTAGTTTGGATGTCTAGAAAGCACATTGCACCATGACGTTCAGATTCCAGGGTAAACTTAGCATAATCTTGCGCTGATTTACAATGGGATAACATTTGCTCTGTGCAGCACTGACTGTCTGTCATACAAAATATATCACCCACATATGATCCGTAATATGCTAATAGGCCAATGCCTCCGCACAGTAGGTTGCTTTCTAATTTGCTCATGAATACATCTGCCAGCAGCAGTCCTAGTAGTGACCTTATTGCTGCCCCGTTTTTTGTCTGCAGATTACCTCAATAAACTGAAATTGTATGATGATAGTACACAGCACGAGTAGATGTTTCAACTGATTGTGCGAAAAGCCAAACTTCAACTGATGTGATCGAACGGTGTCTCAAAGATTTTCTATTGCCTCTTCTAAAGCAACATTCAACACGATGTCCAACGAACACATCTTTCTTCCGGTTAGGTTAAGATGCTTTATGGAGTCTGAGAAGCTGGCTGTAACAACCAGACAACGCCTGTATACAGATTTTCTCACCGGTTCTAAAAGTTTGGATAACCACCTGACTGTTGTGTTGTACCTAGAGTTACACGTTTCTAATATGTGTCTAGGTAGAAACCCCTCTTTTTGTACCGGCGGTAAGACGTGAAGTCTCGGAATCACCGTCCCCGTAGGCCAATGATGTTCAAACGTGGCAGAGTTCAATCTCTTTTTTGTCACAAGCGCCGTAGAAGCTTAGTAACTGCCTTTTTTATTGCCGCGGTTTTGTCCCTCCCATACTACATTCTAAGCAATTTAGCGCAATCGCCGAGGATAACCTCAATCAGGTCAATATTATCAACTTTATCCATCAAAACCACCCTGCCCCCTTAGCAGGCCTAGAGAGTAGCACATACATTTTTTCTTTGAGAGCCTTGAGCGCATTTAAAGAGTCATTCTTAAGCAAATAAATGAGTTTGGGTTTATGCTTCAGTTACTGAAAACATGTATTCAGCATGATAGGTATAAAATGCTCGGACGCTAATACTAACAAAGGCGTAAGTGCAGACACTTGAGAATACAAATTCCGAATTGACCCTCTTATTCTAGTTTTTTTAATAACCACGGGGTAGTAGAAATCTGGAGCGAGTGAAGTTACTTGTAGCTGTATCTCAGTCAGATGCAACGAGAAAAGGTTTTAAACAAAAAGAACCTGGTTGTTAGCAATAAAGAGCACGGAGTAGCACAGGCGATGAATTGAAGGATATCGGAGGCCATACAACCTACTTACAAAGGACCAGGCTAACGGCTAAGATATACCTCAGTGTCAATCTCAAGGCATCAGCTCAAGGAGAGACTTCCTCGGTCAAGTGTATCTTTCTGCGTATATTCCTTTAGTTGTTCCTGACGAACAATATATATCGGAAGAACACCCAGCAGTCTGTCTGTGAGAATCTGTGAGTATTCCTTGTAGGGTGTGGTGGGGCCTTCAGATTCGGCCGTCGCTGTTCTCGTTGGATTATTTTACACCACAGACTGCGGATTCTATACTTTATATTTAATTTTGAAGCAATTTGATTCTCTGATCAGGTCTCAAGAGCAATGTTTGCCTACTCCGTCAATCATTTGAAAATGTCGCTTCTTAATGTCTTAGTTAGGTGCCTCATCGAATACGGCCGAAATACCAAGAACACCTGCAAACCATTACGAATAAATGTCTTGGAGAAAAGCGCGAGCATTGTGTTGGCTGGCAATCTGGCCTCAGTCTTTGTTCTTTCGAAAAAGCGCAAGTCCCACTGATAGTTTCCAGTAGTGTTCGCTCGCTCCTTGGTAAAATCAGTGATCTCAGTGCCATTATGCGCCGAAATGAGTACGTTAATACAGAAGGCATTCATTCTGTTACAAGAAAGCTGGTTGAATGCTGATGTGGAAAATGGGATAATGCAACTCGATGTTTATTTTGCTATCAGGTCTGACCGCTCCGAAAAGCCCCAGTTTCGCATTGGTGTCGTTATAACTTACGTTAATCAACGTTGGTTAACGCAGCAATCATAATATTTACATACTCAACGATTTCTATAAGCTACCATTTATTTAAGTGCAAATCGTAGTGCAAACCTAAGTGCTCTTTGATCAGTCATCGTTGTAAACGTATACTTTGCTCCTGACACATCTGCATCGGAGTTAAAGCCTTTTGTAGACCAACTTTCCTCAACACTACTGCTTAAGTTAGCTTGTTCTATCTGTATTGTTGCTGGCGACTTTAATAGAAAGGATACAACCTTCTTGAAGACAATTGGCTTGGTAGACCTAGTGACTGTTTCGAGCAGACAAGATACCCAGTTGGACGTTGTATTCACAAATAAACAACAGTTATTTGCCATACAAATGCGGGCTCCTTTGAGCAGTTCAGACCATCAAATTTTAAAACTGTGTCCAGCCATGTACATCAGGTCTGACCAGACGGCTTTACAAGGTTAGCAAACGGCGAAATTGTTCCTTGGAAAATACCACCAAGCTCCAGACGATGTTTTCTTTAACTGCTTTCTCGGTCTTCAAGGACGAGGCCCTTTCGCGCGAATGTGACCACCTTACGGGCTACATCAAATATTGCATTGGCATGTGTTATCCAATGGAAACCATCTAGCTAATAGCAGACATAATATCATAACCTCTAGATAAACGACTACGAAGAACGAAAGAATAGTCCTACAAGTGTAATCATGCTGCCCGTGTCAAATGCAGCAATTAAATCTGAGATACAAAGACTAAACCAACTGAACATCGAAGCAGTTCTAGGCAATCGTAACTGTCGCGATCTTTGGGGGCTTCTGAAACAGCACTGTGATAAGAGAGTTTGCAGCCGGAAAGGTGAAGTGGCTGGGGATAAATCAAATTCGGAGTTTAGTTCCGCCTTTCTAAGCTCATCTTCCGTGCTCTTCTTCATCTTGCTCAAGTCCAGCTGCGTCCTTCAAAGAAAGCATAGTTCACAAGGAACTTAAGCTATTAAAGGCAACTAAATATTTTGGTCAGAATGTACTTTCATCATTAGCTTTTAAGGAGTGTGCTGATGCTTTCACACTGCCCCTAACGGACCATTTTAACAAACGCCTCACCACGGGTGTGATCCCGGATATTTAAGGAACGGCCAGTATTATTCCAGTACCAAATACTGGATCCCAAATGTTACGCCCAATTGCATGTGCATCTGTGCTTCTAAATGTTTTCGAATGATGGTTAGTTCCGCAGATATTTTCCGCCGCTCCTGAAGACGATAACTGCCAGTTTGCTTATGGACCTCAGCGCTCCACGTTGGAGGCAGTGACATATCTTGTTCATTCTATAGCCTCTGCATTAGATCAGAAATGTAAATCCGTACGGCCTCTCTTCCTGGATTATTCGAATGCCTTTGGAAGTCTGAATAGGTCGTTGCTAAGCATGCTGTACAAAAAAGGGTTCAGGCTGGTGTGTCATCAGTCACCTGACTATTTTACAGGTCGTAATCACTTCACCAATTTTAACGGTAATAAATCATCTGCCCTCCGTGCCTACTGTGGTGTTCTACAGGTAGCGATCCTATTATTTTTTCTATTTTCCTTGTATGTTGAACATCTCCCTGTACAAACCACTTTTATAAGTTGTAATTATGCTGATGATGTTGTGCTGGTATACACGTCTTCATTAACTCATCACTTCAAAGTGGGTTGAACCATTCGTTGCAATGATCTTCACGCAAATCTCTTACGTTTGATGCTACCAAAAGCAGGGATGTAATATTTCCTTTTCTACGTGGCGATACGTTTCAGTACCTCATAGCTTCCTGCCTCACACTTCTTGTGAGTTAAAGTTCCATACCAAGCTGTTCACCATGTAGGGCTAGTTAATACTAGTCCGAGACGGTGCGCGGAATTAAGCGCTGATATCAGAAGGCAATTGGAGTCGGACACAGCGGACTGTATTCGATGGGCTACAACAAGAAGCGGACGGATGAAGCGAGGCAAGAGCGTACACGTGAGCGCGGGGACTTACAAGGCAGTTGTGTGTCGAGCCGGTTGTAAGAATAAAACAAGGAGGAGTAGTGTACAATCGGTCAACAAGTAAATTGTACACGAGAGATAAGAGTTATCTTTTTGGGCGCTACAGAGCTCCCCCCTAGAAGGCTGAACAAAGAAAGCCTTCGAAATCGAAAAGGAATGTTAAAACTAGGTTCGTAAGGCGAAATCGTGCCGAGTAACAATGGGCGTGCGTTCGTGTAAATGGGGGTTCGTCGGAAGTCGGAGTCCGCTGTGCCGTTTATGATTCGTTATTTATTGAATGCCTGGCAGGGTGCATTTCGGCGAGCCGTTGGAGCGGGCTTGTCGGACTACAAAATCTGGCTAGTCCAGAAAAAGGCCGACAGGACCTCAACCTTCGCTGCTGCCAAACGGTGCGCTTGGGAGTGGTCTCTCCCCCCGCCGCACCCCGCCCCGCGCCAAAACGACCCTCGTCCCACGAAGAAAACGACCATGGTCCCACGGAGGAGCGACCCTCGTCTCGCGGAGAAGCGATCCTCGTCCCGCGAAGAAGCGATCCCGTCCCGCGGAGATGCGATCCTCGTCCCGCGGAGAAGCGATCCTCGTCCCGCGGAGAAGCGACCAGTGTTCGCGTCAGGGTCCTCGAAACACATTCCTCGTGTGGGCCAGTCGATCGAAGGGGAGGGTTGGGGCATGTAAGGACGAGAAAATAGAAAGACACGCGCAGAAAACGCCAAAAAGAACAAACGAATGAGCTGCGTGTTTAAATGTTTTTTGGTTTTTGAATATTTTTTTCGAAAAAGGTTTTTCGAGGGGTTTTGATATTTTTGTTTGTTTTCAAAACGTTAATCGACCAAAAATGAGGCAAATATATACAATATCTACAAAGTTAAAAGTATTTACACTGTACATAGTCGGAGAAGCGGACGGGCTTACGCACCTCCCGACCACGGCGATTGGTCGTGGGAGGCGGCAGGCTAGATTCGGGAGAGGTTGGGACTGGTTGAACTGGACTAGGCTGATGTAAGTTGGTGTGATGAGTTGCAACGTCGCACGAAGCACTACTAGACGAACTAGGCGAGGGGTTTTCTTCCATAAAGGCGGGTTTTAGACGGCCGATGGTGACGACTTCGTGTCGACCACCGCGGTCAATAGTGTACGCCTTACTCGCACGATGCAGCACCTTGAAATGTCCTATGTACGGCGACTGAAAAGGCTGTCGAACACCGTCTGCGCGAAGAAGGACGTGTGAACACGTAGACAGCTTTTCGGGCACGTACACTGGTGTCTTCTGCGATCGAGGAGCGGGTGGACGTAACTCACGCATCTGGTGAGCCAATCGGTCAGTGTAACTTCCGTAGTCAAAAGTGGAAGTACATGGGGCTGGTGCTACCAGCTGTCCGGGCAACCGCAGCGTGCAACCGTAGACTAGTTGCGCTGGTGTGGCGTCGAAATCCGTCTTAACCGTGTTTCTTAAGCCTAGGAGAACGAGGGGAAGCGTTTCAGACCATGAAGGATCTGCGTGCGCACGTAGCGCTGCCTTCAACTGGCGGTGAAAACGCTCCACCATGCCGTTAGCGGCCGGATGATACGCCGTCGTCTGGACGTGGCGACAGCCTAAATCCTTAAGCAACGTGGCAAAGGTTGACGAGAAATGTGGCCCT
The DNA here is from genome assembly GCA_944474145.2 of Dicrocoelium dendriticum. Classification (NCBI taxonomy): domain Eukaryota; kingdom Metazoa; phylum Platyhelminthes; class Trematoda; order Plagiorchiida; family Dicrocoeliidae; genus Dicrocoelium; species Dicrocoelium dendriticum. Next base: position 190,539,744 of record OX104063.1, on the reverse strand, counting down.
CGATCGGTGGTCACGATGGCGGGACAGCCGTATTGAGCTACCCAGCGCTCCATAAAAGCTTTCGCTACCGTTTCCGAGGAGCAATTTGGGATGGGGACAGCCTCAGGCCATCTAGTAAATCGATCGATGCAGGTCAGTAGATATACAGAGCTTTTGGAAGGCGGTAGAGGACCTACGAGGTCGACGTGCACGTGCTGAAAACGTGCGTCTGGCGTCGGAAACGTGCCTAATGGGCTTCTCGTGTGCTTGTGCACCTTCGCGCGTTGACACGGAAGGCAAGCAGCTGCCCAGGTACGGAAGTCCCGATTAACATTGCGCCAAACGAAGCGTGCGGTTACGAGTTTAACCGATGCACGAACGCCTGGATGAGGCAAGCCGTGCAACGCGTCGAACACGGTCTGCCGAAACTCACGTGGGACGACTGGGCGCGGCGTGCCCAGAGATAGATCGCAGAGTATGGTGCCGTCTGATGATGTCAGCGGAACGGGTCGTATGTCCAATGAGGGAGACCTGCGTAGTAGACCAATCTCAGGATCATTAAGTTGCGCTGTGTCCATAGCTGCCAAGTCGATAGCAGTGCCGGCGTCAGCGGAGATAGAGTGGATACGAGAAAGTGCATCGGCGACGGCGTTGTGCACACCTGAGACATGCCGTATATCGGTCGTAAACTGAGCGATATAGTCAAGGTGGCGCGACTCTCTAGGAGAGTATCGGTCGGTAGTCGAGCCGAGCACGTAAGTTAGGGGTTTGTGGTCGGTGAAGACGACAAAGGGGCGGCCTTCTAGGACGTGTCGAAAGTGACGTATCGCTAGATATACGGCAAGTAGTTCTCTACCGAACGTGCTGTAGCGAGATTCGGTAGGTTGTAGGCGTTTGGAGAAATACGCTAAGGGCTGTCACGTGTCGGCTACGCGTTGCTGCAAAACAGCGCCGACCGCGACGTCCGAGACGTCAGTACTAAGGGACAGTGGGGCGGTCGGATCGTGATGCGCTATGGAAGCTATGTTGGCGATAGCCTCTTTCAGCGACTTAAAAGCAGCGCGTGCTACGGTAGGAAATTCGAACGTCTTTAGATTCCCTCGGAGAAGGTCCGTGAGGGGTTGCATCAGAGAGGCGCAGTTGGGTATAAATCGACGGTAAAAGTTGACCAGGCCATCAAAACGCCTGAGCTGTTTGAAAGAATGAGGCTCGGGGTAGTCAATAATGGCTTGAATTTTATCTTGCAGTGGCACAACGCCTGCAGAAGAGATACGATGGCCCAGCAAATTAACTGAATCGACACCAAACGAACACTTTTCTGCGTTGATCGTCACCCCGTGTTGAGATAAACGATCAAAAAATGTTCGTACGTGGCGTATGTGCTCTTCTCGTGAAGAGCTGGCGATTAAAATGTCGTCAAGATAAGCGTAAGCGAAGTCTAAACCGCGACAAACTTGGTCGATGCAACGCTGAAAAGTTTGCGCGGCGTTCTTTAGGCCAAATGGCATGCGCAGAAACTCGAACAAACCAAATGGAGTCGTCACGGCAGTTTTAGCGATGTCCGCCTCGGCTACCGGAATTTGGTTGTATGCGCGTACCAAGTCGATTTTGCTGAAGATATTTTTACCCGCCAGACTGGCGGTGAGATCCACTATGTGTGGGATCGGATAGCGATCAGGCGTGGTAAGCGTATTCAAGGTTCGATAGTCGCCGTAAAGACGCCAGCCCCCATGACCCTCTTCAGGACCATGTGCGGAGGCGATGCCCATGGGCTGTCGGACGGTCTGACGACACCGAGCTGAAGCAGGTGGTCGAATTAAGCTCGTGCTGCACGTAGTTTGTTAGGAGCAAGTCGTCTTGGCCTTGCGCTAACTGGTTGACCGCGCGTAACTATGTGGTGAGCGACCTCTGTTGTGACTGGTGGAAGCTCTGCAGCCGGTCGAACCAGTCGCGGGTATTCGGAGAGGAGGCTCAAGTAGTCGGACGGTGCGTCTGCGATCCGAAATACAGGGCTGATTATCAGGGCATCTGAAAGGACACCATCAACACCTAGTATCGTACGGTCGTCTAAAAGTCTGTAACGACCAGCATCAACAAGCAACCCAAAATGTCGGAGGAAGACGATACCGATAATTGCGAAGGGTACAGACGCAACCGTGAAAACCCAGTGAAAGTCTCTGCGGAGATTTAAATCTAGGTTCATCATGCGCTGACCGTATGAAGCTATCGGCGAGCCGTTGGCCGCACGCAAATTGTACGTCGGCTTCGAGTGCTTGTCGCTAGCGGTCGCTGGGATGACGCTGACTTCCGCTCCCGTGTCGATGAGGAACGTGATGGAAGAACGTCGATCCTTAACGTAAAATAGTCGGTTTGCCTGGCTATTGAATGATACGTTTGTCGTGCTAGTATGCGGGCTATTCGTTTTCCCTGGGTCGTGCCTAATGCAGGGAGCCCGACAACGTCTAGCTCTTCCACCGTATGGGCGGTGATACCAACATACTTCTTCGACGGGCTGGACATTATCTGACTGAGAACTTGTAAGGAAAATGTGGCGCTTTCGTGCCGAACGTGACGTATTCGGTGCAGGCACAGACGAGCCGCAATGAACGGTAGCCAAAACGTGGTCAGCATTTGACTGTGGCACACGCTGCTTCGAAGCCTTCATTGCTGCTATCCTGCTGCGAAGTAGCGCAATTTCCTCATCTTTAGAGTCAGATCGGTCTAGCGATTGGGAACAAACATTAGATTCGGTTTTCATCGGTGAGAATACGTCACCGGAGTTACTTGTCGTCTGCTGCGGAAAACGTTCGAACGCAGCGTCTGCCTTGGTAGCTAAGTCTTTCAAGGGTGCATCTATAAACATGTACAGCATTACCGGCAATGGCTCTGGGAGACGTGCAAACCACAGCTCCTTTATCCCTTCTTCGCTCAAGAATAAGGGACCAGCGATGCGCTGAAGTTCGCGGAGCAATGTCGACGGCTTGCGATCTCCAAGCTTGAGACCATTGAGCTGCTCAAATCGTGTTCGTGCGCTGGGTCGTAACTCTTTCAAAATCGCTTGTTTCATCGTTTCATACTTTGCCTCATTCGATGGGCAGAGTAGAATGTCCTCAATCAGCGTCACTACCGACGGAGGAAGGCGTGGGACGAGCTGATTGTACCTTGGACGGTCCGCCGTTATGCCCTTATTTTCTAGTTCGATCTCGGACATCTTAAACCAAACTTCTGGACTGTGTTCCATGAAACTTGGAACAACCAAAAGAAGCATGGTTACGCTGTGAAACGACTCAGATGCAACTTTCGAAATGTGAGTCGAAAGATAAAGAACGAACAAAATACGATAAAAGTACCAAAATTACGCAAGAAACAAATGAATATAGGTATATAATCGAGAAAAAGGAACGAACTCACCAAAATATACAAACGAGAAAAAATGTTGAATTAGCGCGTGCGAATCGGGGTCACCAATTTGTAGGACTAGTTAATACTAGTCCGAGACGGTGCGCGGAATTAAGCGCTGATATCAGAAGGCAATTGGAGTCGGACACAGCGGACTGTATTCGATGGGCTACAACAAGAAGCGGACGGATGAAGCGAGGCAAGAGCGTACACGTGAGCGCGGGGACTTACAAGGCAGTTGTGTGTCGAGCCGGTTGTAAGAATAAAACAAGGAGGAGTAGTGTACAATCGGTCAACAAGTAAATTGTACACGAGAGATAAGAGTTATCTTTTTGAGCGCTACAGCCATCAAGTATCTCGGCGCTTTTTGTCCCAGAAGCTTTCTTGGTCCTGGCACGTCTGCAAAACATTTCAACAATTTTGAAAACGTTACGCCTTCAAACGTAAGGTGCTTTCAATTCCTCGTACTTTAATATTCAGATTTGTGACCTCTTGTATTATTCCTTATTAGCTATACTGCTCTCCAGTCACTTCCTTAGATTGCTTCAGAAAGAATACATCTATTGCTGCAATCTATAATGCACCTTTCCAGATGCAGCGACTTGTCTAGAGATTCGTTATATGATATGATCATTTTTAGACATCCTGATGCCTACAGTGATTTTTCTTCTTAAAACTGTCTGACTATTTTCATCCACTTGACAATGATCTTGCCAAAACGCTCTCTTGTCTTGTACTCTTTTGATATTCAGCCTTTTTTGCTCCTGCATCTCAAAGTATCTTAATATTGTTTGCTTTCTGACCAAGAGAAATTCGGAATTTTCTGCTCGAGAGTTTGTTAGATCAACAGTCCTGTTTATTCCTACTTTTCTGCCCAAGCATGTATATTGATATTATCATTCAAACGTACACATTGCTGCTGTAAATGCTAAAAATAACCCAGTAGGGTTTTTAAACCTACTTTCACGACCGCTTGACTTGGTTTTATGGAGTTGGAACGAGAACAGTGACGAGTGCTGTGTTTGCACTAGTTGATTTAAACCACTTGATCCATACATACCGATGTTTTCTGCCTATTTATGGCATACCTGGATGCCACACACGGGCAGTGAGTTGTCGCTTACTAGCAGCAGCCGTAGCTATTACGATCCGCTTCCAGAACCCAGACGTAGGTGCATAAAATTGATTCGTCCAGATTCCCTCTCCACCCTGGCCCCATATCACCATGACCGCTGTTGGGGAACATGCCATCGACGTGTCCTTGACCGTGTCTAAGCCAACCGCTTGACCGTGTCGTTTTGCTGCCCTGGTCTATTGAAATTTATTTTTTGAACCTTACCTTGTCTGATGTTTTATATCATTTTATTCGTATCAGTTTTGGTCTACTGGCCTGACTGAATGCAACGAATGGGAGCTTGTTCGCTGACTCTTCTTTTGATGTCTTAACCAGGGGAATTTTCCAATTATGCCACGGTATGCCAATGAAATTGTTTTTGTTTTTACTGTTACTTAAACTTCACGCGGATTTAACTCTCACTGACATTCTCTGCATTTGCTAGCTGCTACATGTCTATGTATATACATAAATTAGTTTATTCTCGAAATCTTCTAGGTATGAGCAGTATTTACCACCATTTATGTTCCGTATATACGTGTTGCGATGCATATTATCGTCTGTGGCCAAAAGTTGTACAATTTGCAGAAACGTAAGTGCTTACGAGGAACAAAGACGTCAGTGAGCAGCGGGTAATTTAGGATCAGGTGAGCGTATAGTAAACATTAGGAACACTGTAAGGGAAGTGGTGACGATATATGCAGAAGTTGAATATCTTTTCTAGTACGTTTCGTGAAAATAATGAATTATAACTGGTCAACTTGCCAGTGTGTACTTGTGGGCAGCGACGTTATTCACTGGGGAGTCACATCCACCACAGATACATATCAGGATATTCACGGGAACATATTGAATTGTAGCAGAAGATCACACACCCAGTAGAAGCTCAGTAGAGAAGACACTGGGGATTTTTCGGATAACTGTTCTATTTTGTCGCCTAGACGTTGTTTGCTGGCTATTCAATTAAAGTATGCTGGCTCGTGCTACAACAGCTTCAAATACATTCAAAACGGAGCTACAATACGCACGGCTGTATGAGATCCACTATACCATGTATAGTGAGGGAACCCTAACCATGTCAACTGGAGAAACTTTGTATTCCAGCGTAATCAGTGTCCGATACCTGAACATGAAGACAATGTAACCCACCAACAGCACCCAGCGGAAAGTTTTTATGCTAACAATAAGCAGCTGTACGAACATGCGGACAGCATCCGGAAAGTGAAACCTGTTTCCCAACTCATTAAGTGGATGTTTTCAAATCACCGAGAATACAACCTACGCTCCATAGCTCTAAGATGCGCCACCAGCGTTTGTCCTTTATTTTCACCATTCCTTCAGACACAGACATTTATTCTCGTCACATTTAATTCAGCGATCGTTTTGAGAAAACTGATGAAGTTGAGAACTCATATTTTTCCAAACCTGACAATAAACTTTTGAAAGCACTGCAGGTACGAGCCACGAATGTTTAGTAAGCAACTAACCCGATTGTTTAAAATGTGCCTGGATAAACAACTGATTCCTAGCGTGTGGAAGCAGATAATCAATACCGTGATTTTCATTAGCTTAAGCCGTTTGGAACTGGCCGACTATCGCCCAGGCCTTCTCATCCTTGTGTTCTTAAAGATGATGGAGTCAAAAATAGCTGAAAACATAGTGGGTTATATAGAAAGACCAAATTTAACATGGCTAGCGCAAAATTCATTTCGCCTGACTCGCTCGTGTGCTACCAACATATTGATTGTATGTGGCGGTTGAACAATAATTTATAACGTGTAACAAAGCAGGTGCTTGACATGTCCGGTAGGGCGGTTAGAGTGCGAAAAGATAGATCATCGGGTAATGGAATCGTCGGTTCAGGCGCTTACAGATGTAACTGCACTGCCGTATAAAGGGAGTTTAAAATTAGAAGGTGCCCACGCAAAGCCGTAAGGGGACTGGATATTGATCACATAAGAGGCGAGGAAAAATAAAAATGGTTAGCAAGGACAACGCTTACTCGTGTGCAGCTACCTTGGGTCGACGGGGTACAGAAATCCAGTTCCTATAGTAGTAACGTTTATCGAATTTCGTGCAAGGCATTTGGAGCGACTCATTCTCGAGTAAGGTTATGAACTGCTCAATGTCTTGTGCATTAGTGCCAGCATCTGGTGGTCATGGGCTATAGCACGTATTGAAAATGTTACAAAGTTTCGTCAACACGTTTTTGGAAAAGGGATAGGGTGGGAGCATAAAATACACGTCCCAGAAGGGCATTCCAAGGCTGTGAAACTCGAAAGGAGAAAACGTTTCACCGACATTCCAGGCGGCTATAATGCGTGCCGAGCTTGAACTGATGACGTATTAGCGGGTGTTTGGACTGAGTATCAGAAGAGAATCGCATGGGTGGTTGGGGTTCTCAGAATCTGGTACATCATTATGAGATCGCCCCTTAGACGCCGACAACGTCCCCTACCCACTCAGGCTGAAGACTTAGTCAAACCTCTGACGCTCTTCGTTGCACTACATCAAGCAATATTGAGTGCGGTGAGATGGTGTTTAAACCAGGGTTGCCACGCTTGAATAGCGTATTCCGCGTGCGGCCTCACGTACGCACTAAGCATTTTTGGAAAGACTGAAGGGTCAAACTTCCCGAAAACTCTGCGAAGAAAGCCGAAGTACCGGTTTGCTTTTTTAGATGCCTTTTCAATCTGCCTCAAACAAACGAGATCATTTTGAACTAGCACGCCGAGATCACACTCGTGGGAAGCCCGCTGTAGAATTTGGGATCCTAAGCGGTACTTGTGCATACTCTTGTGCCGTATGCTGAGAAATTTACACTTGGTGACGTTGAAACTCAGTATGTTCTCGATGGATCATGTGTACGCTATGGCCAGGTCCTCCTGTAACACTGTGTGATCCTCCACTGCAGCTATATGTCATCAGTAAATAGCAAACAGTTAGAAGATAGCACACTCGCGGGATCATCTATGAAGACCAGGAACAGGTGAGGTTTAAGTACCGAGCACTGAGGTACGCCGCACTGAACTTCCATGGATGCTGATATGTTGCTTCTAACCCTCGCATTCAGGTGACTTTGCACGAGAAAGTCTCCTATCCAGCCCAGAACAGGATCACCCATTCCATATTTCTGGGGTTTGTGGAGTAGAATACGATGGTCTATAAGGTCGAATGCCTTTGAGAAATCCAAGTAGGCCGCGTCGACTCCTGCACCAGCGTCCACATTTTCCGTCCAGTTTGCACGCGCAATCAAGAGATTAGTTGCACATGAGCGATTTTGGCGAAATCCGTGCTGTTCCGGAACGAGAATTTTGTTGTTCTCCAGGTACCCCATCAAAGCCTCAGCGACGATGGACTCCATAAACATGGAGATCACAGGAAGTAGTCTTATCGGGCGATAGTTTGCTGGTTCAGCACGGCTACCACTTTTGTAGATAGGCGTGATGATTCTGTGCTTCCACATCGTGGGGACATGCATCTCGTTCAGACATCGTTAAAAGAAAATTGCTACTGGTCCTGCCAAACGCATGGCAGCCACTTTCAACGCCTTCAGACGAATGCCGTCTGCATCCGGGGAGCTGAACTCGCGCAGAGACATCAGCCACTTCAGTACAGCTGCGGAGGTAAACGACATGTGATTAAGTCCTGATGGCGGCATTATCTGCTTAGGCAGGATATATGATGATCGCGCGCTTTAAAGGTACGACCAAGTTGCCGTCCTAGGACGTTGACCGCCTATTGTGCGGTTTAGGATAACCCGCATGCTGTGTGCAGAGCAGGTATAACGAGCTTAACACTTCGCAAATTGTTTACGTGTCTGTATAGTAGTTTGAGATTAGAGCAAAACTTGTCCACTAGACCGTTTTGCTTCTTCAGTTTATCCTCTGGACAAGTTTGACACAGTGGTTCCTTTGTATTGTGTAGACACCCCAGATATGGTCGTTCGGTGAAACTATATAGGTGTGCCATGCCAAGTCACTTAATTCCATGCACTTACGTGTCCTGCCCCTTACCAAAGTCTTCAGATGTCCTTGCCACGCGCTTAGTAAATATGTTGACGAATTCTCCGCAGGCCATCTCGGGGGTTAATTCAGTTAAGAACGACCAGCTGGTTGCACCAATGAGGTCGGACAGGTCTACATAGTTAGTTACAACATGATATTACTCGACGTGCTCTTTAGGACAATCCGCGTAGCACATGTAATGAAACACGAGCGTCGCATGATCACTGCGGCCCAAAGGAGTATCGGTTATCACTCTCTCGACCATTAATTCTTCATTGGTGAATATTCGGTACAAAATGGATGGCCTGTCAGTCCCTCTGAATCTGGTTGGCGTAGTGACGTGGCCATAAAGAGGGTAGTCTGAAACCAGATCTTGCAAATCTGCTTTGAATTGCTCTGCTGGTGTGGCCTGGGATTCGTGGGCATGTAAATTGAAGTCACCAGTGATTAGAATGTGGCTGTACTTCCTGTTTATCACTTGCCTCAATGCAGCCACCAAATTGCAGTTCATCGCAGGAGTAGACGATGGTGGTCGGTAAACAACAATCAATAGGGCAAGATCCTTCCCTCTCAGCCGGAAATTACACCACATTTCGTCAGTTGTGTCAGTTTCCGGATCGTTTATGCATTTGCATTGCATGTTGTTATGAAAATAAAGGGCTACCTCACCACCTTTGCTGGTTCGATCCTTTCAGCATCCGTTATCTCGCAGCGCAACCACGTTTCGGTGACAGCGATGAGGTCCCAAGCTGCAGATGCGTGTCGAAGCCCTAATTCAGCTAATTTGCTAAGTAGACCTTGGGCATTTGTGTACATGCATGAGAGCTTCTCGGAGACCAAGAGTGTGTTAGATTGAATGGATGAGGCAAATGAGTTTACGCCGACCATTAAAGGGTCGGCGACTAATCGCCTTTTGGATGGATTGCATACTGTCCAGATGTATTTGATATATAAGCAGGTATCAAATGCCCCAGGTCCCGGTGTTTGCTCGTGTTCTGCTGTGCCTCTCCGGACAGTATGTCTACTCTTGAAACCGTCCCCGAGTCGGGTCCTGCAGTCGGCGTTTTCATTAAGAGTTGTGCCTCCACTGAATTGTCATTAGAAGGTGTTGGTGTTCCCGAAGCTTTCAGACGAATTTCTGTTGGCAATATGCAACGGAATTTAATCCAGTTTGCTAGTAGGGTTTGTGCCAATAGTTCCGACTGTAACACATGTTTTAACAGCCTGGGACCGCACCCCTTATATTTGGGTGATATGGGGATCCTGGTCAACGAGTTGACCACTACGTTTTCGAGAGAAAGAGCCTCCCGGATGTAGTGTCCTTGCTCACGGTCGTGCATCTGAGCATCGTCGGAAGAGGAGTCAGTATGACCAGGAACACCGTGATCAATTACTATTTTTTTATCTTGACTTTTTCTGTACTTAGCTTTGTTAGCAGGCTCCTCTGAACCTTCTTTCCACGGCATTTCGGGTAGTATGCACACTCCACTTGAGTCGCTGCATAGAAGATTCGCAGACAGCAGAACGGCCTTAGTCTCGCCCGCCGAGTTTAGTGTTACCCGAAGTAACCGGGGTTCGCCGTAGTGCAACGCGTTCGGGTGGCGCGAGATGAGTCGCGGGCAGATGAGTCACACGTTCGTTATCGTAGATAGGCGACGTGCGGGCTATTGATTCAACTAGTAATTGGATAGGTAGCGATGCGGCGTAGGATTTAGGCAAAGCAAGATGACTTGGAAAATATTGTCTAATGACGACAGTGGCGGTTCCAAGGGCGGAACAAGTTGACAAATATCGCTTTGTACAGCAACTACTATCGCTTTGTAAAGCGGTTAGTAATGCCGGCGCTATTTTTATTTATCGCTGCTTTAGTAGTGTCGTACTTTTTATAACACCACTACTTCTCCCAATCTGTAAACTTACGGAATTGGGCATCTGGTCCTAGGATGGATCGGAACTTTCTTTCCTCATCGGTGGCTTCAGGTTTGGGTTCAGGGCGTATCTTGATTATATTTATGTCCTACAACCATCAGTGTTGGAGCCATACGTTTCCTTTTTCTTGCTCAAAGGCCTTACGTTTCAACCTAGAAGCGTACAACGCAAGTCATCGTCATATACGAGGTTAACGCATGCTGACGTCGAAACGGCAGTTATCGACAACACGCCGGTACACAGTACCGATATTTCGCTGCCGCGCAACCACCACCAGTTGCGCGCGGGCTAGGATACTGCGACGGTTGCCTGGTCCATATACATGCTCGAACTCTACAAATCAGCCTTGTCATCCTTAAGGCCACTGCCAGATATCGGATCTTGATAAACCCCACATTTACCGCCATCTTTAAAAATTGGCCACAAGGCAGAAACGAGGAGGCAACAGCCGATACTGTTGGCGCAACGCAGCCAGTAGGAATACCAGGGGAATTTGCTTTTTCTTCGGATTTGTCTGTCTTAAGACGCTCACCATAAGCGTAATTGTTTCGCGCTAGTAGTAATTTTTCAAATGCCCTGGACTGTACATCATTTCAGCTGCAATACGTGATATGAATTTCACTAACCGAGCACCGACAAATGACAAACGATTGCTCCCCGGGATAGATGGATTTCCATGAGTTTAACCTGGACATTATGGCGCGTCCACATTTGCATGGTTTTCTTTGCTGTCACATTGTGCTGAGCCTAGGTATTCCACATCGACTATGGAAATTGTCAGCTCCTGTTGTTTTGCCCCTAGTATAACATTTTTCCATTATAAACCTTAACATTCCGAGTATGCGCGGGCTCATACGCGGACAACATGTTTGACTCCGAACAAACGTTCCTTCCGATAAACGCAATGAAACAGAGTGTGTAGCGCGTCTACCATTAGTCCGTGCCTCATTATAAGAAGTCAAAAACGGGGAGAACGTTGTGAGGCGGCATAAATGATAGTCTCCGCAGATTTAGTTGCAGTGGCTTTGCATAACTTCACTGATTTCTTTAGCAGAAGCATGTCAAAATAAGGATAACCTTGTTGGGGTTCAGCCAAGACTGCTAGATTGACGTTAGTTCACGTTTCTAAGCTGTACTCGTGGATAGGTGCGAGATTAGCAGCGACGTAATTTAGAGCGATTGAGACATAAAAGTTGTGAATTGAGGGACATAGTCCAGTTTTCCGGTATCCTGCGGAGAATAGTTGTCCCTTGCGTTATTGATTGCAGGTCTTAAACCGAGGTCAATATGCACAATAAAATGTCCATCTTCCAGGTGGCAACGTAAGTGTCGGATACGTAAGTAGACCATGCTTAGTTCTGTACCGAAGGTGCGGTGACGAGATTCGGAAGAGTCTAATTGTTTTGAATAGAAAATAAAAGATATTCATTGTTGATCGATGTGTTGTTGCAGATCCGCATTGATAGAGGAGGCTGGCACATTTGTCGTTAGAGAGCGTAGTGCCATTTCGCCTTGAGGTGCTAGAAGAGAAATGTTGCAGCCAGCTTCTGCGATCTTCTTGGAAGCCACTCAGGCGTCGTCTGCAAAGTAATAGTACGGTGATAACTACGAAGAATCATGTCAGTGGTTGCGTGGTGCTCGCGTACTTAAGGATAAAACGTAGATAGTAATTGATCTGGCGACAGTATAAGGAGAGCTGTTCCAGTGAATAAAAGCAGATTTGTCCTCCAGCGCCTGAGTTTCGTCCGGTAGGAATTCATCGTTAGCAACGGATAGCCTGTAACCGGGAAACCAGATGTTATTTTGGCCAAGTTCTCATTAACAAAGCAATGTCGGGGTTACCATCAATCTTACCATGCAGTTGTTCAATGATTATGTTATCTAATTAGGAATGAGCTCTATCATTACCACGTTACCTCATGAATAAATCTCTGAAAGGTTTGAACGGCATGGCAAAGACCGAAAGTCATTTAAGTTGCTCAAAAACCAAACGGCTGCTGTTCTGGGTAGATTTTCTGGCGTCACAAAAATTTAATGATTGACCCGCTGATGTCTAGCTTACCAGTCCGGGCTGAGGTTAAGTAGTGTATTTAAGGGTTTGGATCCTTTTCTAGGATGGTACCTTTCTTGAGTGCACTGTAGTCACCACATTGAGTTTAGTCCCAAGATTACTTCGGTAACATTCGCTACGCTGATATATATGGAGACATGAATGCGCAGAATATTCCGAACTCCCGAATTTGCTCGAATTCCGCCCTAGCCCCTTTAAGCTTGTTTGGGGCTTGTCTGGATGGCAGGCCGAAACTGTTGGATCCTAAGTGAATTTATGGTCAATGACGTTTGACGTATCGGGATTAGGTCATTCGAAATGTGAACGAGGTTGAGATGCAAGGTATAGGGGTTTCTGAGAAGCTGCGGAACCTGTGGCAGGATACAAGTATAGGTGCTTGCAGCCACGTTGACGCTAGGCCCGAAAGCTCTGAGTTGTACATGGGAGCTGAAATTAATCGGCTTTTCGGCAACAACTTTAGGGTCAAAATATTAGAGAATGTTAGTGCTTATGATATAGGTTTAGCAGCAAATATGGAGCGGGCGGCATAGACTTAATGAGAATAAGTTCTCGCTTAAAGATTCGGTTAGAGTATCATTGATGGTACTTAATCTTATCGGCGAGAGTGAGACCACCTTAACGGAGTTAGGGATATAACAATAAGTTCTGTTCCGGTGTTCTCTAGGAAATCGATCCTGTATGCAACATCCCTAATAAGTAGACGGAAATTTTATTTTGGACGCTTGATTTCACAGTAATTACGGGTCAGCCGGGAATTAACTCTGCTTCTCGTAATGCTGCATAGCTTAACAGATTTACAGGTTGCGTTTCACCACTCGTAATAAGGTTGACGAAGTATGTCCGCTAACTGCAGATCCCTGGATAAATGCTCCAGCTAAACTCAGTAGATAAGCATGACGTGGTTAACCAACGCTTCATTGGAGGTCTCCTAACGGTTTCCTAAATGAAAAAGTATGATTTGGCTATATAATTGAAGGCTGGTAGCTCAGGTTGTTCAGATGGCTGTTGAACTGTTCGCTGAGCTTGGCAATTTTGTTGCAAACGTTGCGTCACCCATAGAGGTGACATCATCAGTACGTAGTGGAGTGGCGTGTAATAGCGTAGAGTAGCGTAGAGGAGCCTCGGTGAGAGTGCGCTGAGCTTGGTGTGCGTGCGTTTTTATACCGTCGTGGTTGGCCGTGGATCCGAGCAATCCTATTGGTTGGGACTTCGATCCGTGTTCAGCTTGCTTAATGGGCAGATGACCTTGACCTCACCTCCTTTGTCCGCTTGCTCATGCGAGTGAGTCTGCCGCCAGTTCGGGTTGTCTAGTCACACGTTCCACCGGATTCAATCGATCGAGTTGTCGGTCCTTCGTCAGTAGCGTGGCGTATACTGCGTCAAGTTAGATGTGTCGATTGATTGCATGCGTTGTAGAGTACCAGGCTTCCAAAAATTCCCTCTCGTGTTTTGTACTTCCATGTGCTAGGATCTTTACACTCTCCAGATCGAAATGGTGACCTTCTTGATCTTCATGCGCAGAAACCAATGAGTGTGGATCGTGCCTTCTGACTGCCGCCTTGTGTTCGGTGATTCGAGTACAAAGTTTTCTTCCAGTTTGTCCGACGTAGATTTTATCGCAGTCACTGCATTTTAGCTGGTAGATGACATTGCATTGGTCGGTTTCATTGACTTTTCCTTTGGGTCTTGAGTTCAATTTTCTTAGGGTGGCACTTGGCTTGTGAGCCACTGAGATTCCATGTGATTGCAGCAATCTTCCTGTTAGTTCGGAGACGTTCTTGATGTAGGGCAGCACTATCCGTTTGTTTGTTTGATCAGATGATTGCTGCTGTTGCTGAGGCATTCGTTTCTTTAAGCTTCTTTTGATGAAACTTCTCGGATAACCGTTGTTTCTAAACACTCGATATCGGTGATGCTCTTCCTTTTTCCGCGATTCGGCTGTGCTGCAGTGCGTTTCCGCTCTCTTGAACAAGGTTTGAATGCAGCTCTTCTTGTCATTCATCGGGTGATTGCTGTAGTAGTTTAACATCTGATCCGTATGCGTTTTCTTCCGATATACGCACGTTTCCATAGATCCATCTGTATTCCCAGTGACCAGTACATCCAAAAATGGTAGCTTGTTATCCTCCTCTAATTCAAGCGTAAATTTGATAGCCTCGAATGTGCTGTTGAGCAAAGCATGAGTGGCCTGTACTCTGTGCCGTTTTACCATGACAAATGTGTCGTCCACGTATCGTATCCAGAGTTCCGGGCTGATGGATGGCAGTGCAATGCGCTCCAATTTCTGCATTACGGCTTCTGCAATGAGCCCCGAAATTGGTGATCCCATGGGTGTTCCTCTCAGTTGTTGGTATACTTGTCCATCAAAGCGGAAATAAGTGGTCATGCAGAGGTTCAGGAGTTCCCAAAAGCTTTCAGGTCGTATGGTTGTTGTGGGGCTTAGTTGCTTCTCAAGTAGTTCCAGCATGGTTTCTTTGGTCAATGCATGACTGATTGAAGTGAAGAGTGCGGTGACATCGAATGAAAGCATTATTTCGTCGTCTTCTATTCTGACATTTCGCAGTTTTTTGAGGAATTGTTCAGCATTGTTGATGCTATGTTCGGATCCGGCAACCAAATGTTTCAACCTCTTCCACAAATCCTTTGCTATTTTATATGATGGGGTTCCGGGGAGCGAGACGATTGGTCGTAGTGGGACTCCATCTTTGTGTACTTTTGGTAATCCATAGAACAATGCAATGTTCGTATCATCCGCTTTCATTCTCCATCTCTCTGTGGCGGTGAGCTCGTTCTTTGTTTGTAGTTTCTTCAGTGTTGCGTTAATCTGGTTGACCAGTTTCGAACTTGGATCTTGATCGATCTGGCGATATGTAGTTGCGTCTGATAGCAGTTCTTTGGCCTTGTTAATATACTCCGGTTTGTCCATTATAACTGTCATGCGCCCTTTATCCGCTGGTAGGATTACAATGTTCTCGTCTTTCTGTAAAGGTCTGAGCGCGTCCTGCTCCTCCTCGGCTAGGGTCTGGGTGAGTTTATTCCGAGTAAGCACTGGGACAACAGTCTGCCGTATCTGTTGCTGGGACTCCTCCGACAGTCCATTTGATTTCAATGCGTGTTCTAAGCTAGCCAAGTAGTCTTTGGGGCAAGCATCTCAATCGACACATCGAACTTGACGCAGTATACGCCACGCTACTGACGAAGGACCGACAACTCGATCGATTGAATCCGGTGGAACGTGTGACTAGACAACCCGAACTGGCGGCAGACTCACTCGCATGAGCAAGCGGACAAAGGAGGTGAGGTCAAGGTCATCTGCCCATTAAGCAAGCTGAACACGGATCGAAGTCCCAACCAATAGGATTGCTCGGATCCACGGCCAACCACGACGGTATAAAAACGCACGCACACCAAGCTCAGCGCACTCTCACCGAGGCTCCTCTACGCTACTCTACGCTATTGCACGCCACTCCACTACGTACTGATGATGTCACCTCTATGGGTGACGCAACGTTTGCAACAAAATTGCCAAGCTCAGCGAACAGTTTAACAGCCAAAGTATGATTTATCAAGCCTGTATATATAGGTCTTTAGAAATATATATCATTAGTTTTTTATACCCAACGCTGTCAGAAATAAAGCCAAGTTTACAAACTTCTAACTTTGGAGGAGCGTAAAACAATGAAGATTTTTATCTCAAGATGATGGAACATTGACGGAGATATAGCGTCAAAGTTGGGGGACACTATCTAGTTATCTACTGGATTAGTGAGAAAATGGGTAACAAATAGCTATCGCAGAAAAATTAACGTTCTTATCTAGAAGAAATAAATGCAACTGTGCAATATCTAACAGGACCGACGATGAGATTTCTACCGACTACGGGTCATCAGTAAGGAGTGATCACAGATTACGCCTCCAGAAAGCCGATAGGTGCTTGGCAGCTTTTATTTTGTAGGGTAATAAGTTCCCTGTTTACTTAGCTAAAGAAACGATTCCGATGTGTGTTGTCAACTAGAGGAGAGGACAGACAGAGCACAGGGTGCTGCCACACGTTGTAGACCAGTCAACGCGTCCAGCGTTGCTTAATTTAAACAAACAAATCAGTCTGCATTTCAAAGTTATACCTTGATTGATTGAACTTACTATGCTCTAGCAATGTTGGTTTCAATTTTACTCAACGTATTTAGATAAACCCGAGAAATCTTTGGCAATCAAACATTTCCCAACCCTTTATTCTCGCACCACTAAGGGAGAGTGAAGCCACAGGCATCTTCTGGCCTTCAAAACTGCCTTATACTTAGTTGGGAACAAGCACCTCCCACTATTCGACTCTTTAGTAGCCAAGCGGTTAAATGTCACCTGGACGACCTGCAGTCCGTCACCCAGCAAGACTAGATCATATATATATATGCATATATATGCATATATATATATATATCAACGTGGTACAAATCATGTACTCATCTACCTAGGTAGAACTCAAGGCCAAACTTTAACAAATCTTACAAGGCCTTTTGTGGACAAAAACACTGGCAAATTTGAAGAGGAACAAGAAGAAAAGGTAGCCTTGTCAAACACCGCTGTGGGCAACAAATATATGTTTAAATTTGCCATAAACCCTTTCTCCATTCGAGGTCAGACTGTGCAAAGCACGAAGTACTGAAACGAATGTACTGGGAATGCTATGTCTCAAGAGCAATACCATGCAACCCTATCGACGAAATCGAAAGCAGCACGGAAACACAGGAACAGGACAACCATTTGTTTCTTGCACAAGGAGGAGACCAAAAGTCTGGTGGAGCCTAAAAACCAGATGTGTCTAGCAGCTCTTTGGACAGAACCCAGTCCGCTCTTCCGGCTGTTGCGATTCCTGTTCTCAGGTTACCTTGCGAAGCATGATGATGGTGGACGTGGTCATCTGCGAAACGTGTTTACTCACCCACTTCGGGATGTGCTCCTCTACCCTCACCCTCAATTGTCGTTCTGTCTTGTCCACCTATTCGACCTTGCAAATGCATGTAAATTGGTAAAGGATGTGCGAACGGCTGGACAGCGACAGCTGAAGTTTAACCGATAGAGTAGGGATATGATTCGTTGTGTACATGAGTATTGGTTCCGCCGCAGGGTATACGCGCGCCACTCCGGATTTCAATCGGCGTTGAAAAACCTAGCATAAGTCGTCGCACTTGAATGGAAATTGCAGGGTTACCTTCATCTTTGGTACCGCGTGCACACATATTTTATCTTTCGCAGCACTAAACTGAGCGATGAGTGGGTACCCATTGTCTACCAGGGTGCTGGTTATCAGCCGCACCACTTGTTCCAGCGTGTCAGCAGTGCATATTTTTCTACCTTTGTTGAACAATACCTTGTTTGCACCTCTTGGGGACAAAACTGTAGAAGTTCAAGTACTGTCCATGCCACGTTGGCTTGCGGTAAAGTGATCTGCCTACTGAACCGTCACGCCTACGCTCTATCAGGAAGCCCAGGAACGGCAGCGTATCATGCTGTTTGTGCTCCGTTGCACGCTAATGTTTCGGTGTAAGCCATTCAAATTAGTAACCAGTTGGGTTAAATGTTACTCGCTGTCGCAGGTTGACAAAATGTCGTCCACACATCTACGAAACCACACTGTTTCATCGAGGTCGTCTCTGACTTGATTCTCGAGATAGGCGAGGAAAATGTCTGCTAATACCGATCCTAGTTTACTGCCCATTGCAACACCATCCATTTAGCGTTGTTCTTGAAAATAGAACTTGACATTTGATGTACATAACAGAAGTCGTTCAAATTCCAAAACTGGTATGCATATTTTTAGTTGGTTCTCTACCACATGATTACAGATAATCTGAATCCATTCTGTTAATGGCACATTGGTAAATAGTAAGATGATATCGATTCTAGCCAGGAATTTTCCTCGCAATGCGATACCGTCCAGAAGGTCCACAAACTCAAGCGTATCTCAGACCATGTTTAACCATTGGTCACTTAACTGGCTCCAACGGTGCTACTAGCAACCTCGCTAGCTTTTGTTGTGGACAGAATCGGTCTCAGAGGGACATCCACATTGTGCAAATTTGGCAACCCATAAAGCTGCGGTGTCTGCGTACCGCTGGGTCTTAAGGAGTTTGCGGTTGCATCGTTTATGCAATTTCCTTCTAACAACGTTTGCAGTCTGACGCTTATTCTTTTCACTAACTTCATTGGGTTGTTAGGCGTGCCGTCTGGTTTGAATTTAGTAGGGTCGCTTAGTACTGTCCTCATCTTTTCTACAAAAGCCGATTTGTTTAACACTAGGGCACACGAACCTTTGTCTGGGTGAAGGACAACCACATTTTCCTCTGACCTGCTTGTTTTAAGGCCTCTAAATGTTTAGCTTCTAGGGGAGATCTTTGATCAGAGCTGGAGACTCGATACTGGCGTTCAAGATCCACGAGTTTTGCTTTAAGCCACTGTCCGTTATCGTTGGAGGTTGGCGTAAGTCCGACACGTTGTTTGTAAAATACTTCTATTTGCGTTTGGGTTTTTATGCTGTTAGTCATTCTAGGTGGAACACCAAATTTCAACCCACATGACAGAGCTACTAGTTGTAGGGGAGTTAATAGCACGGAGGAGAGGTTGGTAACATACTTTGATGGTTCAAACGGTAAACTATAATCAAACAGTTTGTGATTCAGTAACTTAGCAAAACGCTCAACCCAGATTCTCCTAATTTCATGAACCAAATTCCGACAGAGATTAACAAATTTGAAGTAACTTATCAAAGTTCATTTGTCGATTGCTGATCATTTGGCCAAGCACTTCTCGCGGTATTGTTTGAGCTTTTCTGTAGTCTCCTCGAGAATGCTCCTGGTCATTCCGCATGATTTCCTAGCGTACGATCGTAGTTTCTGCGTTCGAAGACTCTTGCAATAAAAAGCGGTTTAAAGGTTTACATTTAAAAATTGTTCCAGGAAATTCTTTCGCACGGACAGTTTGACAATTTTACATTTTAACTTAACAAGACCTTCCAGATGTTTCAGACTATGTTTCAGGACGTGGCGTTTAGGATAATTGCCACAATTACGCACTTAAAAATATGCAGAGAAAATTTTCCGGAATTATGTCGTGCGGCGTACTTGTGTTAACTTTTCTGCTAAAAGTTTCCTCGGGAACCAACTGTTTCAATAATAATAAAAATAGTGACAATAACAATACTAGGTATATTTCTCGTGATGAGTGAAACTGTGTCTATTGTGGCCCAGATCAATTTATGCAGAAGAATCCATGCTGTTGCATGGGTGACATGCAAAGTTGGTATTGGGATATGCGTTTCATGTATTATTCTGGCGGATGGTTTAGGTCAAATTCTGGTTATGAAAACGTTGATGATTATGTGTTTTTTGTCCCCTCTTGGAATGGTACGTCGAGGGACTTTTCCCATCCGAATATAGAGCTAATAGTAGTTAGACCAAGGCAATTGGCGAGTCTGCTACTAAATGTAGCCACATTGTCACGTGACCTGAGTGTCCTTGGTAGTTTATCCCACAGATAGCTGTATCTGACCAGGAAAATTTAGAGCGGACGTTCGTTCTAGCCTACGATATATTAAATGTAATTTCTTTGTTGCGAAGCGCTCGAGTTGAACAATGTGGTCAATTGAGTGCAGCCAGGTGGGAATAGGTTTTTTTGTCTAACATGTTGAAAAGCAGCAATAAGTTGTACGTCAATCGTCGAATCCAAAGTGGTTCGTTATGAAGTTCACTGCAACGTTCTCGATAACTCATAGCAAAGCGCTTACCAATCACATGTTTAATAAATGACCTCTGCAGGTTCTCCACAGCAATTCTGTCACTCTTCCTCATATTCGTATATTGTGCTGCAGTATTCGAGGATGAGACGAGTGAGTAGCTTGAAAAGCCTAACTCTAGCACGAGTTGTGTGCATTTGGTTTGAACTATGAGCATGAACTGTCTGGCACGTGCTACTCGGTATTGAGACTGTTCGGAGAATTTGTAGTTAGACGAGTACCTAATGCCAAATCTCACCTGGACAACTCTGTAGGGCACGTTCATTGTATAGGGTGATATATCCTTCGGGAGATGCAGCAGCAGTAAGACATGGGGCTTGGTTCATCACCTATGTGCAGCACCGTGACTCAAGAGAATATAAATCATCTTGCATGAGCAGTAATGTCCCGTGAAGGTCGTCACGCCGAAACTTATGGACTAGTTTGACATCATCAGCAAATAAAAATGATGTACCATGTTGTACAGATGTCGTGATGTCATTGATGTAAAGCAAAAATAATAAGGGGCCAAGCACGCTCCCTTGAATTACTCCACAGGTGATTGAGCGTGGGGAAGAGCGATACTCATCTAAACTGACTACCTGATGACGATCAAGCAGGTATGACGATAGCCAACCTAGTAATGGGTCCAGGACCCCAAAGTTCTTCAACTTTTGTGGCAGTCGCTTGTGCGGTCCTCGGCCGAACGCTTGGTTTATGTCAAAAGACAAGCTTACTACTGCATAGCAGGAACCGATTGATTCTGAAAGGTGAACGATCGCTTATTGAGAAAACCATGCTACGAATTGTTGATCAGGCCAATAGATTCAACAAAGCCTATTATCTCCATTCTGACCAGCTTTTCAAATAGCCAAGCGATTATCGGAGTGTGCCGGACTGATCGGTAGTTATCAATCATTTGTTTGGGACCTCCTTTATGCCGAGATATAAATGACGTTTTCCTTTTATCTGGAAAGTGGTCAGATTCCAGCGATAGAGTGAACATGCTCATCAGTAGCAATGGTTAATAATGGTTGGTGAAATACCGTCAAATCCGGCTTGGAAAATGGCCTGATTAATTTGATAACTTGATGGATAGCGTTGCGCGAGATATTGGCTCTGCTGAAGAGGTTTGTTTCTATGAACTCTGTGCACTCAGGCACGGGGTCAGCTTCGTGACACATAAAACTGGCTAAAATATTGCTGAGTGCTTTGCAGATTTCAGCTGGGTCATGGAGTAAGTGACACACGCCATCGACAATTTCGCTAATCAGAGTAGAGCGGTCACTGGTTCTGCAATACAGTATTTTGACAAGCTCCCTAGCTTTGTAGCTTGTCCGTAGGGCTGTTTGTTCTTCACTTTTTCATCGTGTTAATTGCGCGTGTTTGACACTTGTGGTAAATTCATGCATTTGTAAGACAAGTAAAAATTCATGGGTCCTTCTGCATTTTGCGGCCAACATTTTGGTTTCCTTGCTGATTAAGTGCTCGACGGAACCATTTTAATACATGAGGTGTATGAATACATTGTGGAACAAGGAGGGTTATAGGTTGATGGTTTTTTATAGAACTGCTCCACAGCTGTGTGCAAACCGGTAGAGAGAAAAACTACATCTCAGTCGGATAAACGAATGAATTGCTGAAAGCATTTTCAGTTTACCTTATGGGTTGCAACCGGCATTGTAGAGGCGAGTTTAGTGATAATTTTAATTTGGAAGCTGAGTCGGATCATGCTATGGTCGCTGCCAGGGAGATTGGTTAAGATCTCTGTCTGTGGATTGGGTATCACCAATGTGAATATTAGGTTAAGTACATTGGCGGACCTGGTTGGACTGGTAATACATTGTGTCCACCCCACAGTTCTGATGAAAGAAAGAAAAGAGACGTGCAAGGCAGACTTTGGGTGAGATGACCAGAGTATATCTAGTAGGTCGAAATCGCCGGCAGTGTGGCAGATCTGATGCGAAGTCAAATGCAGAACTGATGTTCGTGATACTTAAGTAAGACGCATTCGGTGGGTTGTAGACACATACGAGCAGTGTGTAAGATGAGACAACCGCAACTGACAGCTATTAAATTCCCTCCATACCGTGTACGACTCAAGCCAATCCATAACGGAATCAAGCTCCTCCTCAATAATATTCAGCCCAATTCCTAAGTAAATCAAGTTGAATCCTTTGGCGCACACGCACAAATGCGTGCCCATCGACTTGACCAATTGAAAATCAGTACAAGAATACTCAGAACATCTGCATCGGTTGGTGCATGGGTTAGACTGCCCTCAGCCAACAAACCACGTGATGCACACGCGGACGTGAGCTCATTCACTGTAGGCTAGGTGCGGACTAGCACGCGGCATCTATGGACGGTTGGGGAAGTACTGTAACTTCCACCCACTCACTTAGCGGTATCAAGACACACAACACAGAAGTGGGCGGCCATCCGCGTTCATAGTGCTCACTGTTATGCGCAGATTACCGGACATGAAATGTACTCTACAATGAGACAATATCGATTGCCTTCATTGAAACTAGCTGCATGCAAGCTACCAGGCAGGTCTGTTAACCTCACGTGGTGTGACCTAGACTTAGCGGTGTCTACGTGTGATCGGGTGTGGTTAATAGTGGCTAGGTGAAATAATTAATGCGTGCGGTACTTCACTACGCGCTATCATGGAACAATGCGTTAGTTATCGGTTGGTGTGGCCGAATTACCTGTTAACTGCAGTTGATCGGCCTTAATGATGAGGTTAGCATCAGCATCTGCACAGCAATGCATGATGCACTGCACCGAGTGTAACGGGGTTTAGGAGACCAGTCCAGTATGCTCGACCTTACCACCTAAGCGCAGGTTACCGCAGTCAGCGGATCGGTTCGATCGAGAGAACGCGTGAACCCACCGGGAGACACGGCGATGGCTGGACAGCGAATCACGAGTGGCACACGTATCCAAAAACCGACAAAGCGGATTGGACAATAGAACATAGAGGGCGCACTGGCAACTCGAGAATCGCTATTAACGGCAAGTTTCAGAGTGCAAAGCCAAATAGCAGTGGTCCAAAGAAATGCGGCCAATCAGGTGCCAAGCACGAAAGACGTGATCATTGCGCGAGACAGGAAGACAGCGACCGAAGAGGAATAACAAAACCCAATGAAATAACAGGGGAACGCAACCAATGAGGTGAGCCGAAAAACAGGAGACCCACTGAGAAGACTCGAAGATTAACAGTGTTTATTTCCTTTAAATAGGCTACACTATACTGAATAAACGCCTGTATTCCGCCCGCCACCATCGTGACTTTTGCTCGTGTCTGTGTCACTTAACACCGAGCTTTGCGGAAGAGTACCGCGTTATTTGTGATAAGGTTACCGGGTTGGCAAAAGTTCGCATTTATTGGTCTATATGCAACTGTTAGTATAATGTAGCCGTTCACAAGTTGAAGGAATACGTTTGTAAAGAACCGTCATGAGTTCGTGTGAAACGAAGATGAAACGACGATCTATGTTAACGTTAGCGCACTCCTCACTAAGATGTTGAAATGCGTCGCACTGGGTATGGTGAAACGCTGTTTTACTGAAGAGATTAACCTAGAGAGTGACCGGAAATTAAGTTGGTTGAAACAACCGAGAGTAAGACATTGAGCGGTATGTTATTCTAGCTCGGGTTTCAGTCGGAAGTAGGCACTCAAGAACGTGATGTTATCATTAGATCGCCAATGTACACTATGTTCTACATAGTACTGGCATACTCCAGTAAATAGCCAAAAGTTGTTGGTATCAAGTGGATGGCACCTTTTGAAAACAAAAGTGGATAACAAAAGCTAGTTTTTGAAGAATCTGAAATCGCCCGCCATAGAGTAGCACATCGCCATTCCTTTACTGCCCTGTTTGCAAGAATGATTAGCTTCCGAACCGATATCTCGTCAACCGACGGACACAGATGGGACACAGCACTACAATTCCGATCTCTGTGTTTCACAGATAAGGAAGTAGACAGTAAGGTACTTCCTGAATAGTGGACACCCGAAACCGGTAGTTAAAGACACGTTTCACAATATGCTAAAACCACATTGAAAATATACAGCGGAATGGAATGGGACGATAAGAATACTATAGGTAGAGAGAACTCCCTTTTCCTTTCCGACGGCACTAACCAAGGAATAAAACTCGGGATCTGTTCAACAATGGTGTATCTGCAAGACACACTCTTCGTAGATAAGGTGACTAACGGTGTTCACAAATATATTCAAAATAACTGTAAATATGTGTGTATAGGAGATACCACGAGCGAACTGCACACAACGCTGCTGTAACACCTGAGGCGCAGGCCACAACGACGTCTAAGTATAATGCTCTACTGTGAGATTCAGCGGTGGCGACGCACCTGTATGTAAGGTGGCCAGATTATTGATGAGCTAAACCGAGACGCTTCCAGATTGCTTGCACGGCAAACCGAGACACTTAACCTACCCCCGTTTGTTTCTGCATATGCTGATCGTACAATACATTGAAAAGATAAATATCTACATTTCTTGCTTTAATGCAATAATACTAAGTACTCGCGTTATTAGCCAGTACAATGGCTACGCTACTGAAGTTTTAAATAACTAAATAAATGGTATATTCCTGGTAGAAGGAGGCATACAAGTGAAGGTACGACTAAATATGCCTACAAACATAGCTGCTTTGGAACAGTAAAAGGTGTGGTTAAAATAAAGTGCAACCGAAGTTTCCGTAGTTTACTTACTTGAGAAGTTGGTGGGTTAATAGTGGGATCCCGGAACATTATGGTGCTGGTTTGCAAAAATTCAAGGTTATTACTATGGTGGCAATAGCCAAAGGTCGGCATGATTTCGCCATGTTGTAATCCATGGTTTCATGAGCACAGGAGCCAAAGTAAAATGTCGGTACAAGCGTTTCCGATTAAGAGTTAATGTACTGCTTGACATAATATTAGCTGGAACAATAGTTATCGAGCAATACCTAAATAAAAAAAGAACTAAATGTTTTATTCTCGACAGTGCGTGACATGCCTGCTTAGTCATGATCATGGAGACACAACAAGGACTGGTTAATGTAAAAATGACACTAGTTTATAAGCAACATGTGGATCCATGTGTTAAGTGTGCATGAATATGTTTTGTTGTGTTGCTTGCGTTTGTGAACGAGACGTCGCATTTGTGATTGTTTTCGGTCAGGTGTGGGAATAAGAGAAATGAACTCTGCGTATTGGATGACCCACATCCGTGGATTGCGTTAGATCATCCGGAAATGTAAGAAACAGTGAGTTAAGTGAACGGCTAGTCACATCCGCCACGTCAGAGCGTTGTTAAATGAATATTTGTGGCGTTGTATAGAAAAAGAACCTTCGCCAGGCGAAAACCCACCATGTCCTGAAACACTGCCGCCGAACTATTTGCTGGAAGTGGGTAAACCCAAACCAACCAGCTGGCATCACGAAGCGGTTATTTGCCTAGCTGGATGAATGTATTTGTCGTAGTAGATCTGGGCGCTGCATTAGCATGTCGTGAAGTTGTTCGCAGGATACACGGCACTCTTGTCTTCAGAACTGCATTTCACAATACGTAGTGCTTTCAGTGTTTAAACGCTAAACTCCGTTGTCCAGAATCTACTTAGATTCAGTTTGGAAAAATGTAGAGTGCGGCGTCTGAGGCACAAGTAAGTTCATTCTCACAAAATCGGCAACCAAAGCTTTAAACGTCTTCTGGGGAGAAGGATGTGGTTCTGTCCAGGTTCGAATCAGACTGAGGCGGCCTAAAGGAGGGGTGTCCAACACGTGGGCCTCCTGAACCATGCACTCGGACGAATCGACCCTTCGATTTTTCCATAACTTCTCGGCTCATACATACCACCACATGTGGAATACGTAGTACAAGTTCGGCAGCCATGGATGAGGAGAGATATCACCGTCTTGGAGATACCCCAACGCCAGGCAACCAGAGACGTCAAGGGTCGGTATAATTTTGCCGTATAAAGGAAGGCTTCGAGTGCTTGGGGTCTTCAATGGACAATAACAGCGATTGTGCGGAAACCTCATTTTAGCTTACCATATTTTAAGAGATCCCAACCACAGGTTCCGCCATTTGCTAGAGCTCATTCACTAAGCGCAATTCGAGAGGCCACTATATTAAGCTGGCACAGTAGCAAAGTCGTTTAGAATGTCGTCGGAATTGCTTTTCCGTACGAGTTTGCAGAACGTGGAATGCCCTACTGGAATCTGTCATACGTGCGCCCACGCTGGCAGAGTTCAAATCCAGAGTTGATCTCGCAGCCATTTTACTGCACCATCTTACATGACCCATTACCCATGGATAAACACAAATGTCTGTAACAGTTTTCACTGGCGTTCAAAGCCTTGATTTTCTTTCAAGTAATTTACCTCCTGCATGCGTGCACCAGAAGGAGACCCGATGTTTAACAATATCCAATTTGCCGTCGTTCCGCATGGATTTACCTTGGATTTACAGTCTATACTAGGCATACTTCAGTGAGTTCAATGTGTAAACCCACTTTTGCTAACCATTTTTTATGTTTCGAATTGTCACCATTACCTTCCTACGGGAACTGTTAAGCATTAGTTTTTTTATCCGTATAGAAACATTGTTCCATTGGCACACAGGGATAATTTGTGAGATGATTCATCCAGTAAGTGTATTAGTCCCAGGGAGGCGGAAAATAAATTACATAGTTTTCGTACTTCTTCCTATGGGACCGAGTTGGTCTGAAAATGGGGGAAAAAACTTCTACCTACAGCACATCAACCTATGTTTGTTCACAGTTCTAATCGAAACCGTTGTCCGCCGATGCAAACCTACACATGTTTTCATCAACCAGTTCGTTGTCTTTGATTTCCGGGTCTGGGTGTGTAAATCCAAAAAGACTGACGCTTGCTTCAACTTTCTCCCAGCACGTGGTTGGTTCAATGCCATCCAATTAAAGCCATTCAGTTCCTGAAATCGGTTCATTCTTTCCTAAATAATCGACGCAATTGTCGTAGAAACTGGTGATAATATTCATCAAACTGTTTTGATGACAAGACCCGCTTGTTTGAGTTGGGCAATTCGAATCTTCACCTCGTTTGGAACAACCCTGTTTCTGCTAGTGTCCCTGCAATTCTGCAGGAGTTCGGGCATTGCCGACGACACTTTCAGTGCTGAAATATTTTGTTCCTTAAAAGTACAGTAGCGTAGAGAATGACAGACGTTATGTAGAAAGAATGGTCACAGCTCAGGGTAGAGATTTTCACAGAAATACTGTACTTATGTAGGACACTTCTGTCGAGACATAAATAAGAGTTCAAGACCGAAAAGACCTTCTGGGTTATCTCCGCTGCTGGCATAAGTGAAAGCCATCTGGTTTGCTGTATCTTAAAATGCGTTGGTATTCCGCCACTGTAAAATAATAAAATTCCTTAAGTTCTTCAACACGAGCAGTGTAAATGTAAAATTAATAACATATTTTTGCCCCAACCGTTTCAAGGTCAATAAGCCGATAGTCACCTGGCGTTTGCAGTGTGTTGTGGACAATGTGAGCCAAGAGACCAAATACCGCAAGCGTTTCTTTACTAGAAGATTTCAATTTTGCAAATACCTGATGTTGTCCTCTTCTCTAAATGCGACCGAACTGTGTGTTCGTGTCGTCAATACAAAAGCTCACAAGTTTCAGCTCATATTATTTTGTTCAAACACATTCTTTATGAATTGACAAATGGTGTCCGACGTGTCATTACTAAGTGACTGCAGGTCTAAGAACTTGATCTTAATACTCAATGACCGCAAAAAATCTCACAAGGAGTACCAACACCATTACTTCCTCGAGACTTGAGGCGTCTGTGAACATTTGTAGAGGGGTCGCTTCCAAGAATGCCTCGGGGGAGCTCTTCGGAGCTAGCTGAGAGCGGATCGAGAAGGACGGCTAGCGACGAGCCTGGGCCCGGAACTACGGAGCGGGAATATGTGGACAGTGAAAGAAAGCAGACATATACGCTGCTAGCACAGCCCACAGGACCGAGGCCGAGCCGATTGACACCGCCCAGAACAAGCAAGTCGAGAGCTCTCGAACGACTCCTGGCCGATCCAAATCGGGTTCAGAGAAGTAGAGATCGAGTCGAAAACAAGAAGGCGGGTCTTCCAAGTCAGAGCTCCCGAGGCGAAAGGACTGGCTCGTCTCTAACATCCGCACCTGTGTTGCGATGTGGGACGGAAATCTAGTCGATATTCTGTGGCGCTTGAGACCCTCATGTGCCCATTTTCGGTGTGCAATAAACGTCTACCCCCCTGTCGTGTCGTTCTCGCTACACATTGACACGAATTTTACTATCTTGTTTCTCTTGAAGTTTATCTGGCAAACAGGTACAGAACATAAGTTTTATTATTATTATTATTATCAACGCCACACATTCTGTGCGCACACATGGAAGGTTCCGCTCAAACAATTTCTCTACCCACTTCTGATACAATTCCTGGAGTGGAAACCGTGGTCATGAAATGCAGTGTGACAACAGAAGGCACCTTCTGCGGCTGCTAAATTGGCTTACGCGAACCGTAATAAGCGTGGAATAGGATTACGTAACAGTAGCAAAAATGCGGAGCCAATGTCAAGCCGATAATAGGTCAATGACAAATGTTTGCGTTTGCGTGCACAAGGAATATTGGGCGAGATATGGCTGACCTCACCTTGAACCCATTTGGTCCGGGGTTCATTCACACTGGAATTCAAAACCCCCCTCATTCTTACTTATCTAACTAAAGCAGCAGGGATAGTCAGACTAGTGAATTTGTGTGATTTGGCCTCGATAGGTTCAACTTCCTATGCTGAAAATAGCCACAATTTCCGGATTCTGTTTATCACCACAGCATCTGTAGCACATTAGATTATCTAAGTCATGTAGATGAAGTGCTTGGTTACCCTCGTTGAAGCGGTGTTACCCTTAGATGGGAGCTCGAGGCATACATTTTCCCCAGGTGTCGTCAACACCGTTCCTTTCGGCGGTCTGACTTAGCTATGATTCGTGATGAGGCCCTTAGGGTAAAAGACTTCCATGAGTGTTTCGGTTATTGTTCTTACCTCCTCAGTCAGACAGTCGCTCGAACAGATACGCCTGGCATGAGTTAACAAGGTTTTCACCAGGGTACGCTTGTGGCCAATCAGTATGAAACTGGTAAAGCATAGATAGTGACCGGATCATTCTGGTTTCCGTAGACTAATCGCAAAACGAGCCCGGTATATCTTTGGCTGCAACAACTTAATTGTGTGAAGCAACTTAGTTACGAAGCGGCTAACATTGTTTCAGAATTGAATGGCCCCTGAGAAGATACGTTTCGCGCGACCGTGAGCGAAATCCTAGCTCTGTTATGAATAGTCGCTCCAATAAACCTGACCCCAGCGCACTCAAAAACAAACGGTTTACGCCTGACCTGGATCACGGTTGACATCGATGCGTACGACGATGCTGACGGTAAACACTGCTGAAGGTGCAACGTTTAATGCAATATCAGTAAACAATGCCGCCTTTAAACTAATTATCCTTAAGACTGATCACTCGCCCCGGAATGTCGGCTTGTTACGTTAGTGTAAACGATACTGAAGCACAACTTCAGCAAATCGCTCGCCCAGCCTTCACCAGAACTATCCGGTGACCATACGTCTAACACTTGGCACTTGATGCCAAACGCTCCGTCCTTCTATTTGACCACTCCCCGGATAAAGGTTTCGCGTCATTTACGATATCGTGTCAATCACAGTGTTTTCAGGCCCTACTGTAATCCAATTGACTAGCGTTGTAAACTAACCACAGGTTCTCGACTGTTCAGTTTATCGTTGCTCGTCAGTTGCCAGCCCCCTAAGGAATATAATATTTACCCGTTATCACAGCACAACGTAACCTGGTGATGTTTTTGAACAAGAACGCCAGTAAAGACTATCGACACATATATCAGTGAAAGCACAAAATTTTATAAATCAATGAGGTGTATTGCACGAGCATACTTCGCTCTTACATGTTCTACCATTTGTTTACAATGGTGTTGGAACACGCAGCCTGGTGCTTCTGATACAATATGTTCCAGGAACTGGATCCTCCATTCTGTTTTGCTCAGCACACTAGATGGATCCCCTCGGAGCATTTCGGAGTATCGCTGCTGATGGTGGAAGATTTTTACTCCGATGCTTCGGTGACTAGTGACGTATTTTTCAACCATTTCTCCCAGACTATCTGTAGTGTGCGCTCAATAAACTTTGTCTAACTGACATTTTAAAAAGACGCAACAAAAGGCTACGATCCCAGAATTGTACGGTTTGATTTCATTTGCTACGACGATTACCCCGATGCAAAACCGGATAAACGCAATGTGTTTCTCATTATCTGTTTTTGTCCGCATTCGGAGCAAAATTCCTCCACCATCACATGAAACCAACAGTATTCATGAGGTCACACTTGAAGATTTATGGCCTTGGTGGGACACAACGCTTTCACGTAAGCAATCCTCGTGCGGAGAATGAGACAGCATACGTAGCTTTGAGCAATTAATATGTACATTTGTTTCGTAAAAACGAGTTATCTCACCGATTGGAGGTAGCGAATCAATTCTGTTCGAACCACAGCCTTATTTACAGACACGGGAATGCACTACAAAAGTTGCAGTGTGCAATCGCATCACTCAGTACGATTGTTGGGTATACACACACAACAAAAAGGCGGACAACGTCTCATTGCCAAGTACTGGCTTACTTTTGAAGGGCTGCTAGCCTCAAACGTTATAATTGCTTCCGCACTCACACCATCAGTGTTATCCAGCATCAAATTCCTAGCAAAATTGGTTCCGAGAAAGCTACTATCCTTGCGTACACACAGCTTTCCTGGTGAGCATAACCTTCACCCAAAAACGTTACAGGCAGCAGCCATTCACCTAACCCATTCAATTGCCGGACTCTTTCAGAGAAGTCCGTCAGCTCCTACCAATTGCCGTCCGGTAACACTTCTCTCTGCCCTTTCCAAAGCCATGGAGGCGGTAATCGTTGTTGTAATGACGAGCTACTTGGAAAACGTAGGCGAAGCATTATTAGAATAGGGTTGGTAATTTTCTTCGTGAGCAGCAGTTCTAGGTTAGAATTCAAACACATCTGCCCGACCCTACTCGAATGGAGCGCGCCGGTCTTGCGAGAGCCATCCCTCAAAGTTTTGCTTTTCCGGATGACGTTAGAACTTGGTCTGCGATCAAGGGAATGGACGACCACAAGATTCTCCATGTGCGATCTAGATGGGACCTGGCATTGCCCAGTGAGGAATTCACTGCCATTAAATGTGGTCAAGTGACACATTATCCACATCCGCCATAGACTCGTCTATCTCTAGAATATTGGGGCATATGACCTGCAGACAAGCCATCAGGAACTTGACCTCGGTGTGCTGGTGCGAGACGGCTTTGGTTTTTTCGGACAGTCGGAATACAAAAGTGGTAACCAGCACATTGTTAGCTTGTGGATGGCCACTCTAAAGTTTGCATGCATTCATCTTCTCTATGATGCTCCATGCCTACCTGCGTTAACACGTCGAATACGTAATCCAGGCTTGACACGCTTGGCTAAACCGTGACCTTGCAGCGCTTGAAACTAACCATGGTCGAGCAGCGACTAAAAACACTCCGAGTGTTCCGTAGACGCTACAGGTGGCTACGTGGAGACCACATATTAGTCTACCAGATAGGGAACGACCCCACGTACATATTTTGCATCTACTGCAACTCATCCCGATCACCAACTTCACAGGCAATAGCCTGAAACGAAGTCAACAATAGTCGGCTTTTCATTAAGGCTGCACGAACCTCAGCTCATAGCGACTCTGTGATTCCGCCATAAGTAGCCATCGAATGCTTTGGTGCCTACGCTGTTTATGTGCTCAACTACAGTCTGGACGTTAAGAATTCTATCGGACCGGATGAGTTATCAGTACCATTTGCCAGCGGACCAGTTTAGTCGCTAACACATTTGTGACGGAGGATAAGTATATTAACAGAATTGTATTGGAACGATCATCTAGGCTAGTGAAGGATATGTTCAAAATGTCCGCCGGCATTCTGCTTGCAGTGCAGAAACCGCTTGATGCAATTGGCGAGCGCTTTCTCCAATGTATCCCTCGTGCTCGCGCGACATTCTTTTACAATATATTTTTCAAATGGTCCAATGTACGCGGCCTTGTTTTGTACACTCGCCGCTTCAGATAGCCCCATAGAAACAAGTCCATGGGGTTCAAATCTGGTGAGCGAGCAGGCCACTCCATTGGTCCACCGCGTTTGATCCAATGGTGGCCAAATTTGTCGGTGATGTAAGCACGCACCGTTTTAGCAGAATGTGCAGGTGCACCATTCTGCTGCCACCAAATAGTATTGCATGCCCATTCGGCCTCCAGTGGTACAAGGTTACGTATGAGTAGAAGGATTTTGGCGAGTATTTTTGTACGTCGCAGTCAGCCGACAATTCAGATAAGTCAACTACCTATCCGGAAAAGCGCCAGATGCCCGTTTCGCCCTATTGGGGCTCGTCAGTGGTGCGCATCCTTCGGTCCTCTACGGAGGATCGAACCCATGACTAATAGTTGCATGTGCAAAATAGCCCGCTGCTTGCGCAACTGAGCCATGGAGGACGGTAGCCGACCATCACGAATTGTTAGCTAACTGCCATATAGCGCGACATCCACTCGGCTGTCATGCATGCACCTGCCATGCATATGACAGCGGTTGGCCTTCCGGCGTCAGGACTTCCCGGTTACGGCAGCTATGAATCGACATAGCATTTATGGAATCCGTAAGGGCGAATTTGTATTACTTATGAGTGGAAGGATTTTGGCGAGTATTTTTGTTCGTCACAGTCAGCCGACAACTCGGATAAGTCAACTACCTATCCGGAAAAGCACAGACGGGCGTTTCGCCTTATTGGAGCTCGTCAGTGGTGCGGCATCCCTCGGTCCTCTACGGAGGATAGAACTCATGACTGCTAGTGGCACGTGCCAAATATCCTGCTGCTTACGCAACTGAGCCATGGAGGACGGCAGCCGACCATCACGAAATATTAGCAAACTGCTGCCGTAACCCTGAATTCCTAACTCCGGAATGCCAACCGCTCTCATCTGCACGGCAGGTGCCTGCATTACATTGGAGGATGGGTCGGGCTATATCGCATTTACCTAACAATTCGTCATGATCGTCCACCGTCCTCCACGGCTTGGTTGGGTAACAGCGGGCTATTTGTCAAATGCCACTAGCATTCATGTGTTCGATCCTCAGTAGTGGACCGAAGGATGCGCTTCACTGACGAGCCTTTATCGGGCGAAACTGACGTCCGGTGCTTTAATGGGTAGGTAGTGGACTTATCTGAGTTGTCGGCTGACTGCGTCAAACAAAATTGTTTTATGTGTCAGTTGTCATTTTTGGATTCGTTCATATTTTGTCTGCAAATATCTCGTGAATTTATTCCTTCTTCGAAAAGCACGTTTTTCGACCGCGAGGAGAAATTGTTTTAGTCGTATTGAGTCTTATGTCATCAATATTTTTGAAAGGATGCAATGCTACATGTGACAACTTCTTAACACTTGCTACGTTGAGAGTAATTTTCTCCCAAGTGGACAATTATGGTGAGAATTATTCGAGCGAATGAAAGGAAAGTGCCAACGCGTCTGAAGAAATGAAGTGATGAGTTGTTCATTACAGTTATTATTAAGAAGGAACATAATCCCACACTGGCATTCTACCAGTTCAAACGAACTAATATGCTTATTGGTTCCAGTTCCCTACCCATCTACACTTGCATTCACAAAGATGGAAAGGGGCTTGTTACTGCGTTGTTTACAACTCCATGTTATACACTACCAAATGGCAAGAACACTCACTATCAAGTCATCGTTTTTTGCTATACGCAACTTTCGCATGCGCTCCCTTCGTGCGCGCTTTCTTCTGGTCAATCAAATCATCATGAGGACGATGGCCAGTCAAAGTATTCTACAAGCTGCTGAGTTTGGCAGCCGTTAATTCTTTGGTACTTTACAACAGAGTCTTTGAAGAACAATTATCATCCCGCAGATCGTATCTGCTGGGCCTTGCGGAAGAATTGCACGGACCTCAGTATTAAACAAAAGAACGTGACAACTTGACCTATGCAGGAAACCTCAGACTAGTTGGCAATGCCAGATAGGTTACTCTAAAGGCAACAAGTCAAAGAACATGTGTTCTGTAAGTTAAAAGATAGTTCCTGGCACGTGTGGACAAATTAAAAAGTATTCATTTGTTGTAAGTGCAAATCTTCATAAATATTACAATTGTTATCGTTTTAAAATAATAATGGAAGTGCAGTACAATGCATATTCAGAGCCCTGAACATAAATTCGTCTACACTAACCATTCGTATAATCTTCTTGTGGTGTTAGTTGGGTGTGCTAAGTATGGTCCCTAGGCTGATGGATGAAACAGAACGTTTAGGTGGGACGTGCAACCGCTTAATTAAGGCGTTCTACTTCACGGGGGTTAAAAATGTTGGAAGCAAGAACCATTGAAATAAGGAAACTAGTGAAAGGTCACTTTCAACCAGACATGTGAACACCTGGGACCACTATGAATATTGAGGTACCTTCGTGACAGCTTGATCGGTATTAACCCGTTCCAGCGAATGATTCGGCGACAGTGTTGCAGGAACTGATGAGCCTTCGCCTGATAGCGTTCTCCATTTAAACATTGCACGTCCAATTAACAGAGTGTGACGCTGGGATGCAACTTGAAACACTAATGACGCACTGTTTCTAGCCTCTCTAAAGGTCAACATCATTAATGGGTGCGCTTCGAGCCCTGGTTACTTGAGGACAAAAATGCATGTGAAGCAAGCATTCCGTCACCGCCTTTCTACTGGTTGCAAGGCTCTCATTTCGCGATCAAATGCTCAGGGAAGCGATTCCTAAGACAATTACCTGGATCGGCCCTAGCGAGCTGATGGCATCGCGCCCACAGATGAATAACATATGGACTTTACTACCGCTTTCGATTTGCTACGTGTTTTCCGCACTACTTTCCCATTATGTAGTCTTCACTGCCTGTCCACCCATCAGTGAGCCTGAGATTTAACAGGCGCATGGTGAGAAATGGAGCCAGGTAAAAGAGAATTTCATAGAGAGGGCCAAGGTAGGATGTGGAGGCGGTCAAAATTCCTGAAAGTCCGGCTATCCGAGGTGACAGGAGACACACTGACACACGGTTAACTTTCGGGCCAGGTTAAATGAATATGAAATATTGAAGATCAAGATGATACTAATATACGAAAAAG
Source organism: Dicrocoelium dendriticum (assembly GCA_944474145.2). Taxonomy (NCBI): domain Eukaryota; kingdom Metazoa; phylum Platyhelminthes; class Trematoda; order Plagiorchiida; family Dicrocoeliidae; genus Dicrocoelium; species Dicrocoelium dendriticum. Next base: position 190,504,154 of record OX104063.1, on the reverse strand, counting down.
AATCTGGCATCTCATTCTATCAATCTGTCAGTGTTGACACTGGCAGATGGCAAATGTTAAGTCTGAAAAATGTTCGGAGATAGTGAAAGCCAAGACGAGGTGAAGCGGAGTGAAAAAATCTGGATCACATATGTTGTTTCATCAGAGGAATATGTAACAAACTCTTTGGAATATTATGAAATAGAGTACAGCGATGAACCTATTTCCAAACTAACACATGACAGAAAAGAAAATCAGATCAGTAGCCGGTGCAGAACGGTTAGGATAGCCAGTGAAACGAAGTGTATCGAAACATTCTAAAGCCGAGCAACCCGGTAACTCAAGTATATAAAATAAAACAATAAAAATAGAAAAAGTAAAATAAAGGGAACATATAAGTAGGGTCAGCATTTACTGTACAAGTTGCGATCTAAGCCGAGCAGCATTTAGAATACGGTAGATGTGAGGTTCGAGCTTTAAAGTTCTATGAGACCTCTCTCATAAATCTCGCCTTGTTGTTGGTTTGCCCAGTATACGTAATACCTCCTCTACGCTGAGATGGTTGAATACTTGAGCCCGAACTATACAATGTTGTTACAGCTAATGGAATTTTAGCAGCTTATTCCATAACCTTGTATACTTCTGAGAAGGAATTTGGCGTGCAATTTTGTATGTACTCCAGGGACGCAAAAGCTGGATGATGTATTTCTAGTTGCATATTGATGGAAAGTGCCAAGCTGGATATTACCTGGCTCCAAGGAAGTGGTATGCGCTAAATCAAAGAGGGAGATATGTAAGCTTATTTCGTCTCAAACATAGTGGTTCTAGCTTTAGCAGTTTACACCGTTGTTGATCAGTCAATGATGCAAACGAACGTTCTACTATTTCGTCGTAGGTTTTTAAATTTTAAATACTAATGAGCAATATTTTAGGACTGGGCGCGCATAGGCTTTATACATAGCTGTCCTAGAGTATTGCAATAGTAACGCTTTGAAAATACGTGCTATGGTAACTCTCGCTTTGGTGGTGACGTGAGATACCTGTTCAAAAAATTGTAAGATCTTGAGTAGCGAACTCTGAGGTCACGAATTGTTGTGCAGCAGGTAAATGGTTTGTCATCTAGCATCAGTACGTCATTAATAAGTTTGCATTTGAAGAATAGGGCTTTACATTTGCCAACAGAGCATGTCGTTTTCCACTATCGGTACACCGGCTGAAAAGCAAAGAGCTCCATCTGTATTGTTTGAGCCCCGTTTGTTTCACTTATGCTATCAAAAGTAAACCAAACTTTGACATCATCCGCGAAAAGAAAACGTCTGTCATATCGAAGGATTCGGAAATGTCATTTATAAGTAGTGGGAATGGCAGCAAGCCTCAAACCTTATCCTGCATGACGTTGCCGGTTATTAGTATAGGTGAAGATACAGAGTTCTCCACTTTGCTACTTTGGATGCGTGAAGACAAGTAAGATGACATCCATGCTAGTAATGGATTAGCAAACCCATAAGAAGTTAACCTTGTTAGAAGGGATGCATAGTGTGCGCGGTCGAATGCTTATTCCATGTCTAAGAAGAGAATGACCAACGACTGCCCGGAGTCAGCCAACTTGGTTACCTAGTCCAGAAATTCTAAATAGCAAGTTTGAGAAGAACGACACGGAGGAATCCATGTTGCGATCTGTCAATCAGATTTTGTGAATTAAGGAACTCCATGACTATTTCTTTGATTATTCTTCCCATAGTACGAGTTAATATGGAAGTATGTCTAATGGGGCGGTAATTTGCCAGCTCGTGACGTGAACCAACTTTGTGTCAGGGTAGGACGGTGACAAGCTTCCCCTAGTCTTAATTGACAAGATGAATACGTATGGCAGGAAGAGGGAAATATCGGGACCGGCGAGCTTAAGCAAGGCCGGTGGTATACTGACAGGTCCGGTGTGCTTTATGACGGCTATTTGCATTCTACTGCTATACAGGTTGACCGTAACTGTATCTGGTGAGTAGAGACAATTCTTATTGTGCAAAGTAGGCGTCTGTATTAAAGGAGGAGGAGAAATGTTTAGTAAATAACTCACAGAGCTCATCGGAGTCGGTAGTGAGACTGCCGTCTGATGAGGCAATGGTTCTATGTTGCTGACGTGGTGCTTCGCATCTGTCTCTTAATAAGCGATGTAACGTGCTTGCAGATGAGAGCTGCTAGCGCTTGTGACTCTTGTGACATAAACTCCCTTTTATGTCGGTTTTCAAGTTCTTGAGAATTTTATCAGTTTATATGTTTGCACATATATCATTCATCTTCTTAAACATAAAGCGCAAGCGTTTTTATATGCACCGCAACAGCTTTAAGAATGGGATTTTGAGGACGATGCAATGGCTGCTTTCTATATTACACTGGTGTAAGCAGGTCAGTGTAATATGTCAGATGTTGGGTAGGACTCATTATCGGCGATATCTACACAGTATGTAAGGAAAAAGCCATCCCAGCCAAGGAGTCTAATAGTCAGAGAGACGCTGTTCCAGTCCAATTTACGATATGGTCGATGTTGGTGGGCATAGTGAAGGTTCCTTGCTGTTATTTGGGCAACCTTGAAGGTTAGTTGGATGATTTTATGATTGCACTCAGGGAGAGTACTAAGGATCTGTGTTTGCGCATTGGATATACCAAAAGTGCAATACAAGTCTAAAATGGGGCTGCCTGTAGTAGGAGCACATACTTACTATGTATATTCACGGTTAACTACTGAGGAAAGAAAATTCCGATAGTTAGCGGGTGTTGTTCGTTCCTGTTACGAAACAACCGCCATGTTGAGGTCGCCACCTATGACTTTTTGCATAAGAACATCTCAAATGCCCATTAGAACCATTCCGTCAATTGATTTAAGTTGGTCTCGGTAACGCCGAGTGGCATGTAAATGCAATCAACAAGAAAACGACAGCATTTAATCCTAACCTGTATCCAGACCGAGTCCTGCAAGCTGCCTGAAGTGGGAGCATCCAATCTACTCGCTTCTAAAGCATCAGTAACGTACACAACGCAACCGTTACCTCGACCAGTGATACGGCCACTTGCAAAAGTCGTGTAACCAGAAATGACTAGCTCTGTGCACTGCGAACCAAACCATGTTCAATTTACAAGCACAACTTGTGGTCTAGAGAAGGATAATAAGAGTCGTAGATGATGCATCTTGTTCGCCGCCGATCGAGCATTTGTTAGAAGAAGGTTAAATATATCCTTTTGGGATAGCAGACTTGCTGCCTCTTACATCAGCCTGCTGGGGCTAGAAGTATCGAACACTGTATATCCTGAAGATTGTTGATGTTCTCTAGCCATGACGCTTCACAGTTCGCTGTCAATGAAATATTGCCTTATCAGTGAATATGTTGGAAAGAACGCTTATGCTCCCGCCTGAGACAAACTGGGCGTCGTAACCACACTTGTTTCTTGCACCAACGATCAATACTGCAGAGAATAGGCTATGCTGCAACGAGCAGTATTTAGGCGACATAGCCTTTCAAGATTCATTTTTCAAAACGTCACAGTCCATAATTGCAAGGCTAATGGTACGGAATGCCTATTATGCTAAGGTAGGTTTTTGGAAGGTAACACGCAGTCTACAAAAGCGTTAACAATAACCTTTCTGCCTTCAGCTAAGATAACACTAAGCACCTGTTGCACACTCCCTGCTCAGACCATTTACGCCTGCGCAAGCGCAACTGTAACTCGATCGCAGTAGCCCGGTAATGAGGCGCTGTTGTTTCGTCTTTGCACGCCGGACTCCATTCCAGGCAGCCCCACACAACGGAGGTATTGATCGGTGAACTTGCTATGTGGCGTGCCGTAGGTTCACTCCAATACACCCATCCGCGCCTGAGCCAGCGTTTTCATAATGGACGATACTGGCAAGTACACATGTACTCATATACATGAATACGGTCGTGTTACACCCATGTGACCTGGTGAGATATTTTGAAATAGAACAACATGTACTGTTAAACAGTCAGCAATTTACTAAGTGAGCTCTTTGAGCGTTTGGGGGCATTTGCAACGTTCAATATCGTGTAGTATACCCAATTTTATTATATATTGTAAGAAGAAACGCAAGCGGCGCGATCAACGCGAACAATTGTTTTCGGTTTATTCATCATCAGGCTCGTAACATCAATATACCTTGAGAAGAGGAGTTCACACGGAAAAACAGAGCGTAACTATTGATTGAACACAAATTTTTAAATGCAGCGTAACTTGTCATGTGGGCAAGTGACGGAAGGCATGTGAGACCACTGGGTGAGGTCCGATCCATCTTCATTACTGGCTGGCCAGGGTAGTTGTAACACTCGTACATGTTGCTTCTGAATGCATAGGTCTGGTTTTGTCAACCTGATGCATACTGCTTCAGCGGTATAGAGTAGCCGAGCTCCTGAACGATGGTGTATCTGTGATGGAACTCGATAGAGGATTTCAATGGACTTGCGCTTATCAATCAGATGATTGCTGCAGGTCAGATGGTTGGTTCTGGCACTTAACTGAGTTTCTTCTCGTTGGGTGGCGCGCGATGTTGGTAAAGGTTCCTTGATTTAATTTTTATGTGTCTGGCCGTGCGCCCAATGTACCGAGCACCACAGCAGCAGGTGAACCGGCAGACTACCACTGATTGGCGTTGATCAGGCATCTTGTCTTTGAACCTAGGAACACAGAGCGAACTGCATGTAAAAACGACACTCAGTTGAGCTGCATTAAAGGTCTTTCGGCAAGTCTGTACCAGTCGTCGTGTGCAGATTTCCGCCGGTATATCATCTGTAAAGGGGAGTTGGAGAAATGTCTGTTTCTTTTCCACTGTTTGTACTGTTGCTCCTGGGCTACTCCACTTTATATGAACGTCGATGAATGGTACCGGATAACCAATTTAGTGCGCTCTACCTCACAACTGAAAGATTGACCCTTTGTCCCACAGTAACAGAGTAGAAGTATTAGTATTTTCGTAATGGCTGTAATTGTATCTGGGAATTTCAAAAACTATAGTAATATGGCTGTTATTCTTACATCCATTCCAAACTCATGCGCGTTAGTAGTGTTATCGTCCGTGAGGGTTACTATTTGTCCATTGCTTTTGTAGTAGTCCATGAAGATGTGTGAACAAATGCCCGCGTGCAACACCGCGATACGACAACTCGAAACCTGGACCCTTTGTATGTCGACTGATATCTCTACTCGCAGCGGGCGGTGCTCGTCACCATGTTGAATGATTAGGCGAAAGCCATTTAGAAACACTTGTAAGAGCCACACTTCAGCTTGACAGACTGTTCGCATTTTCACTCGCTTGACACCATTATCCGCTGCCTAGATGTCCAACTGGTTCTCTACTAAATTACAGGTGGCGCTTACATCTATTCGTGTCACACTACGTACACATTTTACACACTGCTTTTATTACATTTCTTCTCGAGTGACACTCCGTGACATTTTGCATTATGAGGTCAATGTAGCCTTTCTCTCAAGTGTCTATATACGCACCACTGTACTGCTGCAGCCTTCAGGTAAACGCACCGAGATTCAGACAAGTCATCAAAGTTGATTCCTGAAGAGCGCAAACACGATTTGACCTCCAAATCAAAATATTTGTGCACAGGTAGCATTATTGGCACTGTTGGATTAGTCGAGATATCCTATCACTTAGAACGGACGACAATGATAAAATAAATAGTAGCACAAGACAGACTGCCTGGTGGTTTTACTTACCTATTGAAGCTCGTTCACCTCGGAAAAGGGACGATCTGGGTTACCTTCTGGCATGGATATAGCTGACGGCATTCACAGCACACATCAACGATTACTCATCACCGTCCCACTGTGCTTCTACTTCCTCGTTAAACTGGGCATAACTCTAATTCCCGTTCTTTCACCGCGGAATTTAACTTACCTAAGCTTATAAAAATCAGTGGATGTAATCTCACCATTTCTCTGCTAACCTTTAGAGTTGCTTACTCCATCTTCGTCATCCACTTTTGGTCATCCTTATTTTATCGCTCATGTAAGTCGTGCATAGATATATTTTCACTCTGGGATGAATCAATGCTCATTTGACACACTGTAATATCTTTATTGCACTTGCCTAGAACGGATAAGCCATATCTAACCTACATTTATTGGGCTTATTTAATTCGGTTGTATTTCACGGTTACTTCAAGTGTTGCCCACTTCCCAGTTGTAGTTATCATGACCTATGATATTCTTGCTACTTTCCCAAGTGTAGTCTAGTATGGTGACACAACGAGACGGTTAGCTACGGCATCTTCCTCTTCGTATTATTATTCGGCCGCAATTCACACCACCATGTAAGCTCAATGGTTTTCTTCACCTGGTATGCTACCTACGTTCTACGCCTTGAAATCGATTTGTAGCTTACATGGCCCTAACTTGACCAGCTGCCCATTGCTAACTAGCACGACGCTTAGAGAGGCTGTACATCGCCGGATAAAGATTCAGTCCATCAATGAGCTCATTCGCATTTGACGTGCGCGCGGAGGTTCCGAGCGAATTGTGTTGTCGATACGGATAAATGCTATAGAAGCAGATTGTTGAGTAGGTTTACAGTTCGATTGAAACGTTTGAACCAAATAGTTACCAGCGCCTAGTCGCTTACAGGACGCATAAAGTGTAAACTTTGACATTTGAAACATAATGCTTAACGATTTTCCTCGTGTAACCATGTTGGACTGTGCATCCGAAGGGAGAAAACCACCTTGGAAATTATGTGGCAAGTGAACAAGCCCGACAATTAACTGAGTAGCGATTATCATAACGTTGACAGTTCAAGTTCCGCTCCACAGGTTAGTGATGAGAGTGAGCATAGTTATAGTTCCCATTGTTCTTCAGCTATACTGAGTTTACTGGGGCTTATGAAAACTCAAGTACTAAGCGGATTGAAGGCGGAATCGCAGAGACGCCTACCAGCCGTTGAGTTGGACATGGCGAATCTTCTGTTTAGACTTGGTAAAAGATTAAGCCCAACGGGAGTGTTACATCCGTGTCGTAGGAAAGGAATACGCGCATGGTGACAATCCTGTTAGGAGCAATGAATGACTGCATGCAAGAATTACGATGCAGATCGTTATCATATAGCTTATGGCCACAGCCGCGTACACTGCGGTATGTACAAACGGTTGAATACTTCGATGACAGCCACGCAAGGTCTTAGGCATTTGCAAATCAATGCGAACATTGTTTGCAAAGCCGCACTTTTGACAGTGGTTAGCGGGAATTATTTGATGCAGTACTGTTTTAGTTTTCCTGCCAACAAGGCTGTTAGTGGCAAATATGTGGTAATGCCATATGTCAATGCTTAAGGTTGCGCAAAAATCGTTCTTTGAGAATCCGCACTTATCTCAAGCAGCAGATGTTCGGAATGGTCGGCGACACCGATAGCATGAGATGGATACTCCATCGAATACTTACGCAGTGCAATCTGTCCTATCAGCTACGGAAACCAGACTGGATACAGGAGGCAACACCCAAGTACACCCGTTTTTACTGTACCACTTGTTTATTAATTATTCTATCTGGTAACTGTACTGATGTCAGTTGCGCAAATATTCTTCTATCGCTTTCATTCAGATATGGATACTCAAGATTTCAGGCTGGCAGTTATCTTCACGTCGAACTGTTAACAAAATCATCAACAGCTCGTATTGGGTACTTATTCTCATACATGTGTAATTAGCTGTTAGCCTGACTTCCAAACGAAATGCACACACACTTGTAGTAATATGGTTCATGAGGTTTAATGTGTCACTATACAGTTTGTGGCAGATCACACTTAAGTTTGGACAAACGTATGTGCATGTTTTGTACTCGAACTGCCATTGGACACAAATGACACCAATCCATGTATATATGCATACCGAATGAATTCGACGAGGATACTCTAACCACTTTTGTGCGGCTAACTTACTACACCGAAGCGGCATTATGGCAAACCGAAAATAATGCACATTACCAGGACCTGAAGAAGGTGCGGTTATGACAAATTAATTTTGATTTCAAATGTTGAGAATCCAAATCAAAGTTAGGCGGTGCGGATCCCGTTTACTGATCAATAGGGCGATTGCCCAGTGCAGCAGAATGCATTATTGCATGCAGAATAGAAGCACCATGCATACGCTCCCATTTGATTTACTTATCCAGGCTAATAACCTGACGTATGTGGTGCCTATCAAACGGGCTTTGGCAATTCAGAGGGAAATTTATTTTCTAATGCTAACATCAGCACAGGCACGGATTCCTAGGCAAACAAAGTGGTTCACTTGTTCAAGCAGCGTAGCTTGAAGTGTGAGCACTGATGCAAGTGAATGCCAATCTAGGACCATGACTTTGTATTTGGTAGCGGCAAAAAATATGCCGTATTTTGATGCTTCAAGCGCCAGGCCTTTGTGCTTTGTGTCTCATCAGCAAGCACGACTAATGCCGAAGCTCAAGGCTGACCTCAGCTTCTGTGGTTGGTTCTAGGAAGACATTCCGATGGGCGCAAATGTGTTTGCTCATTAGTTTCGCCGGCTGAGGTGGTCAGCTGAATTGAGTACAGAAGTGTTCAGCATAGCGATATATGCGCCGGTATATCTTTGTGATCGACGTTCCGTCAACCTCGCAAATGACCTCACTGGCACCAGGTCTGTTGTGACCAGTGACCTAAATGACCTGGAGGTGCTTGCAAGTGTTTTCACAGTAAGCTGCTGTTTCCATTGCTGAGGCGCGCTGAGACCACTAAGTTTCACGATAAATGCGTTGGCTTTGCTTAACTTGGCTAAGTACGCGACATATCGCACTGTTATTTGAATTGGACGGGACAGCGCTACGATAAACATGCAATTCCAGTGAGTGTGTGGAAATCCAGTCTCGCAGAGGACACCTTGAGATTCCGTCAATTGAATGACTGGAAGAGAGCATCGCTTCACGCAGGGGACTCTAATGATTTTCGATGTTTCGAGGTAGAGGAATGTATGCGACAAGGACGCTTAATAGGCTGATCGAACAGAGGGGTCAGTTGACCTGTTAGTGTCGAGCGTATGGTGCTTTCGTTTCGAACAACCGCCGAAGCTCATGCAGATGCCATTGTAGAGCAAATTATGAGCTAAATCCAGGTAGTAGACCAAATCGGTCTGCAACCCCGGACGCTGCCTCGCCATCTAAAGCTGATTGCAATGTGAACGAGAACGCCAGGTAAGTACTCGTCTTCTGGAATGTCTAAAGTTCGTACTTGAGAGGAAGGGGCGGTGATCTTCGCACAACGTGAGAAGTCTATCACCGTTGTCATAACGACTCTCATCAAGCGCGTGGCTGCCGCCAAGGTGGCGTTTGCGCGGAATCATGCGACCTATTCGTGCATTGAGATCTCCGGCAAGGGCGATGAAAACTGCGTTTACGTACCATCAATTACACTTTAAAAGCATCTTCCATCGATAACTTATTACCGCACAGTATATGCCTCCGTCTTCATAGTTGTTGCTGGACTTAGATCATAATCACGGACATTGAGTAACATTTTGGTATATGTTTGATGCCAAAGAGCATAATTGTTTGATTTTTTCTACACAACTCAGTGCTACCGGGAATAGCGCAAACGTGGCTTCAACGTACCCAATTCGGATCCTGTCAGTATTCACAGGCTCTCATAACCCCCCACAACCAGCATTTTAACCTCGTTCACCTACGCTTGGAAGTAAATCGTCATGGACCAT
>OX104063.1:190387512-190493946 GCA_944474145.2 Dicrocoelium dendriticum | reverse complement strand
CGTTCAACTTACAGTCTTCAGTAGACGCGGTCACGACAGCAATCACAGAGGGCGTTCTCGATGAAGCAAACGAAGTAACATTTGATTCCTGGTTCAATAAATATGAAGCTATTTTCCTTGTTGAGTTGGCGGCACAAGATGATGCATAGAAAGTTCGGTTGTTGCTGCGTACACTTGGTGCAGTTAAGCATGACGCTATACCAATTTTGTGCTGCCAAAGAATCCAAGGGATTTCCGCTTCGACGAGTCGGTGGAAATGCTGACGTCGATTTTCGGTGGGCAAGCTCTTGTTCAGTATACGTTATAATTGTGTAAAGTTGTTCAAAAGTGATAGCCATGATTTTATAACACATGCTGGAGTTGTGAACCGAGAGTCTGAACGGTACTATGACACCTAATCAGTTCAAAAAGTCTCATATTTGTTTGCGGTCTTCATTCTCATGCCGAGGCTGATGTGCACACACGCATCCTATGCAAGTTAGAGCATAAACTCAAATTGATATTACAGGACATTGCTGCTGAATGCCAGAGTCTGATTAACTTAAAGCATGATACCAAAATGATTGAAAATGCTGACCCCAGGAGTGAACCACACGGCTGTTCGAGGTAAAAAGGTGAGCCATAGACTACCCAAGCAGAAACCCCCTGACCTCATGCTGGAACGGTGGTGGATGGCATTTTGTGCCATTCTGTACTTACAAGAAGCATCTGTGTCAGAAGTGCAAACGTCTGTCGCACAACGTACGACTCCAGGCCTGTGTCTACCCCAAAATTGTACAAGAACTCTACGTCCTAAAAGACGCCGTTTCAGGGTGCAAAGTGAAAAGTATTTCTCCCGACCTGTCACACAGAATTTGCGGGCAAACCAAAGTACCTCACCGTCAAAATTAACAATCTTCTTATATGCTTGCAAATAGATACGGCATCGGACATTGCCACCATTTCTCGATCATCATGGACGAGACTTGGCAAACCTCCACTAAGGCGCACCAATCTGACTGCCCAAAATACATCCGGCGAACCACTGAGGTTAGATGGCGAGTTCACGTGACATTAAATTCGAAGATCTGTGCCTCCGTGGAACCATCTACTTAGTTTCTTGTGTCAACATTAATCTTCTTGGTATTGATCAGCTTGATATATAGAGTTTGCTTAATGTACCACTGAATAATGTATCTTCTGCAACGAACGCCATGGTGCATCATACAGCCATGCCACCTATTCCAAGTTGGACTATTGCTGAACAATTTTAGACGAAGTATGCTTGTGTATTCCAACATGAACTTGGACATCGCAGCAAGATGCAGGCAAAGCTTACTCTGTTACCTGGTGCTGCACCAGTGTTTCGACCCAAGCGCCCGGTCCCGTATGCATCAAAAGTACTTGTTGAACATGAGCTTAACCGATTGCAGCAAATTGGTGTGATTCAGCCAAGAAATTTCTCACCATGGGCTGCCCCAATCGTTGTGATTAAGAAGTCGAACGGTTCTATTCGCCGGTATGCGGATTTTGCAACTGGTGTGAATGATGCATTGCAACCCCATCAGTATCCAGTTCCACTTCCTGACAACCTGTTCGCCAAGCTGAATGGTGGTAAATATTGCGCGACGTTGGATCTGGCGGATGCTTGTTTACAACTAGAAGTTGAACCTGAAAGTAGAAGGTTTCTCACGATCAACACTGATCGTGGTCCGTACCAATACAATCATCTGCCATTTGGAGTTAAAATGGCACCCGCAATTTTGCAGCAAGTCATGGATGGCATGTTGACTGGGGTAAGTAGAGCTGCAGCCTATCTGGATGACATCATCATAATGGACACCACATGACCAATTATTTCAACGACTGGATGACGTGATGATGCGAATCAAAGATTATGGATTCCGTTTACGTGTAGATAAATGCAATTCTTCTTGAAATCCATTAAGTCCCTGGGATTTGTGATTAATGAACGAGGCCGACTTCCCGACTCCGAGAACATTGAGGTAATAGATCTACTGCCTACACTAACGGATGTCACAACTCTGAGATCGTTCCTCGGAATGGTAAGTCACTGTAGCGAGTTTCTACCACCTATGCATCGTCTACGCCAACCCTTGAATCATCTGCTAATGAAAGATGTCGAATGGAAATGGTCCAGGCAGTGTCAACAAGCATTCGAGAAGTTGAAATCTCTGCTGAAACCAGACCTATTGCTTACTCATTACAATGCAAATCTACATATCATCCTGGCTACAGACGCTTGGAGCTATGGAATTGGTGCAGTCATTTCACACCGCTTTCCAGACGGTTCAGAAAAGGCTGTGGCGCATGTGATACGTGCCCTGACCACCTCTGAGAAGAACTGCAGTCAAATCCAGAAAGAAGCTCCCACTATTTTTTTGCTATTCAGAAATGCCACAAAATGATTTACGGTTGGCGTTTCACATTAGTGACGCAACACAAAACCTTACTCGCTATTTTGGATCAAAGAAGGGTATTCCGGTATACACGGCCAGTCGCTTCAGAGATGGGCCACCTTGCTCTTGGGATGCGATGTCAACATGAGTTATTCGTCAACTGACTCAGTTGGGCAAGCGGACGCCCTGTCCAGATTAATCGATAGTAGTTGACGTGAGCCTGAGGATGTCTTTTTTGCTTCAATCACAACCGACACATATCTGTGTCATATCTGTGCCACATGATACGCGATGTCGTGAATAGCTTAGCGATAAACGCAAGAATGATTCAGCAAGCCACGAACCCAGATGCATTGCTACAGGAAGTATTGACATATACGATGCAAGGCTGGCCAAGGCAATGTCATGACGACCTTGCTCGTATTGCCTCATCAAACCCGAAACATTTCTTCGCGTATGTCAAAAAGCGAACCAAAATGAACTCGTGCATCCCAGCGTTGTTTGGCCCTGACGGCACTGCTGCTATCACGGATCACGGAAAAGCTTGTTTGCTCGGAGGACAGTATGCTGGGCTTTATGTTCAAGAGTCACAGCCGCAGCATATCAGCCTTCAGACAAACATTTCTGAGGGCTCCCACTTGGAGGTGGTTTCTACGAGTTAGCTGACGAACTTTGCCGTCCGATTAGGCTACTTTTGTGAGGTCTCTACGAGGCTGTTATCTACCCAAGGATTGGAAGGAGGCTATTGTTTGTCCCACTTTTAAGAAAGGTGATAAGCACCTCCTTGATAACTATAGACCCGTCAGTTTGACGAGGTTGCTGGTCAGTTTGTTGGAAAAGCTCGTGAGGAATGCATTTGAAGGACACTAGAAAGCGTTTGAGTTGCTTACTCCCTCTCATCACGGCTTACGTTACAGCTATTTTTGCCTTACTAACTTGGTAACGGCTCGTAAACACTGAGCCGAAGCGGTTGATTACGGGTACGCAGTGGACTTGCTGTTCACTGACTTTTCCAAAGCTTTTAACACCCATCCACATTCGCGCCTTTTATACATGCTGAACTCCTACGGTATTTCTGGACCAGTCTTACGATGGATTTCAACTTTCCTAATCAGACGAGAAATGTGTGTGCGAGTGGGTTCAAGCCTGTCCTTCCGCCAATGTTCTCAGTGGCTTTCCGCAAGGTTCAGTCATTGGTCCCCGTTCTCTTCATTGTATGCGTTAATGACCTACCTGATGAATTGGGTGTGCCATCTGTAATGTTTGCGGATGATTGAAACTCTGGTTCAAGATAGACGATTCGATTGGTCCACTGACCCTACAGAGGGCTCTAGATAGACTTTGGGACTGGTCAATTTGGTGGCAGTTGCCCATTACTTTAGCGAAATGTTCAGCTTCACGCGTTGGTCCGAATGACCCGCCGACGCGTTATTTGCTTGGCGGCAACGAGGTACCGCGAGTTCAACTCCAAGCTGATCTCGGTGTTTTGCTGTCATCAGACTTTAAGTCCAGTGAACACTGGACGCCAGCTGCTCACAAAGGTTCCAACATGTGGGTGATCGGCAGGTTATTCGGGATCATGACCACCGAAATGTTCGTTAGACTATTTTCGGCTTTTGTAAGGGCACACTTGGAATACTGCGTCCAGGCTTGTCCTCCATGCCTGGTTCGTGATAAGATGACAGTTGAACGAGTCCTGCGGTCCGGGACGAAAATGGTGCACGGATTAAAGAAGTTGACGTACTCGGAAAGGCTACGTAAGTGAACTATGTTTTTCATGTATTACAGGCGGCTTCGGGGCGGCTTCGGGGCGGCTTGGTCCACACATATCGTATAATGTTGGGTCAGATTGGTCTTGACTTGACTGGACTGTTTCGCCCAACTCGAGCGCCTACCCTTCGTGGCCACCCATTAAAGTTGCACAAACCCCGGTCTGACCGGGTTTGGGCGGCATTTCAAGTATCGAGTAGGATCATAGCTTATTGGAACGCACTGCAAGCAGTTGTCGTGATGGCACCGACGGTGAAAGAGGTCGAGTATCGACTTGACGCTCTCGGTCTACAGTTTAAAGTCTTTTCGTTCATATCTTAAACTTAACTCGTCTACTAAGGCCTACGCTTCTTTAACGCATTTTAACTTACATCTTATTGTTGTTTATGAAATGCGATAAGCTTGTCTTCTCCTCTGTTTCCTTTCCTTTACTGAGACTACTTTTTTCGTTTATTCTCCACGTGGCCAGCACAGCGGGGACTGCTAGTGCAGTGCACTTGGGCACTCTTTGGTTGACCATGTAAATTTTCTGTGTGTGTATTTTGCTCTCCTTTGACACATCAAGGCACCGGTTTCCCTGTTGGATCAACAACGTAGTGGGTTTAAGGTAATCCTCAAACAAAGCAGTCCCCGTCTATTTAAGTGAACTTTGGTCTTTCGATCACGAGGACCGTAGCTGATGCAAATAGAAATTGGGTGTTGCCCGCCCGAAAACACTGCACTACTATGACGCGTTTCGATGTTATCACATCTCATCAGATAGAGTTAGCAGGCATCGAACCCGGGACGATCAGGATGGGAGCGCTACCCATAAGCCAGTGCGTCGAAAAGCGTCATAGTAGTGCAACTTTTTCGGGCGGACACCACTCAATCTCTATTTGCAGTCCCCGTCTAATACAGTTCGCTGAAGCCTCGGCGATTCGCCGGTTGAAACCAAGTTTGTAAAACAAAAGGACTTCCTGACTAGCCTCGCCCTACCCTGGTGAGGCTAGGGCCGTATTTCCTCCGACCGGGTCACATGACCTCACCGATTTTCGACCACGTTAAATTTTCGCCTATAACATTGCAACTTGATCTTCCTTGCCATATAGATTATATGTTCCACAAATTGTTTGTAAACAGCTGGGAACACACGAAATTACTGAATTCAGTATATCCTGTTAAAATGTGAATTCTTATTGCTCTTTTGAAAATCGTGTCAATTGGACGAACCGCATGTGCACTGGGCGAGTTTGAGCGCGAATGTATTCAACTACATTCAGTAAGCGCAGAAAAACACTCTTAGGCACACCTCACGCTAATTAGAGGAAGCTACTATACAATATATTGGCAGAAATCATATCGCTCACGCATGCTATGAGAACATGTATGCAAAAATCTCGCTAATTAGATGAACGGCCTGTGCAATATTCCACGCAGAATCGGGCACCGATTATCATCTCTCCTCACGCAATGAGAAGAAGATTTGTGCACATATGTTAATTGGATAAATAGCCTGTGTTGTGTATGAGCGGCTTAGATTATCTGCAACCAGTACGCGGAGCGTCACCCCTCTCCTGTCGACAAGCTCATGTCCAATCAAGCACTCCATTCCAGTTCATCGGCTTCCATTTGGAGCCCTTGATCCTCCTTCAGATTGGCATGCCTCAATGTACGCACATTACTACAGATCAGTCAACAGGCAGCATTTGCCCGAACATTAGAGCCCCACTCGATCGATATCTGCTGCTTATCGGAGACCCGCCTGCAAGACTCGAGCTCCGTGTTCAATCTGCTAGCCCCTTCAGGTGACGCAAGCAGTGTTTTCTCATTGCGCCTATCCGGTGACGATGCAGCTTCGAGCACGGGCTAAGCTGGTGTTGGTATTGCCCTGAGTCCCCGGGTTGAAGCTGCTCTGGTTGATTGGATTCCAACCAGTAGCCGGATGTGTGCGGTCCGATTGGCTGGCTCGTTCAAAACTTCAAAGTCGCGCGGGATTAATAGGTTTCGATTCATCCTCGCTGACTAAGCACCCAAAAACTGTAGCGATGATTCGGTAAAGAACGACTTTTACCGCCAACTTACCCAGCCCCTTAGCCATAGAAGCAACACGGACACTGTTGTGCTGGCTTGGCATTTGAACGCGCAAGTTGGAAATCTGTCCACTGATGAAATGCATTTGGGTGGTCAGCACGGTGTAGGCCCCCGTAATCATAACGGTGAGCGGTTACTTCATTTGTGTGAGGATGCTTGCTTATTTCTTGGGAGCACTAATTTCAGACACAGCAACTGCCGAAGGGTGACTTGGCGCCCACCGGCCTCGAACCAGCTATGGACGCAAATCGATCACATTGCGATAAGTTACCGCTGGAGAGGCTGCTTCCAGAACTGTCGCTCGACTTGGAGCACTTGTGTGGACACCGATCATGCACTTGTATGGGCTGACATGCGGATGCATTTTGGCGGACGCCCACGACGACGTTGTGAACGCATTGACACCAGCCAACTGACAAAGCCGACTGTTCTGAATGCGTATCGAAGTACTCTGACATGCGAGTTGAGTAAGCGCTCACTGAAGACAATTGATGGTCGCAAGTCACATGTTAACCAAACCTTACTAGCATCAGGCAAATCCTCATG
Source organism: Dicrocoelium dendriticum (assembly GCA_944474145.2). Taxonomy (NCBI): domain Eukaryota; kingdom Metazoa; phylum Platyhelminthes; class Trematoda; order Plagiorchiida; family Dicrocoeliidae; genus Dicrocoelium; species Dicrocoelium dendriticum. Next base: position 190,487,158 of record OX104063.1, on the reverse strand, counting down.
TGGTATGTCTAATAGCCAACATGGTTATTGGGTCTCTTCGCAGTCTCTGGAACTTATCGATGCTCGCCGGTATATCCCGGCTGGAAGCGAGCACAATGAAACTCGCAAAGAGCTCCGGGCAAAACTCCGCGCTAGCCTGAAGAGAGACCGCGAATCTTGGTGGTCTCATCGTGCATCAGAGATGGAAGTGACCACTGCCCTTGGCAATGATCAAAAGTTATTTCGTCTGATACGGGAAACGGGCAACAGGAAACCTGGTGTTAGTGAAACTATACGTGATGGGAGTGGACTGCCTATCCACAATTTGTCAAAACGCTTGGAGAAGTGGGGCTGAGAATTTTGAAAAGCAATTTAATCAGCCAGAATTGTTCGATTCTTCGCCGGCCAGTGATCGCCCTGCTCCGTGGGCTGTCCCTTTGGATCCACCCTCTCGCTCAGAAGTCGAAGGTGAGATCGGAACGTTAATGTTGAACAAAGCCGCGGGATCAGATGATCTTCCTCTAGTCCTCATAAAATTCGGAGACTCTGCACTTGTTGATGCTTTATATGAATTACTAGTGAAACTGTGGGAGCACGAGACTGTCCCAACCGACTGAAGCCGCTCCGTTATTGTTCCCATCTTTAAAAGAGGCTGGCGTTTGGAATGCGGCAACCATAGAGGAATTAGTCTGATCTCCATCGTCTCCAAATTACTCGCCTCCATAATCCTTCAGAGACTGACTGGCGCTCGTGAAAGCCAGATTCGTGAGGAGCAAGCCGGGTTTCGTCGGGGTCGTGGCTGCATCGACCACATCTTTACCTTGCGTCAGTTGGAGCACCGTCACACATATTGGCGGCCCACCGTAGTCGTGTTCCTCGACATCAAAGGTGCCTTCGATTCGGTTGATCGATGTGCCCTTTGGAATTGTCTATTCAGGAAAAGTGTGCTCGAGAAGTATGTAAGTCTTATCCGAGCATTATACTCACGTAGCACGAACAGGGTGAGGGCTTACGGCATGCTGTCGTCGCCCTTTACTATCTCTAGCGGTGTGAGACAAGGATGCCCGCTGTCACCTTTCTTTTTCAACCTCGCTATTGACGAAATTATGGAGATTGCATTTACAGGACATGACTTGGAAGGTGTGGAGCTACTCAGAGGAGAAGGACTTCTCGACTTGGAGTATGCGGACGACATTGCCCTCATCTGTGACAGCTCCCAGACTTGCCAAGGCGCGCTGGACAGATTAGCACTGGCTGTCAGCCGCTTCGCGATTTGCTTTGCATCATCGAAATGCAAAGCGTTCCTCAAAGATTGGCAGGGATCGCCTCCTGCGCTGACCCTTGGTGGGGATCAGCTAGAAGTCGTACAAAAATATAACTACTTGGGAAGTTGTATCCTCCTTGGTGGGATTGAAGATGAGGTCAAGAACCGTATAGCAAAAGCTCGAAGTGCTTTTGCTAACCTTGGCCACCTATGGCGGCGGCGCGACATTACTCTCGCCCCGAAGGTTAGAGTGTACAATGCAGCGGTACGTTCGACCTTACTGTACGGTTGCGAAACCTGGCCCCTAAGATGGACGGACATGAAGAGGCGAGTTACGTTCGACCATCTTTGCCTTCGCAATTTAGCTCAAATCTGGTGGGAACACCGCGTGAGTAACGAGCTTGTTCGACGCCTTGCTTACGGCACAGGAAAAGGAACTGAACCGCTCAGCACCGTCATTTCACGCACCAGGCTCCGGTGGCTGGGCCACGTGTTGCGCATGCCAGCCCATCGACTTCCACGACGTGTGTTGTTTGCTCACCGGGGATGTGGATGGAAGAAGAGGAGGGGCGACCAAGCGATGACTTGGTCAAGAGGAATGAAGGCCCACACTTCTGTGCTGGCCTCGGTTGGAGCTTCACGGCTAAATGGTTGGCGTCCAAAAGACGGTGAACACGTTTGGCCGGATACACTTGCTGACATGGCAAGAAGCCGACCTCAGTGGCGTTCTTGCTGTGAGTATCTTTATGCCTCCACATCCCATTTAGCCTCCTCCTTCACCTATGATCTCATTTCGTAGCATAAAACATAATATATTTTCTTTTTGCCTAGTAGCCGGCTGGTAGCTTACCGGAACGATGCCTATCCGTTGCTGGTAGCTCAGCTGGCACGCAACTTTTGTATCTATTTTCCTTTTCCATTTATGTATTGCGGCAAGTAGCTGAGGTATTTCCCACCTCTAGCTGACGTGTATAACGATGACGACGATGGAAGGAAATGCAGTAGGTGGTAGTGGTACTAGCAGTGAGTAGGAGTAGGTAGTAGTACTTGTAGTATTACCATTAGCAGTAGCAATAGAAGTTAGTCGTAATAGTTAGTCGTAGCAGTGGTAGGTTGTAGCTTACTACTACTAATACTACTACTATAACAAATACTACTAGCACTATATTACTACTACTAATACTAGTATTAGCAGTAGTAAAGGCAGTAGTAGTAGTTGTTGTCGTTGTCGTTGTTGACGTTGTTGTTGTTGTACAAGTAGCAGTAGTAGTCTTAGTAGTAGAACTAGTTCGCGGCTGTTCGTAGTTGTTGGTAGTATTCGTTATAGACGTTAATCGCTGAAGTAGGAGGTTTAGTAGCTGTAGTGGGTAGTAGTGGTCTCAGAAAGTATGGATAATATTGCGTAGTTACCACAAATACTAGTATTAATACTTTCTGCTATAGATTAGAAGGAATATTATGTAGAATTATATTTTAGGTGATTGAGGTTGTGGTAGTAATCGTATTAGTAGAAAAAGTGGTTTGTATAAGTAGTAGCATTGGTGGTAGCAGTAACTATAAGTCAGTAGTAGTATGTAAAAGTAGATAGTAATAATATTAATACGAAGTAAGGGGCAGTAGTAGTAGTACTATCATTAGGGGTTTCGGTTTAGTAGTAGTAGTAGTATTAGAAGCAGTATTTGTAGTAGCATTAGCAGTAAGGATAGTAATATGAGTGGTATTGGCAATATTTGTGGTAGAAGTAGTAACGGATATTTGGCTTTCTCCCCGACTCAGAGTCGGTATTGCATAAGCCCTACATCTATTTTGCAAGATCTGCAAGATCACGTGCAATGTCGTTTGCACTATTATATTGCATGACTTTACTTTAATTGGCGAGATTTGTGCGAATAATTATTGCTCACTTCGACTACTGAGATAATACTGAGCCGCCTCAACTAGCACCGGCGGTTTATGTAATTAACCTGATGTGTACGGAAATGTGTGCTTGTGGACAATCACTGCAGCTGAAATTATATTGCATGGAAGCTTCTTATAACTGGAGAGATGTGTCCATACGCTTGCTAAAAGAAACTGTGTAGTACTCTGATTCGCATAGAGCGCAGGCAGTTTGTTCAATTAGCGTGGTGTGCACATAAAGGTACTTTCAGCTCGTCCTGAGGGTGTGGGATATTGTATTGGTGGTCCACAAATTCGCACATAGCACGTAGTATAGCGCAATTCGTGTCGCTCTCCTTTCAGTGACTCGGAACTGAATATCCCTTGCCGGATCAAACGAATGGCAACATGTGCACGTGCAACAGCTACAGCTAAGCGAAATAAGCAAAGCTCGACGCAATCGGAGTAACGAAGTGTATTAATCGCGTGTATCGACGATAGCACTTGGCGCTTCATACATTGCATAGTCGGATTAACTAAATTTGTGAGCTCAGTACATAAGTACAAGGTCATCCTCACACACGCGTGACGTGCGTGCTCCTGGTTCATTTGGATTTTTCCCCTCTATCCTCTCTCCATCTTCTCGTAGCGTTGTCGCTGTACGCTCATTCGAACCGGATTTACCAGCTCTACACAGTGATCCATCATACGTGGAAATAGCTTTTACGATTAGAGACTGTGCCATCACTAAGCGTTTTCACTGGCATCTGTGATTAAGCGCAAGCGTTTAATTCAATTATATTGAGCCGATTGCCTTTCTGTGTGACAACACTCGATACAAAATTCTCGAGGCAGGCCGAAAAGCCTAAGCTTATTCCGATCCAGTGTTTCTCAACACAGCTGTGAAGGAATCTGTGCTCTGTGTCTGTCAATCTGTGTTCAGCGCTCTGTTCAGGTGCCAGTCACTCTCCATTATTTGTGACATTCTCAGCCAGTGCGGCTGCATAACCCATCATACGGACCGCGCGACCACGCCGACCGCTCATTTTACCTTGCAACCACCACGCTCGCCTGACCGATGTGCGCCGCTCTCAAAGCTGTAAAAGTAAAGGACGCTAACCAACTTACTGGGTCAGGTAACGACACCAAATTGAATGGCAGAAAGGCGAAACCGAAGAGACTCCAAGCGAAAGGCATTTACGGGTTAGGAGAATGTCATCGAGTAGTAAAAATCGATCTGGCTTGTTCGCACTGTTTGGAATGGTACCATACGAAATGTGCAAATGTGTCCTAACAGCAGTTACGGGAGCGAAATAACTCCCAAGATGCATTTTGGTTCTGTACTGCGTGTTCCACTATCTCCCTCGTTAAATGCTTGATTAGCCTAGCTGAGAAATGCGACCGGTTAACCGCAGAAGTAGAGCAGAGGATAAACAATAAGATTACTTCAATGGAAGCGAGTATGGACCACAGAAGCATAGCGGCTTCTAAGCAACGGAATGCTGAACAATCCGCTTCCCCTGAGCCGCAATCAGCCACTTCACCATCTCCCTTGTCTTCTCCAACTTTGGTAGAACGCCGGGCGAAAACTGACCTTACATCCGAGAATCAAACAATACACACGTCAACGAAAATCAGGCACCATACTAAACGTCTGGTTAAGCAAATTCCACTAAACATGACATCTAGCATTAACAAGGATGAAGCAGCCAAACACCAACCCTTGGTACCTGTAGCTCAAATATCGCTTGTCGAGACTAAGTCTCTCAGAACATCGGTTACATATGCAGGGACTCCTGCAAGGGTCCACCGAGAGGCCGCGGTTGCCTCCTCTTCCATCGTAAAAACCGTTATAGCAAATAAAGGAGACAAAAAGCAAACAATCAACACATGTCAACAAGTCAGGACAAACGAGTACCATTCCATGTAGATCAACGAAAAAGGGATCCAACAACAGTTCTCGGACTGTTATATGCTCAAATGGCCTTGAATCTACCGCCGTCACATTGCGGGATAAGTTATCAGACGATCAAGATCAATGGAACTCATTGTGTATGCAGATGAGTATCAAAGCCAAGCCCACAAACTTGTTACGAATTACTCGTCATCCAAACTCGCCACACTATGGTGAACCCAGACTTATTCGAGTAACTCTAGAATCCTCTACCGATGTAGAAAACGTTTTGCTCTCCGCAAGTGCGCTAAAACACGAATCCTGGGGAACATGTATCTATCCTGATGTCGCTTGGAGCGCGCGACAACCAAAAGGAAACACCGACGAGGGGCACAGCAAGCAAAACCGCCTAAACACAATCTTCATACATGGCGCGCCAGAACATCCTTCTAACGATCTTCAAGAGACCGGAAAGCACGATTTAGAACAGTAGCGGTTCATTCGCGAAACACTTTCTATGGATAATGTTGTGGCACTATCGCTCACCAGGATACCACTCTCACCAAAGTATAGAGGATGCGGCCCTAGAATCCTAAAACTTGTGGTCCAGTCAGAGCAACAAGCAAAGGAGGTTTTAGATCGATGGCGGAAAATTCGGAAACATTTTCCTTCCGAACTTCTGTTAAAGGTCGAAAACTCTTTGCACAGCTCAAATATTAAAGCAACTGAAGCAGCAAGCATACCGACGAATGTGCAGAAGCGTAACTTGACTACCGCTTTAATCGACTCTGACGTATGTTTAAACAAAGGTTGCGACGCACCTTGGCCGAATCAAGTTGCAAACGGGGTATCATTGACCCATCAAAAAAACGAGTAACTGCCGACCTCCTCTCCGTCAGCAATATCCCACACATGACCGTTTCACCCCTCTGTGAGATCCTAGAGACCGAGAAACTGGCCTGCTTGTATACAAATGCTCAGGGTCTTTCTAACAAACTGGCTGAACTGAAAGATCGCCAAGCTTCCGGCTCGTATGATGTCATTGGTATCACCGAGACATGGTTGCACACGGGAATGACGAACGCTGAAGTTTCTCTACCCGGCATGTCGCTGATCCGGGACGACAGGCTCACAAAAAGAGGAGCGGTAATCCTGTATTACCGAAACGATTTACAGTGCGAAGCCGTGGAGGATTCAGACTCGCAGTTCCCCGACTCTCTTTGATGCCGGTTGTATTTAAAAGGCAGGGACGCTTGCCTTATTGTCTTGGTGTACCACGCCTCTAACTCAACACTCGAAACCGACTACCACCTAGCGGCTGCTTTAAGGTGCAGTTTACAACAAAAGTATACTCACATTCTTATCATGGGTGATTTCAACGAGCATTGTTTAGAGGCCCCTGCCACGATCGAAGAACAATTCAAAACCGATTTACAAGATCTAGTAACTACTGTTCCTCTTTACGACCACATCACTTTGCCCACTCGGTTCAGAACTTGTAATAGGCCATCTGTGCTGGATCTTGTGCTTACCAACGAGGAGCATATGATTGATGCGTTGGTTTTAGACTGCCCGTTGGGTCGCAGTGATCACGCCGTGATCGGTTTCAACTTCGTCTGCTATGCAGAATATCTGAATGATAACGATGAGACTGTGCGAACCATCACAAGGTACGACCGACTCGCCCAGCAAGTCAGCGCCACAACATGGTCTTTCCTCGAAGAAGAACCCCAGGAAGTCGCCTGGTTCGAGTTCGTCAACAAATTCAGTCAGCTGATTGCACAGGCTTCAGAGCTAAAAGCTTGCAATAAGTGCAAATCAGTTTCTTTTGTTAGGAGCGAAACTCTAAAATGCATGACAGTACGTAACGCAGCATGGCGAGTGTACAGAGAAGCTCCAGCACCAGAAACTTGGGACAACTACGTAGCCCGACGTAACCACTGCACTAAACTGTTAAGAGAAGACAAAGCCGCCTACCAGCAGAACATCGCAAAAACCTTCAGTGTCAACCACAAACTGCTGTACATGCACGTTAATAGCCTACGAAAGGTGAGGCAAGGATTTCTTCAACTCAAGACGGCTGATGGCCCAACAAGAACGGCCATGGAAGCTGCGAACGCGCTGCGCATACGATACGCCCCCACGTTTCAAGGAGTCTTGCCACCAAGCGATCTACCAAGCTTTGCCTCCTGCTCGCCAGGACTAACTCACCTCAATTTTATCGCAGAGGCTGTATTGCAAAAGCTGACTTCTCTACGCAAACACAGCTCGCCGGGTGTAGACAACATTCGTCCAGAGGCATTGGGAGCAGCAGCAAGCCAACTGGAAGGACACTTAGCTCAGTTTTTCCATCGCTGCTCAGACCAGAACCAAGTTCCCGCCACGTAGAAGCTTGGAATAATAACCCCGATTCACAAAGGTGGAAGCAGAACTGATCCCTCCAACTACCGCCTAGTAACCCTTCTTCCTATACTCTCCAAGGTCATGGAATCCATAGTTGCCGATGCACTTGTGTGCTATCGGGAAAACTGCAACCTCATCACTCCTGAACAGCACGGTTTCCGTCGGCACCGGTCATGTTCAACGAATTTAATAATTGCACGCATTAGTTGGACCGAGGCAACTGACGCTGGAGAAGATGTCGATGCGATCTACCTGGATTTTTCCAAGGCTTTCGATCGTCTAGACCATCGGATACTACTATCCAAGCTGCAGCATTACGGGATCGGAGACCCACTTTTAAGCTGGATCGACAACTTTCTATTTCAACTGCAATTAGTGGTCAGAGTTCGGAGTTCTTTATCGGACCCCATACAAGTGGAGTGTGGTGTGTCGCAAGGCTCAGTTCTAGGTCCACGTTTGTTTTTGGTGTTTATTAATGACCTTGCACAGGGAATCGTTCTATGTATCTTGATGTTTGCCGACGATATCAAGATCTGGCACAGGATCCAGGCGAACGCCGACCAATATGTGCTTCAGCGTGATTTAGACACAGTGTATCAATGGTCGACCCTAAACTTATTGCATTTCAATGTCAGTAAATGCAAGGTGCTTTCCATCCGACATCAGAGCAGCTACTCATACCGACTCGGAACGGATGTACTGCAACAATCAACTCTCGAACGTGACTTGGGTGTCCTGGTTCAAGATGACTTGGGTTGCTCCAGGCAATCCGAAAAGGCCTCGAAGACCGGAAACCAACACGTCGGGCTGTTGAGGCGGGCGTTTGCACGAATAAACAGCTCCATATTTCAACAAATGCGCAGTGCGTATGTTCGCCCCCATGTCGAATATGCAATTCAAGCCTGGCATCCATAGCTGAAACACGACCTTAATGCACTGGAGCAGCCACAACGCCGGACATCTAAGAACGTAATTGGAGTGCGCAATCATTCTTACCAGGAGAGGCTGCGAAGACGGTTTGTTCAGTGGAAGCTATCGCAGACTACGAGGCGACCTTATTATGGCGTGCTTAATTCTGCGAGACCCACATCATGTGTGCCGCGCTTTACTGCAACTCAGCAGCAATACAAACCTGAGGGGCCACTCATTAAAACTCGCAGAACAATACAGTCGTCTGGAGCGCCGCAGAAATTTCTTTTCCATTCGTGTCTGTCACCCGTGGAATGCTCTCCAAGAATCGGTTGTCTCTGCACCGACACTAACAGCATTTAAAAGACGGTTGGAAGATGCACTCATCCATGCACTTTGTTACTTAACACTACGTCTCCGTCCTACACCTGGAGTTTACAATGGAATTATTTGTTGTTAACTGTGGGTGCTGTGAATCTAAGAGGACCGCAGGACTACAGCGAAGCAAACGATAAGTCCTTATTTTCATATTTAAAGTATTGACTATTTTACTATCCTTATTATCCTTATTGTTGTGTTGATATCCCCTGCAACTATCCAACGGGGCTTGTAAAGCAATGCTTCTTAACCCGTATAAATTCATTGTTCATTGGTGTTTTTATCGGGGGAATTAATAGTGGCTTGCAAAAGTCCTTCCTCTAATTGGCGAGATGCATGCAATGTATTATGCAATGTAATAGCTGCTATCATCATGGCTTATTTAAACTTCACATTCTCCTAAAATACTATTTTCTCGCCAATTGTATGAACCGCCTATGCAATATTTCGCGTTTAATCAAGAATGACTTTCCTTCGCTCAGCGCGCGCTGAGAAGTACTGAGAAGTACATTCATGCACACATTACGTTTATTGGGTAAACCGCCTGAGCTATGTGCAAATGAGTGCAGCTCTACACTTAACAAGCGCAGATCATGCTATGCAATATAATAGAAACTGTCGCACGCAATTCGGTAGCCTAACAAATCTACACTCAGCACGCACTGAGAAGGCCATATACACATATCTCGCCAATTAAATGAATCGCATTTGGAATATATGATGCCGAGTCGGGCTTAGTTTGTCTACACTCAAGACGGGTAGAGAGTAACATATAAATGTTATACATGTTATAAATATCGCGTTAGAGGAAACTCATGCAATATAATAGCAGCTACCGTCATTGCTTAACTAAACTCCGCAGGCGCTTAAATTAGCGTTTATTTACTGCTCTCACCAATTGGGTGAACCGCAGAGAGCGAGAACGAGACTATTGCATACACGTCCTCATATCGCGCGAGTTAATCACACATCAGGCTAATTAGCGTGATGTGTGCTTAAGCTTGGTTTTCTGCGCTTGCTCGATATAGATTAGCACACTGCACATGCGGTTCTTCCAATTGACACGATTGGTGCCTGAATGTCCTCTCAGCGCGCGACTTGTCATCAACTATTCTATAGACAAAATTTGTGCGTAACTGGTCTTCTCAGCACGCACATTGGTGATATACGCAATGCCCGACTCGTTGTCGATTATTGCAAAGGTGGTTAATTTAATTGGCGAGATCGGTAAATAGTATTATACACGAGTGCGGTATTTTTAATAAGCAGTTTACTCTAATTGGCAAGATGTATGCATTCGCGTTTCTCTCTGTGCGCTTCCGAAATATAGTTGAACTAAGCCGCACTCAGATTTGCACAAAACACAGGCGGTTTATCCACTTTACCTGGTGTGATTAACACTCGAAAGACCGCTCCGCCGTTATACCTAGAACGCCCGGGACCGGTCAAGATGACCGCACTGCTATATTTTTTTTATCCCAACTTTCAGTTAAGAATTTTTTCGCGGCAGTTATTAAAAACTAATGTATAGAACATACCTGTAAAAGAAAAATGATTGTGTTAAGGTTTAGTTTTTTCAAAAATTGTAAACAATTCCGTATACCTAATCCAATTTGCACTTGAAGCAAGTGATAACTCGCTCAATCTCTCCACATGAGCCGCAAACTATTTTTTCACAAACAGAGCACTTTTTTTATGATTTGTTACCTTTACAGTAACCAATCTGACACTGCCGACGTTTAATGTTCACACGACTTCCCGACTCCGCTGAGTTGTTCGTTGTAATTCCCGTTGTCACGTACCTTGTGTGACGTATACATGTAAGCAGTTCTTCCGAAAGACCCACCAGATACGACCAGCGAGATATTTTAGTTCCGCAAACACTGTTATAAATTATCCAGGAATTTATGCCAGCCAAATCCAGTACGTTGAAAAAGACTTGGACTGGCCATCGTCGAGATGATGACTTCACAGTGAGTGCTCTTGTCATTTGTTCGATTACATCCACACCATACTTTGTGGATTTTTAAAACAACACCGTCTCGAGTTGCTTCTTTCCAGACTCTTAATCGGAAGAGTTACTATGCAGGGAACTGAAAACCAAAACACTCTTATTCCTTCTACACTGGTAGGATGTTAATGTGTGCTTATTTTCATTCCTCATCATAAGTGAACTGAACAGCTCTCTATTTCTTTGCCTCAAAATCGATGGTACTTCCTTTCTATTAGCTCAAAGTGTTCCCACCATACTTGTGTTTTTCTTGGCCAGCGTTTCTCCTAATGCTGCCGATGTAAAGAAGTTGTCACATGTGACATTGTACCCTTTTCCAAATAATGGTGACACCAAGCGCAATGCCACGCTCTCTGCAAGACTTTCTCCTCTTGACCGAGTTTCGTCCTTCCCGAGATATGGAAATCCATTAACGAGATACTTGCTGTCTACTTCTGCCAGCATCCAAAACTTGATACCGAACTTATCTGGTTTGTTGGGCATGTACTGGAGAAAACGACAACGGGTTTTGGAGGGAAACAATTGCTCATCAACTGTGAGGTTCTGCGCAGGCACATAACATTGTTGAGAGTTGCGAATGAATGCATTCCACAATTCAGATACCAAAGCAAACTTATCAGTTAGCAGTCTTTCACATCGGGTAGTTCGCATGTCAAAACGGAGGAACCTCATTATTTCTTTGAAGCTGTTCTTGCCAGTTGTCTCCCTGAAAATAGGCAGTCCATATCTATCGCACCACATCATATTCAACGGCATGTTCTTCAGATCCATGAAGCCTCTGATGTAAAGTAGACCAATAAAGACACGCAGCTCTGGAAGGCTTACGCTCCACTGACAACTGACACCTAAAACTCTCTTGGCCTCAGCTTCCGTACATACTTGAATATGTTTCAGTATCTGGGGCGTGACAATGTTGTCAAAAGTGCTTGACAGCTCACCATATTTCACACATTTCTTAGCATAGGGAGTTGGTCCTGGTCTAGCCTTAAACACATTCTGTGATGGAATCCTACCAACAGTAGATGTTTCGAACTCCATTGCGATCCACATGCTACCATCTTTCGATGCGTCAAGCTCACCGGGAGATCCCGAATCGGTTGATACACTCTCTCTAGGGTCCTCATATGGAGTGTAATCATCAGAGGTTTGACTATCAGACATGCTGTGATCTTCTGCTGACTCATGGAAGATGGAGTCCTCATCAACATCATAATCGTTCTCGTCTCCAGACTCGTTGTCATCAATGGTTGTAAGTTCTCGTAAAACCTCAAAGGCTGTTTTCCTCAGAAGTGCCATTGTGTACAAAAATGTCACTGGAATTTATCCGACTGAACGCACAATGTCACAGTAAAATCGTGATTCGGCTAGTTTTCACTCCAGTTTTGACTGCTATAATATATAACTGTCAGAAATGATAGTGGTGGCTAAAAATAAAAAGAGGAACCGGATTAGAGAGAAGCGGTCATTTTGACCGCTAACGGGCTTTCTAGGTAGTATGAACACAGCTACCTCTTTTCTCGAAAACTATAACAGATATGGTAACGAAAATTCACAGTAATGAAGAAGGTCCAAAAATCTTAAAAGTTACGAAATATCTTTGAAAAGTGTCCATAAATGTAGAAAATATGCACATTTAAAAACACTGAGCGGTCAAAATGACCGCTCCGGGCATTCTAGTGTTAAACGCGCTTCACAACGCCTGCTGAGGTTAAGTAAAGCGATGCCTGACGCTGTGTGGAATGTTGCATACGCGGTTCATCCACTGCGACATCTGTGCCTAAATGCCCTCTCAGCGCGCGTGGGTGTATGTACCCTAATCCCGACTTTGCATAGGATATTCCATTGGGGGGTCATCCAATTTTCGACATCAGTGCATACATGGCATTCTCAGCGAGTGCTGTGGTTAACCAAGCAATGCCCGACTCGGCGAGCATTAGTGCATAGGTGCTACATCCAATTGCAAGGTGTGTGTGTAACGGTTTTCAGTGCGTGCGGAGGCTAGATAAGTCATACCCGACTCGGTGTCAGATATTGCATTTTATCCAATTGGCGAGATAACTACATAAATGGTATGTTAAGCGCGTTTAGATAACCAATGACGTCAGCTTGCATAGGAATTTTCTCTATTTGGAGAGATGTGTGATTTGGTGTTTCTTGTTGCGTGAGGTTCACACATTGCACGGGGGTTCTTCCAATTGACGCGCTTTGTGTCCTCTCGGCACTGGCTACGAGCATTCCATAGACTGGTCATCCGATTGGCGTGCTGGGTCCTTAAGTAGCATTTTTAGCGCGTGCCGAGTCCAGCTGAGCGATGCCCGACTCGGTGTCCTAGGCGTGTATAGGCGTGCTTTGTGCCTAAATGTCTCCTCACCGTGCTTGAATGCAGATGGTTACCAAGTCAGGTAGGATGGCCATAAAGAGCATCACAACATGGAGTATAGGTAGGTAGCAAGTAATATTGGCAGAATTATTTGGTATTGTTCAGGGCATTGATCTTACTTGTGTTTGGGTAGCAGTAGTAGGTGGAATATAGTTGTACGGAAAAATTAAATGTATTATTATTATTAGTGTGTAATAATAGGAGTGGATGGTTTTAGTAGTAGCAGGTAATCGTAGTTGTAGTAGTAGTGGTAGTAGTAGTAGTAGTAGTAATAGTAGTAATAGTGAACAGTAATAGCTATTGGTAAGATGTAGTAGTAGGTTGCAGGTAGTTAGGTAGGTTGTAGCAATATAGGTGGTAGTGGGTGGAAGTAGCAGTAGTAGGTAGTAGTAGTAGACATAGTGTTTATTAGTAGTAGCGGTAGTAGTATTTAGGAATAGTAGTAGTTGGTAGTAGTGAAATAATACTGGTGCTACCATTGTAGGTGGTATTAGTACAAGTAGCATTAGTTGTTGAGAAGTGGTAGTAATAATAATAATAGTTAACGTGGGTAGTGGTGGTAGTAATAATTGTAGTAATGGTAGTATTCGTTTGTAGTAGTGAAATTTTATTTGGTACTAGCATTACTTTTCGTAGTACTCATCTAGTAGTGCTGGTAGTTGTAGTAGTAGTGCTCGTATTTAGATAGTAGTGGCAGTAGTAGTGGTTTTATTAGTAGCTGTGGTAATAATTGTAGTCGTCGTGTTAATACCGGTAGTAGCTTTTATTATTAGTAATAGTAGCAGTATTTAGTTGTAGTATTATTTTTAGGTTGCAGTAGGAGTAGCAATATTTATAGTACTTAGATGGAGTAGTATTATTTGTAGTGGGATTAAAAGTGGTAGTCTTAGTAATGGGTAATGCTAGTAGTAGTAGTATTTGTATTTAGCAGCTGTAGTAGATAATATTGCATTATTATTTGGTGACGTTAGTAGTACGTATTGTAGGTACGTATTGTACGTAGGTAGGTAGCGGTTGCAGGTATAAAATAGTTGCAGCTAGTGGTCGTAGGAAGTATTAATGCAGTAGTTAGTTTTAGTTGCAGTGAGTAGCAGTAGTAGGTAATATTACGTCACAGTATTAGTATTAGGGGGTTGTAGTTGCAGCAGGTATTTGTTGTAGTGGTAGGTGATTGTAGTATTGGTGGTGTCATATAACAAATTGCAGGTAGTAGCAGTTAGATTAGGAGATATTAATATAGTAAGTATTACAAGTAGTGGGCATTAGTAGCAATAGTTGATAGTATTAATGAGTTGATCCTGCAGTACATTCTGTGCAATGCCATTAACCACAATGATTGCACACCTAAATGCGTCCACCGATATATTTTCTGGAACGTTGAACACTGATGCGCTGCACAATCCATTCCTGCACGCAGCATTATATGATGCTAGGGTCTCCGCTTTTCTTATTTTCTAACTTGGTGTCGTTTAGCCCAGCGACTCAGGTGAACTCGGTGGTGTGGTCCATATACGGGGTCTTTTGGCTCGAGGTGTTGGCGGCTCTGTTTTCTGAGTGTAGGTTATGCTGGGCTCGCTTCGATCGTCGTAGAATTTTCCTAACATGTCCCATCTAACTGAGCTGTTTAAAGGTTGCCTTAGAGGTTTGGCATCCATTGGCCCTTCCGGTTTAACTGATCGACTTGTATCAGTAGCTGGGCACGTAGTATTAACTGAGGGTTTTCCTATATTGTTCTCAGGTTGGCTGACTTGATCTATGTATGATGTGGCTTTATGGATAGTACTGCTCCCAGGGTTTGCAGGTTCTTCCAAGCAATCAAGCGATCCAGTATCCATATCAGACGAAATGTCAAGATCCACAGTGCCTGAGCCACTTAAGTTCACTGGCGTCGGACAGTTTTCACTATTCGCCTGAACACATCTGCTATGTGCGGAACTCTCTCTTAGACTATCGTAACGTCGTTGCAACGCCGTTCTTGTTGGTACTAACTTTAAGTCAAGGAACGTCGTGAAGGTTCTAAATTCCATTTGATAGGAGAGAAACCTGAGAGCCCAGCTCTCATTATCGAACTTGACTAAGAGGGGGCATTGGTTTTTCATAACCTTTTTTCTCAGCCTTGTGCGGCTCAAAAGATTGCGTTCCAAACCACACATTTTCATCAGTATTTTAGGAATGGTGTGCAGATTCAGGCGGTCGGGAACATTCTAAACCACTACCTATTTATGACATTTTAGCCCATCCATCACCTCGGTGCAAATCATGTTAATGAACCTCCCAGCCAACTCCGCTTGCTTAGCTTCCATACAGTCCTTGTGGTGCATCATAGTAGCTATGGCTGCCAGTCTATCAGTAAAAGATTCTATGGTGTTGAGGACCATTTGGAGCTTCACCACGTCGTCTTGAAGACCGGCCATTTGGGAACTCAACAAATGATGTCCGTTGAGTTAACGGTGCATGGTATAGTTGTGCCAGAAAAGTTTCTGCTGCTAGTTTTAGATTTGGCCGGAGTACGCCCTACTGATCTCACACCCTTGGTAGAGACGTTAAGTCTACGTCCACTGACCATGTCCAAAAGAAGAGGTGATGGAAAAGAAAATATAACAGCGGACAACCTGTAAGTTTAACGTTAATGAATAAGTGAAACTCGCGATAAAATATACTCTACAGACGCCAAACGCCATTAAATCCTGAACAAATTGAGAGAGGAACAAAACGGATCTCGTTCCCAGATCTAACAACTGGCCAGCTAGCAGAACGCGTATGTGCGCCTTGTCGCTGCCGACTAACTGCTGCCAATGGAGAATTGTTGTCCGTTCGAGGATCGCTAACCGCACAAGTTGACGTCGCGAAACAGAGCTTCACCCAGGAGTTGACTGTTGCGGACAAATTCCGTTTGCTGTTATTGTTGGGATAGATCTGTTGCGCCGGTTGAATTGTCGATTGGATCTGGGCAGGTGTAAACTAATCACTGATAACTGTACAGTATTGTTAAGACCCTGTGAAAGTGGTGCTTTGGATGCATTTACAACCTATGAGGACAACTTAGACAGTGCAAAATACATTAACGCCTTTATTCGCTCACTCGACCGAGTCACGGATGAGCAGACACTGAAGCGGCTCCAAGACGTGTTGCGCAACCACTCAGACGCATTTGCATGGCGAAGTACCGAATGGGTGGAACCAATCTCGTGAAACACCGTATCGACACCGAGGATGCAATCCCGATTAAAATTCCCGCAAGACGCATACCATTACATTGGCAGACTGAATTGCAAAAGCTCATAGATGAGATGCTAGAAAAGAAGGTAATACGGTCCTCTACTTCACCATGGGCAGCCTCGGTTGTTCCCGTGAAGAAGAAGGATAGTAGTTTTCGCCTGTGTTGATTATAGACGATTAAATGAGATTACACGGAAAGACACTTTCCCCTACCCAGGGTCAATGATCTATTTGGTGCACTGGGAGGATCAGTTTATTTCAGTACTCTAGACTTGGCTTCCGGCTACTGGCAAGTAGAAGTGGAGGAAAGCGACAGAGCAAAACGGCGTTTGTAATACCATCAGGTTTATATGAGTTCCAAACCATGCCATTTGACCTCTCTAACGCCCCTGCGACCTTTCAACGCCTGATGCAAAAAGTGTTACACGAACTGATACATCACAAGTGTTTGTTAACGTGGACGATATCATTGTACACGGAAAAACAAAAGATGAGCACCTAAACAACTTGGCGGAGGTGCTTACGTGCCTAGTAAATCTGGGCCTCAAACTCCATCCAACAAAGTGCCACTTATTACAGACAGAGGTAATGTATCTTGAGCACGTCATTTCGGGGATGGGGACTCCAATTGACCCTCATAAAACGGAGAAAGTGAGATTATGGCCAACCCCTGACAACGTTGATGAACTACGCAGTTTTTTGGGTTAGCCTCATACTATCGGCGATTCGTGAAATGGTTCTCAAAGACCGCAACGCATTTGAATACTTTGTTACAGAAAGGTCAAACCTTCGAATGGACTTTCGAGTGTCGAAATTCTTTTGATCGGTTATGAGAATCCCTCTGAGCCGCTCCGGTGTTGGGTTTCCCCGACCTGTCACCAAATGCCGGGGAGTTTATTCTAGACACGGACGCGAGCGACCAGGCGATTGGAGCTGTTTTGCCGCAGAAAAAGCAAGACGGAATAGAGCGAGTGGTGTCTTACAACAGTAGGAGTCTCAGTGCAAGAGAACGGAACTACTGCACAACCAGGAAGGAAATACTAGCCCTAGTATTCTTTAGAAAGCACAACCGACACTACCTATTAGGAAGGAAGTTTCTGGTACGAAATGATCATTATTCACTTCGCTGGTTACAGAATTTCAGCGACCCCGAGGAACAGATCGCCAGATGGCAGGAACAACTTCAGGAGTATGATTTTGAGTGCTGACACCGACCTGGTGCACAGCATGCCAACGCGGACGCTCTCTCCAGACTTCCTACTCATGATCATGGAGACTGCACGTCTTGTATTACACAACACGTAGCTTTAGTTAACATTCAAAGTTCGGAGTATGGTCCTTGGCAGAAGGCACAGGCGGCAGACCCAGACATATCACCTATCTATGACAAACCACGGTTGGGCAGCGAGAAACCTACCGCAAAGGAAATGGAAGGAAAAAGTTACGAAGCGCGATGCTTATGGGCGATTTGGGACAAGCTCTGCATGGAGGAAGGCGTGTTAGTGTTTGATTTTGGCCCAAACTATGTCAGGAGAATCGTAGTTCCGCGATCATTAGTTTCCGAAGTGTTATCTGAACTGCACGAACAGCTGGGTCATGCTGGAATCAACAAACTTGAAGCGGCAGCACTTCAACGGTTTTGGTAGCCACATCGACGGAAAGACGTCACTAACTTTTGCCAAACGTGTGAGACATGCGCCACGTTCAGGAGCCCGAGCATCACCCGGAGGGCACCATTGCAGCCTATGAATGCAGACTACCCGAATGAAATAGTGGGAGTAGATCTTGTTGGTCCCCTACCAGAAACATCACGTGGGCATCGGTACATCTTGGTCATGGTCGACTATTGCACTAAGTGGTGCGAAGCAGTTCCTACCGCACAAGCCGATACAGTCACCGTAACAACGGCGATGAGGAATAACTGGGTGTGTCACTGGGGAGCACCGGGGCAGCTACACTCTGATAGGAGCTCATGTTTCGAGAGTATGTTGGTGCAGGAACTTTGTCGTGTGTTCGGTATAGACAAGACACGAACAACGGTTTATCACCTGCAAGGCAACGGACAAGTTGAGCGTACAAATCGGTCGCTGAAATCGCTACTGAAGGCCTTTGTGGATCAAAATGTAAGTGAGTGGGACGCTATGTTGCCAAAATGCTTGCTGGCATATCGGGGCACAGTGCAAGCTTCTACTGGTCAAACACCATTTTTGTGTGGACCGGAAGAGAAGCCCGATTACCGTCTGACGTTCGCCTACCCAGGCCGCAACAGCCACATTCATCGGTGACAGAGTATGTTATCAAACTCCTTGGTTCGTTTCATAAAACACATCAAGCGGCACGTCTTTATCTTGGGAACACCCATCGATGACAGAAAGACTATTACGGCAAGAAAGTTTTCGGCGCTCCTTTGAAGGCTTAAGACCAAGTTTACTTGCACCAGGTACCTACGGCAGGAGTTCCAGTTAAGCTACACCATGAGTGGACAGGGCCGTACATAGCGGGTGCTATGGGATGTGACATGTGTTATCAAAGATCCCAATAACCCTGCCAGTCAACCCATGATAATACGTTACAATCGACTTAAGCCATTCCGGAGTAAAACTGACCAATCTGTCGGGGGGCCGAACTAAACGCCTTTGGAAGTAGCAGTTGCACTGGAGGTGCCTGCTCAAATCGGCTATGGTGTGGCAACGGGGACGCTGTCTGGTTAGAGGGGGTGTGGTGTAGAAAAGAATCGGAACTGTTTTGGCACGCGTCCAAAGTTGAATCGTTGCATTAACGGCACTCTCTCCCGTTTGCCTTTCAGAGCGCCTTTCCTGCCCAATTACCGAAGAAGAACAAGAACACAATGACATAGGTTAACCGTAACTTCCTTTGTTCCAATTTACCTCATGTTTATTACCTTTTGTGGAGGCTACATGTGTGTACTAGAACTTCGTTCTCAGCCCTTGGAATTCTTCCGTGCTTGCGCGTTACACCTTTATATAAAAGTTGTTGAGTAACGTAGATAAATGCGAAAGACAAGAAACTGCTATCCAGAAGGAAAAAGATGCACCTCCATTGTTGCTTCATCTAAAAATAAAGAAATAGGTCTTCGTTTCTCTGCGAGCTGCGTGTGGCTTATTCACAGTCAGAGTGCTTGTAACCCCAGTCTTGTCAGCATAGTCAGGAGTCCGCTGACTGACCGAGGCGGAACACCGTAGATGCTAAATGCAACATGATGCAATAAGTGTCGCTAATTAACTAGATATACACTGCTAGCAAATCTCTATATAGTGTCCACGTCTGTCCACGAACTGCAGCCAGTAGAGCATTAGAGTAGCGGCGTGGACAATTGGTGGACGTGACATCGGTGGTCTCTGTGTCGAAGGACACGATATTTTAACTAAGCAGTGTGCGGTTGGTGTCAAAGTTCTCTGTGTGTAACAGCCAAAGAAATTGCAGCGCCTACGCTTCTTTTGGCCAATGACCTTTTAGCGACTGCGCTATGCCCAGCCTATAGCGCGCACCATAATACGCCTCCCGCGCTCCGTTACAGCCCACTTAGTAAAGGTAATTAATTCCTGTCCAGCGGTAGATCTCAGCAATAGACCACAGTATGAGCAGTTAACCTGCATACCACCGTCACCGAAATGGAACGTTTATCGCATAGCCAACAAATCAGAGGTATATCAACGGAATAAATTAGACGGGGTGCTTTTACCTAAATCGATATGATGCAACGATGTACATCTACACAATGGAAAATTTCTGTTATTCTACGTCCAGTAGAATAAAGTCAGCATGATCCATTTCCCAAAATCCACGTACATTACGCATACTGTGCAAGGAAAGCATATCTCGCTGTAAGTTCTGTTCCGAAGTAATCTTATGTTGGCCGGTGCTACATGTTAGCCAGATAATTTTTACAGCATTGCCCACGTCAAATTGAGTTAAGAATTTATCTCCAAGTCGCCGGAGCAAAGATGCAGAGTTCCAGTCTGGTTGGTAAGGACAACACTATCCTGTATGAAGGACTGTAAAGTGGTTCTTCTAAATGCTGGCGCTTGCCCCGCACCAGCGTAGTTAGCGTTCTCGGTAGCATTCCGGGCTAAATCACGCTCAGGGATGTTGCGCGTGTCCTCCGCCAAAGTAACTTTCCTGATTTTAACCACGCAAATAATCTGCAATCATCCGTGACAGTAATGGAAGTATACCATTTGCTGTCGGCGCTTTTTGTTCGCAGTATATAACTAAATAAATGAATGGTTTATTCTTCAACTTATCTTGGTACAACTAACCAGGCAGGATCGAAATTTACAGGCAGTTATGTTACACAACAGGCTGGTTACTATGTATGTAACCAACAGTGGCCGAAAGTTGTATAGGCTGCGAAGACTGAGGAAGTGGTCATGAGAAGTAAACTCGTCACTGGATGACACTACTTTGGGTTCAAGTGCGCATAGTGCAACCAGGAAATGCAGTATAAGTGTGGGAAAAGGTAGGTGTAGATAGAGAGTATCTTAGTCTTGTACGTGTCAAGAAAGGGTTGAACTATTACGCAGATCGACTTGCTCTTATTTAGTTGTGGGCATTGACTTTATTCAGTGGCGAGTCCCATCCACCACGTCGCAGTGTTGTTAACCTGACATTTGTGGCTTTTTATAGGGAGAACGTATGCCAGGCGAAAACTCACCACGTCCTGGAACACTGCCGTAAATCCGGTTGAACACTAACGTACAAGTGGCAAAGCAGCTTGCCGACTGAGTTCACACTCGATTAGTTGCAGTCAACTGACTCCCCATTCCCGCTATTGACTGATCAGATGGCTTGGTCAGGGCCGTCAAAAGCGTCATAGGCCCATCGAGGATAAAGGTCACGTAGAGTCGTCTTGTTAAGTGTCCATGTGGGCAAAAATTTCAAAATTTCTTTTATCTGGAGTTTTCAGATTGTGTGTACATGCTGGGAATGTGAAGACATTGTGTCCAGCTATCCACACTGGACAACGGTCGTGGTGGTCAATGCCGTTGAATCCCTTTGGTTTACAACCATACTCCATGTAGGTCTTTGTCGGTTCATCCGCCCGTCTCAGACAAAAGCGCTGTTCCGCAGTCCAATCGCAGATCTCCAAGAAGTTCAGGACCTCTTAAAAGAGGAAAGTAAGGAACAACCGAGAGAAGACCGCAAACAACAGACTTGAACTTAAAGATTGTTAAAGTGGTATGTTATAACATGTAGAGTTGAGACCAAATGGTGTACATTGTGCAACAATGATTATGCTGAAAGTGCATTGTGAATGTGCTACAAAAAGCAATGGCCATATGGGTAGATTGCTACCATCTACTTGGAGAACAGAACGTTGTACCAGTAAGCCATCCATGAAGTATCAGTTTACTATGATGCAACAATTGCGTAGGAAGAGAAAAAACAGTTAGTAGACTGGCGGCAATTGGATGCTGAATGAACAGCAGGTAGCCAGCCTACTTCGCTAGGGAGGTCAGAAGAAGTAAGTAAATTTATAAATAGCTTGCGATGAGAGAAATTCAAAGATCGGTTAGTGATAAAGTAGCGAAAAGGTAGAAATTAAGCGTAGAGTAAAACTGTTCAGAGGATCTAGACGTAAAGGCGACATGAGAGTATTGCTAGAATAGTGCTACGACCGACAGAGGACTGGTCTCTTACTTGAGCAAGGTGGAAAACGTTGCTGCAAGACGGAAAAAGAACACGTATAATGGAATGGTTAAGTGGCGGCTGTGTGCAGAATAGAGAAAAAATATTGATCGATAGAATAGAGCTAAGATGCATCAATTAAAGGAAAGCAACCGCGAAGAACGAAAGTATACATTAAGGTTGATGAGGACGACACAGCATATGAGACATAATTACAGCGTCGCACAGAGATACAAGTCCAGCTAGGGTGCTAACGGAATGGTACTAAGATATGTTGATCTAGGAAAAGCTAATGAGAGGGCTGGAATCATACATGCCCAAGTGTCGCAGAATTAGCAGCGAGTAAAGGAGAAATAACGGTCTAGAAAGGTGCGACTGCGCGCTGACGAGAAGGGATAATATTGATGGCTAGAACAGAACTATGAAAGGTTAATTAAAGAA
Organism: Dicrocoelium dendriticum; assembly: GCA_944474145.2. Classification (NCBI taxonomy): domain Eukaryota; kingdom Metazoa; phylum Platyhelminthes; class Trematoda; order Plagiorchiida; family Dicrocoeliidae; genus Dicrocoelium; species Dicrocoelium dendriticum. Next base: position 190,464,753 of record OX104063.1, on the reverse strand, counting down.
AGGGCGGCAAACTGGCGAATTGTAAGAATACATATGGGTTGCTGCGGGCGCCCCTACATATAAAGTAAAAGCGCAGCGGCGCGCTGATTATCAGGTCATGCTAGGGTGGTAAGATAATAGTACTAAGTTGGACAGAGGCAGGGAAGGTTGGTCAGAGAGTTAGAGGCTTGCGGGTATAAAAGACGAAGACATTGCAACAAGTTGGTATGCCTCGATAAATCCAAAAATAAACCAGTTATTTATTTATTTAGTAATTAATGAACATCTTTACATGAGTGGCTAAATAGCGGCTGTACGCCGACCACTTGAGTTAGGTGTGCTCGACAGAAGAGAGTTAATAGAAGTTTAATGATGTAAGAAAAGCGACTTGGAGGAGCGAAAGCGTACATTAAGTTTGTTAAGTACGTCAGAGCACAAGAAGCTGAAGCGCAGCGGCGCGCAGGCACTCAAACTCTGCAAGGTAGACTGAACCAACAAAAGCCAGTGGGAGAGCTGGAATCCTACATGAGCAAGGGCCGAAGACGTTGCGGGGAGTAAGGGAAGACTGACCTTCCAGCATGGAGTGGCTATGGAGCTGCTGTGCGCTAACCTGAAGAGATAAGGAATGTCTCCAGAAGGGAGCGCGAATCGGTTAAATGAAGAAAGGACAACTAACAGGAAGAATGCAAGCATGCATTTAGGTTAGGAAGTTACATCATATAAGACTAAGCGCGGCATCGCGTAGTTACTTAACTCGTTTTGGGATAATAGTACCGTCGATAGAACCAGGGAAAGCTAGTGCGAGAGCTGGACGCTTGCAGGTGGAGAAGTCGGACTTTGCAAACAGCAAGAGAGCGATGAACATCTAGAGAGGCTAAGGAGCGGGACCGCGCTAAGCTTATACAATAAGTATGTTTGTCAGAAAGAAGCTGACAAAGTTTAAGTGGTTGAAGGACAGAAAACAGACAGAATGTATGCATACATTAAGGCAACTGTGGACGTCGAATGATGAGGCAAAGGCGCGCAGACACTGAAGTTATATAGGGGTGCTAAGCTGATAGTGCTAAGGCAAACTGTTCTGGGAAATGTCAGTGATAGAGTTGGACTCCTGCATGAGCATGTGTCACAAACGTTGCAGCGCGTGAGGGATAACTGAGCATCTAGCAAGAGCGACTGTGCGCTGGCCTGATGAGATAAGAATGATTGTCAGAAGGGAGCTAAAGAAGGTTAAATGAAGATAGGACAGCAAACAGGCAGAATGCATACATACATTAAAGTTACTGAGGACATCGCAGGATAGGAGGCAAAAGCGCAGAGGTGCACAGACGTTGAGGTCATGTTAGAGTGTTAACGGAATGGTGCTAAGGTAGACTGAGCCGGAAAAAGCCATTAAACTGTCTGGACTGCTACGTGAGCAAGTGCCGAAGAGGTTACAAGGAGTAAGGGAAGACTGAACAACTAGAAACGAGAGACTACTTAGCTGCTTGCGCTGACAACTTGATTTATGCTTGCTCGCTAGGAGCTAGCTAAGGAGAGTTCGTTGCTGCTGGGCAGCGAACAGGCGGAATGCAAGCATACCTTAAGGTTACTTAGGGCGACACGACGTATGAGACATAAGCTCGGCGGCGCGCAGAGACAATTCATTCTAGCTTGCCAAGCGAATGGTACCGTGGTATGCTGAGCCATGCAAAGCCAGGAAGAAAGTTGGGACACGAGCAAGCGTCATAGACGTAGTAGCGAGTAAAGGATAATTGAACACCTAGAAAAAAGAGGCTAAATGGCGGTTGTGTGCTGACCAGGTAAGTGTGGTGGCTAGAAGCGAATTAAGGAAGGTTCCAGAATAAAAAGGCAGCAAACGAGCAAAGGCAAGCATACATTTAGGTTGTTAAATAAGTCAAAGCCTTAGTGACTAAAGCGCGGAGGCGCGCAGATACGTAAGTCATGGTAGGGTGCTAAGAGAATAGTGCCAAAGTGAACTGAGCCGGGAAAAGCCAGTGGGAGAGCTGCACTTCTACGTGAACTGGAGTCAGATATTGCGGCGAGTAAGGGATAAGAACATCAAGAAAGGAGCGGCTGGGCGCTGATTAGGAAAGCTAAGATTGATGCGTAGCACAGAGCTAAACATATTAATTGAGGAAAGGGAAGCGAGCTGGCTGAATGCAAGCAAACGTTAAGGTTGCTGTAGACGTCCCAGTATATGAGGCAAAGGCGCAGCGGCGCGTAGATTATCAAATGATGCTGGGGTGCAAAGCAAATAGTACCAAATTGAACAGAGCCAGGGAAAGCTAAATATATAAAAGTCGAAGACATTACAAGTAAGATATAAATGAACATCTGTAAATGAGAGGCTAAATAGCGGCTGAGCGCTGACCACTTGAGTTGGCTGCGTCTGGTTTTAGGTTTGCCTGTCACTGTGGCCAGCCACAGAATGCGTGCGCCTACAGTGGGACCAGGGTTGGCTTGCGCTGCAACATTCACTGCTCTAACCACACAACGCAAAACTTGAAACGGTGCATTATCCTTGTGTGCTATGTTTCTAAAATCCGAATTGCATACAGTAGTCTTTCGGCCCCTTTGTGTTACTTTAAAGTAACACATTACTACTACGAAGTCGCTTGTTCCGTTTTTGGACTTTTATCCAACACACTTGCCATTGTCGTTTGCCGTGTTCACGTTTTTCATTTTTTCCCTATATACCCGTGCGTTTTACCTGTTTTTATATCTGTTATTTACAACATGGTTGGCAAACGTCGCTTGCATTCCAAATCTGTCAAGAAGCCAAGTAAATCTCTAGCACCTTCGACATCCAAGTCTAGTCCAGCCCAAACACGGGATTGAAAGGTTAAACTCTCGGGTACACTAACCGATGTTTTGCCAAAGGTTTATACACTCGAAAGTAAAGTGAACGAGCTGAAAAGTTGAATTGTGTCTATTACGGCCACCCAGGACAAGTTCACGACTTTTGCCTTCTTAACCAAATACCTAAGTGTGTTCCGTATTGCAACAGAATTTAAAAAAATTTAAATTTTCTCAAATGGTGAATTACTAAGCAATATTGCGTACGATGTCAGGAAAGGCATGCGCGGCACCAACAACGCTCTTCTACTCAATGTACGAGACAAATTGCCTCTCATTAAAGTGCTGCATACAATTTAAAATGCTTGCCAAATGCCACATGCGAGTTGCACAGCCACTCACTTGCGTAAGGTCCCTGGCCGGTCTTGCCCAATCGTGAAAAAATTTTGCAACCAAGACTTTGCTAAAAGGTTTATTGGCACCCGATTTCCCCTAAGGCAGCTGTCTAATCTCGGGCCAATCTTGATAAAACCGTACAGAACACCGATGCAGTCTATTCTATCTACTTTAATACCAACCAAAAGAACCACGCAAACAACAAAACCTTCGGGAGCGCAACGGCCTAATACTCATCTAAATGCAACTCCCACCGCTTGCTCTTCGATGGTTTATAATTTGGATATGGATATAGCACAAAAGCGACAAGTATACCCCACGGTACTAAAGCCCTCTGGGAACAAAGGACGCATAAATAGCATCGAAACCGGGACTGTTTCATTTACAGCAACAACCAGCGCTGCCGTGGACACAACACACCGCCAGCGTTCATTTAACGTGTCTGACATGCGTGACACGGAATAAGAAATTGCGAGCATTGACTTCATGTCATCTTACACTTCCCATGCCGGTGCATAACAGATTCTACCCAATCTCCCACTGGTCTGACTCTAAGGTCTAACAACTCTCACCGACAATGTCTGATAGCTAATACTCTTCGGTTTCCATCAAAGCCACAACAGTAAAGCGAAGGTACAACACACAAACCTTCCAACATTTTCAAGACACTCCCATATGCTTACCAAATAAGCAAACACCTAGTCGGTTAGCACGGACATATCAAAACTCCCACCCCTTATTATTGGCCGACGCCTAATAATGCGACCGCCAAGCTGGAACAGCGTAATCGCCAGAAGGATCTACTCAACACCACAACATACTACGTTTGTCAATTCCGAGTAAGTCGGTTTTCGCTGCTGCTTCAGCCATAATGCCACATAGGCAACGACCCCATAGACATATTAACGCCATGAGTGTCACAAACCCAGCACCTCTCCGGCCTTATAAATCTAGTGAATCTGCAACTCGACCACCAAATACGAGCACTCCGCGTATCGCCCAGGCATCTCTCGTTTATTCTTTTTATGGTACGCTGAAGTTGCAGAACCCAATCTTAGCATACCTAGAGCAAGCTACGGCGCTACAACACATTACCCGACTACTGGACATGATGCAAAGGACGGCATCCAGTCTGCTCCAGCCACTTGAACGAAGTCTTTACCCCACTGTACTACACCTGACCATGTGCCTGATCTCTCAACTCAACTTTATACACAGCCGAATTCAGCTTACTCTCCTCTATAACCTACTGTCCCTGACCTCCGCCAGCCTTTTACCTTATCTGCAACAAGTCCACCGATCATGTAGTTCAACGCATGCATACAAAGAAATTTCTCACCTCAACAAGGTTCGGCAGGTGCACTGTTGACCAACTCTTACATCCAGATTAATCCAAAAGACTCGTATACAATCCACTTTTTAATGCTCGAACTATCAAAAATAAAATGCACCTTCTTGCCCCCTTAGCTTTCTGTCCAGCCCGCATGTGATGCTGGTAACTAAAACGTGGCAGGTAGCTGATAGGTTGACGCCCCGATGCCCACTCCATGGTACACGACTTTCTGTAGCGGACGCATCCATCAACGCGGCGGCATATGTCTTATATGTGTCAGCAATGAATTACACGCGTAAGCTTTCCAAACCATAACACTTGGAAATCCTGAAGATTCTGTCTGGATTCAGCCATCAGAGGCCTAGTTGACATTCTGATAGGCTGCATCTACAAAACGCCACACCTGATCAGTACTGGAGTTGACGAATTGTCTAAGCTCTTTCAAGAAGTTTCATTCCTCCCTGCTCATCATAACATAATCAGCGGAAAATTTAATATGCCCCAAATCTTGGGGCTTAGTCATTCAGAACCCACCAGGTATGAAGCATACCTTGCTGCTGTCTTCACACTTGACTACACACAGCATGTGCACGCACCCACAAGATAGTACAAAATCCCGGACTTAATATTCACTAACGGTATCCCGCATGCAAGTGTCAGCGTGTTAGGTAACAACCCGGACAGTGACCACAATCCTGTGAGGCTATCATTCATGCTTACCGAATTCCGGCCCCATGTTAGCCCAGTCTATGCTGCTTTTAGGTATCTCCAGTACATAAATTGAGAGGCCTTCTCCTCATTTATCCGTGCAGCTCCTTGGGATGCTTTCTTCCTGGCGACTTGTTAACTGCGCAATAATTTCACTATGTGCCTCGATCTCCTAGCCCTACTGCACAGCACGATCAGCGGACTTCAAAATCCCGATGACGTCTTCACGCCTAAAATTTCCACTAAGCTTAGGCAAATGCGCTCTGGTTACAAGAATACTAAGGATTTTCACCACAGTTTTGTAAGAACGAAATACTAGTGGAATGGGAAATCTCAGAAAGTCATGTACATACTTTAGCTGAGCGCACGGCGCTGCGTAGTGCGAACAAGGCTGAGTCACTTGTACGACATATTAAGTATCGCAGTGACCGCAACAAGCTTCCGATTAACTCACACGTGCTTCCTGATAATAGGGTTATCACTGACGCAGCAGTTGTGCGACATCATTAAGGCACAATTCTGTGCTGCCTTCATCAGCACTAATTGCTTACTGCCTACTACGCTTTCAACATTTACAGACGATCACCTTCACATCAATGATTTTAACCTGAACCATATCAAGCGAGCTCTACGCTCACTAAAGCTGTCACGCTACCGCCGCCCTGACGGAGTCACATCTTCCTTACCATGACTCGGAGACCCGGATGTTTAATCCTTCTTCTCAATATTTCACCCTCTTCATGACGAGTGCAAACTACCAAACCATATGGAAGCACTCAATAGTCGTTCCACGTCACCAACGAGGCTGTCGTCAAAATATCGACAACTATCGTGATATAAGCCATACACCCTTTGCGTCCAGAGTCCTGGAGGGGATAGTCAAGGAGGAGATGCTCCATTTTCTACTGCAGCGCAATCTCATCAATAGGTCCCAAGGCGGGTATCTGCCGGCTAAATCTTGCTAAATATGCTAGTTGGAATTCTGGAAATACATGACACCCTCCATTGACACGGGGTAAGCGGTGATCATTATTTTCTTGGACCTGATGAAAGCGTTTGACCGGATTCCACGCAATGGATTGCTGACGAAACTAGCTGCACTCGGTGTCTCTATCCTTCATCTTTTGATTTTCTTCTTACCTTTCTAGTCGAACGCAGTCAGTTAGCCTGCGCGATACATCTTCCAAAAGAACACCCTTAACTAGCGGAGTATTTCAAGGTAGTGTACCTGGCCCTCTGCAGCTTCTGTTATACAGTAATGACGTATTCCACGTCTTTAGGTACGGCACTCCATACGTATTTTCCGATGCTATCAAAGTTTTATTTTCTTTCCAGCCCACCCTCAAACATCCAGAACAACGTTCGCGCTCCCAAAAGCTGGTGCGATATTTGGAGACTAGCATTCTCATCAACGAAGTGCAATATTCTCTCCTACCGTTGCACTATACCACACAACAACCTAGCGCTCAACGGCCCATCCTTAGGTAACGGCACCACGGTGCGCGACCTCGGAGTGCATTACTCTAGCTCGCTAAATTTTTCCGAGCGAGCAAGCTATAGCTCTGCCAAAGCCAGATATATTATTCAGTATATACTGGAGTAGGTAAACCTGGCTGAGTATAGGCTCACGCACTACAAAGTATGTGCTCGACGGATTTTAGAGTACTGCTCCATAGTTATCACCCATTCACGTAAGTGTAATAGAATGATATCGAGAAAGTCCAGCGGTCTTTCACTAAGCGCCTTCTTGGCCCATATAATCTCAACCATAAAGGATGCTGCAAACTGCTTGGCCTGGCGCCTCTCTGGCTACGCAAGCTTAAAACTAACCTCGCATTCCCCTACAAACTTCTGAAAACCACTGACTCATGCATAGCGTAAAATTTTCCAACGATGGATGATACACGTTACCACATATTCAAAAAGCCTCACTCATTCTCTCGCTGTAAGACATGTCGCACATCCGTTCAAACTTCTTCCTCTATAGATATGCGCAAGTATGGAACAAGCTACTAGAAATAATCAGAGCATCAGAAACTTCAGTGCAATTTTCCTCGGCCATAAAATGACTACTATGTGTGGCAAAGGTAGCGAAATTTCGGCGTAGTTGCATTTGCGAAGACGAGTTCTGTCAAAAGACCCTGGTCACATATAGACATATATTCACTCAACCACCGCATACTATATCTCCTAACATTAAAGCAACAGCGTTTCTAGCCTATTATTTCCATTTTTGGACCTAGCCGTTCAGGGAAGCGCAGACCCAAACGTCTGTTCACATCACCTCGAGGTTATCGTCGACTTTTCCACTTCTCCTCAACAGAGCCTTTTCCTTCCCGACCCCACGCTTTCCACTGTGCGCACTTTGTTTGCATTCCTTCCTCAATTGGACGGATAAGTCACCGAGCCTGGGTCTAACCTAGTCTAAACCGTCCCGTCTCTTGCATTATAAATGATTTCAAGCACCTGAGATGTTAACGATCTAGGCTCTGCGGTCTCAAAACGTTGTTTCCTCAGCCTGAGGCCTTCGCTCGGCATGCTACCTATCTTTTCATCTAGCAACTTTCTCACGAACTACTTCTATCTGAGGAGACTCATTACTTTTATTCCCACTTTAAGGTGTCGGCCTACCATCATCTTGCTGACTTATCCGGTTTTGTCTGAACGGTCCCTGCTTTCTGACCTCTCTTTGGACTTCTGTGATCTAAATTACCACGGCTCTGCTGACGTACCACTATGTAACTCTCACATCAAGAGCATTGCTGGTCATGATTCTTCCTTATTATTTAGCTCTTTCTTCCCTAACTTGTCTATTCTGCCGAAGCTATCTGTTAGCATTCCAACATTAATAATACGGCTTTCTCTCCATAAACCGAGTTTTATACTTGGCTCAAGGATCACCTATCTTTCGACTACTGTGATCCTAAGGCTCGAGAATCGGCACACCCAACTATCTGTCCACACCACCTCGAGACTATATTTGGCATTTTCACTTCCCCTCCATAGAGCCTTTTCCTTCCCGAACCAATGCTTTCCTTTTACGCTCCCAGTTTGCGTTCCTTTCTTAATTGGGCGCATAATGTTTTGGGCCTAGCTCTAATCTAGCCTCGTCTAACTAGTCTGCGTTCTGACTGTTCCCAGACATTCGAGAAGTTAACGAGCTAGGCTTTGCAGTCGAACACTGTTCTTCTCATCCTAAGACCAATGCGTCGCATGCTAACTAGCTTCCCATTGAGCCAAATTCGTCCTAAACTGCTTCTTTTCTGCTGAAACATTACTTTTACTCTGACCTTTATTTGGCGGTCAAGTTTTATCTTCTTGACATATCCGGTTATGTCTGAACGGCCTCCTGCTTTCTGACCTCTCGTTGGACTTCTGGGATCTAAATGCTTTCGTCTCCGCCAACATAACATTATCTAACTCTCACCTCAAAAGCATTGCTGGTCATGAGTCTTCCTTAGTATTATATCCCCTTTTTTCCTTTACATAAATAAATAAATAGTTTATTCTCGATAGCAACGAGACACGTCTTATCAGGCATGATCAAAATTGTACAGAAAATGTTTCGCAGTAGGCACATTGTGCTACATGCATAAATGAGGCAAGTACATGCGAGGAAAATATCAAAGTGAAGTGGCAAGTGTTTGCGTCCATGTGGATGTTAGCATAGTGTGTAAATTGGTAGGCCGTGACTTGATTATGATCATTAATTGTGTAAAATATGGCATGTTGACCAGTAACGTACTGTATTCCTGTGTCTGTATATATGTACGTGTTCGCCGTAGCATGAAGGAATCAATGGAACTCTTCGAATTGGATGACGTTTGTGAATTGGGGATCCTCCGGAAAGGGGAAGGGGCAGTAACTTTATTTGCTGTCGAGTCACCTTCGCCACGTCGCAGTGTCGGTAAACGGACGTTTGTGGGTTTTTTCCTAGGGGAACACTTGCCAGGCGAAAACCCACCATGTCCTGGAACACTTCCGTCGAACTATTCGATGGAACGGGATTAACCCGAACCACCCAGCTGACACCACGTGAAGGTTGTTCGGCTAGCCAGCTGGCACATCTTGTTAGCATTCCGACCTTTATAATACGGCTTTCTCTCAATGAGCAAACACTCTAGTCTTGTCTCAAGCATTCACCTGCTTGATGATTGCTTCCAGCCCGGTCGATTCACAAAGCACTGTGACCCTCATCTTTAGCGTGTTGCTTGGCATACTATTTATCTAATCCGGCGCAATCCTCTACAACTCTTACCTTAATTACTTCGCTGGGCATTATGCGTCTTGCTTTTTATTAACAAGGATAAATCATAACCCGAAGAACGTCGTTGGTTTTTCCACTTCTCCTCAATAGAACCATTTTACCGACCCTTTTCTTTCCTTTTCTGTTTGTTTGTTTCACCCTTTCTATATTTGATGTTAACTTATATGTGTGTTTCCTTCCTGACTTCTTACCTTCTTACCAATTTAGGACTGTGCGACATATCTTTTTAAAATCCGCACATCACCTCCTCCTCTCTCTGGTGCCCTACTGATTGGGCATATGCACTTTAGGACCCTTCAAACGCTCTTTACCCCTCCTTAATCCCTAAGGTGGAACAATCATTAATTCTCTACTGATCCGTGATCTGCTCGCTTCTCGTTGTATTTCGTCACTTATGGTACCTGTGTATATGAGATTTTTAAATACAATTGCATGATACAGCAGTACGAGAGCTCATTTATTGTTGAAATTGATCGAGTGCGTTCCGGATGCATTTCTTTCGTCTGTCTGCGTGGCTTTCTGTTCGTTGCATATTTTCCAGAGATTGTCAAGCATACGGCGTCGAGCACCCAAGGAATGGTCCATAGCTGAGACAATACTACAAGACGAGGCACAAAGTTCCCCTATTTGGATACGAGTGGTAGATAATCTGCCGCATTTACAACTTACCGACCGGGCAAATGATATGTTATTTCGCAGGGGTAAAATTTTCCCGAGGTCTGAACAGTTGCGTTTAATTCACCTAACAATACCTCATTTTCATACTTCTTAACTGGAGCTCTCCGTTTGACTTTGGAAGGCACATTCCCCTGTCGATACCAGGCCAGAACAATTGGGTTCGGCCATTTTATGCTACTGGATACTTTCTGTTGCTTGCCACTCATCCGAAGCTTTTCTTCCGCTTTACCCGTTCATTTGACTTGGATACCTACACTTTCAACCCATTTTACATATTACCCTGGAAGGACCTCGGATTTGTTTTTCTGGACAATCTCTCATCCTTCAGAGCATCAACAACATTTCACCTATTTCATTGGATGTCCCTCGGAGACTTTCTTTGGTACTACGGATGATCAACACATCACTTTCAAAAAATATTCAATTCATAACCTACTAATCAGGCCTAGCCACTCAGTCAGGAGAGAACAGGGCCCAGGAACGTAACAGGCTCTCGCCTAACGCATCAGCCAACAGAAAAATGGGACGCCAATTGACTGCGAATAACCGAGCAAATATACGCTCACAAAGAAGCCTAGCTAGTTGCAACCTGCCGTTCAAAGAAGCGGCGGCAATGTTTCAGGACGTGGTGGGACTTCGCCGGGCAAGCGTTCTCCCTATAAAATGCCACACATGTTCGTTTAACAGCACTAAAAGTTGGCGAACGTAACCAGCCAACGAATAAAGTTACCGCTCATAACTTCACAGTGGTAAGTCAACTAGTGGCCCATTCTTGATACTTTTGTTACACGGGAACTTCGACATTTGCATTTACAGTCGTCTCTTCTTTGTTCACTTCACGCACGTACTCTCGTCCCTTTACTTTCTACGATATCACCGTTCATCTTTGCGTTACGTAAGCACGAACTCAGTATATTGTCACTCCTTTCTCGATCTTGCTCTTCAATTATTTTCTAACTGAGCATTCAGGATTCCTACCTATTATTAGCTGAGGTATGCCTGCAATTTATGGCAGACTGAGTAGGTCCCTTCAAACGGGTCCCGATCTCAAGACAGCCCGATTATTATTTTACATTTCCACCGTTGTACGGTTTTAATCATGAACTATGAACATTTTTCTACTGTTGCTGTTACAATTACCATAAAATGTCTGTAGGGTAGCATCTATCTGATCATGCCTCTATGAGCGCGCCTTGCATAGTTGCGAATAAAATATGTATTTATTTAATTTTATCCAGTGTAACTCCGAAGGAATAAGACCAGGAGGCATGTGGATGGGAGACAACTTTCAGCAGGGGAACCGTCCAACATTCCCTCATAGACAAAAGCTAGCACGCTGTATTTGGGAAGCAATCGCACACAAGGCGGCGGCTAGACCGCAGTCCGCTTCACACTGAGTGCATGTAACCACTCTTCGAGAGTAGCACGATCACAAAGACGGTGCACCGCTTTCGCTTCAGCAACAACCAACTGTCTTCTGGAGCCAGTAAGGATGAGGTAGTGGGTAACAAACAAATAGGCACCTTGGCAACATGCAAATCAAGCGCAGCCACACCGAAGGTATCAGCCAATTACTAGAAACGACGAGATCAAATAAAGTATATCGATTACTGCATACATATAGGTGACAAAACCCATCGCTAAATGAGCATATGAAATAAGTTGGTTACGAACAAATGCGCAATAAGATCAATACGGTAGGAATTATATTATAAGAAAACTCCAAAAACGCAAACATGTTAATGATGTTAACCAAAGTATTTTAGTGGACGTTTGCAAGCTTACAGAAGAGTTCAGATAGATGTTGAGAGATAAAAATTAGTAAAATATAGCAAACCAACCACCAGAAATAAAAATACAGCATGCAAGCACGCGGTTGGTAAATCGAATGCAGTTTACCTACTAAGCCTGATTCAGTCCTGCCTACTCTCTCTGCAGTACCCGTTGTCGTTTCGGAGGTGGCCCCAAGTGGCATGGGTCATCCTCACTAGGCAGGCCAGACTCTGGCACTCGCGACCGCATGTGCTACAGCACCATGCGCTTGATGTCGATGGAGTACAACCAATCGACGCCTGTCGCTTTCGTAATTGACGCTTCTCTGCATGCGTGAGGGACTTCTCTTGTACCTCAGCAACGGTCTTCAGGATCGGAACGCGCCATGCAGGCCGACCAACCGCCTTCGATTCTCATGACTTGAAATCAAGGTTAGAAGTTGACAGGCTCACTTTGATTATGTCCTAGTACCGAAGCTTCGTTTTCCCCACATGCTGCTTCCTCATTCTCAGTTCACTATATAATAGCTGCTTCTTTATACACGTCGAATCCATACGCCATACATTATGGAGCCACCTTAGGTGGCTCTACAACCGTTTTCTCGCTACAGCCGTTGTATGCCATCCCTCTTATTCTCGGTCATGATTTTAACGTTGAATGCCTATCAGACAGTACCTCGTTATACCACAGCAGGCAGTTTCTTTCTCATATTTAATCGGGCTCCCAGTACCGCCCTTTCCTGCCATCTATTTGACTTGTATGCTGCACTGTAGAGGTCCCTAGCTTCTCCGCTATTCCGGGTCATTTTCAGAGCTGGCTTTGCAACCGTATTCTCACCACAGTTACAGTATATAGTCTCTCCATTCCGCGGCACAACTTCTTTGACACTCCGTCTCACACCATCATCCAGCTGTTTCTCTATCATCCGATTACTGAACTTGTTACGTTATCATTTTCATGGGTCTTTATCCCGGCGTAGCTACTCCACTGACTCTCATGCATGTTTGAGCGATATGCTCCACCACTGTCGACTGATCGCATAATCTACATCTTAGCCGCATATTTCACTACTTATTATATTTTTCTGATTCCCGCAACTTTATTCACCGGTTAACAAAGCGTGATACTTCCGGATTCCATACAGGACTACTGCTGCATACGTTAGGCCAATTCGGACAGCATTTGTCTCTCACATTCAACAAATATCGGTTATCGTACTTGCATGCAAAACAACGAATGTGCTGTATAACATATTCGGCCATTTCGTTGCTTTTAACCAGCACAACGTTGCCAAAATGTTCTTTGTTTATACATTAGCATAGTCTTGTTCAATTTCCATTGCAGTTTGCTCGATCGGTTTTTCTTTTCACCCTTGTTCTAAGGGATAACATCTTCTGCATGGAACACATATGAGGACATACCTGCGACGCTGACCTGAACACGGAATCAATACAGAACAATCAAATCATCCGAACTACGCAATCCCGACTCCCCAAAGGAATCCAGAAAACTAATCAAATTAATATAAATCACCAGATTCGTCCGACTTTAACAGCTCCAACTGCTTGCGGACGACTCCGAAGGAGACAACTACACGACCATAGGATACATTTTGGCGAAACATGACCGCAAATATCCGCGAGGATAGTCGGTCAAGTACAATCTTGTCAATGTCATATCAGCAGTCGGCAGTGTTCCAGTACGTGGTAGGTTTTCGCCTGGCAAGGGTTTTCCCAACAAAGTGTCACAAATGTCTGTTTAACAACCTTGCGATGTGACGGATGTGACTCACCACTCAATAAAGCCACTGCCCTAACCACTCATTGGCAAGTTGACTAATACCACATCTCACAAATTCTGTGCATATATCGGCTCTCGCACGACTAGGCCTACATATTTGATCAGTGACATGCGACTATTCTTAAAATATTTTTACAGTTCTTTCCTCAAACTTCACTCACCTGACCGCACTGTGTACACAATCTCGTCGGACTAGTACCTCATCCACATACTTAACATTAATGATCTGATTCTTATCTCTATATCTAGCGTTCCGTGAAGATGGACTTCATAAAATCTTTGCACCATGTAGGCCCACACTACTGACTCCATCTGTACTAATCCCGCTCTTTGTCCTGCTAACCCTGCTAAGCATGTAAACTGTTACAATATGCTGATCACGCATAAAAGGCGTGCCTCGCTTTGTCAAGCATAAAATATTTATTTATTTAGTTATACTACATACATTCCACTTGGGCGCAACATAACCGTGCCCTAAACTCTGTCGCGTTAACCGATGCGCAGAATCCGTCGCACACACAGTTGATGGCACCACTAGAGCTGTCGCACATCCCGTTGGTATATAGTCCACGTTGCGCTGCAGTATATAAAAAATGAAAGCACCACGGATTTGCACGCCTTTAGCTTCGTGCCAACGGTAAGCTGATGACTGTTCTACACTCGGTACTCTAGCTTCCCGAATGCCGCCGCTCTACGAGACGCGGTTAGAAAAATCACTGTGTGTCTGCTGGTTAGTCGACCGCACATTCCCAAGATAGCAGAACCGGAGTTGGTTTCTAATACTTCAACAGCAATGGTAAATTGCGGCACCACTGCAGTTTTCACCTCCGGTGAAGGCTGAAAGAGACACACAGTTTTGTTCGTGTTGGTGGTGAGCACGATTATGACCGCTGTCGAAGCCAGAGCACTAGTCATGTGCCGCAACTCATACGTGCTGTGTGCGACAAACACGTCGTCGTCAGCAAACTGCAACCTACGGATAGTTGTCTCACAGAATAGGGTTCTGGCGCCAAAACAACGGACGTACAGCAACGCACCATAAACACGGTGCTGCACACGAACATTTTAAGTACAAGCCACATCAAAACCCAAGACATAATGGCAAAGAAGGTAAATATTAAACATGACAGGAGCTAAGACATAGCCTGGTTTCACACCAGAGATACCTGTAAAGCTTCACCCTCGTCCGCATAACATTGTGAAAACATGCAATTAAACTTACAAATTTACTGGGACAACCAACTTATTCAACACCGACCACGATGCCTCAAGGTTCCCCACGTCAAATGTCTTAGTGCAAGCAACCAAAAGCGAGTACAACGGCTGGTGTCCTTTTCTACACTTCTCCTTCAAGTGAAAAGCCGCAAACACCATATAAATAATGCTGTGACCCGAACGAAATTTACGTTGCTCTTCCTCTACGTACGGTTCCACAACCAGACTGACGAAGCGCTTAAGCAGGATTCGGGCAATCACCTTGCCCACACAACCCACCAAGTTGATGCTACGATAATTCGTGCAACATTGCTTGCTCCCTTTGCTTCTGTACAGTGGTATTATAAGGACATACTACAACTCAGGAGGCACTTCCTTAAACCACACTTGTTGCATCAAGTGGTGCAGCGCAGTCACCAACGCGGGTCCGCCGTCTTTCAATAATTCAGGCGGGATACCGTCGGCACCAACACATTTCCGTTACGCAGCTGAGCAGCTGCTCTTTGCCTCTACTCAAGTGTTGGCGCTTTCGCCAAACTAGCCTTCATATCGTGCTGCTCGATGCCGTTCAAATTAGCCCTGTCTATCTCTGTACTGTTGTTTGACGGAGAGTCAAAGTGGTCAAATTGGTTTGCAGTCTGTGTGCAGTTACCGCCTAAGCTATCAACGATCAGTGTCCTCAGCGGCTCCAAGCTCGGTCCATACACCGTCTTTAAGGAGTCAACTAATTCCTGTGTAGTCAGCGTTTGGCGTAGCACACAATCTGCTTCGCCTTCTCCGTCACCAACCTATTTTGTGCGACGGCGCTCTCGGGTCAGTCAGTCATCGTGGAATGTTGCCAAATTTTCTGTTCTTTCCCAAGTTACTGGGCCTTCCACCTGTGTAGCAAATGCTGCACCCTTTCCACACACCAAGTCAGTGGCAATGGAGACTAGGGTGGAGCAGCACAGATAAACGCCAAGTTTGGCCGGAGCCAGATGTTAAATTGAGCTGTACGTCTCATTTCAAATACTAACTGGAGGTAAATGGAAACAAAAATAAGGTTGATCTAATGCATCTTATGCATAGTACACGGTAAATTAAACATATTAAATAAATAAAAAATTAAACGTTTTGTGCCCGGTAGTGCGAGGCGCGCCTGCGGTGGCATGATCATGATGATTCAAACGGGTATGGTTAGTAATTTTATAAAAATATAACAAGTCAACCGGTAATACATTGCATTTGTGTCTATATATATGCAAGTGTTAATGTTAGTGGATATGGTGATTGAACTTGTGGTGTGACTGAATTCGTGAGTTTGTTTGGTGTGCTCACAATCGTATAAAGGAACTCCTTGAGCTGGATGATGTTCTTGAAGTGGTGATCCTCAGGAAGGGGAGGAAGCTGTGACTGTATTTAATGGCGGGTCACATCCGTCACATTGCCGTGTTGTTGAAGGGACGATTGTGGCATTTTATAGCGAGAACGCTTGCCACGCGAAAACCCACGGGGTTCCGGAACACTGCCGCCGAACTATTCACTGTAACAGGATTAATCCGAATTACCCAGCTGGCACCACGTGGAAGTTGTTTCCTGTTAGGCTGTGCATACAATAATGCGCTAAATGCGGTAAGTGGGTTGTCATGCATATTTTATAGCCCACGTTTTTCTACTAATTATCAACAGAGCACCACGAGAATTTGTAGCACCATGCTGACAGCTTACCCGGCGGTATACTTTGTCATAATGCAACAATAATCCACAAAATATTTTAGACAATGTAACACATTTTCAACCTACCTGACTAAGGCCACATGGACCGGTGCGTATATTAGCCTACAGAGGTCTCATTCCATCTGCACCATTAATGCCAATTACCAGTTCGCAGTTATTCGCTCAAGAAGCTTTGAAGACAGTTGCGCAATTTTACTCAAATGGATCCAATGGCGATGACAACTGGCGTCATTGGGGGTAGCGGTCATAACTGACATCCCAATGGTCCCGAGTTCGAGGCTTGCTACTTCCTGTTGATATGTAACAAGCTCGAAACGCGTAAGGTTTGGGCAATTGTTGCCTTGCCAGTGACACGTGGTTCAAAGTACGATTGACTTCATTGTTGCATAACGTGGTAGGTTATTGCCTGGCAAGGGTTTACCCTATAAAAACCACAAATGTCTGCATAACAACACTGTGAAGTGAAGGATAAGACGCCTCCCAACTAAACACACTACCCTTTACATCAGGCTGACATGTCTCTACTTCACATATCACTAATTCTGAAGCATACAAGCACACATGTCTACATGTGCACGTTAAACATAGTCTATCCTTCATTATCAACCGAGCGCTATGTTGCTTCTTACTAGTTCACTTTACATGTTCACCTTCATCCGTGTAAGCTATCTTGAACTGTGCACATCATTGTGTGTACAATTTCGTTTGCGCCCGGTTTGGCCTGCCTAATAACACTCGAGAAGAACATTGTGTTCACTTTTGGCTTGTGTCCCATGCTTTTAAGATATCAGCTGTTATGGAACGCCCTTCAAGTAATCCAATTATGCTCGTATCTACCTGCAGCTTTGAGTGCAAGGCACAAATAACAGCAAACGCAATTTAGACTTTTAAATCAATTCTAAATGTTATTGTACTCATAGGAAGCGTTATCGACTGTCTTAACTCATAAAGCGCAAGCACTAAGGAATGGTTGTTAACGTTGTGCACCCTACAACGATGTCATCAATGGTTAACCTGCCGATACCTGCAGTAATAATGTCGTGCAGAGACAAGAAATCATTCACGAACTTCAGCAAATTGACGTCAGCCACGCTGTTTGGGTTTTTAGAACTGAAAAGTCAGAATTGGCCATATTTCTAGACATAAAAGCAACAAAAACTAAATACGACTCATCAAAGCTGCAAATTAAACAGAAAAGAACGTTTCCATTTTCCTCATTATGGTCTTTTCTTTCCCGACCCTGTGTTAACATATTCACGCTTTCTTTTTGCATTCATATTTTTACTGGACGTATAAATCTTTCCGCCCGGCACTGGTCTAGCCTCGCCTAAACTGTCTTCTACTTTCTGACTTATTCCAGACATCCGAGAAGTAAACGATTTATGCCCTGCAGACCCAACACTTGTCCCTCATCCTGCGAGTCTTTCTCGAAATGTTATTTGTCTTCTCTTAATGTCACTTTCATCCCCAACTGTTCCTTTGCTGATAGCATTCACTACTTTTATATCATCTTAAGTTGGCAGCCTAGCGTCAACGTGCTGACTTATCTGGTCTCGTCTGAACTGTCTCCAGCTTCCTCACCTATCCCAGACTTCTGAGATCTAGATAATCTAAGAAATGCTGACCCAACGCTCGGTAACTTTCACCTTAAGAGAATTGCTTGTCATAGTTCATCCTTAATAATAATAATAACAAAGATGAAGCATCACCGCATCACTTAGAGAATGTCGTTGGCTTTTCAACTTTTCCTCAGTAGTGTTTTTTCCTTCCCTAGGTTATGCTTTATTTTCCGTGCTCTGTTTTCATTCTTTCTTCAGTTGACGTTAACATAATAGTGTCTGTCTGCCACTGGCTTCTTGCAATCCAACCAATTTTGGACTGAGTCGACATGTCGCTGTCACCCTTCTGAAGGCTATCTTTTCTCCATATTTAGCACATCTCGTCCGCCTCCCTCTTCTGTCGTACATTTTGGGCGTATGCGCCATAGAACCCTACAAAAATTTCCGTGCTCCTTCTTCTTTATCCCTAAGTTGAAACACTTCCATTCTATACTGAGCAGCGGTCTTCACGCTTCTGGTTGTATTTCGTTAGTTTTATGGGACACATGCATATGAGATATTTAAATAACAATTACATAGCTTAGGGGTACAATAGTTTAATCACTGTTAAAACTGATCCTTTCTGGACTACGTTCCGAATGCATTTCTTTCGTCTGTTTGTGTGGCTACGTTTGTACGTTGCCTTTTTACGCTAGGTTGTCAGTGCTACAGCGGCATGCACCCAGGGAATCGTCGAACGCTGCGACACTAATACAATACGTGTCACACTATTCTTTTACCTGGATATAAGTGGAAGATTATCTGCCTTTGTTACAACTTACTGACAGGACGAATTATTCGTTACCTTGCAAGCATACAATTTCCGGAGGCTTGAACAATTGGATTAATTCGCCTAACAGTATCTTTCACATACTTCCTACCTGCAGCTCTCCTTCTGACTTCGGTGAACAGATTCTCCTACCGAGGCAATATAATCCTCGAATGGACAATTCCCTATTCACTGCTGACATCCACTAAGGCCAGAACAATTGGGTTCGGCCACTATTCGTTACTGGATAATTTTCTTGCTTACCAATCATCCGGAGCGCTTTACTTCGCTTTGACCGTTCACTTGGCTTTGGTTGCCTATATTTCCCGCTGATATTATCACACCATGGGAGGACTTCGATTTGTTTTTCATAACATTCTCCTCCTCTTCATGGCTCCAACAACCCTTCAACCTATTTTATTGGACATCCCTCGGAGTCTACACGTGGTTCTGCAACGATCAACCCATCGAATTTACAAAATAGTCACTTCGTGAGCTACCAATCGGTCCTAACTGTTCAGTCAAGACAGGAAAGGAACTAGGAAAGAAGTAGGTGTAAGCCTATTGTACTAGCCAACGGAAAAATGAGACACAACTTGTTTACGAAGAACCAGGCAAACAAATGCTCAACAAACGCTCAGTTACAACTTGTCATTCAAGGGATCAACGGCAGTGTTCCAGGACGTGTTGAGCTTTCACCTGGCAAGCGTCTTCTTATAGAAGGCCACGAAGGTCCGTTTAAAAACACTACGCCGTGGCGGATGTGACTCGCTACCGAATAAAGTAACAACCCATGACTTCACGCTGGCATGTCAACAAGCGTCTTATTTCACTATGCTTGTAAGGTTCTTCGCACTGGCCCTGCTGCGTCTCCATATACTGTCTTCTCTTCTTTCTAATACTTCACGCATATACTGCCGTCTCTTTTCTTTCTACGATTTCACCATTGATACTTGCGTTACGTATACACGAACTCGGTATGTAACTACATCTCTCTCGATCTTGCACTTCAGCTCTCTGCTGAGCGTACCAAAAAGGCCCGCCTCGCTTTGTCGAGAATAAAATATTTATTTATGTACTTATCAGCCAGGATTCTCGATCTATTACTGGTTGTTGTATGACCGAAATATTTGTCTGACTGATGAATCCTTACATAGTGTCTTGATCGTACGACAGCCCAATTATTCTGTTTACCGTTACACCAATGTACATCCCTAATCATGCAAGTTTGAAGACTTTTCTACTCTCGCTATTACAATTGGCCCAAAATGTTTGTACACTTGCACATCCCAACTCATGCTTGCATAGGCGTGCCTCGCATAGTCAAAAATAAATGTTTACTTTGTTCTAGAGCATATCTTCACGGTCGCCATGGTTGGCGTTCCAAAGGGACAGCTTAAAACGATCTTGGAAATGAAAGCGCACTAACATTGCCAAACTTACAATTTTATTACGATTGTGGTTTATTTTGGAAAGCCAGTAACACAGTCGAAGTGTATATAGAAATTTCGATGTTAATCGCTTTTACATGCGCTACATAATTTGCGGTTCATTCACTGTCAATACTAATCACGGTTTCTGGCCATCTATTACGGTGGTCGACACACGTCAGTATGTATACGGATCTGCGAGAGGTAGGCGAAGTCGCACTAAGTCTAAGTTTGAGTGTGAGGACTGCGATTCCGGAGAAAAGAATGGACCTAGAGAGCTGCGGGAGTGCCGGTGTACCTTGGAGCGCCGGCAGTGGACACAACCTCGAGCACCGTTAAGAACATCTTTGTTTGCGCTTGGCCAAACTGAACGTCCAGTGACCAATTTCAAATATGCCCGGATATATGTATGAGCTGGTGAGTGAAAGGCATGGAAGACTGCGCCTAAAAGAGGCGGGCACGATGGGTCTTGGACAACCAGTGAAAAGGTCGCAACAATGGTTCCGATCCTGGTTTGGAGAGGAATTGGCTGTACATGCAGTAAAGTGGACTGCAGGGTGCGTTGGATATCTTCGTCGTTTAGGCCTGAGCCGATGCCATAGAGGCAAGGTCGACAATGGGTAAAGAGTGACGAGTGAGGTTGATATTCCAGCACATCAGTGATGGGGCAGTCCACAACAGGGGCATGACGCGTCAGCAATGAATTGCGTGACAAAGCTTAGGTAGCTAGTATCCCCCGCTAAATATTTGTCTAACGTTGAGTTAAAGGCAAAAATACTAGACTTGTGAACAGGGTAGACCATCAAAACCGACCTTCTTATGTCTAACAGAAGTGAAGTGCAGCTAAGTGGCTGGCAAGCAGTTCTCTACCAAGCGTGCTGTAGCGGTATTACGCGGGTTGCAAACCTTGCGTCGTTGCTATGGCTTACCAACGTTTTGTTGGAGAGCAGCACTTGACATAACGTGTGATGCATCAGTTGTCATTGAAAGTGAAGCAGACGATTCGGAGTGAGCGAGAATAGATGTTGGAGAGCTCGATGAAAGCCGTGTGTGCTTTGTCCGGAATAACAAGCATGTACACTTTCTCGGAGGCAGTTAGTACGAGGCTGTACGATTTGAGCGCAGAGTGGGGATAAATCATCGGTAGTAGTTGACTTCACCATAACGTCGACGTAGGTGTTTAAATGAAGTCGGGGCTTAAAAGTCTTTATGAGTTGGAGCTGGTCCGTAAGGACCTCGATACCAGGTGATATGACGGGGTGGTTAATGAATTCTGCCGCGGAATTGCGTAGTTCGCACCTAGTCAGAAGACGGCGATACCACGTTGAGTCAACTGCTGGAAGAACGAATCAAGATGTGCTAGGTGCTCTTCCTCGAACAAGCTTGTTACTAGAAGGTCGCCGAGGTAAGGCTGGGCAAAGTGTCGGCCATGGGTGACATCGTGGATGAAACGCCAAAATGACTGTACGGCTTTACACAATCCAAAGATATTCTCAAAAATGCAAACAAGCAGAAGAGGCAATGACGTCTGTTTTAGGTATCTTTCACCTGGACAGATATTTGGTGATATGCTCGAAAATTTCGATCATGCTGAAGAGAATCTTGCCCGCTTGCCATGCAGTGAGCTGCTGAATATGTGGGATGGAGAACCTGTCGGGTACCGTAAGACTGTTTAAAGCTCGGTAGTCACCCCAAGGCCGCCAGTCGCCTCATTTCTTTGGGACCATCTGTAATGGAGAGGGCCAAGGACTATACGGGCGGCGAATTATCCCAACTTCTAGCATATGCTAAAACCCCGCAATAGCTAGTTTCATTTTCTCTGACGTGTCAGCGCTTGCGTGATGAGATGGGTGAGGCTTTGGTACGGACATGGTGCGTGATCTGAGATGACTCGGGGAGAGCTGCGTTCAATATCCAAAAGAGCTCAGACTATCATGAGGATAGTTGGGCGTAGCCAGAGGATATCTGTGAGCAGCCGTAGACTGAGGTGACAGCTGCCATTCCGGCGTTGGTGCCAGGAACGCTGAGCGTCGTTATGGGCTCGACTAACCGCTGTTGTTTTGCATCGACCAAGTGGTCGAATGGTCCGAGGTAACCTACGTCGATGATGTTTAACGGACGACGGCAATAATGAACACCAAAGTTGAGGGTTAGAGAGTGATGGCCGTATGTACGGATGAGTGTGCCGCTGGCGGCACAAAGACTGTGAGTTGCAGGCTGGGTCGTCTTGCCAGGTGCAGGAGGAACCACGATTACTTCATTCCTAGTAGCAAGCAGGAAAGTGGGTCCAGCTTTACACTCCTGAACGTAAAGTAGACTAATTCCGGAATTTGGCCGGCGATGTTAGTGTGTGATCTGCACCTTGGCATTTTCTAAGGGAAGGTACAAGTATAAGTAAATCGCTTCGCCTGAGAGCCAAAACGGCAGTGATACCAGCATAGTTTGTAACAAGGTAAATAAATAAGTAAACTTTTTGTTATGGACAATACGAGGCACATCTTTACAGGTATGATCATGTCAAAACAACACGGTTTAGTCAAATGTGTACAAAAATATGTGTTTTATATACAACTGTTAATATATGTGTGTGGGTGTATATAGTACGTAAACACTATGTATGTAGCTGTGTAGCTTGTGCTTGTAAGAGAGTTGCTGTTTTTGACAGTTTGGTATCTTCAAGAAGGTGAGAATTAACGAATGATGCCCTTGGGTCGTACAGCATTGTCCGGATATCCGCGGGGCAGTTACATTAGTTTGTGGCGAGTCACATCCGCCACGTCACAGGGCTGTTTAACTAATATATGTGGCTTTTTATAGCAAAACGCTTTCCAGGCAAAATCTCACTACGTCGTGGAACACTGCCGCCGAACTATATGCTGGAACGGGTTAATCCAGAAAAGCACAGCTGGCACCACAAGGAGTTTGTTCGGCTAGCCGGCTGGGCTTGGTCAGCTTACACCTAGTTACCCGCAGGATAGCGCGTGCTAAAGGAGAATGCAGATCGCTAAGTAATGCCAGTAATTCGTTAAGTAATAGGGAAAGCTCAGAGAACGGAGCTATGCGAGACCTTCATTATGTAGGTAGTTGCTGAGACGCGTTACGGCTATTCGGCGGTGGTGTAGAGGGTGGTGTTACCTAGTTTAACTACTTAGGAAGATGAGCTATGTTAGTGGCAGCTAGTTGCGCGGCTAAGTTGAGGGAAAAGACGTTGGCGGGTAAGATGATGGCTTTTACTATCTCGGGTAGGTGCTGAAGCCAAAGCTCCAGAAGGATGGAGTCATCCATAGAGTACGAGACGAGGAGTCTATTTATCTTACTCAATAGGGCGGATGGCCTCGCGTCTCCTAAATACAGGTCATGGGATAGCTGTTTGTCTCGAGTACACGCTGGCTGTTCCAGTCAGATTATTCTAAGCGGTAGCTATAGTTTGCAACCTTTAACCCTATTGTGGCCCTAGCCTAGTAAGCGAAATTCAGGTATAGTGGTCAGTGGTAAAGGATTTAATTAGACATCTATTGCCTCCGTTTTTCGGCAGCAGTATAGCGACAGATCGCCGCATCACTAGGAATAGGTAAGATTCCAATGCCTAGGAATCTCATAGATAAACTGCAATGAAATTTATCGTAAAGCAATTCCTTTGCAGATTTTCGGTTACATTTGAATCAACATGTCTAGTCCCATCTTTTTGCTAGCCTTTTATCAAACACCATTTTCCACGAGTTTTCGGTTAAAATCTCGAAGTTATAGCCTATTGAACGTCAGTGCCTTTGATGCAAGCCACCAGGTACAATGCAGTCGAGTTCAGCGTAAAATATTATTGTCGTTTTTCTTCTCTTTGCCTGCCTTTTTTGTTTTCGAAGTCAGTAGAACAATCATTTTATTGCTTGCTTTCAACATCAGTCAGTCACCTCAGGCCTGGTCGTCCACCGGCAGCGCTGCCTGGCTTGCCATGAAGTCTGTAGTGTACCGGAAAACACGGTCTTTCATTATTTTGCAACATTGGATTTCACGGTTATTTTAATGTTCAAAACGTCCAGTTGTTTTACTGACTACACATCCGTGGACACAAACCGCTTTGGTGAGTACCTGGCTGCACGTTTCTCGCTCTGTCTGAGTTGCTTCCTATTCTTGTAGCCCGTTGGGTTCAGTCGCCTCCGACTTCTATACTGTCGTATTTGACACAATTTATGTGTCATTGCTTACCGACTAGTATCCCAGGCTCGGCCCAACAAGTCTAAGCTAGGAGCACCCATCCTCCATGTCTGATCTTCTAGTTGATTGTGATGAAAATATGCACCTGCTTGAAAAGTATCTGTTTTTCAACACCATCGGCTCCATGCAACGCCCGGAAACGAAAGCCAACGAAACTTTAGACCGGATGCATACTAGATAGCGCGCCAAATATCCAGTTACCGCATCAAGAACAAAAGATGGATCATTTTTATGATTTCAACGCATATTTGAGAAATGCTGATTAGCAAAGAAATTAGCAAGAAGCGCAATCAAATGCGCAACCTTGGAATCTATGCCGGTATGTGATATTTGAAGGCTTCGCTGTTTGAGAACCTTTCTCATGCAAGCTTGCTTCTTGCACTCTGCAAAATGTCAACGATGTCCACCTATCCATGTATTCATCGGTGCTGATGCCTGGATGACATACTTGAAAAACCGCAACAAGGTTGCTTACAATATGCCTGGTTTCCACCAGAAAACATTACTCAGTACATTTTTGGTATAGGTGCGAAGCTGTTTGGCTTAGTCCATAAGCGTTGGAGATGATACCGATGTTATATACTGCGGATTCCGGGAACTAATTGATGTAAAAATTCACGCCCTCCACTTTTTTAATTGTCCTTGCTATGAAACTGCTTGGTAGCTCTTTAACTGAGTCCTAAGCTGCATGTTGCATAGGCGCTTAGAGTTCAGCTTTGAAGGAGGTCCAAGTGAGTTTGTAAAAGTTGTCAGTGGCTGAATGCAGTGCTCATGGCTACGAGCACCACTATATACTTAGTTATCAGTAACCCCGCACTAATTGTCCAGTGGCTAATGACAGTCTCAAGGTATGGCGAAGGTTTTAGTTTTAAGTTGATAAGTAGCTGCGCTACATAAGTTTTTAACCAAAAACCTACCGCAATTCAGTGAGAACAAAGGTAATGTACGCACCATATTGTAGCGGCAACCAAACAGCAATAAAGTACAACTTTTGTTACTTGCGATCATGGTAAAACAAACTGTCACGCATGCGCAGATCGGTTTCTTTTCGTTGCACATCGCAACCCACATAAGCAATTACCACCTACTACATGTACAATATGCCATTCAGACAAGGCACCCAAAAGCGTAAGTTTACTGCCCTGGAAACCCCATAACTGAGAGCAACCAGAAACGTTAATTGATTGCTCCAACTACCTTGCCAGCTTAGACTAAAGAATAGAAGTTTCTAAGGAAAAATATAGTCTTTCGCGGGGTGCTCAGGTATTGGTGTATCAGGATAGCAAGAATCCCAACCACCCATATTAGACCCTCAGTAAACCACAACCACAACACCTCATTAAAAGGTCACAAATTAAATTGGTCGACAAAGTGGAGCCGGCTGGAATGCCGTCGGAACCTTTACTTATTTCGTGTGTTCCATCCATGAAACTTCCACGAGCAGCGATATCCGCTCCTACAATAAAGTATTACGATACTCGAGTTGATGATAAATAAATAAAGAACTATTTTATTCTCAAACTCATCGAGGCACACCAACTCAAGCATGGTCAAAATTTACAAGCAATTCGGTTACGCAATAGATACCTTACAACACACGTACTTGGCTGTAGCCAAAATTTGTATAATTTGCTGAAACAGTCTAAGCGTTCATGAGGAGCAATGTCACCAGTGGGGTGAAGATAAAATGATTTCATCTGTGCGTTGAGTAAATAGAAAAGCACAGTAGGTGGAGTGGTGACAGTACATGAAGACTGAGCGTAGCTTTATTGAGCATGTCAGTAGCATTGTGAAAAATGACTCAAGTCGATATTCCACAGTGTAAGAGTGGGCATTGACTTTATTTAGTGGCGAGTCACCTCTGCCACGTCCCAGTGTTGATAAACGGTCCTTCGTGGCTTTCCACTGGGAAAACGCTTGCCAAGCAAAATCCCACCATGTCCTGGAACACTGCCGACGGTCATGTATAACTAGCAAAGTTTCATATGAACCATTTGTTCATCCAGTTATTCGCAGTCTGATGATTCCTGTTAGCTAAACAAATAGCAAAGTCAGAGCCCATCCTGGCCGTTGAGGCTAGTCGAGTAGGAAGAAAGATTTTGCGGGTAAGTAGGATTTCAAGGGTATGGGGTCTCCCCTTCTCTGATTAGATATCTTTGCTGGTGTGAAGAATTAGTGTCCAGCTATCTTCACTGGACACCGGTAGTTGAGGTGTTGGATGCAGGTAGTTAGTTTTGATATTTGGCCCTGGTCCAGCTAAGTCCTTGTTTGTTATTTCGCACCATCTCAGACGCAGGCAATTCCTCAGTTTAATTCTGGATCTCTAAGAAGTTCACGACCTCAGTGCTACGTTTTTTTAATTTCTTAAGCCATTTTGACTTCAAGCAACCTAAAGAGAACTGTTAGGCGGTTCAATTTTTTAGGAAAAGTCCCTCGTAAATTATGCCCGTTACATGCTTGCGTCGTTTCGCTCCAACTTATTCGATGTTGGCTACAACTTTGACCCCAGAGCTCAGCTTTTGTAAATGACCTTCTGGCCAGGCTGGAGTTGCTTTTTAGGTTATTGGTTTGCTTGGTTAAATTTGCGTTATTCTGCTTAGAGTTGTCCCTGAATGCATAAAGAGTGGTTTTTCCGTCTGATGTAGTAGCAATTCGACGATCACCTCCTCTGTTTTTTCTGGGCTGGGTCCCTCTAACGTTGGTCCTCATTGTTTGCTCTCCGCTCATTATATGGGCATGCATTGCGTCAACGGATCTCGTCCATGTTGCCTGTGCCTGTGCCTGTGGCGATCGTATATTAAAAATATTGTATGCTAGTTGTTTTAATATGCTTTCGAAAGCGTAATACTGAATTCACTGAATACGCTATCTGTGTGCCCTCTCTGAGCGTTATTACTTCAGTGTCGTTGCTAATTCCTGGTTTGAGCCTAATCCATTTCGATTACGGTTGCTTCATAGAATGCCAACTGGCGTTGCGATTAGCCATTTTAACTCAAGTATCTATGCAAAGGTATTCATAATATCTACTCTTGGTCTCCCGAAGATGGTTTTGAATGTCTTGAAATTAATTGCATTCTTAAGAAAGATTTGCAGGATGAAAACCTAAACGTCCAGTTTCTTACTGCCATTCGACAGGGGACTCATGCTCTTTTAAAGAACCTGTCTTACCCTGGCCTGCCAATTTCGTTGCCTATTTTCTTCCCTATATGGCTCAATTCTACCACCACTTCATGTCTGCACTGTAGCCTGTAGTGTTCACGACCCCCGTATATCGGACAAATGCCACCCTTATTCCACAAGTACTAGCTTCCGACCACTTGAGTTTCTCATGTCTCATGCACACCTATGCTTAACCATACTCTACTGTATTTGGCCCCTCTTTTCGTCAATATCGCAACTCTCCAATGGTGGTCTATGTACCCATAGCGCCAGCGCAACATCCCAGTCCTCACTAGATTCACTTCACATTTCACACTTACAGGCTTCCATTTGGGTTGCGATGCAGCATCGCTTACAAACATCTAACCTGAAAACATATCCTTTTCTTCATCTTATGACTGAGGTCTCTTTGACCTTACATTCTTATTACCACCTACTACCAGCTTCTGTTTGATGCTACCTGTCGCTCCATAGCTACGTCTGTTTATCTCTAGTAAGACTACCACGACTTCAGGAGCCACGTAACCCCAGTTAATCTCTACAACCTCCCATTTGGATTGTGATGCCACAGCGCTTACAAACATCCGACTTGACAGCATATTCATTCCTTCAACTTACGCTTGAAGTCTCTCTGGCATTACCTTCTTATTAATATCTAGTCCCGGATGACGAAAGGTGATGTCAGCCGCTCTCTAGCTTCGTATTTTAGCACTAGTGTGACTGCAATGCCTCAACGAACCACCTAACATTTGGCCCAATTCCATTTCATCTTAACAGACGTCCATTAGGACTGTGCTGGCGCATCACTAACGACCCTTCGACATGCGAAATTTTCATCCCTTCACCTCATGCCTGATGCTATTTCGGTTCTACATTCTTAGCAACATATCGTTTTCGGATTTTGTTTGTTATCCACCGCTGCTTACCTCCATCTCTTTCACTCCAGTAATTCTGCAAAGCTTTAGCTAGTCATCTAGCTTCTGCTCAACTCCCATTCTATATTAAACTTCTTCCATTTAGATTGTTATGCCACATCACTTACAACCATCCTACTTGCCTTCCTTTTTCTTCCTCCGCCTCAGCATTGAGGTCGCTTTAGCCTTACACTTTAATTAGCATCTACTTCCGGATGCGGATGGTTGATTGTTGCTGCCCCCTATCTGCAACAAAACACTCAATTATATCTGCCCAGTCTGGAGAGTCATCTAGCCTATGGCCCCTTCGCTTTCATCTTAACAGGCATCCACTTGAATTGCAAAGCCACAAAATTCACAACCAGCCCAATAACCGACGTTTCGACCCCTCTATCTTATGCTTGAAGTCTCCTTGGCCTTACATTTTTATTATTAACTACTTCCTATTCCTAAGCTCTAGTATCTGCTTCTTCCAAACTCTATCTGCTCCATTCTAGTATGACTGATAAAACTCGAAGAGCCACCGAGCCTGTGACTCATTCCCATTTCTTCCTTACAGGCCTTCACTTGAGTTGTGGTGCCGCATCGCTCACAACTATTGGCGCTTCCAACCGACTCTTCACCTCCTCTTATGCTTGAGGTCCCTGCGGCCTTGCATTCTTCTTATTATCAACTTCCGGTTTCCACATGTCGAGGCCTCTTGCTTCCCAGCTCAGCCAGTTTAACACTAGTAGGACTGATAGGCCGCGAAAAACCACTTAGCTTGTTGTCCACTCCCCTTTCATCTTACTAGAGGTTCATTTGCATTGTGATGCCGCGTAGTTCACAAACATCCGACTTGCCGACCTTTTCATGCTTGCTGATACCTTGACCTCTCATCCTTAGCATCATTTTCAAGATAGCGAATGTCGTGTCCGCTGCTTCTCGTCACTATCTGTGTATCTCTAATATAACTGAGACACTTCGAAGAGTCAACTAGATTATGGCTCCTTCATATCTCATTATTACAGGCTGCTATTTCACTGTAGAAATCCACCTTGGAGTTGAACACGGTCTCTTTTGGTGCCGCTGCTCAGCTTAACACGGTATCACTGGTCCCTCTCAGAGCTGGCCCTGCTATCGTTTTCTCGTTAAAATGAAAAGGCTATTGGTCCGTGTCACATATTACGATAGCCAGCGGCTCTTGATACAAGATTAATCCTGCTCCATCCTTCCTGTTCTATGCCGTCTATTCGACTTGTATTTTTTACTTTAGAAATACACCTCGGAGTGGAACACAGTATCTATTGGCGCGGCTGCACAGCTTAATCCGGTACCTCTGTACCCTTTCAGAGATAGCATTGCAACTGTTGTATCGCTGCAGCCGTAGTATGTAGCTTTTCCCCCACTGTTCTTAACACTTGACGGCTGTTAGGCCGTGCCTTACATTAAGATACCTAGTGGCTCCTACTTCAAAGCCAAGGCGGCGACCTTTTTCTATAATGTCTATTTGACTTATATGCTTCAATTTTGAAGTGCACCATAGAGTTGAACACTTAGTATTTTTTGGCGCTGCTGCCCAGCTAATTCCGCTGCCCCGGGCCCGTTTCAGAGGTGGCTCTGTGGCTGTTCTATTGTCACAGCTTACGTATGTAGTCCCGTTTCTTATCGCTCCTGGATTTAAGTTTGAATACCCATTAGTATGTGCCACAGTCCTAGATAGCGCGCAGATCCTGCTGCACAACTAATCCAGCACACACCTTCACTCTTCTCTGCCGCCCATGAGTTGGATGTCCCACTGCAGAAGCAAACCTTGGAGTGAAACGCAGCATCTTCTGGCGGTGCTGCCTATATTAATCGCTTACGTTGGTCCGTTCCAGAGCGGGCTCTACAATCGTTTTCTCGTTACAGCTGGTGCATATAGTTCTGTCTTTTCTCCCTCCTGGTTTCAACCCATTGTACCTAGTAGTCAATGCCCCGCCTAAAATAACGTGGCACCCCTTCTTTTTAATTAAACAGGCTGCCAGCAACTCATTCCCCAGCTGTAGATGACCACTTAAATGTGGAACACTTAGTAGATTTTGGTGCTGCTGCAGATTTTATTCTGCTACTACTGGTCCCTTGCAGAGCTGGACCTGCCACTGTTTTCTTGATACAGTCGCAGTATGTAATTCTTGCTCCTTTTGCTCCTGTTTTAATGTTGAAATTTTTTATTAGTCCATGCCTCGTCATAAGATAGCGGGCAATTTCTCCCTCACAATTAATCCGGCCATCCGTTTTGCTGTTTCCTGCCGTATATTTGACTTGTATACTGTACTGTAGTAGTCCAACCAGGTGTGGAACACTTACAATGCTTTAGCGCTGATTCCTACATTTTCCTTTATTCCAAGTTCCTCTTCAGAGCTGGCTTTGCAATCCTATTCTCGCTACAGCTGTATTATGTAGTCCCATCTCGTCGCAACTTTCCTGGTACTCCGTCTTACACCAGCACCCAGCTATTTCTTTAACACCCGACCACTGATCTTGGTACGTTCTTCTTCTCATGGATTTCTAATCTAGCGTGGCAAACTTTGGTCTTCAAACATGTTTGAACGATAAGCGCCACCACTGTCGACTGAACGCTCAATCCACATCCTAGTCGCATATACTAATACTTACTATTCTTTTCTGAATCCCTCAAATCATTCACCTGTTAACAACGTTTGAAATCTCCGGTTTCCACACAGGACAACAGTTGCATATCTAGGCCAATTCATACAGCAGCCTCTTCGATCGGCCGACACTTATTGACCACAGGTCACCCAGTAGAGGTCAATTCGGCGTTCACAATCCCATTACAGCACACCAATTCTCGCCTCCCCCGTTTCGCAGAGGCGATTGCAATTAACCGGACTAAGCCGCTGCTTTGTGTTCAGAAAAAGTTATCGGTCGACATTAGACTGCCCTGGGGATAGGGGTGATAAACTTGTCTCGCTTATCGTGTGTTGGTCTGTTTGTATGTTTACACATATGTTTGGTCGCATCATCATCATCATTATACACGTCAGCTAGAGGAAGGAAATGATTTGACGGCGTCCGTATCCGGATTTGCCTGTCACTGTGACGTCCATGGGGACAGTCACAGGACGTCTGCACCTACAAAGGGGACCATGGGTGGCTTGCGCTGCACCACCCATAGTTCCACCCACACACCCCATATCCGGTGTAAACCCGAAGGAATAAGACCGGGAGGCATGCGGATGGGAGCCACGTTTCATCAACGGAGCCGGCCCACACTCCTTCAACAAGCAGAACGGGAGCATTCCGGCCTAATTGGGAAATCATACACACCAGACGTACACGAGGCGGTGGCTGGACCGTAGCCCGTTCCACACAGGTTGCATGGAACCACTCTTTGAGCCTAGCACCGTCACGAGGACAGTGCACTCCGTCCCCTCCAGCGACGACCAACTGTCTCCTGGAGCCAGTATAGACGAGGTAGTGGGTAATAGACAGGTAGGCACCTTGTCAACATTCACATCAGGCGCATCCACACCGGGAAGCTCAAGCAACATCTACTTCTGAAATGCAAGATTACTCATCACGCAGGCAAACGTACCACATACGCCGCCTTATTGGCCTGGATTAGTAAATTGAATAGGACCATACTCATGGTGCTTCTATTCCGCATACAATTGTGCCTTCTCCGGCACCTGAGAAACCGCCCTTTTGAGCAGTCCACGGAATTCGCATCGATCAAATTTGCCTTGGATTCGCAACACCTGAAAGCAACATGAGTTTGTCATAAACTCACCTTCTTCATGTTCTGGTAATATTATTTTCAGTTTGCTTGAATGTAGTTTTACTGCACTAAGTTAACCGTACAAAAGCGGTATGAGTATCCTCGTGAAATTCATTCGGTATACATATATACATAGATTGCCGTCATCTGTGTCCAATGGCAGTTCGAATGCAACATATGTACATGTGTTTCCACGGACTTCATTATTAACTGTCACAAAACTGGACAGAGACTCATTAGTCCGCATGAACATGCATGTATGAACAAACATGTATGCGTTTCATTTGGAGGTCAGGCTAAGAGATTAAGTACCCAATACGTACTGCTGGTGTTCGCCTCTTACGGCTTATTTGGCACGACAACTACCATAGTACTACAACAACTATGTCCCACTGGCCACTGTCAAACGTGCGGTTTTCCAAACAATGTTCGCACTGTGTTGCAAAATATCCAAGATGTAGCATGGTTGTCATCTAAGTACTCATCCGTTTATACATACCGTTGTGTATCCTGTTGTGGCTATAAACTACTTGGTTACGATCTACTTTAGTACGCCTGGGGTGCAGCTATTCGGTGCTCGTAAAGTGAACAAATTTTCCCTATGCGCTGATTCCTTTCCGATATAATTTACTAAGACACTTACGTACCATTTCCGTTGGCATTAACTTTTTCTTAGTCTACCCAGAAGATTGACCCCGTCTAAGACAACTTCTAGTAGGTACCTCTTAGACAGATGTAATAATGCTACTGCGTTGCACCAAGTCCCTACTTCATCATTCCACATAGCAATTGCACCCAAGCTATACTTACATTAGCAATGGAATAAGGATGACACACAAGGATGACAGACCGTGTGAGTAGGCAACTATGAAGGTTTGTAGGGAAATGGTGCGCTGAAGTCAACTTATTTTCATAAGCTCAGCTAAGATAAGGTGGTCCGATGAAGAACTGGAATTATTGCTCTATTCATTCTAACAGAGTTAATGTGAAACATGAACAGCAGTATGTTAATCGCTAGTCAGTTACTTGCTGGGACTCTTCACTTTCCACGGAGTTTCCAGAGCGATTG
The DNA here is from genome assembly GCA_944474145.2 of Dicrocoelium dendriticum. NCBI lineage: Eukaryota > Metazoa > Platyhelminthes > Trematoda > Plagiorchiida > Dicrocoeliidae > Dicrocoelium > Dicrocoelium dendriticum. The sequence goes on along the minus strand of OX104063.1, from coordinate 190,431,181 downwards.
ATATTTGAATGCATGATCCAACTTGAACATGTCTATCGCATTGCTAATTTGCCACCAAATCGAGGAAGCATTGCTTTTCCATACTGTATTAAGTAAAGGGTTCCTAGGCTATGGTAATGGTAAGGTACGGTAAAATAAGGTAACATGTTATAAGTAAGTAAGTCAGTGTAGCCCAACTGCGATAAAGAAGCATGGTGTATGCAACATCAAACCTCAGCATAGGGGCATTCATATAGAGGCATCTGTGTTCGGATTACCAGTATGGCAAATATAGTACGCGCCTGTGTCTTTGCAGAAACTATGCGTGGTTGTCACTGCACTGCAACATTTGGTGAATTAGTACATTATCAGTGCAAAAGTCCTCCCCGTCCGATTCCATTCTGACTCACCTCGCTCCATCACGTTTGGCCGGTTTAACGTGTACCGTCCTTTCTCAGTTGCGTACCACCAAGTGTCACATGTCAGTCCGTGATGCTCGATCTAACAATCAACCTGTTCGGCATAACCCCATCGTGGCCTCGTTGATGACTGGCCAGGCCAGATGGGCTAAAACACACACGGCCATATGCACTACAGCTCCATGTTGGATTTGCCGAAGAATTGAAGTCCGACGGCAGATGATGTTTGCGTGCTGCACGTTTAATTTCTCGATGCACCATCTGCCTTTCTTGCGATTGGGCAACGGTACAGGTGATGAGATCACGCCAGGTGCGGCGATTTGTTGCCAACTCCTCCCAAATATTTAGGTCAATACTTAATCTGGACAAACTAATCTTGATATTATCTTGGTAACGCAACTTGGGTTTGCCAGCATTCCGGCCACCAGCGATCAGTTGCTCGTACAGCAATTGCTTCGGGATTCTCGTTGCATCCATACGGCGCACATGTCCAAGCCACCGGAGGTCGCAGCAGTAGCATGTAGTCTATGGTGTACACTTCGCTCCGGCGGATCACATCAGTGTCTGGCACATTGTCCCACCATTGTATGCGCAGAATCCGGCGAAGGCACTGTTGATGGAATCGTTCCAAAAACCGAATATCCTTTCTGTGTAATGTCCAAGTTTCCGATCCATAGATAAGGACTGAGAGAACCATTGATTTGCACACCATCACCTTGGTTCTAAGAGTGAGATGATGGTGCTTCCACACGCGATGTTCCAGTTTCCAAAAAGTCGCAGTTGCCTTCGCCACACGAGCGCGCAGTTCGTTGGTGATTCACAGGTCGCTTGACAATGTACTCCCAAGGTAGCAGAAGGCGGACGTGTTCTGTAGTACTTCATCTACAATCCGTATTTCTGGTCCGCACACGGGCTGCACTCCCGGTGCCGGCTGAAATAGACATACTGTCTTGCCTGTGTTTATGCTGAGTCCAAACTTAGTCGCTGTGGAAGCTAATATAGTCGTCATGCATTGCTGTTCTTCATCAGTATGTGTAAATAACGCGCAGTCGTCTGCAAACAGCAGCATACGAATGGTTGTCTCACGCACTAAACTTCTTGATCCAAAGCGGCGGATGTTAAGCAAACCCCCATCCATGCGATGCTCTAGATGCACACCGTATTCGCATGTGTTGAATGCGCACGACATCACAGCCGTCAGGTAGATATTGAACAGTGTGGGGGCTAAGACGCATCCTTGCTTCACACCGGAGATAACGGCAATGTCATCTGTAGTCCGTCTACTTAGCTGCACCCTTGCTCGCATGCCAGTATGCAGGCATTCAATGAGACGAATAAACTTTGCAGGGTATCCAAACTTGGAGAGAATCAACCACAACGCCTCACGGTTCACCGTATCGAACGCTTTGGTGAAGTCGATGAACAATGAATACAACGGTTGATTGCATTCACGACATTTTTCCTGTAGTTGACGTGCTGCAAATACCATGTCGATGGTGCTACGGCCCGGGCGGAATCCACATTGCTCCTCAGGTACATTCGGTTCTAGTACATGTGTGACAAGGCGATTGAGTAGGATACGGGCAAAAATCTTGCCAACGCAACTAAGTAAGTTGATGCCACGATAATTATCTGTGTGTTGTTTACTACCCTTTCCCTTGTACAGTGGAATCACAAGAGCATCCTTCAACTCTGCGGGCACTTGCTCTTCTATCCAGACGGCTTCCACCAAACGATGCAGGGAACGTATCATAACTGGTCCTCCGTTCTTCAATATTTCCGGTGGTATGCCATCAACACCAGCGCATTTCCCATTCCGTAGTTGAGCAAGCGCTCTCTATGTTTCGTACATTCCCGGTGTCTCCTCCAGTTGCGATAGTACGCTATGGTGTTGCAGCCCGTGTAGTGTGTCCCAGTCTACCTCTGATCAATTGTTCAAGAGCGTATCAAAGTGTCTGTGCCACATTTGCAAGATGTCATCAGATTATGTGTATACGGCGCCAGTCTCAGAGTCTGTCAGGGTCTTCATTTGCTGCACAGTGGGCCCGTACACTGCTTTCAAGGAGTCGTAGAATTCTTTTTGTTGACGGTGTTCAGCGTAGGACTCCATCTGCGCAGCTTGCATTGTCCACCACGTATTTTTAACCTGACGCAGCGCTCCAGCTAGCTGTCTCCGAATGTGGCGGAAAGCATTACTCTTCATGGTGTAGCTAGGGTCAACCTCGGATGTGATGAATGCTGCGTTTTCTGCTCATACTAATAGCCCAATCGTCACTGTTTTCGTCGAATCAGTCGGGCCGTTTACAGTTTGTACATCCAATCGTCTCCTCCGTATCAATGGTCACCTGTTTCTTCAAGTGGTTCCATAGGACGCTGACAGAAGCCGAGGAGTCGTCTTCGCCAAGGCGGGTTCTTATGGCATCCTCCAGTGCTTGTCTCTTTTCTGCACTCATAAGGGCGCGTACGTTGTATTTCCTCCGATTGCTATTCGCTGGAAAGTACGACGATTTGTAGACATTTATGTAGAACTTTGTGCGCACCAGCTTGTGATCAGTCCCACATTCAGCTCCACGCATTACCCGCGTTATGCGTACTTCACGCAGGTCTCGTTGACGTACGATGACGTAGTCCAGCAAGTGAGCATGACCACTCCGTGGGTGGGTCCATGTAGCAATGTCCCTAGCACACAGAGCAAACTGGGTGTTCGTGATCGTCAAGCCATGTGTAGCACACAATGAAATCAAGCGCTCTCCGTTCCCATTGACTATCCCAATCCCGTACGGCCCGATCACCTCAGCCCACACTGTGGCATCACATCCTACACGTGCATTGAAGTCACCAAGCAGGAATAGTCGATCATTCATTGGGACAGACTTTATAACAGTGGCCAATTGCGAGTAGTACTGATCTTTCCTGTCTTCTGTATAACTCATGGTGGGACTATATGTGCTAATAAATGTTGCGAACTTACCACGTCTGAGGCATATACGGAGCGATATCAACCGTGGGCTGATACCAATCGGCTCCCCCGTCAAACGGTTATTTAGGCGGTCAGTGATTGCAAATCCGACGCCTTGTTCACGTGGTGCTGCTTCGGGATTTCCAATCCAGTAGAAAGTGTACCCAGCACCATCCTCTCGCAATGTACCATGATCAGCCAGTCGAGTCTCACTCAGCGCTGCAATATCAATGTCATACAGCGCAAGTTCCATGGCGACTAACGCGGTTCGTCGAATATAATACAATACATATAATACAATACAGAATGGAAAAATAGATACAACAGTTGCATGCCAGCTGAGCTACGAGCAACGGATAGGCATCGTTCCGGTAAGCTACCAGCCAGCTACTAAGCAAAAAGGAAATTTTTTAATTGTTTTACCCTACGAAATGAAATCGTAGATGGAGGGGGAGGCTAAAAGGGATGTGGAGGCATAAAGAAACTCACAGCAAGAACGCCACTGAGGTCGGCTCCTTGCCATGTCAGCAAGTGTATCCGGCCAAACGTGTTCACCGTCTTTTGGACGCCAACCAGGGAGCCATGACGCTCCAACCGAGGCTAGCTCCGAAGTGAGGGACTTCATTCCCCTGGACCAACTCACCGCTTGGCCACCTCTCCTCTTCTTCCATCCACATCCCCGGTGAGCAAACAAATGTTTGGTCGCACCCTTCACTGAATAAATATTATTGCGATTCATTGTTAGAGGCACTGATGAGACAATACGAAATGCGTGCATTTGCCAGTCTTCGTCTTCAGAGAGCATTTGTCTACCGCATTCAACAACATACAAATATCGGATCTTGTGCTTGCATGCAAAATAACAGATTTGCCCTCTAAACTATTTAGTCCTTTCACTGCGTTTAACCACCCCAACACTACCAAAAGTTTTGTATTTGTACATTAACATAGTCCTGTTCAATTTCCTTAGCATTTTGCTCGGTCCGTTTTCTTTTCTCCCTTATTCTAAAGGATATCATTAGTTACACGAAACACCTTTGAGGACCTACGTGCGACGCTCACCTGGTCACGGACACAACAGAGAACAATGAAATCATCCGCAATTCGCAATCCTGCCACATTTAAAGAATTCGGAAAACTAATCGGCTCAATACAAGTCACCTGATTCGTCTGACTTCAACAGCTCCAAGCACCCGCCGTCGACTCCGAAGAAGACAAGCACACAGCCATAGAAAACAAAATGGCGAAGCATGGCTACAAATAACCGCGAGGATCATCGGCCAGATGCAAGCTTTTCCTTGTCATACCATCGGTCGGCAGTGTTCCAGGACACGGTGGATTTTCAGCTGACAGGCGATCACCTACCAAAAGCCACCAACGCCTGTGTACTAACACGCAGTGGCAAGTTGACAAATAACACATCTCACAAATTCAGTTCAGAATCGGTTCTCCTACGGTTCTCCTACGCCTACGTAGTTGATCAGTGCCATGCCAGTGTCCTTAAATATTTTACAGCCTTTTCCTCATGCTTCACTCACCTGACCCACAGTGTACACAGCCACATCGGACTAGTTCCTCGGCAACGTACTCCACAGTAACGATCTAATTCCTTTCTCTACATCTTGCATTCTGGGACGATAGACTTCATTTAATCTTTGGGCCATGTGGGCCTACCCTACCGACTACATCTATACTGCGCCCTCTCTTGGCCCTGTTAATCATGCTATCATGTACAACAATCATTTCGAATTGCATTACACTGCTCACGCTTAAAAGGCGTGCATCGCTAGGTCGAAAAATATATTTACTTATTTAAAAATGGTGCTGCTGAAAAATGTTCCATCATCAAATTTTTAGGCATCTAAATGGCCTAAATTGCACACGTTTATGCATAAGGATAACCAGGATATCCTTGATTGCATTCTGCAACTTCAGAAGTAAGCCGCTCGCCGCATATAATACCACAGCCACTTTCCATTCGAGCTCGTTTTGGGTTTTTCAGTCATTTGCGTAATCTTTGCTTTCCGCGACACTATAATGCGATAAGCGCGTGGTTTTGCTGGCCAATAGTACAGGTGAAATCCAACTATGTTCTGCTGAAGCAAAATGACCTAACTGGTTCAGTGAGAGTTAAACAATAGCAACCCATTAGAAGTGAGATTGAAGCAAGATTGTAAACAAGTCGGACTTTGTTAGATTGCGATTGGACACAACAACTTCCGAAATTTCCTTGGGATGCTCAGAGTGCATATCCGTCCTCGTAACTTCTGCTGAGTTCCCACTGGTCACAAAAGGCTAAAAGCTATCATATTGCTTTTTAGCAACCACTCAGTTGAATGTGCCGTCTCCTATACCGAAAAGAGCGGAATGGCTTAGGAGTCTCAAGCAGCCAACATTTTCACGTGGTGCCAGCTGGATGGTTTAGTTGATCCCGTTCTAGCGAATAGTTCAGTGGCAGCGTTCAAGGACGTAGTGGGTTTTGGCCTGCCGAGTGTTCTCCCTATACAAAGCCACAAAGTGCAGTTTAACAACACTGCACCGTGGCGGATGTCACTAGCTACTAAATAGTCACTGGCTCTTCCTCTTCCGGTGGATCCCCACTTCAAAAACGTCATCCAATTCAAAGAGTTCCATTGATCCCTTCATACGACGGCGAACGCAGCGAAAAAACGCACGAATTCAGTCACACTTCACAAGTTCATTCACCATACCCACTAACGCATATGCGCACATGTATGCAGACACGCAAGTGCAGTATAGTACTGATTATAATGCCATATTTTATACAATTACCGACCATAGTAAAGTCACAGCCTATAAATTTCCATCCCACGCTACATCCACATGGACGCAAACAATAGCCACTTCACATTTGATGTTTTTTCACATGTGCTTTCCCCATTTGTGCACGCAACACAATGTGCCTACTGCGAAGCATTGATTGTAAAACTTTGATCATGCCTGTAAGGGCGTGCCTCGCCTTATCGAGAATAAAAGCTTTATTTATTTATTTATTCAAATCAAGTAACAAGCATACAACCAGGTCAACCCGGAACTCAAAGCAAAACTGAATTATGGAGCCACTTTACGATAAGCCAACGTTAAATGAAATATATTTCAACAACCTACGGATGACGATAGCGCATAAAGTTGAGTGGTCATATTGCGGCAAGACACCGAGCGGAACTAGGCTTTGACAAGAGGCACAGAAACAAAACCTAGCAAAGAAACAACAACGGGAGAGAACAAGCAGTATGGAGACATCCACGGTTTACCTGACGCCGTTGTGTACAATGCTAAGTCTCAGTTCTTATGCACATAGATGGGCGTTGGATAATTTTGAATTGCATACGAAGTTTGGTTATTTTAATTAAGCAACGCCTTTGCTTTGTGCTTGGTTGGTTTGGAACTTATAACTGCATCGTATAGAGCGTCTTTTTCCTCTCCACAACTAAAAACCTTCACCGGTGACGTTTATATAGCTTGATTAACCGGGAACATTTTACTGTACAAAAAGTGAACCTCAATGCATACGATCTATCTGACGGAAGTGCTGCCTGGATTTCCGCTAAAAGTTCCTTCCAGTACTGTATGCGTGGCACCTAGGAGTGAAAACAAGGTAGTCATTAAAACTTGCTGTTGTGCGAGACAAACGGCCAATATAAGGATGTAAAAAGAAGGTTTACCCGCCAACACACTTGTTAAAACTAACCAAAATGGATGTCTAAGCTGCCAAGCCGAAACAAACAGCCTGCCCATGACGGCGACCTGTGTTGCATGAATGAACACGTCTAAGCATGGAGATAACAATGAACTGGGGTTGGTGGGGCTCCCGTGAGTTTAGTTGACCCACTTTAATAGGAAGGTTAGTGCGAAGAAGCATCAAGCAAGTTAGAGCCAGGGCAAGTGACATACCAAAGCAGTCAAAGAGTTAGTTACACTATGCAATAAACTTTTAGCATACAAGCATTTTAAGATGCAGAATTACCTCTCAGCAAACGGTTAGAGCCACGTTTGCATCGGACTAAGATGTCAAGGGCATCATCACGGTAACAGAGATTTGGTTACATTATTGGTCACCGACACGAATGTCGTACTACCTAGAATACCGATGCTGCGCAAATATAATCCTATAAGAGATGATGAACTTCATTTACTATCGCAGGAAGCTGCGTTTTGCTCTCAACGACTATCTAAAAGTTTATGTGGTGAGCAACCTCCGGTTCCGTCTTCACCTTAAAAGCGGAGGCGCAAATTTAGTGAGTCATGTACTGCCGCTATAATCTACTTCAGGAGCTTACAACCGCCAAGCCTACACCCTAAAGGCCATTCTCACGCAGTTACAGAGTCACTTATATCAGAACGGCAAAATAAACTTTCAATTGACATAACTACCAGGCTCAATTCAGGGACCATCAAAAGGGGGAGAACAAGTGCAACCTTTTAGATTCCCACATTAAACATACGCAAATCACCTATATGTTTACACTTGGAGAATGCTGCGGGAACGTCCAGTAACCCCGCAAAATTGCGCCACACCAACCAGGGCGTGGGCTGCGGGAAGCGGAGTTCAATTCCTGTCCACAACGCAACAGGTTATAGTCAATCGGTCAGAACACAACAAGGCTAACGTTAATAATGTACTGCGCAAACTATTGGCCCTACGTGGTGATTAATTTCTCGTGCAAAATGAGGCATTTGTCAATTGTGATTTGGCATTTGTCGTAAAATAACTCTCAGGGGTCCGCTTCGTCTTCTCTTGTCTCCTCTTTTGGGTGGTTGGGAAACGCGTGGTTACGCGACCTCCTGCGCCGCTCTATCCGTGTGCTTCGTGTGCGCCTAAGTCTCGCGCGCCTAATCCCCCATCGTGCGCGCATCGTAGTCTCTTATCGATAACTCAGCGTGTCACTTGATTACGCTCGAAAATTGTGGCCTTACTCAGGTTACGCGTAACATTCGTCGAAGCTGACTCGACTAGGTATGTGCAAATCAGTTACAGTGGCGACGACACAGCTTCCGAAACTTGACGAACAAGTACGCCTATTGGCTACCTACGCTGCAGCAGCAACTTAAACTGGTGCAAGTGCTAACTGATAGACTTTCCAATAATTCACTTCATGCAGGTACAACTGCCAACTTTAAATCAGTGAACCATGTGGTTAACGGCAGCAGTAAATGCCTGGAAGGCGCCAAGGCTGCAGTGAAGTTCGATTCTTGGTATATGCATTAGGAGGATCTGTTCACTGTTAACATGGCTTGCCAGCAGGACGCCTGCTTCTGCGCAAACTGGGTACGGTCAAACACCAACGCTATACCATTTTCCTCTTGCCGAAGAACCCACCAGACGTTACCTACAACGAGACATTCCGAACCCTGTCCCAGATTTTGGTGAGTAGTCCTCACTGTTCAATGCCAGTAAGCTCGTCAAGCGTTATGCCGACGACTTCACCATGCACGCGGGTGTGGTCAAGAATGAATGCAAGCGTCTTCAACTTGGCTCGTTAACAGAGGACTTATTCAAATATCTGAGCTTAGTCTCCCGTCTCCAGTCTGCACACGATGCCGATGTTCGGTCCCGCCCCCTTCTCAAGCTAGCACTGTCACAAATGAGAACCTGGCTGCAGTGTTAAATGCTGCTTAACCTGAAGCGCAATTCTACTACGATCCAGAACGCCGCCGCGCTTGGCGTGGTCCAGGCAGTCGCAGCACTTGGAGCGAAGTCGTCTGTGCGCCCCAACCAAGCAGACCGAGAGAAGCTCCCACCTAATGCCTGCCGATTATGCGGTGCTTGACATTTCCACCAGGACTGCAATTTTCGCCAGCACTGATGCCATACTTGTGACAGGATGAGGCATCGGGATGATACTTACCATCCTACAATTCACAGAGGGGTCAAATCTGTACTGGTACTCAAACGCGCTTCAGAGAAGAGGTCCAGACCCAAGCACAATACCACACCAGCTCCAGGTGGCAGTTCCATGAGACTGCTGGCCGCGTTCCAAGTCAAAGCTGCGGATCGTAGCAAATCCGTCGACGGATTGTTCAACGGACAATCTGTCCGTCTGCAACTAGACACTGCATCGAACGTTACGATAATATCCGAGGGTCTCTGGCAGCTCACTGGCAAGCCTCCATGAAAACCGACCTCATAAACTGGCAGCAGCGCGTACGGTGTTTGCGTACAGCTAACTGGGCAGCTGCATTGCTTCGTCGCCTTCCGAGGCGCCACCTTCAACGAAGGTTGCTACATCACTGAGCCGAAGCTTAAGCTACTTTATCTCGGCTGGTTCGAAACCCTTAGCTGCCCCAATCTGCCTCTTCGAGCCAACTGTAACTCCGTACATTCTCCGGCAGTACCAAGCGACCGAACCGGCGACATCATCAGACAGTTCGCCCCGTTGATCTAGGATTGTCTTTGTTGCTCTAAACGCACATGTGCCATGCTGCAGCCGTACCTGGGGCTCAACCAAACTTCTGTCCCAAAAGGCCTGTCCGTATGCAGCTCTAACCTTGGTTGATGCCGAACTCAAACGCTTGGCAGCAGCGCCAATCGTCCTGCTCAAGAAACCGAATGGATCCCCCTGCATCTGCGCCGATTTCTCCACCGGTCTCATCACGGTGCTAGAGTTAAGTAGCTACCCACTAGCCATCTGTTCGGCCACTTCAGCTAACTAACAGTGGTAAGTGTTTCGGTAAAATCGACCATACAGACGCCTACCTGCAGTGCGAAGTCGCTCCTGAGTCACAAGCCCGGTTGACGAGCAACACACATCATGGTCTACTCCAGTAAACAAAGCTCCCGTTTAGTGTCGAAACCGCTCCGGCCCCTTTTCCAACAGACAATGGACCCTTGCTCTCTGGCATTCCCGGTACGAAAGCGTACCTGGACGATCTACCCAATGTTTTTCGTACTCCCGAATAGCCTCGAGAACGCCTAGTTACGGTTCTTCAGCGTGTGCAGGAGTATGGCTTCCGCTTGCAAGCCGAGAAATGTCAATTCTTTCTACCATCGTTCGAATACCTTGGTTTCGTTTTCGATGACAGTGGCCGTCATCTTGATCCTGAGAACAGCAGAGACCTACACGCTTGAATAGTGGCCATACTTTCGTCTAAGCTATCGCGACAAGGTCTGTCCAAATCTGTTACAGAAACAAATTATATAAACTCTGAATTTATAAGGGTTAGAAGCTTTGTTTTACAGACCTGGTTTTGTGATCTGGTAAGGTTGTATTAGAAGTTATTGATGCACAGCATTTTTGCACTCGAAAGAAGTACTTTTTGCATGTCTTGCTATAGTCTTGACTCCGCGTAGTTTCTATATACCAATCGGTGAAGTAGAATAATTCTATGGTATATCCCGAGAGTAGAGCGAAGAAATAGCGCTAACAAAATGCAAGTGGCCGACTTTTGCATACGACTAGTGTCGGTGCAGTAACGATTGATCCGGGGACAGGATACGACGGGGGACATACGTGAATATAAACGAAATTTCTGCGGCACTCCAGACGGCTATAATGTCCTGCCAATTTCTAGGTGTGCGTTGTTCAAATTTGTGTTATTGCTGAGTTGCAGTAACAAGCGGCACACATGATTTTGATCCAGCAGAATAAACTAGACCATTTTCAGGCTAACCGTCCGCGGAATACACACCAACTTTTCGGCTTCTGCTCGTATGGTGGTTCGCGCATTCTAGTGATATAGTTGGAAGCCCGACTTTGAGACTGTTCCAGTGGTGTGAGACCATGTTTTGGCCATGGCTGAGTGGAATGAATGGCGTATTCAAGATGGGGGCGGAAATACTCACTGAATACCTGTCTGGAAATGTGGATTCCACTGTGTCAGCAAGCCTGTTTCAACAGCCCGACGTGTTGGTTACCAGGTTTCCTTGCGTTTTCCAACTACCTAAAACAACCCACTTCTTCCTGAATCAGCACGCCAATTTCGCGTTCCATGGAAGATCAGCGGAGTACTTGCGGTCTAATTCATTAAGACAGGTTGTGCTGGTGTCGGATGAGGAGTACCTTGCACTTAATCACGAATGACCACACACGTAGATATCGAAGTCACGCTGAAACAAATATTGGTTGGTATTCATCTGAATCCGGTGCCATACCTTGATGTCGTCGGTAAATATTACGAAATTTGAGATGATTATCAGTGTCACTGCATCAAAAAATACCAAGCCAATGGTGGATCTAGGACCGAGCCTAGAGGCAAATCACACCAGACTTGCATGCGGTCATATAAAGAGTTCCGAACCACGACCACCAACTGGGCTTGAAAAAACTCGTCGCTATAGCTCAACAGTGTGTAACCTATCTCAGAAAATTGGAGCGCAGAGGATAGGGTCCGATGATCTAGACGACAGAATGCCTTCGAGAAAACCAAGTAGCTCGTGTCAAGGTACTCTCTAGAATCAGCTGACCCTGTCCAACTGCTCCGTGTCATTAATAAATTTGTTATGTACCTTGTTACTCGGGAGCGATAAGGTTGCAGTTTTCCCGATAGTACACTAGCGTAGCGGCGACGACGGATTCCATGAGCTTGGACAGTATAGGGAGAACAGCTATGGGAGATTAGTCTTAGGGCTCAGTCCTACTTCTGCCTTTATGAATCTGAGTTAGTATATAAACCCATTTTCTGATGAAGATTTCGAGTTTCTCCTTTTAATCATAGGTTATGGAAAATGGTGTAAAAGCACTTACACGAGTCTGGATTTAAAAGGAATGGATTATTTTAGGAAATATGATGATTTTTTGAACTGTCCTTTTTTAAGGACGCTAGCAAAACTGATACTGTGCTTTAGGAATTTCCAGGAAAACATGATATCGCACTTTCTTAGCAAGTGCACCATGGTTTGCAGGTTTGAAGTGCTAGTTGTTACGGTTTCTTTCAAAGAAAAATATAAGAGTCGCTTGCTCAGTATAAAGCCTATGTAGCCCATATTTATACAAGAATTTTCCCCTTGTTCATGCGGAGTATATCGCAGAGCTCGCTCTGTGTAGTGCCACACAGGCTGGACTGAGTAAGTTCACCTACTTCCCACAGGACGGCAACTTCTTTGTTTTGCTATTGTTCCCAAGTAGGGTCCACAGCAAGTTTCCTGATTCTGTCTTCAACTTGGTTCTGTGCTTCTGGGCGTAAGAAAAGATTATGGGATATATATCTTCTAGCTGCATCTGCAAGCAAACTTTCACGACTGCTGGTTTGGAAGAAAAGCTTTTCATGCTGCTCATGTATAGGTGATTTTGGGCACCAAACTCAAGCAATGTTAATTGCAGGATCAGGGAGAAAACCAATAGCAGCCCGTTGCACATTTGGCTGCCAAAAATGTTTCTATATTGATTTAAAGGTAGTATTAGTAAGCTTGGTAGTAGTAGTTGGATCTGGTAACCTTGGTAGTAGTATGTGGTAGTAGTAATTTTGGTACGTAGCTGTAGTAGTACTAAGTAGTAGTAGTAGTAGTAGTAGTAGTAGTAGTAGTAGTAGTAGTAGTAATAGCAGTATTGTTAGTAGTAGTATTAGCTGGGAGTAATAATAGTAGGTACTAGTGTTAAGTGGCTTTAATAGAGGCAGGTTGTATAGTAGCAGTAAGTTGTGCTAGTAGTAGTAGGTAGTGATAATTGTTATAGGTAGTATTAGCGATAATATTAGTGGCATTAGCTCTAGTAGTAGTTGAAGTGGTAGTATTAGTAATACTGGTAGTACTAGTTGTATTAATAGCAGGTAGTAAGCTTTGTAATAGTAGGTATAAGTGTTATTGTGGTAGGTAGTTGTTGTATTAGTAGGTGGCCGTAGTAGTAGTTGCTATCGATAGTATATAACATTAATACAATGTAAAGGTGGTTTATTGCGGGTAAATGGAAGCATGGCCCAACAAGTCCCGTGGGATTGCAATTATTAAGGAAAGTGAAATGCATGATAGTGAAAAGCGTTTTGTTTGACTCACTACAGACCTAAGTAGAATAGCGGAGATGTTCCCGTATTAAACGCATACATCTATACATCCATCGGTTTGTCTTTGGCAAGACACCATTTGATTGTGTTTCGTAGCCCCTGGCTAACAATACATAAAATGGAATGTAAATGAGACAATTCATCGTTAACTGTTTTAAATATCGCCAGCTTGGAAGCAGAGACGACATAAATACGAAGGGCGTTCCAAGACTGGCGGAGTGAAAGGAGATTTCTACGGCATTTAAGCAGGCTATACTGTTTTGTCGGTTTCAGGAAATGACTTTGGTGGTTCCACTCCAGCAGCGGACGACAAATGTGGTTTGGGTTCTTCAGAATGTGGTAAACCATTGTGAGATCTCCCCGCAAAAGTCGATATCGACTGCTGTACATTCTTAGAGACATAAGTCTAAGCTGATGGGGCATATGAAAGATACCATCTTACTTTCTTGTTTGCCCTTCGTTGAGGAGTCTCGAGATCAAGGAGATCCTGTTTCCGCCATGGCTGCCACCTCTAAATAGCATATTCCAATTGCGGTCGCACGTAGGCCTTAAGCATTTGGGGAAAGGTTGTGGGTTCAATCCAACCAATGGCACTCTGAAGAAGCTCGATGTCTTTATTGCCGGTTCTTGCCTTCTCTGCTGGTTTTGAACACCCGAGAGCTTCCTGTACCAATACGCACAGGTCACCCACCTGAGAGACATTTTGCAATGTGTGGGCTCCAAGCTTGTAAGCACTCACTGGTTGGTGACACAGATGTATCACTTTGCATTTAGCTGTGTTCAATCTAAGAAGCTTCGTCTTTGACCATTTATAAATGCCATCTAGGTCATGTTGGAGTAGATCGTGATCTTCATTGTTACTAATCACCCAACATACCTTGAGGTCGTCGGCGAAAAGCAGGAAATTTGAGAAGGTAAATCTTAGCAGGTCGTTGGTAAACACCAGAAAATGCGCGCTCCCAGCACTGAGCCTTGTGGGACACCCCATTCCACCTCAATCGGGTTAGCGAGTGACCACCAAACACGTACTTGAAGCTACAAGTTGTGAAGGAAGTTGCCAATCCAAGCAAGTACATGATCTGCGATTCCGTAGCTCTGTAGCCGTTGAAGTAGGATACGGTAATCTGGGCTGTCGAAGGCTTTGGAGACGTCCACACAGATGATGTCAACTCCGACCCCATCAACAGCTACTTCCGTCCAACTACGTGCAATCAGGGATAGTGGTGCATGACCGGTGTTGATGGAAGCCCTGTTGCTCCGGTGCCAACATGTTGCATTTTTCCAGGTAGTCCATTAAAGCCTCAGCGACGACCGCTTCCATCACCTTCGCGAGCACAGGGAGGAGAGTCACTGGACGATAGCTTGCAGTCTCTGAACGGCTACCGCCTTTAAAATTTGGAGTGACAATGCCACGCTTTTACATAGTGGGGACTTGTTGTTCATCAAATCACCTTTAGAAGAACTGTGACCGTGGTTCAGTTAGCTTGCTGACCACAGCCTTCAGTGGCTTCGAGCGGATGTTGTCTGCTTCCGGAGAACTATGAGCGCGCAGTGAGAGTAACTTCTTTAGCAAAATTGATGGGTTGAAAATCATATGTATGCACAGTAGAGTCGGTAATGCGCATGACATTATGGGAGAGGTAAAGGCGGCGAGTTCGAAAATTGGGGCGTATTGTAGCCGCAGGGCATTAGCTGCTTCTTTGGCGCTTTGTATTCTACCGCCTGTCGTGAAAAGTGGAGGGATTGCATGCCTCATTTTACGAAGATTATTGACATGCCTATAAAGCATTTTGTTGTTTGCCATGAACTTTTTGGCAAGGTACGTTTGATAAGTTACTTTGTCCTCAAGGAAACGTGTAGTGCAGTGGTTGCGACGGGTCAGGAAATTGCTCCTAGTCTCCGAGTCGGGGTTAATCATGTAGGCACGCCATGCTGCATCGCTTATCGCCAGGTATTTCCGAGTCCTGCTCCTTAGAATTGAAGATATTTTTGCGGGACGACGTGGTTTGGTCTCTGATGCTCATTTGACGTTGTCGATGAGTCTATCAACGAACTCTGTCCAAACGTTGTCAAGGGGACTGTTCTTTGAGAATTCCCCAGCAGCTGCGTCGAGGAGGTCTTCCAATCATTGGTAGCATGTGATTGTATGAGTTAGTTCCGGGTGTTCAGATGGATAACGTGCATAACACACATAGTTACACGTTATAACTACATGGTCACTGAGACCTAATGGACTGCATGAGTAACTTGTCAACCATGGGCTCTTCATTCATGAGCACAAGGTCCAATATGGACGGTTTGTTTGCTGTCCTGAATCTAGTGGGCGTGGTGACATGATTGTACAAGGGAATATTAGCGATAACTTCATGTAACTTTGCTGTGAACTGCTCACTGGGTGATGCCGATACTTCCAGATCGTGTAGATGGAAGTCTCCGAGATAAGAATGTGGCTGTCCATATTGCGTGTTACTCTGTTCAGGCCACGTATCAAGTGAGAATCCATTTCCGGGGTGGACGTTGGGGGGCCGTAAACGACAGCTACGAGACATGCGTCGTTGTATCTTATTCGGAGACGACACCAGAGTGAGTCGGTAACGTGTGTTTCCAGATCAGCAACTATTGCACATTGCAGATCGCTGCGGTAGTAGAGTAGGACCCCACCTCCTCTGCTGCGGCGGTCGTTCCGGATGAGTGACATTCCTACTATCTCAACCTCAGCATCAGTCAGCATCAGTCTTTGTGTAACCAAGTTTCGGTAATAGAAATTAGGTCCCAAGCATTCTCAACCTGACGTAGCTGAAGTTCGGTTGGTGTACTGAGGAGCATTTATGCGGTCGTGTATATACCTACACCTTTCTCAGATTTAAGCAATGGACCGGAGATTGTACAACTCATACGTGAAGTTTCACCGACCATTGAGTGACCGGCGACTAATCGTTTTTTCGATGTGCACTTGGTGAAGGGTTTAACGTCTTATTCGCCGTTCATGTAGTTAGTCCCGTTTCTAATCTCTTACGTATAGTGTAAGGTGCCTGGTCAATATCATCTTCTACAGGTTGTTTTGGCTCATTCGACACAGTACTGGTGCACTGTTCTTTCATAGATCCCATCGCGTTTGGTTCTTTGAGAGACATATCATCTCTAGTAGGCATATCGCTGACCGTCTTTAGCCGAAGCTCAGATAGTAGTCTGCAACGGAACATGTACCAACATTTTAGCAGACGTGTTACCATAAGTTTTGACTGAAGGACCACCGTCAACACTTTCGGGCCACTTCCTTTTTAGTCCGGTGAGGTACGCAGCCGTGACACGGATTTCGCTAACATATCATCCAAGCAGAGCGTGTTACGAATATACCACCACTGTTCTTTATCATTACTTGGTGTTTTTATGTGCGTCACCTGTTTCAGATTCAGGAACCCCGTGAAGTAGTGTGGTTCTGGTTGAGGTTTCCTTCCGTTAGTGCTCTACGTTGCGGTTAACTAGATAACGCTCGCCCCATGGGATGTATGGAAAGATACGGATGGGACAGTGTTCATTTCTGAAACTACCTGTTGACAGTAGTACTGATTCTACTTCAGCGATGGAGTTCAACACAACGCGCAGAAGTCTTGGATCTCCGAATTGTTTAGTTTTGGTGTCACGTAATACGCACTACGTGTACAGGTTTCAGTACAACTCCGATTGGGTTACTAATGATATCTCACTGGTTGAGGTCATCCAACTGCCAGCCACTTATTGTTATCGAGTTTGATGCCCGGTACAATGCACCCAGTCCACACACGGAAGCGCAGTTACATTCGTTCGTTGGGATGCTTTCACACTACCATGATTTTTACCTAAGCTGGCCTCTGTGGTTGCAACACTTCATGGGTTGTTTAGGAGAGATGACAACTGGTCATTGACAATGAAAGAAACAGTATTTTTTGAAGGCGAGGAATCTAATTGTTTCTTCTCTTCTATTAGTGCATTAGGAGACAACCAAGTCTCTTGTCTTACAATGTGAGGTGCCACCGATTTTAGTGCGAGCATTGCTAGGACATTAGATTCCCCATGGAACCATCCGTCCTAATGCTTTCGCATCCCGAAAACTGCAAGCCGTTGAGATGATTTACGAACAACAGGACGGAGAGGCACTAGCCGTGTTATTTGGAGTTAAGCGCTTCCATCACTCCTCGTAGGTCAATCAGATTGAGATACAGACAGATCATAAAATACTGATTTCGCTGCTTAGTGAGGAACGAGGTATAGAACCAATTAATGCACCCCTTATGATACGTTGGGCACTCATCCTTTCCACTTACAGCTATCGAATTCGATACCTCTCGTGTTCCCACAATTATGTAGCCGATGTCGTCCGTAGATGGCCACAGGAAGTGCAAAGGAACTAGCAAGGTGGAGCGCCTTGCGAGTTCGTCCAGTTAGACACCACTCCAATATCCAGCGACATGGTTAGCAGAGCTACAAACCGAGTTCCGGTTCTGTCTAGTGTGAACCGTTTGATGTTACGCGGTTGGGATTTCCGATCCACTAAGGTACTACGTCCGTTCTTCAATTGCCGATTGGAGCTCAGCGTGCGTAAACGATCTATCATGCGTGGATCTCGTAAGCTTATTCCGGCTGCTCTCAGATTAGCTGGCTAGCCGAACAATTTCCTCGTGGTGCCAGCTGCGGGGTTGAGGTTTACCCCTTTCCAGCAAATAGTTCGGCGGCTGTGTTCAAGGACTTGGTAGGTTTACACCTGGCAAGCGTTCCCCTTATAAAATGCCACAGGTGTCTGCTTATCAACACTGCGACGTAGCGGATGTAACTCACCACCAACTAAAGTCACTTCTTCGTGGCTATCGGCAAAAGGCTATTCAACCCAAGGATATCAATTGCTTAGTCTCACTTTGCTGACGATTACAAACAGTCAAAAATGCTACGCACATTCCCAAACACAAGCTACACACCTATATTCATGCACAATTACGTACGTATATACACGCATACACACATTCACAGTCTTACCAAACGTGTATGTTTGTACATTTTTGATCACACGATGTAAGCTTAACATGAATATGCCTGTACAGGTGGGCATTGCATGGTCAAGTATAAGGGTTTATATATTGACAGCATTACATGAAGCACCTCCGGGAGTCGTCCGCATAAAAGCTCTGGCCAGAGCTTACTGTTGATGGCCGGTAGTTGATAGAGATAGCGAAGCTCTGTTGAACAATGAACAATGGTTTATAACGGGTACAAAGCAGGTGCTTGACGTGTCCTGTAGGGTGTTTAAAGTGAGAAAAGGGAGATCAAGGGATAATGGAGTCGTCAGTTCGGGCGATTACAGTTTTAACTGCACTGCCGTATAAAGGGAGTTTGAAATGAGAATGTACGCACACAAAGAAATAAGGGGAGTGGTTGTTGATCACATAATAGGCAAGAAAAAATAAAAAAGTCAACATGGACAACGCTTACTCGTGTGCAACTATCTTGGGTCGATGGGATGCAGAAATCCAGTTTTTATAGTAGTAGCATTTGTCAAATGTTGTGCAGGGGGTTTGGAATGACTCGATCACGGGTTATAACACTATCCACTGTCTGCTGTGCATTAGTGTCAGCATCTGGTGGTCATGGGCTACAGCACGTAGTGTAAATGTGACGGCGTATCGTCAAGGCGTGTTTTGAAGGATAGGGTAGGAGCATTAATTACATGCTCCGGGAGGGCGTTCCAAGCCTGACATTACACAGTACACCCCCAGGCTAGTGTACTGTGTGACCAGCTTAAACTGGTGACCTCTTAGCGGGGTGTTTTGACTGAGTATTAGAAGGGAATGGCATGGGTGGTCGGGGTTTCTCAGGATCTCAGGTACACCATTAAGGGATCGCCCCTTAGACATCGATAACGTCCACTGTATATTTTGAGAGTCTTAAGCCTGAATGGATGGGGGAGGCTGCTCAAACCTCTGACGCTCTTCGTTGCCCTACATTGTGCAGTATCGAGCGCGGTGAGATGGTGCTTGAACCAGGGTTGCCACGCTTGAATAGCGCATTCCGCGTGCGGCCTCACGTACGCACTAAGCATTATTGGAAAGACTGAAGGGTCAAACTTCCCGAAAGCTCTGTGAAGAAGGCCGAGGTACTGGTTTGCTTTCCTAGCTGCCTTTTCAGTCTGCCTCAAACAACCGAGGTCATCTTGAACTATCACGCCGAGATGGCAATCGTGAGCAGCCCGTTGTAGAATTTGTGGTCCTAGGCGGTACTTATGCATACTCTTTTGCCGTATACTCAGAACTTTGCACTTGGTGACGTTGAAATGCAGCATGTTCTCGATGGACCATGTGTACGCTTTGTCTAGGTCTTCCTGTAACACTGTGTGACCCTCCACTGCAGCTATAGTACGCCATATCTTTAGATCATCAGCAACTAGCAAACGGTTAGAAGATAGCACGCTCGCGAGATCATTTATGAAAACCAGGAACAGGCGGGGTCCAAATACCGAGCCTTGAGGTACGCCGCACTGAACTTCGATGGCTTCCGACAGGTTTCTTCTAACCCTCACATTCAGGTGACCTTGCACGAGAAAGTTTCCTATCCAGCCCAGAACAGGCTCGCCGATTCCATATGTCTGGAGTTTGTGGAGGAGAATGCGATGGACTAGACAGTCGAATGCCTTTGAGAAATCCAAGTAGGCCGCGTCGACTCCCACCCCAGCGTCCACAGATTCCGTCCAGCTTGCACGACTAATCAACAGATTAGTGGTACACGAGCGAGATTGGTGAAATCCGTGTTGCTCCGGAACGAGAATTTTGTTGTACTCCAGGTAATCCTTCAAAGCGTCAGCTACAATGAACTCCATAACTTTGGATATCACAGGAAGTAGTGTTATCGGGCGATAATTTGTTGGTTCAGCACGATTGCCACTTTTGTAGATTTGTGTGAAAATATGTTGAACGTTGTGCCAACAATATCAGAAAGAAAAACTCGCCGGTCCGATTCACCCCTGAGGGCTACGTGCTGGTCCATGGGAGCGTAATCATGCAGACTATTGAGGTTCGATTCAAGGAAAAATGCTACTACTCTTGGTGGATGCGTACTCACAATGTATAGACGTATATATTGTCCCCAACGCTACTTCGGAGACTACAATAAATAAAGTGATCAATAGCCTATCCACATATGGTATGTCACAAGGTTTATAACTAAATAAATTGCTTTGTTCTTGATGAAACGAGACACCCCAGTACAGGCGTGATCAATTGGTTGTCAGAGCCACAGAAAAAAACTGAGCGCAAATCCACAATACGACTTAGATAAGTGTTCACCAAATACACGATTGGATAAATGGTAGGTAGTTGTCATATAGGAAAGTCGCAAGGATAATGACCATGCTCATGGGAGTCAGGTATGTGTGGCGCGGAAGCAAGGGCGAATCAATAAGTGTTTCCGTTACAGAAATGCTGGGTGGGCTTTCCTATAGTAAAGGAGAGTAACCCCCATAATTCCTTGTGCTTATGAACCCGAAGGAAGGTTTGATAAACATTGTTTGACGTATGGGTGAGGTTCGGTTCATATGCCATTGTGTTCACAGATTTCAGTTAGTGGTTAGCACCAAGCACTGAGTTTATTTTGGTGGCGAGCCATATCCGCACGTTGTAGTGTTGTTAATCATACATGTGTGGCTTTTTATAGGGAGTACGGTTGCCAGGCAAAATCCCACCACGTCATGAAACATTGCCGTTGACCACAAGTTGTGTAGCAATGCGCCAATAAAACGCCACGTTACGATCGGTTTTCCGCACGGCTAATTGCAGTCATGGTGCACCCATTTTTCCATTGCCTGAGCGAAAGGCTTAGTCAGGCTACACCATTGACGGTTGGAAGCGGCGGTACTGAACGGAATAGGGCTATGTAGATTGGGATGCAGTTTTGTAGGTGAGCAAGAACCTCAGAATAATTAGGGTCGGATAATTGAGATGTAGTATAATTGTCCAAGCAGATAACACACGGGCCGGGTGGGCTTCGCAGACAGGTCCAAGCGGAAGAACCATCGCAGGTAAGTAGAACCTCTGCGGGGAGATAAAGCTTTTTGTGAGATATTGCATATATAAAATGTTTTTGATTCCAATGGTTCAGGCCAGTAGAAGACAGGGAGCAAGGGGCTTGCGGCAGTCTCGGGAGTGGCCAAAGCAATATTCTGGTAAAGCACACAGCCAATATTATATAAAAGGCATAAAATCATCGGCAGACCCAACTGGCGAGGTGAATAAGGTATCCATAGTATAGTAGCGCTAAGTACTTAAAGATTGTGGTAATGCAAGGGAAGTACTCCACTGGCGATTTGAACGAGGCATAACGCCATAGTATCACAAGTAAATAGGAATTTTACAGGTAGATGAAACGCTTTTTATGTGATGCTCCGGAGATGTAAGGAAGTTAAACCCAACTGTTCAAACCAGTAGAACATATGGATGGGAAGGTTCACTGTATTCTCTAGAATACAGGTATAGCTGAACGTACTAGTACAGACCATAATAGATAAACATCCAATGAGGATAGGATTAATGGCAGACCACACTGGCGCCAAATAGATGAGGATTCTGATACTTGGAGAAATCCACTGGCGAGGTGGATGGAGCAAAACGTCATGGCATCGCCCGTACGTGGAACACTTGCAGGGCGATAATGCTTTGTTGAGAAGTTCTGATGGTGATAATGATTGGAACCCCATTGTTCAAAACCGCTGGAAACTCAGACAGAGTGACCGCGATGGTGGTCGGGGCTGTCTACCTATGCTTTGGGGCCTACGAGGATTACCTTCAATGTTTCGATGATCAAGTTAAGTTTACTTAACCCTACTATGTAGGTCTCGCGGGGGCAGGGAAGGAAAGGTCAGAGTGAGGAACGATTCCAAGCGGAAAGCAGGAAGTGAGTAGAGCTGGCTACCTGGAGCCTTATCACTCTCCTTACCTCGTACTGTTTATATACAAGTTACAACGTCATATGTATGTGTGTGCCTTCTTATATTATAGTTGCGTAAGGAATATACGTATGCAGAAACTAGGCATCAGCATATGTAGAACGGTTCAGCAATCGTAAGACGCTGTACGTGGAGGGTGGGGTGATGAATGAGCAACGATCACAGGAGAGAGACGCGGCTGTAGCACAGATAGGGTTGCAGAACAAGCTATGTTGAGAAGCAGCAGTTGTGGAATGAAGTGGCCCAACGGCGCTTCAATGGATTAAGTGAACCACTTGAAGGTGGAGTCTTACGGTGTCACTCGTAGGTCAGTTGGTCGCAGAGAGCAGTGAGGGTAAGAGCTGGTTTAGCTTTGTAGCAGAGGACTCTCGTGGTCGAGAGACTAAGAGATAAAGACTGCCGAGCATACAGTTAAGAATATGCGCGGTCATGATAGGACAAAATGCCGTAGTTTCAAAGAAAGATAGAGATGCGGAGCTAGAAATTCTGTGCACGTACACTTGTGGAAAAAGCGGCACTTCAAGTAAACCATTCGATGGTGTAGTTTTCGGTGTCACAAGTAAGTCAGTTGGACGCCGATGGCTGTGAGGGTTAAAGCCTAATTAGCTGCGTAGCAGAATTCCCTAGTGATTAAGAGATTAAAGCGCGAGGTGAAGTCACTCCATGCATCGTTATTGTGATTAAAAGAACAAATACTAGAAATGCCCAACGCTGTCTGCATGGAAGGATGGATATATGTTAGCTGTATTGCGAAGGGAAAACTGAGGAGCTACAGGCTCAAAGGTTAGTGAGCATAGGTAGGTGGTGCGTCAATGGAGATAAAAGTCATATGCAATTTTGTTATGGTAAAATATAGGAACAATCATTAGAGAAGACAATGTCAGATTTGATGAAAGGATATACGCAGGCAACATAGCCAATTACTTGGGGCCCAACGTACAAAAGGGCGGCGCCACAATGTCAAAGTTGAGTCGGTGGAGATGCGGAGTTAGGTGCAGTACAAGAGGAGAGGAAAGCCAGAGCCAAAGAGATAATTGAAGAAGTAGGACTAAACAAGTGATACAAAGAAAGGTGAAGAGGGACTCTACAGTGTTGTGGTGGATAAATATAAGAGCAATTATTAATGAGATCAGAGGGCAGCTTGCGGAGAAGGATATAGATGCACATCATATTCAAATACTTGAGGTCCTACGCACAAAATTGCAGAGCTACAGTGTGAAAGACAGGTCGTTGGAGCATCGAAGGTAAGTGGCGCATATAGGAGAGGAAAACCAGAGCCAAACAGGTAAGGAAAGTACTAGGAATAGGCGATGAATAGAAGCGAGATGAAGAGAGAATATTCAATGTTGTTGTGGTTCATGGGCTAACAGTTATAAGAGCTAACGATGTCAGCTTGGCGTTAAGGATATAAGTGGGCAACATAGCCACGTACTTTAGCTCCTACGCTCAAAAGTGCGAAGCCACAATGTCAAATATGGATCGGTGGAGCATCGGAGCTTGGTAGTACCTAACTGAGAATGAAAGTCCGTGCGAAAGAGCTAAGTGATGAAGTGGGACGAGACAAGGGGTAGGCAGGCAACATAGCCAGATACTTGTGGTCTTACGCATAAAGTGCGGAGCTACAGAGTGAAATATAAGACGTCGGTGCATCGTAGGTAGGTGGTGCAAGGGACAAGATGAAAGCCAGAGCCAACCAGGTAAGAGAAGTAGTAGGAATATGCGATGGATGGAAGCGAGATGTAGTGAGCGTATTGAATGTTGTTGGGGCTCATAGGTAAAATCACAAGAGCTAACGATGTCAGTTTGGCGTTAAGGATATAGGTGAGCAACATAGCCAGATACTTGAGGTCCTACGCACAAATGTGCAGAGCTATAGTGTGGAAGGCATGTCGGTGGAACATCGGAGATATTTGGACCATAAGGGGGGAGAAAAATCAGAGCCAAAGAGATAAGTAAAAAAGTAAGACGAGACAAAGCGTACGAAACCAGGTGAAGATGGATTATGCAGTGTTGTTTAGGGTAAATATAAGCAAATTAAACCTTAATATCGAATTCAGCTTATCGATAAGTATAAAGATGAGCAACATAACCAGATAACGATCCACGCTTTACGACTACAGCTTTAGAACCTTATCTACAGTATAACGGCATCCACCATATGACTTCTACACCATATCATCCAGCATCCAGTGGTTTGGCTGAGAGTGCGGTGCAAACCGTGAAAGCCGCTCTCCTGAAGCAAAGCCAAGATTCTGTGTGCACCAGAAGAGCTCGATACTTGTTCCCCTATCGTGTGACACCCTCAGAGTCCATCGGAAAGAAATCCTGGGGTGACAATGTTTGGGCGTTGCCTACGCACAAGGTTAGATGTATTGTTTCCAGACCCCCGTCAAACCAGGCGTTTCCAAGGACAGCAAATGTACCAGCTTGCGCATGTACGCGATAAAACCCAGAGGCTGTTACCGAAAGAGGATGAGTATACGCAACTTCCACATGAGCCGATATGATAGCCCGGAACCGTACTGGCTAGTTCACAAACGGAAGCCAAGCTGGAAACCGGAAAAACCGCACGCCGGCACAACGACTTTATTCGGCCTCGTGCATACGCGTTATCAGACCCCGAAGATGAAACCGTGGATACAGAACGACACGAGACGACTGAAAAACCCAAATGGATAATGATGATCTACGGATGGTTGTTGGAAGATCACGATGTTCACCCAGACTAATAGCACGTTTCCTTTTATAACCATGATTTTCTCTGCCATGTAAAGGGATGTTACGGACAGCCACGACCGTTGCGTCATGCCACACCCATTAACGACACTCACCCAATCACATGACTATAGTGCATTTGCTGATTGATCACTGTTTCTCATTGGTTCGTTTTGGTCCTATATGTTTTCACTTAGCTCCGGTTAGGAGCAGGGTACAGATGCACACCTACAATCTAGCGTTGATGTTCTTCCTACGTCTAAACGGTTTACAGGTTTATACTCGGATTAGGAATACATGATTTGGTGGAGTCAGTATCCGGATTTGCCTGTCACTGTGTCCTCCATTGGGACAGTCACAGGACGCTTGCGCCTAGACAGGGCCATGGGTGGGTTGTGCTGAATCACTCACACACCCCTTATCCGGGGTAAACCCAAAGGAATAAGACCGGGAGGCATGTGGATGGAAGCCACGTTCCATCAACGGAGCCGGTACACACTCCTTCAACAAGCAGAACAGAAGATTCCCCGCCTAATTGGCAAATCATGCACACCAGACGTACACGTGGCAATGGCTGGACCGTAGCCGGTTCCACACAAGATGGAACCACTATTTGAGCCTAGCACCGTCACGAAGAAGGCGCACCCGGTCCCCACCAGCAACGACTAACTGTCTCCTGGAGCCAGTATGGACGAGGTAGTGGGTGATAGACAGGTAGGCACATTGGCAACATTCACATTAGGCGCAGCCACACCGGGGATCTCAAGCAACAGCCCATCACTTGAGAGAAAGATAACAAATAAAATAAATCGAATAATGCATAAGGAAACGGTGACATTAATTTCAAATTAATGAGCATATGAAATAAATTGGTTACGAACGAATCCGAGATAAGTACACGAGGTCGGAAAGTATATTCTACGAAAATCCCACAAACACGAAATTGTTATCGAAATTAACTAGAAGTGGCTTAAGCGACGTGTTCAAGTTTATAGACGAGAGTACTGGTAGACATTTAGATGAGAAAGAAAAGCATTAGGACAAAATTGCAAACCCAGCATTTGAAAAAAAGAGACTTAGCATGCAAGCACGCAGATTGTAAATCGAATGGAGCGTATCTGCAAACACTGCGCCGCTTCTGCCTACCTTCTCTGCAGGACCCGTCGGCGCTACGATAGTGGTCCCGACTGGCCTCGCTCATGGCTCACTAGGCCTGCCTGACTGCGGCACTCGCGACCGCATGTAATAAAGCACCATGCGCTCGATGTCAATGAAGTACAACCCATCGGTGTTTGCCGCATTCGCACTTGCCGCTTCTGCTTTGTATGTATGAGGTCTTTCTCTCGCACTTTGGCTACTGCCTTCAGGATTAGCTCACGCCATGTACGCCGATCAACCGACTTCGAGTCCCATGACCTGCAATCAAGATTAGAACGTTATTGACTCAGTTTGATCATGTCATGTTAACGTAACTTTGGTTTCCCCACATGCCGCTTCCCAATACTCAACTGACCATATAAGCGTTGTTTCGGTATCCGCGTCGAATCCATACGGCACACATGATTGAGCCACCTCAGGTGTCTCAGTAAAGTATGCAGTCCACTGCATACGTTCTACTTTGTCGCAAGACTTCCGTGTCAGCAACCCTGTCGACCGAACCGATGCGTAAAATCCGTCGCAAACAATTTTGTTGGAACCGCTCGAGATTTCACACATCCCGACGGTACATCGTCCACGTTTCACTGCCGTATAGAAGAACCGACAGCACCATGGATTTGCACACCATCAGCTTCGTGTCAATGGTAAGCTGATAGTTGTTCCACACCCGGTATTCTAGCTTCCCGAATGCCGCCGCTGCCTTCGACACGCGAATACGCAGCTCACTGTGTAGCTGCTGGTCAGTCGACATCACACTCCCAAGGTAGCAGAAGCGGAGATGGTTTCCAATACTTCAGCACCAATGCTGATTCGCCGCGATATTGAAGATTGCACCTCCGGTGAAGGCTGAAAGAGACAGACAGTTTTGCTTGTGTTGCTCGTGAGCCCGAATTTGGCCGCTGTCGAAGCCAGACCACTAGTCATGTGCTGCAACTCATCCACGCTGTGTGCAAACAACGAACACTCGTCAGCAAACAGCAACATACGGATAATTGTCTCACAGACCAGAGTTCGCACACCGAAACGACTTTTGTTCTGCAACTCACCATCAATATGGTGCTCCACACCAACACCATAAGCACAAGCCGCATCAAAAGCACAAGACATCATTGCATGAAGATATATATTAAACAGAGCAGGAGCTAAGACACAGCCTTGCTTCCCACCAAAGAATACTGCAAAGTCATCCGAGGTCTCTCCACTCAGCTGCACCCTCGCCCGCATGCCACTGTGTAGACATTCAATTAAACTTACAAAATTACGCGGACAACCAAACTTACCCAACACCAGCCACAATGCCTCGCGGTTCACCGTATCAAATGCTTTGGTGAAATCAACAAAAAGCGAGTACAATGGCTGGTGTCGTTCTCTGCACTTCGCCTGCAACCGACGAGCCGCAAACACCATGCCTATAGTGCTGCGACCCGAACGGAATCCACACTGCTCTTCCGCCACTTTGGGTTCCATAACCTGACTGACGAGGCGGTTGAGCAGGATTCGGGAAATCACCTTGCTCACACAACTCAGCAAGTTGATGCAACGATAATTCATGCAACATTGCTTGCTACCTTTGCCCTTTTACAGTGGTAGCACAAGGGCATCCTTCAGATCAGGAGGCACCTCCTGCGCTATCCATGTGCGTTGCACCAAGTGGTGCAGTGCAGTCACCAAGGCGGGTCCGCCGTGGTTCAATACTTCTGACGGGAAACCGTCGGGCCCAGCACACTTGCCGTTTCGTAGCTGAGCAAGTGCTCCCTGCGTCTCATTCAGTATCGGCATGTCCGCCAGACTCGTCTTTACATCGTGCTGCTTCAGGCCTTTGAATGTAAGCCAGTCGATCTCTGAACGGTTGTTCAAGAGACAGTCAAAGTGTTTCCGCCAGATCTGCACTATGTCTGCAGTCTGGGTGCAGGTAGCGCCTGAACTACCATCGATCAGTGTCTTCAGAGTCTCCATTCTCGGTCCATACACCGCCTTCAAGGAGTCAAAAAATTCCTTGTGTTGGCGGCGTTCGGCGTAGCATTCCATCTGCTTCGCCTTCTCCGTCCACCATGCATTTTTGATGCGACGGAGCTCTCGGGTCATTCGCCGTCGTAGTTTGCGAAACTGACTACTCTTCCCCAAGTCGCAGGGGTCTGCCACATGTGCGGCAAATGCTGCATTCTTCTGACACGCAAATGCGCTAATCGTCTCATTGTTCTCATCAAACCAAACAGAACGCTTACAGTTTGCGCGCCCGATGGTCTCCTCGGAAGCAGTTGGCCGCGAATGTGGTGCCACAGGTCGCCCACTGTGGCTATGCAGTTCACATTACACAGATCAATACGTTTCGCCACAATACCGAGGGGGAGAATATCAAATTTACGTCGATTCACGGCGGGGGTGAAAAACAGCTTTACGAAGATATATGTACAGTTTGGTCCGCACTAATTTGTGATCAGTGCCACACTCAGCTCCACGCAGTACACGGGTCATGCGCACTTCAAGCTTAACACGCTGACGTACGTGGACATAGTCAAGCAGGTGAGCGTGCCCAGTCCGTGGGTGCGTGCAAATCGCTATTTCTGCTGGGACATATATATATATATATATATATATATATATATATATATATATATATATATATATATATATATATATATATATGGTTGGCGGCGTCCGGTTTCGGATTTGCCTGTCACTGTGACCATCCACAGGGCACCTGCAGCTACAGATTCCACATGTGTGGCTTGCGCTGCACCACCCACAGCTCTAGCCACACACATCAGGAATACATGATCGATACGTAATAGCCGTGTCCATTCAAACGGAACCACATAATTAGCACTTTTGCCAATAGGCTGTAGTACAGTCAGTGAGGCGACATCTGAATAGGCCTAAGAGTGTGCGATGTCCAAGATGTGTGGAGCCTGGCCTGGGCGCTGTAATATGCTGGAACAGTTGACAATTAATACTAGTCTCGAGGAGAAGAGAATCTATAGAATCCGGAGAGAGGTACCATTGGAACAGATCCCAATTCACAGCAGCAGCATTAAAGTGTTCTATTATCAAACAGTCTCTACCCCTACCGTGCCTCTTTACAAGATCAAATAAGCAAGCTCCAGACCCCATAGGTGGTCTGTACATGACACCGACCATAAAAGACCTACACCCTTCATGATTCCGACACCACATAAGCTCGGAAACATCATCGTCGCCGCAGACTGCTTCCACAGGATGGGCTCTGAGGCTCTCCTTCTAGTACAGAATCCCACTACCCCCCAGGCCTCACTCCAGCATGATCGGCCCCAGAGTAGAAATAGCCCTGCATTTGAAACTCTAAGTCTAGTACGTCCGAAGATAACTAGGTCTCTGTGTAGGTCATTAAATCCGGTAGTTTCTCTGCAGCAAGGAGTTGAATTTCATCAACCTTGTTATTGCTTGTAGCACATTCTTTAGCCTTGCTGCCTGGGTATGACGAGAATTGGTTTCCATCGAAGTCTCTGTGCTTTCTGTACTACGCGAACGTCCACAATGTAGAGATTATCTTCACCATTTGTCCGAAAATTCCGTAGCTCTTTGACAGGGCTGTTCATTCGGACCCGAGCTTCTGGAGAAAGGTCTCGGAGTGATATAAAAGAATTACCTCTTAAGAAGTGACGTCCATCTGAGAACCCGACAGCATTCAGCTTCACTCTGGCAGAAAACCTAGTGGACACGAGATTCAAGCAGCCTTTTTGGTTCCTGCCAAGACGAAAGGCAGAAATAATATTGTTGCTCAGTTCGGCTTCGTCAGCAAGCTTGGAAACCATTCGTTCTAGAAAGTCCTGGTCGTTCAGCAGCCTAGCAGCCGAATTTAGAAGCGTTCATGATCTTCATGCATCGATCCGATGTGTGCTGTTCTCATGAACCGGTGGCTTTGGAAGCGCGTTGTCTTTACTCAACTTTTAATTTTGCCATACTCTGTCAATACCTGGTTTTAATTGGGTAGGAGGAAGGGTTGGCTTTGATTCGGGTCTTCTTGCGCTTCGGACAATCTTACCTTGAACGGCTGCACTACGGTTGAATGAGGTTGCAGCTGCGCCACTGCTAACAATTGCTGCATAAATTTTGGGTCTAACACCTCTGCTGCCAACAGCCGGAGTCAGCGGCTCCGAAAGCGACGCAGATAAATCCCGGCTACGTTTGATAGCAGCAGTGAATGCCTGGGTTTTACGTCCGCTACGTGTCATAGTCACCGACGATTTGTCAGTTGTCGCCGAGCTGGACACGGTTACTGGCTGGAGGGGGTCAGTCTTCGTTTTTCGTGCATGGGGCGCAGGGCTGAGCGGGGTTGTACAGATCCCTAGGCTCTTACTAGCAACAGCCGCTTGGCACGCCTCACAAATGAAAAAGACTACGGAGGAGGCGGCCCATCGGAGAAGCCCATACAACTAAGCTTCGATGTTGCACCAGGCAATATGCAGCCAGTCATTACAGGTATTCCACTACACAGCCTTTGAGCGGGTGGTGACCGCTTTGCAACAAGCCAATGCACTTCGATGCCAGTATGTCTCTTGCATTTGAGAATAGTTTGACAAAGCTCAAATTCAGCTCCCAGTGTTTATTCAAACCCTGTTTTTATTTCTACTTCAGCATGGAAAGCAAATCAGTATGGCACGTCAAAACATCGAGTTCCTGCGCAGAATCAGTTACCTACAACTTCCATGAAAACAGAAGACCTATATTTGGGTGTTAGCACTAAAATGCGGTAGTATGCAATAGTGGACATACGGGAGTTGCTGTTTTATTGTCCAATCTATGTACCGAGTTTGCAGCATTTCTTTAACCATATCTATGTGCATTCGAATCCGTGACAAGCGGTTGGTAGGGTTTTTAGCGAAGTAAAACAGTTTTTTAAAGGTAATCTAACCAGAATAACATCGTCTAGTCATTTGCATCACACCAGTGCAACCAAGTAGCAAAACGTCGCCATCTTAAAAGCACCCTGCGAGGTCTGCGGCCACTGGGCAGCCTTGGCAGTTCCGTCGTTGCTGATTCAGTGCAGGTTTGACGCAACTGGCTGCGAAGCGACATTCTTCTAGGGATCGTCGCCTTTGCAATATGAGCAGCAGAGTCCTGCCGTACTCATCAGATGGCAGTCAAGCAGCCGTGTGAAACTTTCCTCGGTGGGTGTATCAGCAATGATCTCCGGCAGTCTGTTCCAACCATTCACTACACGAATTGATAGAGCAGCCTTTGGACGGAAGTAAATATTCGGCTCTTGTACAACTTCCACTTGTGGCCTTGTGTCGAGCAGTCCACGTTGCGCCCGAACGTGCTTTGTACCTCACTCCCAAGTGCTCCTCTTAGGATCCGTCTGGTGCAAATAAGATCTCCACGGTGCCGACGATAATCCATTGGGAGTATGTTCAGCTTTCTGAGTTGAAGATGTTGAGCATGATCATGTAGCTCCGTGATGGCTTTCGAGTCACGTCTCTAAATTCTTTCTAGCAAGTCCAGTTCAGGTTTTAAGAGAGCTTAGATAGCTGGAAGCCCATACTCCAAACTCGGGCGGTTATGCGATGTGAAGAGAGTTCTGAAAATTGCCGAAGTGCTACGGGAGAACGATCTGCGTAGAGCATTCAGCATCCTGGTTGCAGCCGCGACCTTTCTTAGAGTGTTTTGAGAAGTTCAATGTCCACGTGACGTGGTAACCCATAGATCCGCCTCCTGCATGACATTCATGAAGAAATATCCTCCAATGTGGTATACACCGAATGAATCCCTGTTACCAATCGGAAGAACAGCACATTTGTCGTAGTAAACGGGTAGTTGCCACTTAGCGGATCAATCGTGTGGCTGGTCCAGCACTGTTTGGGTCTGCCGTGTCTTCAAGGCTAGCTATGTCGGACCATATCTTGAGATCATCGGCATCCACTAAGCAATTGGCTTGAAGAGCTGCAGTGAGGTCATTAATGTAGAGCTTGAATAATCCTGGCCCAGGGACAGAGCCATGTGGGACTCCGCTAGTCACAGACACAGCGCCAGACAGTGTTTTTGCCTCATTACTTTAAGCAGAAGTGTATATTGTCATCTGCAAGTGACTGAACCCGAGAGGGTCAGGTCAAAATGTACAGAAGCATCATTCTCATGCATGAGTTTTTCAGGTGTTATTTGTCATGTGTTTTGTAACTGTGGGATTCCAAACAGGTAGATGACAGTGCCCGCAACGGGAGTGCTAGGTTCCAGTGTGAGTTGGTGTTTTCAAACCACGATCCAGCTTACAGCAGTGCATTTTCATTTTCTTCCTCCAGATGGCCAAAACAGCCAAGCCAACCTCCTGATAACTGTGTAGATAGAGCAGGAGAAATAGTTTAGACGGGGGAATAAAACAAATGAATGCAATAGTGAGAGACGAAAACTCATAAGACTAGAAATAAATTTCTATTTGTTAAACCTAATATGATGTAACTAGATAAAGCAATTCTTTAAGCGTGCAAGAGATTCTCAGCACGCCATTCATGCATTAAATCAGTGAGTGCGGTTGGAGGGCGACCGAACGATTTGGACTACCAGCCTAAATAACTTTATAGGGCGAAAAGTAAGGAAAAAATAAAAACAAACAAGCCAAACACAGCAACACAAGCGGTGTTCTACCTTACAATGGCAAAATAAATGCGATATTCTCAGCAGTTTGCAAGACACAAAAATCTGCGAATAACGCCCTACGTTAAATTTCGATAAAGAAGAATTTTCGCTGAAAGAAGAAAGAAAAACGAGAAAAACGGTGCGAGTATATAGATTCTAGGTAACACGACGCAAATACTAAGCCGGGGCACAGCACTGAACTAACGATGATTGCGACGTGCGACTTGAAAGACCGAAAAAGCTCCTACTTCGTGCGTAAATAATTGAAAATAACAAATTAACGCGTGTAACTATGCGATCATACGGGACCTGAGTATCTGTGAACTGCCTTAATTAGCTCATGGTAGGATGGGCCCCTCGAGTATTTTTTAAGGTTACTGAGCATGGGATACTAGTCGGTAATCAATGACACCTAAGAGACGCGCCAAATAGAGGAGGTTATAGCAGTTGGAGGCGACTGAACCCAACGTATATTGTGCAGACTACAAAAATAAGGATCGAGTCAACCAGAACGAGAAACGGTGCAGCAAGTTACTCACCAAAACGATTTTGTGACAAGGGATGTGCCGTCAGTAAAACAAGTGGACGTTTTGAAGGTTAAGACAACAGTAAAATCCAATGTCACAAAATACTGAAAAAGTGTGCCTTCCGGTACACTACAAGGACCTCCTTCTAGTAGACTGAAGGATGGAAGCCTTCGATGGAGCTGTTAGTGGGGAAAACCCGAAGGTGATGATGGGTGCGATTAGTTGCATAGGCTTGAACAAGGGCTATTAAGATGGGGTGCGTAGCAGAATTCGTTGGGTTCAGGCTTTTGTTAGTTAATATTTATGATGATCGTGTGGACCAGAGTGCCTCATCGGTGGGCCGTCGGGGTTGGCTGGTCGGACTGCAAAATAACTGGCTAGTCCAGTAAAAGAGCCGACAAGACCTTCCTTTTGGTGCAGACACGGCGGTGCGCTTGGGGGTGTCACTCCCCCCACCGCACTCTAGTACGCGGTCCTCGTCCCACGAAGAAATCCAGGCGTCCTCGTCGGCAACGCCTAGCCTGGAGTTTGGAGCCCAACCCGTTCGTGGCTGTTTGCGACCGAGGGCAACTGACTGTTTCTTGGGTCAGGAAGGTGCCTTGGGTCGGCTGGCGAATCAATCGTGGGCGGCGTTGAGCTGGTTGGTGAGTCACTGGAGGGTTGTCTTGGCAGTTCCGGTGGTTGAGATTCGGGAAGGTAGCACTCAGAGGGGAGGGCAAGGGTCGGGGGATGTGGCTGGACGTCGGAGAGGGTACATGGCATACTTGATAAAAGCAAATACGCTTTATAACTTCTCCAATTGGTTTGGGTCTTTTTGTCGACTTTGCAAAACCTTTGTGAACAAGACGCACGATTACCACCATAAACGAAAAAGGCGTGTTAATTGAAATAGCAAACTTTTACAAAATCTGCAAAACGGACCTAACATTTGACCTATCTACCGCATCGGTCGGTTGCCTGCGGTTGAAGCGGGGTAGGTTGAGGGTCAAGGGGAACGTAGGGCTTTGTGATATCCAGTGTTGGGGAAGCCACTGCAGGTGCAGGTGCTTGTCTGATAGCATCAGGTTGGGTTGCAAGTAGTTCGTCCAAGAAAGCAACTTTGAGGCGGTCGATGGACACCGTTGTTCGGTGACCATTCTAGTCTAAAGTGAAATGTTCCGGAGTCCATTGCAGAACTCTGAAGGGAGACTGGTGAGGGCGCCGCACTGCGTCGATGCGGAGGAAGACGTGAGTGCGGGTAGAGGGTCCGCTGTGCATTTGCACATCTAGTCTGTTCATGGGGCTGAGTCGGGCATAGTGAACGCGTGCGTTGATCTAGGGAATACGCAAAGTTAGGCGGAGACATAACCGACAAGGTGGGAGGTGAAACGAATTCTCCTGGCATCTTTAGCGTTGTGCCGTAAACCAGCTCTGCTGGTGCACATTGCAAGTCAGCGTTGATGCTACAGCGAATGCCTAAGCATTCGAGGGAAACGTTTTCGCTCCAACTAGAGTCGGTGGAGGCGCAATGCGAGGCTTTTTGGATGTCCATGCAAGCGTTCAACTAAACCGTTGGCTGCTGGGTGATACGCTGTGGTAAGAATGTGGCGGCGGCAGTAAAAGTTGCAAAACGTAAGAGATTGTGAAGATTCGAAGGGCGTTCCTCGGTCAGTTGCAATGGTGGATGAGCATCCGTAGTGCGAGACCTACCGGTCCAATCAGGCCCAGATAACAGTCTCAGCTGTGCAGTTTGTTACGGGAATGGTTTCTGGCCATCTGGTGAAGCGATCGACATATGTACCAAAGTATACGAATCCGCGTGAAGGAGACAAGGGACATGCCAGGTCTGAGTGTACCTGCGAGAACCGAGAGTCCGGGGCGGTAAATGAACCAAGAGGACTGCGGGTATGACGATGTATTTTAGAGCGCTGATATTGAAGAGAGGCGCGAGCCCAGGTACGAACATCTTTGTTTACGCGTAGCCAAACAAAACGTTCGGTGACCAGTTTCAAAGATGCACGGATACCAAGAGGTGATAGTGAGTGCAGTGCGTCAAATACTGTGCGTGTGAACGAGACGAGCACGAGGGGTCTAGGACAACCTGTGGCTGTGTCACAGAGAATGGTTCCTTTCGTGGTTTGGAGTGGAACAGGTTGCATATGCAGCGAAGTGTAGGGCGTTGTATGTCCTCACCTTGAGCCTGAGTCGATGCCATTGCGGCAAGCTCGACGGTAGGCAACGACTGGAGCGTGAGGTTGACACGTGAGGGAGCGTCGGCGACGGGATTGTCGACACCTGAGACATGACTTATATTAGCAGTGAACTGCGTGACAAAGTCTAGGTGTTTTGTTTCCCGTGGTGAATATTTGTCGCAAGCAGAGTGGAAGGCGAAAATGCGGGGCTTGTGGTCAGTGTAGACCGTGAAAGCGCGATCTTTGAGTATGTGCCGGAAGTGATGAATGGCTAGGTAAATGGTGGGCAGTTCTCTGCCAAACGTGCTGTAGCGGAATTCCACTAGCTGTAGGCGCATAGAGAAGAACACAAGGGGTTGCCATTACCCACCAACGTGTCACTGACGGACAACCCTTACCACGATCTCTGAGGCATCATTCGTGATAGAAAGGGGTGCAGTCGATTCGGAATGAGCGAGGAGGGTTACGTTGGGGATAGCATCCTTGATCTTCGCGAAGGCTGTCTGTGCTGTGTCAGAGAAAGCGAACTTACGTTCCTTAACTCTGAGTAGGTCAGTCAGAGGCTGCATGAGCTGAGCGCAGTGTGGAATGAAGCGTGGATAGTAGTTGACCAGACCACAAAATCGACGGAGGTGCTTGAACGAAGTCGGAGCTGGGAAGTCCTTGATTGCCTGGATCTTATCAGGAAGAACTGCGATTCCAGACGATGAAACGAGGTCGCCTAGGAATTCCATCGTTGCTTTGCCGAGTTCGCACTTAGTCAGGTTGATTGTGACACTGTGTTGTATCAAGCGTTGTATCAAGAGAGTTCGAAAATGCTCGATGTGCTCTTGTTCCGATGAACTGACTACTAAAATATCATCGAGGTAGGAATAAGCGAAGTCTAGGCCAGGAGTGACATCGTGGATGAAGCGTTGGAAGGTTCTTGTGGCTTTTCACAGTCCAAATGTGATGCTTAAAAATTCAACAAGCCGAAAGAGTGATAACGGCTGTTTTAGGACTATCATTTTCTTCTACAGGTATCTGGTGATAGATGCGATCCAGATCGATCTTGCTGAAGATCGTCTTATCTGTGAGGCATGCGCTAAGGTCCTGCATGTGTGGGATGGGATACCTATCTGGAACGGTGAGCCGATTGAGTGCGCGGTAATCACCGCAAGAGCGCTAGCCACTGGATTTCTTGGGGATCACCGGCAGAGGAGAGGAACAAATGTTGTCGGAAAGGCCGATTAATCCAAGTTCTAACATGTGCTCAAACTCCGCCCTAGCTACCTTAAGTTTCTCGGGCGATAATCGATGTGGACGGTATGAGACAGGCGGGCCATTCGTCCGTATGTGGTGAGTAACATGGGATGCCACGGACATAGATGCGTTCATTGGCTGAACGAGCTTGGATTGCTGGGAAAAGAGGTTGGCGTAGTCTGGTGAGGTCTGGGGAAAGACGTAGACCGGTGTTATAGATGCGATATCGGCGGTGATGCCACGTACACTGAGTTTGGTTGCAGTGTCGACTATCATCTGGCGTTTTGCATCGACCAAGAGGTCAAAATGCCTGAGAAAGTCAATGCCGATGATGGCAAAGGGGATTGCAGCAACGGTGAATACCCAGCGGAACGTGCGCCGAAGACCTAAGTCGTGGGTAAGCGACCGATGACCGTAGGTGTCTATTGGCATGCCATTGGCGGCACTTAGGCTTGTCGACAAAGAAGTGATAGGTTCACTTGGCATAGTGGGAATGAGGCTGACTTCCGCCCCAGTATCAACTAAGAACTGGGTCTCGGAATTATAATCCCTCATGTAGATGAGACGACTTTGGGTTCTGCCGACATTCGTGGCCACTACAGACCGGCCTGGCTGATCATCTGTAGCGCAGTAGCTACATAACTGTACGCACTTACGTGCTTTATTACCGAAACGCGAGTGGTAAAAGCAATAACTTGGGGCACCAGGTTATGTGCTATAGGGCGAAGATCCCGAGCTGTTGCGGTGCTTACGGCTTAAAGTGCATTCTTCGATCTGGCGCTGAAGCGACGCTATCTGCGATTGTAATGCTTCTATTGCCGACGGCTGGCTAGCCGCAGGTCTCGGTTCGGTTGCGCCAGCACACAGTTGCTTATGTACTGGTGCCGTTCGATGACGCGGTCTGCCAGATCTGCAATTGCTGTGATTGGCAAGTCACTTGCTACTGCAAGGATAGCCTGAGTGCTTTCAGCAAGGTGCTGCATCCACAGCTCGCGGAGAATCTCTAGGTCCGTGTTGGACCTGCCGATGAGCTGTTGCATTTGGCGCAACAAGGCTGAGGGCATCCTATCTCCTAGTTGCAGATCACTAAATAGTTGCTGCAGACGGACCTTGTCAGAAGGCGTGATTCGCTGAATAATAGCCTGTTTAAGAGTCTCGTATTTCATTACAAGAGGGGGCAAAATATGATGTCTCTCACCTGCGAGGATATACTCTGAGGAAGGCGAGATATTAGCTGATTATACATGGCGAAATCAGAAGAAATCCTACGAATGTAAAAAACGGATTCTAGGTGCAAAAACCATAACGAAGGATCATTCTCCCAAAAGGTGGAGGGGCTAACGCAACAGAATTGACCATGACAGGCTCAACGGCGCTAACCGCGTATGGAGATGGCTCATCCTCTAGATAATCCATTGCAAAAAGCGAATAAAAATGTGGTAGGTGAGAAAACAATATGATCACAAGTAATGAATCACAAAATCACTGGAACGAGCTCACCAGAATGAAAATTCAAAATGGCGGACGGCGTGTTCCTGACCTGGGTCACCAATTGTTGGGTGGAGCCTAGGCTACCAGTCGGTAATCAATGACACCTAAGAGACGCGCCAAATAGAGGAGGTTATAGCAGTTGGAGGCGACTGAACCCAACGTATATTGTGCAGACTACAAAAATAAGGATCGAGTCAACCAGAACGAGAAACGGTGCAGCAAGTTACTCACCAAAACGATTTTGTGACAAGGGATGTGCCATCAGTAAAACAAGTGGACGTTTTGTAGGTTAAGACAACAGTAAAATCCAATGTTACAAAATACTGAAAGAGCGTGCTTTCCGCTACACTCCAGACAATGTAAGGTAATGAGGGAAATATCAAATGTTTGACAGCATCGTGCCAGGCAACATAAGCCTTGACCACATGGAGACAGAAGG
This sequence comes from Dicrocoelium dendriticum, assembly GCA_944474145.2. Lineage (NCBI taxonomy): Eukaryota > Metazoa > Platyhelminthes > Trematoda > Plagiorchiida > Dicrocoeliidae > Dicrocoelium > Dicrocoelium dendriticum. Next base: position 190,392,550 of record OX104063.1, on the reverse strand, counting down.
CCATCTCCATATTCATTTGGTCAATATGAGCTCAGCTGTCTGAGATTCATGTTTTGGAGACTGCAAAAGCTTCCACTGTTTTACGTACAACAAAAGGCTTCGGTCCGTTTTACTCTTGAGATACAATGCTTAAGCCAACACAAATAAGTAGATAAGAAGAGAAAAGATAGGAAGCAGCCTGTAGTATCGATAATTTCGCTAAGATAGTTAAGCGAGGCCTTGACAACCATGGCTCTAAGACCTTAGAATTGAATTAGGTGGGAATATAGGTTTTCTTCGTATTTGAGTACACTAAACGACAACCATTATACCATTTCGGGGCTCACCTTTACTGTTTTATGTGTCTGATGTAGGTGGGTCATTATCTAGCAGTGGAGGTTCGGCTAAAGTAAGCTTGGAAGTATCGTGCGCAAGCGCACTTGTGGTTTCACTGGTTCTGGCCGTTCCACTGCATAATGAATGAATAATATTATAAGGAAAGCAAAGCGTCTTAAAATGTAGGATCTGGTTGTCCACCCACCACCACGCATGAGTTTCATCACCTCAGGTTGGGCATCGGAGTCAGGTAAAAGATAAGTTTCCTAGTGATGACCAAGATGAATTGGTGATCAAAATGTCCTGGATGTCCAGCTTTCCGACGTGGCCGTGGCACTATGACACATGGTAAGCTTGCAAGCCAGTCAATAGAACATGAAGTGCTAAAGATGTAAGAATGACCGAAAAACAGGATCCGGTTTTTCGTGCTGCCTGTCAGCCAAAGTTTCGAATGGCTATTGGCGAACATCTAACACAGATAAAACCTAAGTGAAATGGGACCAAGTTAGGAGAAAGTGGGTTCACAATAGCCTGGGTCTCAAACTGTTTCTGCCAGTGGACCGCTGACTAACCCCTTAAGATACTTCGCTTATTATCTGGCAAATAAAGCAAGCCGGATTTAAGCAAAGGAAGTTAGGCATAATAAGGGGAGTAATAACAGTAATGAGGCAATATGCTTATGCAAGCTCCCGCAATTACGCGTGGTTTGGGAGCTAGCTACAAGGAATATTGGTACGCGTCTGCGGCTATGAATAGATGGGCGTGGAAATGAGAAGTTAACATTAAAGTAGAATATATGAGGTTAATAGATAAAGCATAGAAGCAAGTTAGGGTTTCTCGGTAACGATTCCGTTTTGGGATCAGGTTCCCTTAAGGCTTACATCTAGTGAGATGCAACAACCAAGCGAATTGCTTAAACGATATATGAAAAGAAAAAGAACAGAGTAGAGTTGAGATAGAAACCTACCAGGGGTTCGGGTGGTTGGAGATGCAGGACTTTGGCCTTTGTCCATTTTCATGTCATCCACAATTTTGGTGCAAACCGCGCCTGAATAACACTGAACGGCACATTTGGCTTTGGACGACTGGCCGCCAACAGTCCACAACTACCAGCTCCTACATTGTGCGATCGAGCGAGTACATACCAGCACAAACTGGTCACTGCAGTTCGTTTCAACTAACGCTCTCGTAGAATGCATAGTTGGTTACCGTCAACTGGTTTGCAATACTCCTCTCGCTCTTCTCACATATTTGCTTGCTTCTCCCTTCTCCTTGATTCCTTTCTGTTACGATGTTGCGCTGTGAGTGTTACGCGGTAACTCGATTCTTTTGGCGTGCCCTACTGAGGGAAAATTTAAGTGAAATATCGCGAAGCGCAATGTTTGACGAAACACTGGTGCTAAAATTGGGCCACTGTCAAATCTCTGAGAATTGGTTATAACAGTGTTTGCATTGTGCGAAGTGGTGACTAAGGGTATCCAATGCATTGCCTACAAACTGTGGGAATGTGGTCAGAAACGTTGCTCGCAACTTACTGAACCGCTCTTCAAGATAGATGCTGAGCACAAAGGCTTGCTATGGATTCGTTGACATTGCATCGATGCAATTGCGTTGGCAAGGGGCTGATGCTATCGCCACAACCTTTGAACATTCAATATACAAGTGCACGTTAATTCACACTACTAACGAGCTTGTCAGTATTGTAAAATTGACCATCGTGAATTGACCATTGTGAATTGACCATTTTGATGGTGCCTGTGGCGCTGATTCCGGTGGGGGTTACAGTTTCATGTTCCTAGGGGATGAAAGGATCACTGAGCAATAGGGAATACCGCTGCGGGGTCTTGGCTGGCGTGTACACTAAAGCCTTTCTGACTTCGGAAAAGTACACTAAAGGCTTATGATATTGACATGGTATTATCACCAAAAATGTATATTCATTTTGCTATCATTGGACATCAAGTCCCGCTTACAACCCCTTCCTTCATCAGAATTGGAGCTACCTATTTTTTCTTCAGGCAGTTGCTATCTTCTAAGTAAACAAGACCAAGGAACCACATTTCGCAACCTAACACCTTTGCGTCGTTTGCATCCATGCTCACTTCCGCTCTTATCCATGAATTAGTCTTTTGCTATTCTGTGAAGGGTCGTAGAGGCACTGCTGTTGCTCTCCTCTACTGAGTGTGCTTCAGCACTCATCTACCGGCAATACGGAAGCAATTTAGCATGCAGCATGGAGTAGCGCCTTAGCTTGATTCGGTGAGACCCACATCATGTGTGCCGCCCCTTACTACAACTCAGCAGCAATACAAACATCAGGGGCCACTCATTAAAACTCGCAGAACAATACAGTCGTCTGGAGTGCCGCAGAAATTCTTTTTCCATTCGTGTCTGTCACCCGTGGAATGCTCTCCCAGAATCGGTCGTCTCTGCACCGACACTAACAGTATTTAAAAGACGGTTAGATGATGCACTCATTCACTTGCACTTTGTAAATTAACACTACTTCTTCATCCTGCACTTGGAGCTTCCCATGGAATTATTTGCTGTTAACTGTGAGTGCCGTGAATCTAAGAGGATCGCAGAACTACAGCGGAGCAAGCGATAAGTCCTTATTTTCATATTTAAAGTATTAACTATTTTACTAGCCTTATCCTCATTAATGTTATATTGATCTCCCCTGCAACTATCCAACGGGACTTGTAAAGCAACGCTTCTTAACCCGTGTAAATTCATTATTCATTTTGCAAACAAACGATAAGTCCCTCTTTCAGACGTAACTAACCCACTGCCATTTTATTCTTCGATAACCCTGGAAAACCACCCAACGGGACATGTAAAGCATTGTTTCTTAACCCGTATACATGCACTGTTCACTGTTCTGATATCTAAACGACTTTATCAACACAATACAAACTGACACTGGTAAGTGAATCCGAGCGACATTTCACATCATTTCAATATATTTCGGATATGTGCACTAGAATGACACTTCTCTTGTTCTACCTTACGTCGCCACTTTATTTGTTACGCTTTCACTCATTTTTGATCTCAGACTTTCGCCACATCATTAACGAGTTTGTTCCGGACCAGTGCATCAATCATTACGTTAACTACCATATATATTGTGCGAACGGCGCATTACATGCAAAGCAACGTCCCTGTTTCGAAACAGTCGGTTGTAAAGTCCTGATCATGCCAGATTTGGTGTGTCTCGAAGTATACGAGAAGAAATTTATTTATTTAAATGTCTATTCTTTTCGTCAGCATTGGATATCCAGTCCCACTAACCGCATCCCAATACGTTGTCAAGCATAGTTGCTATCTTTTAATTAACCAAGACCACAGAAACACGTTGCGCGACTCAGCGCCCCTGCAATTTTTTGCATTGATGTTCAATTATGCTTTCCTTCATGAATTCGTCTTGCTTTTCGCTTAAGGGTCGTGGAGATTTACCTCAAGATTTCCTTTACTAGGCGTACTTAGCACACGCCTGCTTGCAACCTGGGAACACCTATTCACTAAGCACGACGCAGCGTCTCACCTGCCTGCCTTTTGGTATCGATGTGGCTTTGTGACCACCGAAAGCCATTTCACTTCGCTATCATCAAGCATCCAGTCCCACGTATATCCCGCTTTCTACGCCAGCTATAGCTGGAGTGGCACACTGATTCTTCACCCAGAAACAATTATATCAAATTATTACACTTAACATGTACGGATATGTCCGCATAACAAAACCTTCCCTAACGCTGTCTTTCTCGACACAGTTGTCTCTAATTTTCACGCGTACCGGGCTTATCCCCGAGTTCGACGCCATGACTATACGGCATTTGTCCATGTGTAACATCTGACCCCAGCTCCATTTTTACTTTTTTAATAATACGCCTGAACCACTCCTATACGATTATACCTATTGTACCCATGTGCTTATACATTCACAGGCGTGCCACGCCCCGTCGAGGATAAATTATTTGTTTATTAATTTATCTCCTTCAGACTGTAAGATATATCGAACGGTCCCACTCATACCCATAGTGATCACAGGGCATTGGATAGATGTGACAAACCTGGAAGCTGGAGCTTTCGCCGGAAGAAAGCAGTGTCATGAGCCACGGATGCTACATACCCCAAACGTGCTGATCGTGAAAGGTAGCACACTACGCAACTGCTCAGCAGAAAGTGAATTTGGAGTACGCTATTCAACCTCAATTAAGTTCAAATAACATGAGAGCTACAGCAATAAAAGCGCTAGTTCATTATTCGAAAGCATATGAAGAAAAATGTCTTTGGCAGAAATTAAGGCCACATTATACAGGGCCTCTTCAAGCCAACGTTAAAATACTGTTCCAAAGTGGATGGAAATTGGGCGTTGCCCAACAGAAAACACTGCAAACCCACGACTAGTTTCGATGTAATTTCATCGCATCAGGTGGAGAACGCACGCATCGATCGCGCAACCATTGCAATCGGAGGCAAACCTCTAACCATTTGGCTAAAGGGTCATGATGGGCAACGACAGGCACAAAAATAATGACTAATTGGAGGGTCAAGTTAGGACCATACGTAGTGTGATTGGATTGCGACGCGCAATCTCAATGAAATGGAATGTGTATCTCACGTTGTACCAAGAGTTGCACATCGTGACCCGGTAGCCAAAGGGGTAGAGGCTTCGGCTACTAATTAATGGTTACGGGAACGAGGCCTGCTGTTTCCACCTGAT
>OX104063.1:190373509-190387240 GCA_944474145.2 Dicrocoelium dendriticum | reverse complement strand
AATCGATGGAAAAAATGAGCAGATGCCCGTCTCCACCGACACTGGTCTTAGCCTTAGATCGGTGCCCCGCTTGCTACTGGCTCCCCAGCACTTCCGCGCAAAGCACTACGCGTGTATACCCTGACGATCACTACATTTACCCGTATCCACGGACCAACTTGTTACTGGCCTGCCGTCACTTAACTTGCCTGTGCTACTAACAACTCGTAACGATGTTAGAATTAATAACCTCGAGCAACGCAGCAAGATAGCAGTAAACGGCTGTAAACAGGTCAAAAACCACACGACGAATCTACACGTTTTCTCCTACTGTATTCACACGTGCAACAAGTTTATATGTCATATAACGACAAATCTACAGTATGCATAGCTTTTCAAGTCACAGCGTTTTGTTGCATTCCATTCGTTTCCTCGTAAGCATTTTCATTGCATTTCTCTTTGGCTTGCTCTTGTGCGTTCATCGCAATGAGGATGGAACTTACCATGTTGTGATGGTTTGTGTGCCTCAGCGATCCATTGAACTATCCTGGTGTTGTGACGCCCAGACGCCTTCACCCCACGACCGCAAGAAGAAGTCCAAGATGAGCCGGGATGAACAGATTTTCTATTACAGCACGGCACCAGTTATATAGCTTTACAAACAAGGGCGAATCCAAGCTACTAAACGCATGAGATGCAACCGGCATGGAGAAAACACAAAATGGAACAAGCAAAGGAGAATCGCGAAAATTACGAGCCAATGAAGTGCGGCAAAGAAAATAGTGTCTGCGGAGTTAATCCCTGGGGGTAACCTTCTAGTGAGCGACCATTAAAAACGACGAGTAGCGTCCAATCAGCGTGGAGAAGTGATGCGTTTAAACAAATGCCAGAACAGTTAATAGTGAGAATGATACACACCAGGAAAATAAACACAGGTATAATAAATATGTGTCGGCTGAATAATACATCCACGTGAAAACGCTAAGGAACGCTGAGCTAAAGAAACCAATCAGTTTGTCCACAGGATGAGACGGCTGAAATTAGCTGTGAGCGATTGCGAATGAGGCTGAGGAAAGTGGTGTGTCCAAAATGTAGCAGAGAAGCAGGTAACTGCGCAAAGAAAGAAATAGGCAACTAACATAATTCATGTAACTGAGGGTTAAGTAGCCAGCTCCCTAACATCTCCCCCTTCTAAAACGTTAGTTACCTGTACGGAACATAGCTTTTCCGACGCGGGTCCACTTGAAACGGCTGTACAAATTTTCTTGTTCGTTGGGGTCTGTTCGACCTTCTTGTTCCGGGCATTCCCTTGGTTGAAATTCTCGGCGTGAAGATGCACTTGGTTTGCCATTGTCAAGCAACTCACTAACATCAAATCTGTTGGCATTCTGAACATCACCTTCCAGGGTACACCGCGGTTTCAGCTGATTTGCGTGACGTCTCCATACCTGCGCACCAACTTGAACATCGTACATCACCCGTCCCTGACGTCGCACGATGCGTCCTGGTATCCAGCTAATCCTCCGTCCCTGAATAGCCGCTGCAGATACAAATTCGCCAAATCTGAACATCCTCCTCCGTGCTTCGTACCGCCTGTTGTATTGCTGCTCCATTGCTAAGTTCCTTGTTTGTGGGAGAGGACGCCTGGGTGTCAGCAAATCCAGTGTAGTTCTCAATCTGCGACCCATTAGGACTTCAGCTGGTGACTTCCCATTGGGTGCATTGGGATTGGGAGTCACTCGATAATTCAGTAGGAACCGCTCCAGTCTTTCGTCCAACGTTCCCTCACCTTTTGACTTCAAAAGTGCTCTTTTCAGGGTATCGACGAATCTTTCCGCTTGGCCATTTGACTGTGGATAATATGGTGCTGTCCTCATGTGCTCGATTCCATTTTGTGCGCAAAACTCGGCGAATTGATAGGACGTAAACTGCGATCCGTTGTCGGAAATAACGGTTTTTGGTAGGCCATGCTGACTGAATATATGTCTCATTTCCGAGATCGTGCTGTTTGAGGACGTGGTTTTCATCCGGATCATTTCCGGCCACTTACTGTACGCGTCAACCATCACAAGAAATTTCACACCCTCGACTGGTCCTGCGAAATCAACATGTATGCGCGACCAGGGAGATTCTGGATTCGACCAAGATTGCAATGGCACACGCACCGGCAGTTTGGATGCACTGATGCATCTGGAACAGGATCGACCGATATCCTCAATTTGGCTGTCCATCATCGGCCAAAAGACGTAGCTGCGAGCGAGTGCCCTCATGCGGGCGATTCCTGGATAGCCCTTGTGCAGCTCTCTTAGTATGCGCTGTCTGAGCACTTCTGGAATGACTATGCGATCTGCGAAAAACAGACAGGAATCAACTTCCGACAATGCGCCTCGCCTTGTGAAGAACTGGGTCAAAGCTTTGTTCGGACACTTCTTTGGCCATCCACTTCTTGTATAGGTTAATACTTCTTGTAGCACAGCGTCCTGTTTAGTGGCAACCATCAAACCATTCACTGGCAAGTTACACACTGCGTCTTGTATCATGTAGCTGATGTCCGATTCGGCTGCAATAGATGCAATGACTGCGTCTTCTTGATCGCGTCTACCGGTATTGATCAGTCTGGACAGGGCGTCCGCTTGTCCAATAGAATCAGTGGACAAATACCGCATGCCAAAATCATACCCCAGGAGCAGAGTTGCCCAGCGCTGAAGTCGACTGGCTGTATATGTCGGAATGCCTTTCTTAGATCCAAAGATTGCCAAAAGCGGTTTGTGAGCAGTCACCAGCGTGAATCTTCTGCCATATATCATCTTGTGAAATCTCTGTACGGCAAAGATGATAGCCAACGCCTCCTTCTCAATTTGACTATAGTTCCTTTTAGATGCGGTCAGCGCTCGTGCCACATGTGCCACAGTCTTTTCGGACCCGTCTGGAAAGCGATGTGAGATGACAGCACCAATTCCATAACTCGAAGCATCCGTAGCCACGACAATCTCCTGCTTCGGATTGTAATGCGTAAGGAGCAAATCTGATTTCAGCAGAGATTTGAGTTTGTCAAAAGCTTCTTGGCATTGTGCGGACCAGTTCCATTCAACATCTTTCATCAACAAATGGTTTAAAGGATGACGTAATCGATGCATGCAAGGTAGGAACTCACTATAATGACTCACCATCCCAAGGAATGAGCGCAAGATTGTGACATCCGTTGGTGCCGATAATCTGTCTATGGCCTCGATATTTTCAGGATCAGGCCGTCGACCGTTCTCGTCAATCACGAAACCCAGGAACTTGATGGATTTCAGGAAAAATTTGCATTTGTTAGCTCGCAACCGGAATCCATATTCCTTAATTCTCATCATCACGTCATCCAATCGTTGAAACAATTCCTCCTGGGTTACGCCCATTATGATGATATCATCTAGATAGGCTGCTGCTCCCGTCCAGTCAGTCAACATAGCGTCCATAACTTGTTGAAAGATTGCAGGTGCAGTTTTTACTCCAAATGGCAAACGATTATACTGGTAAAGGCCGCGATGCGTGTTGATTGTCCGGATTTTGAACAAAAAGCCTTGGTTGAGAACCCTTATCCTTCTTCTCTCTAGGCCTGGGCAACCTGAGAATATCTTGTAAACGCAATACAATGCGTCTCTGTTTAACCAGTTTATCGATGCTCTGGCCACCGCAGAGAATAATCAATGGTGCCTTATCTGCTGCTTGGAGCAGGGTGGATGGGAGTTTGGATGTCACTGCTCAAGCCTTCCCGTCTTCTAATGCACATCCTACACGTTTTCTCTATTGCGTCTCGCTCCAGCTTCACTCGTATCCCCTGTTTTCAAATCCGCAATTCTTGGCCCTCCTTCACCTTGATTTCTAGGCTTTTACCTTCTAGATTCAACTCACATGTGAACGCGGAGAGCCATTCCTGTCCTGTCGACAAGCCCAAGTCCAACCACGCGGCCAAGTTACGTTCATCGACTTCCATTTTAAGCCCTCGATCCTACTGCAGATTGGCATGCATCGATGTACGCACATTGCTACGATTGGTCAACAGGCAACACTTGCCCGAACATTAGAGACTCTCTCTGTCGACCTCTGCTGCTTATCGGAGACCCGCCTGCAAGGCTCGAGTTTTGTGCTCACTCTGCTATCCCCTTCACGTGACACTGGCCGCACTTTCTCATTGCACCTATGCGGCAACGATGCAGCTTCGAGCACCGGCCAAGCTGGTGTTGCCATTGCCCTGAGTCCCCAGGCTGAAGCTGCTCTGGTTGACTGGATTCCAATCAGTAGCCGGATGTGTGCCGTACGATTGACTGGCCCGTTCAAAGCTTCGAAGTCGCGCAGGAATAACAAGTGTCTATTCGTTATTGCTGCCTATGCACGGAAAATCTCTGGCGATGGCTCGGTAAAAGACGACTTCCATCGTCTACTGCACGAGCTTCATCGCCACTGACGAAGCTCGGACACTGTTGTGCAAGCCGGCTATTTTACACAAGTGGGAGTCTAAGAGCTGCTTGGAACTTTCCTCAGACTGTGCACTGATAACGTTCTCCGGTAGGAGGTTCCAGTCGTTTAGCACCCGCGTGGATAGGGCGACAGCGGTGCGAGCATTGAGCCTCCTCAGTTTCAAGGGTTTCAAGTCGTGTTCTCGTGTCGAACCTCATATATTCAGCTGGAAACACGAGTGTGTGCGTCTGGTAAAGCTTACGTTTCCCGCGGCGGCAACGGTAGTCCAGGAAGAAAAGGTTCATCTGTTGGAGCCGAATGGGTAAGAGTGGTACTGTAGTCCAGTGGCAAATTTTGAGCCACAACACTGGACTTTTTTATTCAGGATAAATTACAATTTTGAGAGTGGAATGACAGCGGGTATGCCATACTCGATGATTGGGCGTACGAGAGAATGATCATCCTAAGACCAACACACCGTGTTAGCAGCGGCCACTCTCTTCAGCATACCTTGTGTAGTCTTTAGGTTAGAGACAACTATTTTACCTCTCTTCCACTTGAAAAGCATTCTTGAGAAAGAAACCACCAATATGGTGGGTACCGAGTGGTTCAGACGCACCTACTGGATGGAGGCAGCATTTTTCATAGTTGATGGGTGAGCTCCATTTGATAGACAACTGTTGTAGTACATATGGCGAGTCCTGTATTATATCAGCGGCATGAAGGTCGGATACCTCATCTCATAGCTTAAAGTCATCTGCATAGCTTAGACATCCATTTTGACGTAATCAAGAATGGTCATTTATGAAGAGCTTGAAAAGTTCTATCCCAAGGCTAGAAACTTGCGGAACCTCTCAAGTCATGCGTACTGGCTGAGAGTGTCGCGTTTACCTTCCATTTCAAGGTTCCTCCGTCTAGAAAGTCTGCGATCCAGGAGTAAATTTTACCACGGATACCAATTTCGTGGAGCTTGCAGAGTATTTGTTGATGTGCGACCTTTTCGAAATCTTTGCTAAATCGACGAAGACCATACCTATTAGCTGACTGGCATCGATTGATCTTGAATATTTTTCCTTGCGACTAGCAGATTATTGGCGCAGGAGCGTTCATTCTGCAACCCGTGTGGTGTGGACGATGTGATGTCCCATTCATTACATTGCTTCTGGTGAGCGCGTTTAATCATCTCTTCTCCGATGTTGCACACTATCGATGTCAAGCACATAGGACGATAATTCACTGGATCTTGAGGGTTCTCGCCATTGTGCCTTGTCATCACGATACCTGTGTTCCAGTCGATGCGTAGACGGTCATTTTTTAGACAAGTGGAAGACTTGACTGATGGGTTCGGCCACGTAGTCAGCCACTGTCTTGCGGAACTGGGGTTGAAATTCATCAGGGCCCAGTGAGGAGTTTGTATCTAGCTTTAGCAGGAGTTTCATAATAGTTACCGTGTTGAGCTCGATCTGATGCAGACTACGGGAACGTTTAGACTCAAAGCTTTTGGTATACTGAGCTTCTAGTGAAGATACGGAGGAGTAATGCATGCTAAAAGATCCGCATTCGCTTTATCCTCGTACAGTACAGAGTAGGTTGAATAAGAGAACAGCGCGGGTATGTCACAGCTGGGTTTGATCCTTCCGTTACTGTTCGCATAGAGCTCTTTGGACTTAGACTGGGATTGTTCAGCCAGATTCCGTTCACAATGGAGCCTGTTCTCTTGTTTGTGTAGAGAACAGAGGTTTCTAGCCTTCAAACAATGGGTAAAATACGAGAACTTGAAACTATCCCACAGATTGCTTCGTCTGTTTATCAGGATCCGTATTTCTTGATCAATCTAGAGGAGCTCTCACAAAACGCCGTTGTTTGGCACTACCTGTTCAATCAGCTAGTTCATTTTGAAGCGCGAAAGAGTCCAGGTACAGGCGGGTTCGGTGTCATAAGGCACATTTTAGTCAAGCTTGCCAGCCATCTATCTAAGGCGGGATGGGTCGGTGCGCCAAACATTGCGGCGTTAGACGCATTGATCATGAGTGGCAAACATCGTGTCCACGTGAAGTTGAGATTGGCTTGACCGCTAAGGCCAACTGGCGACAGAGTAGTTAGTTCGGCAATGTCCGAAGAGGCTGTTGTGAGTAGCATATCGAGGATATGTGTTGGCCGGCACGGAAGTACCTTGGTCTGTCTAGATACATTTGTGCTCATTGGCGTCTAGAATCGCTCTAAGAATTCCAGAAACAAAGAGGTGGGAACATAGTGGAGGGTTTCGGTGTGGCTCTCTCCTATCCCTGCACTCCACGACCGACGGTTTCGTCTTGGTTTAGACTCATCAGGTGGGAACATACTTACAGTGAAGCAGATCCAGTCAATATCCTGTGGATTAAAGTCACCCAGAAGTAGGCAGTCTTTACCAATCCAATAGGTCTTGAGTGAGTCCAGATCACAATTACTGTTACCAGATTTGGATTTGTAAACTACGCTGACTGTGAGGTGTTTGTATTTGTCGTGAATTCGACACATTAAGGCATTAGCTTACCACCACCTCTAATCGTCTCAATAGTGTGCGCGGTAAGATCTGTTTTCCAGCAATGGATAACACCACCCTAAGTGTTTATTCCATGCTAGCGGCTTCGGAATGCTGGCCTCCGGGAATTTGATCCTCGACATCATGAGTTTCCGGAGATTTCCAGGTCTGAGTCAAGGCTCTTAAGTCTGCGCGCACCTCTGAGTTAAAGGGGTGACTCTCATCCCTTGTTTTCTTATGCTGCACACGTAGGCGGACATCGCACGAATTTCCTGTATCCGCCTTGATCGTACGATCTAGGTAGGAAAAGTATCGGCCTCCAGCGTAAATTTGAGATCATCTCGTCTTTTAGTCTTCGAGTTCTCTGCTCATCAGTGGCCAGAATCATTTTACCAAGCCACAGGGCAGAGATTACTTCGAAAATAGAGTATTTTTCCTTTAGACGAAAGGTTTGCTTTAGGTGGCATTCAGCCTTGTCTTAGCAAGCAACTTTGTGTGGAGCAAACTCAGCAGAGTCAAGCTTCCTGCCGAGTCGTGTTGTGGAAACTATGCTGATTCCAGGTTCGCCGTTGTCAAACTACAGGGAGACTATGCCATGTAAAAGGTGTTGATCGTGTAGTATTATCTCTGCGGGCATTTCCTTAGCAGATTCCGGGACCATAAGTATAATGAGAGCGCTGTCGAGCGTGGACTTTAGTCCTGCAGAGCCATTTGGCTTAGTTTGGTTTGAACAGACCTCAATAACGTTCTCTAGCTGATGCGTCTTGTCTAAGACCAGTTTAAGCTGTAACCGTGAGGAGAACTCCAGGGTCTTAGTTTTAATAGCTTTGCACACCTTACCTTTGCAGACAGCAAGCACGGTCTTCGTTCACTGCCCAACAACGGAAGCATATGCTTCTCTCTGGGTACTGTATTTCCCAGGTAGGGAATACTTTGTGGAAGAGGCGGAATGATTTCGATTACCATTTTTATTTGGAGTCGTTGAGCAAGACGTAGTAGGTGAAGGAAGAAAAGCGAATATTGTTTAGTTTGCTGCTATCTTCGGTATAAGCCTTAAGGTATTTTTCCTTGTGGGTTTGATTACAGTTTGCGTTACTGTAGCTGCCGTTGAGGTGTTGGCATCATTATTCATAAGATCCTTTGTGTTACTGCTAACTTCTCGGAGGAGGGGCAGCTTCTTTTACGGTTAGATGTAGAAGAACCGGATCCGGGCAGTTTCACTATAGTAAACACTTCCGAAACGGTCTTTTGAAAGTAAACCCCCAATAAGGCAGCACGCTCAACGACTTCAATTTACTGCCAAGGGAACGGCCGCTGTCCTAAGGGAACGCATCTTGGATGACATCAAGTAGCTGAAACTGTGTGTCAGCAAGTTGCTTCCATCTCGCTTCCCTATTGTCACTGTCAGAAACCTGACCAGATTAGGGAACGTCCCTATCGGTGCGCCAAATCCGCGACCCAACTAATTCGCATAGTCTTTCCTACCCCGGAGAAACGCAAATCATTACTGCGGTTTGCATTCAAACTTATGGAAATTGGTGTCAGCGTTAAGCCGGACCTACAACTGACGGATAGATTGAAGTTAAAGAGGTTATCAAAGACCTCAAAACTAGACGGTTGGCTGGTGAGCAAGGCCTCCGTCTGGTGAGTTTTCAGGTGGTCAGCCGAAAATTGTTTTCCACCCTATCAGAACCCACCCTGATGGCGCACGACCCAGCAATGGTAGTGCCGACTTTATTGAGGTAGTACTTAGCAACGTGCGTAGCCTAAGGAACAAGGTGCACGAGTTGGGTCTACTTATAGACAAATCTCTTAGCGACATACTTCATTTCACTGAAGCGTGGTTGTCTCCGGATATCACGGACGGTGAAGTATGTTTACCTGGCTACGCGTTACTTAGGACTGATCACTCTGTTGATCGCCAAGGCGGAGGCGCTGTACTGTATGTGAGCTGTAACTTAGGTACGTTGAGGGCTTGCACTTTCCAGTCGTCCCATCAGACTGTTGAAGCCCTAGCGGCTGCTTTGTGGACTTCCTGTACCCAGTTTACAGTTACAGTGATACACAGGAGTCTTCATCCAGGGCGGTACTTGACTTTATTCGTACTCAGTCTGCGAATAAGTGTTTAGTTCCAGGGGATTTCAACCACTCGAAAGTCAGTTGGACCGATCTTTCTTGGAATTCAGCATCAGGTACATTCGGTGCCAATCTTGCTTGAACTGACTCTACAAGTGCCTGTGCATCAGTTCATGGGCTTGCACACCAGGGATATGAACAACCAAAAACCATCTACTTTAGATCTGGTTTTCGCCAAGTGCATCGACTTTGTGACTGACGTTTCATACGGTGCACCTATAGGGTACAGCGATCACGCATGCATATGTCTTCGATGTGCTCTTTCAAGGCACCAACGGACCGCTGTTGAATTACTTCCAAATATTTGGCGGGCTTCAGTTCTGAACTGTGAGATCTCGATGGCTGCCTCTGTCCAGTTTGCCTGGGATAAATTTAAGGCATACCTAACGGAGGTTTCCACTCCCTATATTCCACCTATGAGGAAAAGAGGGTTACTGGCACAGCCTCCATGGATAAATACCGCAGGCAATTACCTACTCAAAAAACGGTCTAGATGCTGGAGAACCTACCAAGAAGCTCCGTCAGCCAGTACCTATGCTAGTTATCGGGACATTAGAAATAAATATAAGCAACATCTCAGTAATGTTCGTCTCCAGTACGAGCAGGATTTAGCGGACTCGGCCGCAGCTAATCCCAAGAAGATTTTTGCTTGAGTTAAAAGACGCAGCAGGGCAAAACTGTCTATACCAGCGTTAGTGCGGGCAGACGGTACCCGTGCGCACACTGACTTTGACAAGGCTTGTATAATTAATGTTCAGTATACTGGGATGTTTGCTCGGGAGACCTCTTTACCACAGGTTGAATTGGTTTCAAGTGTTCCAAAGGATTCTTGCTTAACTGAGTTTAGCATAACGGAGGTTCAGGTCTTCGAGCTACTGCATGACATTAATCCCTCTAAAGCTTCCGGTCCTGATTCAATTCACCCGAAGCTGTTGCATGAATTGGCCATTGAGTTGAGTGGTCGTCTCACATGCGTGTTTTCAATATCGCTTGACAGCTGCATCCTACCTTCGGAGTGGAAGGAAGCAATCATCTGTCCGATTTGTAGGGGCGGTGACAGCGCTCTACCCGCGAACTACCGGCCTGTTAGTTTGACAAGCGTAGTAGTCAAATTGTTTGAAAAGCTGATAAGGGATTCAGTGGAGACCCACCTGAATAGATTCCACTTTCTCAGTGTTGCCTAACATGGATTCTGCAAGGGGTTGTCATGTTAGACTAAACTACTTGTAGCTCGTGAAAGCAAGGCCGAAGCGGTAGACAGTGGCCACATTGTAGACGTGCTATTCGTGGACATTTCGAAATCTTTTGACACTGTTCCACATCTTCGGCTCTCACTAAAGTTGAGATCTTACGGGATATCTGGTCGGACCCTTCAATGTTTGTCTGCCTTTCTTGAGGCTAGGGAACAGCGTGTACGTATGAAGCGTAGCCTTTCGCTCAGGCAAGCTATCCTTAATGGCGTCCCGCAGGGCTCGGAATTGGGGCCATGGTTGTTCGCGATCTATGTAAATGACTTGCCGGGTGAGCTAGGGGTGTCATCACTAATGTTTGCTGACGACCATAAGCTCTGGATTATTGTGGATAACCCGGGGGCCTGTTACAATCCAGTATGCCTTGGATAAGCTCTGGGAATGGTCTACCTTATGGTTGGTGCCCACAAATATGGCCAAGTGCTCTATTCTCCGAATCGGAGCTGCTAATCCTCCCACCCGATATGTTGTCGGCGGTGGTGAACTCCTGTTGTCACTCAACAGGTTGATTTAGAAGTCGCACAAGCATCAGCACTTCATTCTGGAGACAATTGGAAGAAGGCTGCTTTTCGGGGCTTTCGTATGTTGTGGTTCATCCGCCGCTCTTTGGAATCCTAACGGCCAATTTGTTTATGAAGCCATTCTCGGCATTCGTCCTACCCCACCTGGAATATTGCATCCAGGCTCGTCCACCATGTCTTAACCGAGACAAAATGGACTAGGAGAGGGTGTTACGAGTGAGCACTCGATTAGTGCAAGGTCTACGGGGCAGACGTATTCTGAACGCCTGCTCAGTTTGGAGATGTACTCAGTGAACTGCCGAAGGATAAGAGGGACCTGATTCTCACTTATCGTATTTTGACGTGTAAGATTGGCATGGATTTGTCAGGGCTATTTAGTCCCACTACGTTACCTAATCTCCGCGGCCACCCACTGAAACTGCATAAACCAAGGTGTGATAGGATTGGGACGGATACTCGTCTGTCGCACCGAGTTATAGATCGCTGGAATTCGCTTCCAGATCACGTGGTTAGGGAACCTACGGTTAAGGGTTTTGCGCGCCAGCTCGATGCTCTTAGGTGGCAACAGCAAACATTTCCTTTTTCCTAATTGACGCACCTTCACCTATCAGTTCTTTTTAATGACTCAAATAGCTTGGTAGTATACCTGCTTAGCTCTTTCCACTTTCTCTTTTGCCTTCTGAGTTTACTTTGTCCTCTTTCTTACTTCACGTAACCGGCCCAGCATGGACTGCTAGATCAGCATACGTAGGCATTAATCGGTTGGACAGGGTGTAATGCGGTCTTTGTTTTAGGTCCATCTGTATTTCAAAGTTCGACAACTCCTGGTTCAACGACCCGCCGAAGAAGGAACACTCACGGGATAATCCTATCGTTCCAATTCCGCTTGAACTTGAACTTGGACGGAATTCAGGAAGAGAAAACCGACGACAAATGTATATAATAGGTTAATACGCGCTAAAATTTCATGCGCCTAAAAATATGTATTTAAGTATACTTGCTAGCATACACACAATGCTTTTGTTTTTACTTTCAAACATTGCTACTCCTCTTTTAGAGGCGCTTTTTCAAACATTCTTTATTTTTGATTTATACTTTTGTTGTGTGTTTTGTGAATAGCCAAAAGTGCGTATTTTGCAACTTGCCCTTGTGTTTTATGCTCCACCAGATTCTTGATTACTCAGTGCTGTGGCATTGTTTTATTTACCTTAGCATTTTTTTGCGCATGAACTTGTTGCGGTTCGTTTTTCTAGAAGTGTTCGGTTATTTGTCTGTCATCTGATGAAGCTGTTGGAGCACATGCTAGGGAATTTAGCTGTTTGTCTTTTATGCGTTACCTTGGCTGATAGAGCTTCGGAGAGTCTAAAGAAGTTCTTTGCCTATGGTTAGAGGCGCTGTGGTTTAAATTCGGTAATTCCAACTTTGATGCGGACCGATGGAACTCATGCGCATGCGGATTCGGACAAGGCTCGTGTACTTAGTGAGCAGTATGCAGGGGTCTTTGGGATTGTCCATTGATATTATCCTCTTATTTAACTGATTTCCCTTACATTTTACCTTCGATTTTTCTTCCTCTTTTACTTCGCGTAATTGGCATAATAGGGACAATTAATGCAAGGATGTTATTATTATTTATTCAAAAGTCTGTAAACAGACATGTGTCATCCGAACCATGGTGACAATGAAAGGGGAATGTAATGTTCAACTTGAGAGTAAAAGGTTAGAAAACAGCTTTTTCCAGTTTTCCACCCGTCGTTTTAAGTTTTTTCTGTTTTCATGTTTTGTTCAACATTAAAAAGCGAAAGATATAGAGATGGTAGAACAGCATTGACGCCACTGACTCCTTTTGCAGGCCATATCCTTTACAACTATCAACCATTGCGAATCCCATTGATAAATGAAAACTCAAAGTTTTCAAGCGAACATATGTTTTCAATAATTCTTCGTCAGGCTTGTACAATTATATGCAAAAAATAACCAAAATATAGACACAGCACACGGACTGGTAAAGCACGCAGTTCACAGTCAATGGTCACTATCAGTCACTGCCCCCTAGAACACAGTTGTAGCATGTGCACAATTCCTTGGCCCAGACGAACTACTCCGTCCATACCAAGGAATTGTGCACATGCTACAACTGTGTTCTAGGGGGCAGTGACTGATAGTGACCATTGACTGTGAACTGCGTGCTTTACCAGTCCGTGTGCTGTGTCTGTATTTTGGTTATTTTTTTGCATATAATTGTACAAGCCTGACGAAGAATTATTGAAAACATATGTTCGCTTGAAAACTTTGAGTTTTCATTGAGAATCGGCTTCACTTGGTCCTCAGCCTGGAAGACGCACAGATCCAACTGACGCTAAACACGAAGTTAGGATCCTCATACCATTTTTACAGGTCATCGGTTGTCCGCAGCGACTCTTTTTCCATTCTCGTCCAGGAAGTGCAAATAATGCGCGACGTGGAAGGCGGTCGGCCGGCATGCGCAGTACACAGTCTAGTAATTAGGATAAACTTACCCGACAAGCATTTCTAGCAGCCGGTTTGCCTTTCGTCTTGTTTGAGTTGTACTTGTTGTATACGGAAGAATTTCTTACATCATCCTCCCGAATGGAAACCTGTCAAGTGTTGTGCGAAGCAAAGCAACCAACTTCCTCTGCTATCTCAGCTAGTTTCTTTTTCAGATTACACACACGCGCTTTAGGCTGAATACTGTATTATAGAGCAACTCTGTCGAAATATGGCGATAAACGTTATAAAATTTGTCAACCGTGAATATCATTGTCGTTCTCATGTAATATTTAAAATATTCGACTTACGATATTTCAGGATTCGCAAATGTGCTATGTCATCGTAAGTGTGTAGTCGTTCTCTGAATCGA
>OX104063.1:190346748-190373412 GCA_944474145.2 Dicrocoelium dendriticum | reverse complement strand
TGAAAATGCTGACCCCAGGAGTGAACCACACGGCTGTTCGAGGTAAAAAGGTGAGCCATAGAGTACCCAAGCAGAAACATCCTGACCTCATGCTGGAACGGTGGTGGATAGCATTTTGTGCGATTCTGTGCTTACAAGCAGCATCTGTATCAGAAGTGCAAACGTCTGGGTCACAAAGAATCACACTGTCGCACAACGTACGACTCCAGGCCTGTGTCTACCCCAAAATTGTACAAGAACTCTACGTCCTAAAAGACGTCGTTTCAGGGTGCAAAGTGAAAAGTAGTTCTCGCGACCTGTCACACAGAATTTGCGGGCAAACCAAAGTACCTCACCGTCAAAATTAACAATCTTCTTATATGCTTGCAAATAGATACGGCATCGGACATTGCCACCATTTCTCGATCATCATGGACGAGACTTGGCAAACCTCCACTAAGGCGCACCAATCTGACTGCCCAAAATGCATCCGGCGAACCACTGAGGTTAGATGGCGAGTTCACATGTGACATTAAATTCGAAGATCTGTGCCTCCGTGGAACCATCTACTTAGTTTCTTGTGTCAACATTAATCTTCTTGGCATTGATCAGCTTGATATATTGAGTTTGCTCAATGTACCAGTGAATACATTATTATGTATTTTCTGCAACGAACGCCATGGTGCATCATACAGCCATGCCACCTATTCCAAGTTGAACCATTGCTGAACAATTTTACACGAAGTATGCTTGTGTATTCCAACATGAACTTGGACATCGTAGCAAGATGCAGGCAAAGCTTACTCTGTTACCTGGTGCTGCACCAGTGTTTCGACCCAGGCGCCCGGTCCCGTATGCATCAAAAGTACTTGTTGAACATGAGCTTAACCGATTGCAGCAAATTGGTTTGATTCAGCCAAGAAATTTCTCACCATGGGCTGCCCCAATCGTTGTGATTAAAAAGTCGAACGGTTCTATTCGCCGGTATGCAGATTTTGCAACTGGTGTGAATGATGCATTGCAACCCCATCAGTATCCAGTTCCACTTCCTGACGACCTGTTCGCCAAGCTGAGTGGTGGTAAATATTTTGCGACGTTGGATCTGGTGGATGCTTATTAACAACTAGAAGTTGAACCTGAAAGTAGAAGGTTTCTCACGATCAACAGCGATCGTGGTCCGTACCAATACAATCATCTGCCATTTGGAGTTAAAATGGCACCCGCAATTTTTCAGCAAGTCATGGATGGCATGTTGACTGGGGTAAGTAGAGCTGCAGCCTGTCTGGATGACATCATCATAATGGACACCACATGACCAATTATTTCAACGACTGGATGACGTGATGATGCGAATCAAAGATTATGGATTCCGTTTACGTGTAGATAAATGCAATTCTTCCTGAAATCCATTAAGTTCCTGGGATTCGTGATTAATGAACGAGGCCGACATCCCGACTCCGAGAACATTGAGGTAATAGATCTACTGCCTACACTAACGGATGTCACAACTCTGAGATCGTTCCTCGGAATGGTGAGTCACTGTAGCGAGTTTCTGCCACCTATGCATCGTCTACGCCAACCCTTGAATCATCTGCTGATGAAAGATGTCGAATGGAAATGGTCCAGGCAGTGTCAACAAGCATTCGAGAAATTGAAATCTCTACTGAAGTCAGACCTATTGCTTACTCATTACAATCCGAATCTAGATATCATCCTGGCTACAGACGCTTGGAGCTATGGAATTGGTGCAGTCATTTCACACCGCTTTCCAGACGGTTCAGAAAAGGCTGTGGCGCATGTGATAAGTGCCCTGACCACCTCTGAGAAGAACTGCAGTCAAATCGAGAAAGAAGCTCTCACTATTGTCTTTGCTATTCAGAAATTCCACAAAATGTTTTACGGTTGGCGTTTCACACACACAAAACCTTACTCGCTATTTTGGATCCAAAAAGGGTATTCCGGCATACACGGCCAGTCGACTTCAGAGATGGGCCACCTTGCTCTTGGGATACGATGTCAACATGAGTTATTCGTCAACTGACTCAGTTGGGCAAGCGGACGCCCTGTCCAGATTAATCGATAGTAGTTGATGTGAGCCTGAGGATGTCTTTTTTGCTTCAATCACAACCGACACAGATACCAGCCACATGATACGCGATGTCGTGAATAGCTTAGCGATAAACGCAAGAATGGTTCAGCGAGCCACGAACTCAGATGTATTGCTACAGGAGGTATTGACATATACGATGCAAGGCTGGCCAAGGCAATGTCATAACGAGCTTGCTCGTATTGCCTCATCAAACCCGAAACATTTCTTCGCGTATGTCAAAAAGCGAACCAAAATGAACTCGTGCATCCCAGCGTTGTTTGGCCCTGACGGCACTGCTGCTATCACGGATCACGGAAAAGCTTGTTTGCTCGGAGGACAGTATGCTGGGTTTTATGTTCAAGAGGCACAGCCGCCGCATATCAGCCTCCAGACAAAACTTTCTGCGGGCTCCCACTTGGAGCGAATTTCTATAACAGAGACTCAAGTGCTCCGGCTTCTGACGCCATTAAATTCCAACAAAGCTGCCGGTGGGGATGCTATTCATCCCAAACTGTTGTACGAGTTAGCTGACGAATATTGCCTTCCGATTAGGCTAAATTTGTGAAGTCTCTGCGAGGCCGTTCTTTACCCAAGGATTGGATGGAGACTATTGTTTGTCCCACTTTTAAGAAAGGTGATAAGCACCTTCTTGATAACTATAGACCTCTCAGTTTGACGAGTTTGCTAGTCAATTTGTTGGAAAAGCTCGTGAAGAATACATTTGAAGGACACTAGAAAGCGTTTGAGTTGCTTACTTCTCCTCTGAGCACGGCTTTTGTCAAAGCCGTTGCATTTTTCTTGGATGTAGATTCCTTATTTACCAACCTGCCGCTACATCAGGCGGTTGATTACGTGTTGGAATTATCTGAAAATGGAGGCTGTTCGCTACCAATTCCGACTAAATTGCTAAGAGAATCTCTACTAGTGTGCTGGGAGTATGTGGATTTTCACTTCCGGAGTACACCTTACCGTCAAATTGACCGCGTATCAATGGGTAGCCCATTAGGTCCTGCGCTTTCTGATTTCTTCATGCTGATGGTAGAAAGAAGCCTTTCTATGGAAATAGCCCAGGTGCCGTACTACAAACGATTTGTCGATGATATCTTGACTTTCTGTTTGTCGGAGCAGCAGCTCACACATTTAGGAGAACGGCTCAATGGTGCTCATGCTAGCTTACCGGTTACATGCTAAATAGAACAGAACAATTGTCTGCCATACCTGGACGTACTCATAAGTCGCAGGGATGAAGGTTTGGTTAAGAGGTCATTTTACCGAAAATCTACTTGGTCCGGTCAGTACCTGCACTTCACCAGCTTCACACCAGTGCGGTACAATTGGACAATCTATGAACAATGCATCTATACAATATAGATATATATATATATCGATATATATCGATATATATATATATATATATATATATATATATATATATATATAAAATCTATCCAATCTATGAACAATCTAGTTAGTCGTGCTAGACGGATTTGTTCGGCCGACTGTCTGAACGATGAGCCAGTGTTAATTACAGCACCACTAATGGCGAACGGCTACCGTCGGTGATTTAGCGTGGAACACAGCCAACCGCGAGGGCCAAAGGACTTGGTGCACACGGCAGCCAAGAAGAAAGTGTATATCGAGTTACCTTTCAAAGGTGACTTAGCCACGAGGAAGACAACTAAGCGTATAATTTCAGCTACACAAAGTGGTTACCATGCTGCACAAGTTGTCGTTATCAACCGAACCCAAAACTTGCCCGTACCTCCAACGAAGGAAGCTCAGCCTATTGGAGCCAACTCACACGGAGTATACCAATTTGCATGTGACTGCGGAAAACGTTACATAGGCAGATCTAATAGAACACTGACTTCCCGAATAAAGAAACATGTACCAAGATGGGTTCAACGTGAAGTTGCTCAGATTGTCTACCCTCGTCAGATTCCGTGCTCGCGCATACCCCCGGCTTCCTCTATAGGCAAACACTTATTAGACTCGGGTCACCAGATGGATCTGGGCTCAGCGTTTAAATTTGTGTTACGTCACACTAATCCCCGCTACCTTCGATTTGCTGAGGCTGTCGCTATAAGCCGGATTAAGCCAGCCCTGTGTGTTCAGAAACAAATATTTTCAGACTAAAGCTGCCTTGGACGTAGGTATGAACATTCGTCATTCGTTTTGCACCTTAAGCTTGTCTGGTTGCACCCACTGTTAGCTATATCTAAGCATATCGGTTATTGTTAATGGTACTGAGGAGACAATACGAAATGTATGCATCTACCATCCTTCGTCTTCTATCAGTGCCTTTCAAAGCTATGCTAGCCTTACTAACTTGTTAACGGCTTGTGAACACTGAGCCGAAGCGGTTGATTTCGGGAACGCAGTGGACTTGCTGTTCATTGATTTTTCCAAAGCCTTTAACACCGTTCCACATTCGCGCCTTTTGTACATGCTGAACTCCTACGGTATTTCTGGACCAGTCTTACGATGGATTTCAGCGTTCCTAATCAGACGAGAAATGTGAGTGCGAGTGGGTTCAAGCTTGTCCTTCCGCCAATGTGTTCTCAGTGGCGTTCCGTAAGGTTCAATTTTTGGCCCCGCGTTCACTTCATTGTATGCGTTAATGACTTACCTGATGAATTGGGTGTGCCATCTGTAATGTTTGCAAATGATTGAAACTCTGGTTCACCATAGACGATCCGATTGGTCCACTGACCCTACAGAGGGCTCTAGATAGACTTTGGGACTGGGCAATTTGGTGTCAGTTGCCCATTACTTTAGCGAAATGTTCAGCTTCACGCGTTGGTCCGAATGACCCGCCGACGCATTATTTGCTTGGCGGCAACGAGATACCGCGAGTTCAACTCCAAGCTGACCTCGGTGTTTTACTATCATCAGACTTTAATTCCAGTGAACACTGGACGCCAGCTGTTCACAAAAGTTCCAACATGTGGTTGATCCGTAGGTTATTCGGGATCATGACCACCGAAATGTTCGTTAGACTATTTTCGGCTTTTGTAAGGGTACACTTGGAATACTGCATTCAGGCATGTCCTACATGCCTGGTTCGTGATAAGATGACAGTTGAATGAGTCCTGCGGTCCGGGACGAAAATGGTGCACGGATTAAAGAAGTTGACGTACTCGGAAAGGCTACGTAAGTGAACTATGTTTTTCATGTATTACAGGCGGCTTCGGGGCGGCTTGGTCCACACATATCGTATAATGATGGGTCAGAGTGGTCTTGATTTGACTGGACGGTTTCGCCCAACTCGAGCGCCTACCCTTCGTGGGCACCTATTAAAGTTGCACAAACCCAGGTCTGACCGGATTTGGGCAGCATTTCAAGTATCGCGTAGGATCATAGCTTATTGGAACGCACTGCAAGCAGTTGTCGTGATGGCACCGACGGTGACAGAGTTCGAGTATCGACTTCACGCTCTCGGTCTACAGCTTAAAGTCTTCCCGTTCATATCTTGAACTTTACTCGTCTACTAAAGCCTACGCTTCTTTACCTCATTTTATCTTACATCTTATTATTGTTTATGAAATGCGATAAGCTTGTCTTCTCCTCTGTTTCCTTTCCTTTACTGAGACTACTTTTTTCGTTTATTCTCCACGTGGCCAGCACAGCGGGGACTGCGAGTTCAGTGCACTTGGGCATTCTTTGTTTTACCATGTAAATCTTCTGTGTGTGTGTTTTGCTCTCCTTTGGCACATCAAGGCACCGGTTTCCCTGTTGGATCAACAACGTAGTGGGCTTAAGGTAATCATCAAACAAAGCAGTCCCCGTCTATTTAAGTGAACTTTGATCTTTCGATCACGAGGACCGTAGCTGATGCAAATAGAAATTGGGTGTTGCCCGCCCGAAAACACGGCACTACTATGACGCGTTTCGATGTTATCACATCTCATCAGATAGAGTTAGCAGGCATCGAACCCGGGACGATCAGGATGGGAGCGCTACCCATAAGCCAGTGCGTCGAAAAGCGTCATAGTAGTGCAACTTTTTCGGGCGGACACCACTCAATCTCTATTTGCAGTCCCCGTCTAATACAGTTCGCTGAAGCCTCGGCGATTCGCCGGTTGAAACCAAGTTTGTAAAACAAAAGGACTTCCTGACTAGCCTCGCCCTACCCTGGTGAGGCTAGGGCCGTATTTCCTCCGACCGGGTCACATGACCTCACCGATTTTCGACCACGTTAAATTTTCGCCTATAACATTGCAACTTGATCTCCATTGTCATATAGATTATATGTTCCACAAATTGTTTGTAAACAGCTGGGAACACACGAAATTACTGAATTCAGTATATCCTGTTAAAATGTGAATTCTTATTGCTCTTTTGAAAATCGTGTCAATTGGATGAACCGCATGTGCACTGGGCGAGTTTGACCGCGAATGTATTCAACTAGATTCAGCAAGCGCAGAAAAACACTCTTAGGCACACCTCACGTTAAGTAGAGGAAGCTGCTATACAATATATTAGCAGAAACCTTATCGCTCACGCATGCTATGAGAACATGTATGCAAAAATCTCGCTAATTAGATGAACGGCCTGTGCAATATTCCACGCAGAATCGGGCACCGATTATCATCACTCCTCACGCAATGAGAAGAACATTTGTGCACATATTATCTTAATTGGACAAACAGCCTGTGTCGTGTGTGAGCGGCTTAGATTATCTGCAACCCGCACGCAAAACAGCAACAAAAATGCACACCACTCAAAATTTAGAAACATCTATGCAACTTATAAACAGCTACCGTCATTTCAGTTGTCCATCATACACCATAACGAGCGGTTTTCCTGTCTTCTTACAATGTACGCAGAGTCTGGCCTCTGTGAAACAGAGAGGATGCGATAGCGGCATCGACTTGTTTTAGATGAACCGAAATGTAATGGGGTATCTCGTCCGGATCTGTCGGTTTGCGATATATCGTCGCCGTTAAGCGTCCACCGTCCACCTATGAACTAGGCAATCGAGGCATGACAGTGTGCCACTGCAAGATTGTAGTTACATAGTAAAGCCTATGTTTCCAGTAATGGAGTTCAGGTGGTTTAGAAAATCATCCCATTATATAAGCACAAATGTATTATCCACGTACGTACACCAAATCTTTGGCGAACTGCGGGATGTGGTCAGCGCCCTCCTCCCAAATTCTTCCATACACCGAGTTGCGAACACGGGGGATATTGGTGACCCCATGGCAAATCCCTGCTCCTGAGAGTACAGTCTCGACAGGAACCTGAAATATGACATATTAAGATATACTTTACTTCCATCGATTATATGTGGTCTATCGTGAGTTTTGTTCGCTGCTCCAGGCTATTATCCTCAGTGAGGCAATGTTGTGCTATACACAATACGTCAAACTTGGGCACGTTAGTGATTAGGGAGCTAACGTCGAAATTAACCATTACTTCGTCTGGCAAGATGGCCAGACCTGATTCCTTTCGCGCGAACTCATAAGAGCTCCGTGTGAACGTATTTGTTCTCCCTTCCAGAGGTTGCAACAAACCTGCCAAATATCGGGCTAGTTCGTATGTTGGAGAACCAAAACCACATACGATGGGTCGAACGGGAACTTCGGCCTTATATATGTTCGGCAGCCGATAGATCCTAGGTGGAAACGTTGATTTCGGATGTGCGCTATAACATTTACCCCGCCTTACGTTGCGCTTCACACTACTCAGATGGTTGCTCACCTCTGTTTCATTCCTATTCATTATAGACCATACGGATTTTTCTCATTTGACTCGCAGCCAACCGCTGCTAAATGCTGTTCAATTGTAAAACCATAAATCGATTTGTTCATTATCAGTGCGGTCTTGCCTTTTCGGCTTTCTTGATGATAATGATAGGATCTTCTCTTGAGGCCGTTCATGCGGTACGCTCCGCTGTTGTAAGATTTGACTTTACAGGCCTCTGAAATCTGTTGATGTCTGCCATCTGTGCACGAATATTCTCATTTGCTGATACTGGCAATCTCATCATCACGGTTGCAACGCTAGTTAGTTTAGAATTAGTGACAGAAAAGTTCAAACCGATTTTTTGTAATATACGTTCTGTCTCACTCAACAACCTATCGGACATGTTAACTACACTGTAATATTTACTGCTAGATTTAGACCTATCTTCGACTCTAGTGGTCCTGGTAGATATAGACATTAAATGATTGAACTTACGAATTTGTCTTTCTTTCGCAGCTATCCCTTGAGTTGATTTCACTTCCGTGGCCTTGTTGTAGAGTCTAGCATAGTCTGTATGCGTTATAGCGATCTGCATTACCCAGCTCAGCCGATTAGCGGCGATTAGTAGCGATTGCTACCACTACTTACTTTTAAGATTATAACTACCTACTACAACTACTAGCTGCTACTACCACTATTATGACTTCACAAACCCTACTACCTCCTACTATTGCTACTACCTAATGCTATTAGGACTCATACTATTACTAGTAGAAATAAATATTGCTATACTACTACCAATGCTACTACTACTACGACTACTACTAAAAATGTAACCTATTACTACTACCACTACTATCAAAACTACCTGCTACTAACAATAATATATCATATTATCATTTCTTCCTTCTACTGGTGATAATACCTAGACAAATAATTTTACCTACTATTACAAATAAAACCTTGTAAAATCGATACTTCCTACTACCTGTATCTGCTAAGACTAAAACTACCACCTTCTACTAATGGTACTAATCCTACTAATCATATTACTACTACTACTACTACCACAACATATACTACAGCTTCACTACTACTACTACTAGAAACGAAACTGTTACTAGTACTTCAAATTCTACTACTTTTTCTACTACTACTGTGCGCAGTAATACTACCACAACTATTACCACTACTACTGCCACCAATGCTACCACTTAAACTTCTATGACTGTTGTAATAAAACGTCACAGATTACTGCTATTATTACTACAAATGCACTACTACTACTACTACTACTACTACTACTACTACTACTACTACTACTACTACTACTACTACTACTACTACTACTACTACCACTTTGCTTGCTACCACAATTTCTACTACTACTATTTCAATCTACAACTGCCACTAATAATGCTACCATTACTGGTACTGATACTACTATATCCACTTGTACTACTACTACTCCCAATAATACACTTACCATTAATATTATCTACTACTTCTGCTCATACTACGACTACTATCATCCCTACTACTATTACAACTATATTCTGCAGATAATTATACTAATAGTATTTCGGCAACAAATGCTAACACCAATAAAACCAAAAAGACTACAGGCACTCGTTATAACGCCACTTAATTCAGCGAAATATTGCTAGGTCTAAGTGTAGATCCTACCTTATCAGCGAGTGCTGAATTGTTATAAGCACTGGCTCACTCGGTAAATGTA
Source organism: Dicrocoelium dendriticum (assembly GCA_944474145.2). Taxonomy (NCBI): domain Eukaryota; kingdom Metazoa; phylum Platyhelminthes; class Trematoda; order Plagiorchiida; family Dicrocoeliidae; genus Dicrocoelium; species Dicrocoelium dendriticum. The sequence continues at coordinate 190,363,915 of OX104063.1, read as the reverse complement.
ATTGCACCGGAGGTTCATCGAACAAGGGAGATTGGTTTTTGTACCCGACGCGGCAAAGGATATAGTAGCAGAAATCGTAATAGAAGTCGTTGTAGTAGCAGTATTAGTGCAAGTATTCTCTGGTACCAGCATTAGTTGTGGGAGTAGTTAGATAGTAGAAGTTATAGTAGTAGTAGTGCTTGTATTACGATAGTTGTGGCAGCAGTAATAGTTTTATTAGATGCGTTAGTAGTAGTTGTAGTCGCTGTGTTAATACCAGATTACGGATCGCTCGGACCAGCAGGTTTTGGCGTTTTCATTTCTTGGCGGGTTGAACTGGTTGGGGGCGGTACAGCAGATTCAGGCAGGTTATCCGTAAAGTCAACGGAAACCACAACACATTTCCGGCAGCGGTCAGATGCACGGTAGCAGCAAGTAAGCCGTATATTCAGCGGAACGATAACAATTAACCCATTATTCCTTAAAATCATCATTTCATTTTCCCAATTGTGTACCGATTCACCTAGCTTGAAGAAGCTCCTGCGCCAAGGGCGAAACGTGGCCGTGATAAAATTTTACAAATATTGAGTTGTATTCAGCTCCTGAGATTTCTCAATTGTGAACGTTTTCCTAAAAGCGTCGTTGTCAAAGCATCGGACAGTTCTTACACATAACTACAGCAGCCTACAACGTAAGCAAAGCATTGGTAATACGACGAATCTATATGACAACTGGACGCCGGAATGAAATCCGCATTCAAGCTGTTCGGCTGAGCTAAGAACTGAGAACTGAGAACTGGTGCGAAGCAGCGAGTAGAGGTTGCTCTGTGTAGCTGCATCATTCGTCGTTTTCGGACATGAACTCTTTATTTATCTTTTCGCTCTCTGTACTTTGCCTCTGCAAATTGTTGGTCTAGTAGCATCTTGAATTTAGACACTGTGTTGGCTTCTACTATATGCTGAGGCAGGTCGTTCCAGACATTCACCACTCTGCGTTCGAAACAGAGTTGATGGGCGACCCGCTTCAAATCCGGGACGATAAGTGTATACCGGTGTCCTCGCGTGCAGCTTGGTGTGCGCAGATGAAGTAGTTGTCTCAACATGGGGTAATCACCCAGATGTAATATCCGGTGCGTCATGATGAGGTCAACTCTCAGCCGACGATAAGATAGGGTGTATAACCCTAGTTTCTTACATCGGTCTTCGTATGGCATACCTCGTAAGTTGGGAATCAGCCTGGTGGCTACATGCTGCACCCGCTCAAGCTTTTCTACTTCGCCCCGGGTGATGGGACAGTATGCGGGAGTGCCGTACTCCAGCATTGGTCGTATTATCGAGACGAAGAGGCGAGAAGCAATCTCTTCGGACCAAGTGCTAAAGCTGCGCCTGAGAGCCCAAAGCATACGAAGGCTGTTTTGGTACAGCCTATTCGTGTTGACAATGGATTTTAGGTCGCAGCGTGAGAGTACACCGAGGTCGCGCACGAAAGGAGCGGGATGCAACGGTTGACCAGCCACTGTGTACGTTCGGCCGTGATCATACTTACCCAACCTCATGAATTGCGACTTGGCAGGGTTGATCGGAAGGTTAACCTCTGCAGACCATGTCGAGAGGCGGTCGAGATCCTGCTGAAGTAAATCGCAATCATTGAGTGTGCGGATTACTCTCCACACTTTCAAGTCATCTGCGAACAAAGCACAATGAGATTGTAGTAGCTGAGGCACATCGTTTATATGGATTGGAAACAATATCGGGCCCAGTACAGTGCCTTGGGGCACGCCGCTGCTCGATGGATACCACTCAGTTAGATGGTTGTCCACTTGGACTCTCCACTTTCGATCAATAAGGAAGTTGCTGATCCATTTGTGCAGCGAACCACCAACACCGCACATCCTCATTCTGTCAAGGAGCAATGCAGATCGCTATAATGCAGACGGACGATATATCAAGGCATCGGAAGTGAAATCAACGCAAGGGATAGCTGCGAAAGAAGGACAAATTCGTAAGTTCAACCAGTTGATATCAATGCATACCAGGACCAGCAGTCCCGAAGATAGGTCTGAATCTAGCAGTAAATGTTTCAGTGTAGTTTATATGTCCGATAGGTTGTTGTGTAAGACGGAGCGTATAAATCAGTTTGTACTTTTGTGTATATAAGTCTAAGCTAACTAGCGTTGAGATTGTGATGATGAAATTACCAGTATCAGCAAATGAGAATATTCGTGCCCAGATGGTAGATATCATCAGATTTCAGAAGCCTCTAAATCCAAATCTTACAACAGTGGAGCGTACCGCATAAAAGGCCTTAAGAGAAGCTCCTACCATTATCAGCGCGTGCTGACGTGATATAGGCACTGGCTCACTCGGTAAATGTAATTGCATCGGAGGTTCATCCAACTAGGGAGATTGGTTTTTGCGCCCGACGCCGCAAAGGATATAGTAGCAGCAATCGTTTTATTATTAGTAGTAGTAATAGCTGTAGTTGTTTTAGTAATAGTAGTAGCAGTAGCAGTAGTTGTAGTAGTAGTGGTAGCTGCAGTAGTAGTAGTCCTAGCAGTACTAGTATTAGTAATGGTGAGAACTTGTATTAATGGCAATAGTGCAATTTTAATTTCAAGTTCGTGTGAGACTGGAACGATAGGAGAATCCTGTGGGTTCCATCTTGAATGGAGTGTTGAGCCAGGGATGGATTAAGTGCGCAGGTTTATTAATAGATCTTAAACCGAAAACCCTGGCCAACCAGTTAATGCCGACGTTCCTTGTCTTAGCAGGAAACAAATGAATATAGGTATATAATCGAGAAAAAGGAACGAACTCACCAAAAAATACAAACGAGAAAAATGTTGAATTCGCGCGTGCGAATCGGGGTCACCAATTTGTAGGACTAGTTAATACTAGCCCGAGACGATGCGCGTAACTAAGCGCGGATATCAGAAGGCAATTGGAGTCGGACACAGCGGACTGTATTCGATGGGTTACAACAAGAAGCGGACGGATGAAGCGTGGCAAGAGCGTACACGCGAGTGTGGGGACTTACAAGGCAGTTGTGTGTCGAGCCGGTTGTAAGATTAAAACAAGAAGGAGTAATGAACAATTGGTTAACAAGTAAATTGTACACGAAAGATAAGAGTTATCTTTTTGGGCGCTACAGCAGTCCCTGCATTGTCAGTCACTTGAAGTAAGCAAATGAAGAGCACTCGAAGGTACAGAATAAGGATGTGCACTTGAAATAAGAAAATAATACCAATGCGTGAAGTAAGATAGAGCAAACAAGATCGTAGAATGGAGTTGCGACTTACTCAGGAAATGGAAAAGTTTCGTGTTATCACCCAAGAGCGTCAAGTTGCTGCTGAAACCCCTTAAGCGTAGGTTATCTGATAATACTATCCGGAAGCATGTTCCAGCGCTCGATGACTCGGCGTGACAGTCGGATTTCCGCACTAATCCGATCAGACTGCGGTTTGTCCAGCTTCAAGAAATGACTGCGTAGAACAGACTGAATAGCCAAGATAAATCTAGACCAACCTTCCCAGTTAAGATACGGTAGGTTGAGATTAGGTCTCCTCTAATCCTCCGGTCGTGCATTGAATGCAATCTCCAACTAAGTAGACGCTCGGGGTACGTCCGTCCTCGTAATCCCTCAACTAATCTAGTAATCACCCGTAAAACCCTCTCTAGCTCCATTTTGCCCCGGACGAGGCAGGGCGGACAAGCCTGGACGCAGTATTTTAGATGAGGCAGCACAAAAGCCAAGAACAGTCTCGAAATGATGTCGTCCGTCGTGACTCCGAAAGAACGTCGTATTAACCACAACCTGTGGAAACCTCTGCTTGCGGCTTTCTTCCGGTTGTCGCCAGAGTGTAAAGCCGAGGTGTGTACGACGCCTAGGTTAACCTGGCTAGATACACGGGGGAATTCGACCCCACCGAACAAGTACTTCGTAAAAAGACAACCTCCTCCAATTTGAAGAACGGAGCACTTCGCCTGATTTATTGGTAGCAACCATAAAGTAGACCAGCCCCAAAGCTTATCCAATGCTCGCTGGAACATCGACAATGGTCCAAAGCTTCAGGTCATCAGCAAGTAGCAGTAATGGCACCTCAAGCGCCGTTGGTAGGTCATTCACCTAGGTAGAGAACAGCAGCGGTCCAAGAATCGAGCCCTGCGGCACGCCACTGAGGACAGAATGCCTAAACGATATGCCTAGGCCTACCTGTACACACTGTTCTTTACCCTCCAAGAAGGCAGTCATCAAATGAAGGACGCTTCCAGATACTTCGTAGGAGGTCAGTTTTGCCCGAGCCTCAAATATGGTACTTTGTCAAACGCCTTCGAAAAGTCGACGAAAGCACGTACACTGCGTGGCCGTTATCCACTGCATCGGCCCAACTTTCACGAGCCTTTAGTAGATTCGTCAGACACGAAAATCTCTTCCAGAATCCGTGTTGTACACTGCTAAGTAGATTACATCTACTCAGATGACACTCCAATGAATATCATACCAATTTCTCGACGAGTTTAACTATTACACTCGTCAGACTAACGGGCCTATGGAACTACAATCTTGCAGTGGCACACTGTCATGCCTCGATTGCCCAGTTCATAGGTGGACGGTGGACAGATAAAGGCGACGATATATCGCAAGCCGACTGATGCGGACGGGATACTCCATTACAGTTTGGTTCAACTAAAACAAGTCGATGCCGCTATCGCATCCTCTCTGTTTCACAGAGCCCAGAATCTGTGTACAGTGGAAGAAGACAGGAATGTCGCTCGTAAGGATACGGTGAGCAAATTCATAGGCAATGAATATGCGAGGCAGTTAGTGAAACGCCAGTTGCAGAGGGCTCTAAATTCACCTTCGCGACGCACAATCGAGTGAATTGGGACGGTGGAAATCCCCTATAAAAGGGAACCTCAGAAGCAATCAGCCGAGTACTAACGCGGGAGAAACTAAGAGTGGTTGTTCCAAATGGCAAAGCGCTCTACGCAGCACTTGTGCTTTTTAACGGTCCGCTCCCAAGTGATAGGACGACAAATTGGGTTAATCTAATCAGTTGCAAAAACTGTGAACACCTGTCCAACAGCGAGAGAACTACACACGAAAATAGCAGAAAACAAGAGACACATTTCGCTTCCACCGAGAAATGAGCCTGAATATAGACAACTACTATAATTATTTAGTGGTGGCCGTACGCACACTAGACGCAGGAAACGAGATTGAATGGGACAATGTCGAGATACTTAAAAGGGATTTACCAGCAACAAGACAATGGTTGATTTTTAAGGCGATCGAGAGTACTGTGTGAACAGAACAGAGTACTGCGTGAACAGAACAGAGTACTGTGTGAACAGAACGTACGGAGTGGAGTTATCGAACGGGTGACTGGTTTGTTAAGCCGGTCAGCGAGAAATGCAGTCAGGGCGTTAATCAGCAGCTGCAGGAAAGGAATGACTCACATGCGAACGATCGATGACGTGGATCAATGAGCATCGCTCGATGCTTGTTGTTTCACGAAAATGGCTGCGGCCTATTGAAGAATGTTGCGGTGAGTCAGCTTTCAGGCCGAGAGCCGTGCCGCAACAGTGTATGGAGCCGCAAGTAGAGATTGAACGCGATCATAGATCAAAATGGGAATCTATGAGGAATCAACGGCAAGTGGACAAATGAAGTTGAACCGTATGGGTTTTGTTTAATAATATTAATTAGCATCTATCGTTTTGTTGTGTTAGTGGTTTCTTACGAACTATATATTGCAAAACGCTCTCATACGATCATATTCCGAATCAGGATACGGATCACTCGGACCAGCTGGTTTTGGTGTTTTCATTTCGTGGCTGGTTGAACTGGTTGGGGGCTGTACAGCAGATTCAGGCGGGTTATCCGTAATGTCAGCGGACACCACAACACATTTCTGTCAACGGTCAGCTGCGCGTTACAGCAGGTAAGCCGTATATTCAGCGGAACCATAACAACTAACCAATTATTTCTTACTTTCAGAATTGTGTACCGATTCACCTAACCTGAAGAAGATGTCGCAAATGTGAACTTAAAGCCTCGATGTCAGAGCAACGGATAGTTATTACACAACTGCTAAAGCAGCCTTCAACGCAAGCAAAACATTGCTAATACAACAGACCTACATGACAACTGGTCGCCGGAATGAAATCCACCTTCAAGCTAATCGGCTTAGCTGGGAGATGCAGACCGCTATAATGTCGACCGACGATATATCAAGGCCTCGGAAGTGAAATCAACGCAAGGGATAGCTGCGAAAGAAGGACAAATTCGTAAGTTCAACCAATTGATATCAATGCATACCAGGACCAGCAGTCCCGAAGATAGGTCTGAATCTAGCAGTAAATGTTTCAGTGTAGTTTATATGTCCGATAGGTTGTTGTGTAAGACGGAGCGTATAAATCAGTTTGTACTTTTGTGTATATAAGTCTAAGCTAACTAGCGTTGAGCTTGTGATGGTGAAATTACCAGTATCAGCAAATGAGAATATTCGTGCCCAGATGGGGGAGAAAGTTTTCTATCCAGCCCAGAACTGGCTCGCCGATTCCTTATGTTTGGTTTGTGGAGCAGAATGCGACGGACTAGACAATCTAACGCCTTTGAGAAATCCAGGTAGGCTGCGTCGACTTCTACACCAGCTTCCGCATATTCCATCCAGCTTGCACGAGCAATCAACGGTTTGGTGGTACAGGAGCAAGTTTGGTGAAATCCGTGTTGCTCCGGGAAAAGGATTTTGTTGTTCTCCATGTAATCCATCAAAGCCTCAGCTACAATGGACTCCATAGCCTTGGAGATCACAGGAAGTAGTGTTATCGGGCCATAATTTGCTGGTTCAGCACGGCTGCTACTTTTGTAGGTTGGCGTGATGATTCCGTGCTTCCACATCATAGGGACGTGTACCTCCTTTATACATCGTTGAAAGAAAATTGCTAGTGGTCCTGCCAAACCCATGGCAGCAAATTTCAACGCCTTCGTGCGAATGCCATCCGCAGCCGGGGAGAGGAACTTGTGCAGAGACATCATGCTCTTCATACAGTTGTGATTAAGCCCTGATGGCGGCGTTACCTACTTAGACACAATACATGATGATTGCACGCTTTGGATGATATTCCAAGTTGTTGTCCAAGAACATTGGCCGCCCCTTGTATGTAGTATGTAGCATGTAGTAGTAATATCAGTATTTGTTAGCAGCAGTGTTATTAGTATAAGTAGGTAGTACTAGAGGTTTATATAGTATTAGTAGTAGCGGTAGCTGGTGGTGTTAGTTGTAGATAGTTGTACTTGTAGTAGCTTGTAGTAGTATTATTTATTAGTAGAATTTGTAGTGGGTAACAATAGTAATACAAGGAAGTATTAGTATTAGCAGGTAGTTGCAGTACTCTTGGTATGTAATAATACAGCGGTAAGTAGCAGGAATGGAAGATAGTGTTGGTATTGTTAGTGCTTTATTGTGTTAATAATTATTAGTAGCAGAAGTAGGTAGTAGTGGTATGCATAGGTGATATTAATACGTAGATGTGACCGTAGTGGATGTTAGTAATCGTAGTATTAGTAGCAGTAGTAATAGTAGTAGTAGTAGTAGTAGTAGCATCCGCAGAAATATTAGTAGTACTGTTTAGTATTAGTTTTAGAAGGTAGTGGTAGAAGTGGTATGTAGTAGAAGTAGCAGTACGTAGTATTAATTAATGGCAGTTGTAAGTATTAGTAGGTTGAAATTGTTGTAGTATGTAGTACTAGTAGTAGAATGTAGTAGAATTATTGGAAGGGGATAATATTTGTTAGTGTTAGTATTAGTAGGTAACAGTAGTACTAGGTAGTGGTAATGGAGGTAGGTATTAGAAAAATGCTAGGTTTATTAGTTGTACTAAGTAGTAGTTATGATTAATTAGTAATATTTGTAGCATGTGAAAGTAGTAGTTATTAGCAAAAATAGCAGCTATTAGTAGCAGTGGTAGATAGTATCAGTGAGGTTATGTGGTAGTTGCAATAGCAGTAGCAGCAGTCGTAAATAATTGCGGTTGCAGTAGGAAGCAATAGTAGTAAAAGGTAGTGGAAGTAATAGTAGTAATGGTAGGTGAGTAGGTAGTATTTGTAGTAGGTAGAAATAGTAATGGAAGGAAGTGTTAATACTAGTTATTAATAATGATAGGTATTATTAGTAGTAGATAGCAGCAGGTTTAGTATTTATTAGTAGCAATAGATAGGTAGGTAGTAGCATCAGTGGTTAGTAAAATTAGCAGGTAATATTAGTAGCAGATAATATTAGTTCTGCTAGTAGGTCGTGGCAGTACTAATAAGTAGTGGTAGAAGTGGTATTAGTAGTAGCAGAAGAACCAGTAGTAGTAGAATGTTTGAAGGAGCCTTGGCAATATTTAGCTGAATTAAGTGGCATTAGAACTAGTAGCTGTAGTCATTTTGGGTGCATTGGTATTAGCATTAGTAATAGAAGTTTTATTAACATAATTAACTGCAGAAATGAGTTGTAATAGTAGTAGAGATGATAGTAGTCGTAGTATGAGCAGAATTAATAGATAATGTTAATGGTAAATGTAATATTGGGAGCAGTAGTAGTACAAGTGGATATAGTAGTATCAGTACCAGTAATGGTAGCATTATTAGTGGCAGTTGTAGATTGAAATAGTAGTAGTAGAAATTGTGGTAGCAAGCAAAGTGGTAGTAGTAGTAGTAGTAGTAGTAGTAGTAGTAGTAGTAGTGCATTTGTAGTAATAATAGCAGTAATCTGTGACGTTTTATTACAACAGTCATAGAAGTTTAAGTGGTAGCATTGGTGGCAGTAGTAGTGGTAATAGTTGTGGTAGTATTACTGCGCACAGTAGTAGTAGAAAAAGTAGTAGAATTTGAAGTACTAGTAACAGTTTCGTTTCTAGTAGTAGTAGTAGTGAAGCTGTAGTATATGTTGTGGTAGTAGTAGTAGTAGTAATATGATTAGTAGGATTAGTACCATTAGTAGAAGGTGGTAGTTTTAGTCTTAGCAGATACAGGTAGTAGGAAGTATCGATTTTACAAGGTTTTATTTGTAATAGTAGGTAAAATTATTTGTCTAGGTATTATCACCAGTAGAAGGAAGAAATGATAATATGATATATTATTGTTAGTAGCAGGTAGTTTTGATAGTAGTGGTAGTAGTAATAGGTTACATTTTTAGTAGTAGTCGTAGTAGTAGTAGCATTAGTAGTAGTATAGCAATATTTATTTCTACTAGTGCTAGTATGAGTCCTAATAGCATTAGGTAGTAGCAATAGTAGGAGGTAGTAGGGTTTGTGAAGTCATAATAGTGGTAGTAGCAGCTAGTAGTTGTAGTAGGTAGTTATAATCTTAAAAGTAAGTAGTGGTAGCAATCGCTACTAATCGCCGCTAATCGGCTGAGCTGGGTAATGCAGATCGCTATAACGCATACAGACTATGCTAGACTCTACAACGAGGCGACGGAAGTGAAATAAACTCAAGGGATAGCTGCGAAAAAAAGACAAATTCGTAAGTTCAATCATTTAATGTCTATATCTATCAGGACCACTTGTCTCGAAGATAGGTCTGAATCTAGCAGTAAATATTACAGTGTAGTTAATAAGTCCGAAAGGTTGTTCAGTGAGACAGAACGTATATTACAGAAAATCGGTTTGAACTTTTCTGTAACTAAGTCTCAACTAACTAGCGTTGCAACCGTGATGATGAAATTACCAGTATCAGCAACTGAGAATATTCGTGAACAGATGGTAGACATCATCAGATTTCAGACCCCTGTAAAGTCAAATCTTACAACAGCGGAGCGTACCGCATGAACGGCCTCAAGAGAAGATCCTATCATTATCATCAAGAAAGCCGAAAAGGCAAGACCGCACTGATAATGAACAAATCGATTTATGGTTTTACAATTGAACAGCATTTAGCAGCGGTTGGCTGCGAGTCAAATGAGAAAAATCCGTATGGTCTATAATGAATAGGAATGAAACAGAGGTGAGCAACCATCTGAGTAGTGTGAAGCGCAACGTAAGGCGGGGTAAATGTTATAGCGCACATCCGAAATCAACGTTTCCACCTAGGATCTATCGGCTGCCGAACATATATAAGGCCAAAGTTCCCGTTCGACCCATCGTATGTGGTTTTGGTTCTCCAACATACGAACTAGCCCGATATTTGGCAGGTTTGTTGCAACCTCTGGAAGGGAGAACAAATACGTTCACACGGAGCTCTTATGAGTTCGCGCGAAAGGAATCAGGTCTGGCCATCTTGCCAGACGAAGTAATGGTTAATTTCGACGTTAGCTCCCTAATCACTAACGTGCCCAAGTTTGACGTATTGTGTATAGCACAACATTGCCTCACTGAGGATAATAGCCTGGAGCAGCGAACAAAACTCACGATAGACCACATATAATCGATGGAAGTAAAGTATATCTTAATATGTCATATTTCAGGTTCCTGTCGAGACTGTACTCTCAGGAGCAGGGATTTGCCATGGGGTCACCAATATCCCCCGTGTTCGCAACTCGGTGTATGGAAGAATTTGGGAGGAGGGCGCTGACCACATCCCGCAGTTCGCCAAAGATTTGGTGTACGTACGTGGATAATACATTTGTGCTTATATAATGGGATGATTTTCTAAACCACCTGAACTCCATTACTGGAAACATAGGCTTTACTATGTAACTACAATCTTGCAGTGGCACACTGTCATACCTCGATTGCCTAGTTCATAGGTGGACGGTGCACGCTTAACGGCGACGATATATCGCAAACCGACAGATCCGGACGAGATACCCCATTACATTTCGGTTCATCTAAAACAAGTCGATGCCGCTATCGCATCCTCTCTGTTTCACAGAGGCCAGACTCTGCGTACATTGTAAGAAGACAGGAAAACCGCTCGTTATGGTGTATGATGGACAACTGAAATGACGGTAGCTGTTTATAAGTTGCATAGATGTTTCTAAATTTTGAGTGGTGTGCATTTTTGTTGCTGTTTTGCGTGCGGGTTGCAGATAATCTAAGCCGCTCACACACGACACAGGCTGTTTGTCCAATTAAGATAATATGTGCACAAATGTTCTTCTCATTGCGTGAGGAGTGATGATAATCGGTGCCCGATTCTGCGTGGAATATTGCACAGGCCGTTCATCTAATTAGCGAGATTTTTGCATACATGTTCTCATAGCATGCGTGAGCGATATGATTTCTGCCAATATATTGTATAGTAGCTTCCTCTAATTAGCGTGAGGTGTGCCTAAGAGTGTTTTTCTGCGCTTACTGAATGTAGTTGAATACATTCGCGCTCAAACCCGCCCAGTGCACATGCGGTTCGTCCAATTGACACGATTTTCAAAAGAGCAATAAGAATTCACATTTTAACAGGATATACTGAATTCAGTAATTTCGTGTGTTCCCAGCTGTTTACAAACAATTTGTGGAACATATAATCTATATGACAATGGAGATCAAGTTGCAATGTTATAGGCGAAAATTTAACGTGGTCGAAAATCGGTGAGGTCATGTGACCCGGTCGGAGGAAATACGGCCCTAGCCTCACCAGGGTAGGGCGAGGCTAGTCAGGAAGTCCTTTTGTTTTACAAACTTGGTTTCAACCGGCGAATCGCCGAGGCTTCAGCGAACTGTATTAGACGGGGACTGCAAATAGAGATTGAGTGGTGTCCGCCCGAAAAAGTTGCACTACTATGACGCTTTTCGACGCACTGGCTTATGGGTAGCGCTCCCATCCTGATCGTCCCGGGTTCGATGCCTGCTAACTCTATCTGATGAGATGTGATAACATCGAAACGCGTCATAGTAGTGCAGTGTTTTCGGGCGGGCAACACCCAATTTCTATTTGCATCAGCTACGGTCCTCGTGATCGAAAGACCAAAGTTCACTTAAATAGACGGGGACTGCTTTGTTTGATGATTACCTTAAGCCCACTACGTTGTTGATCCAACAGGGAAACCGGTGCCTTGATGTGCCAAAGGAGAGCAAAATACACACACAGAAGATTTACATGGTAAAACAAAGAATGCCCAAGTGCACTGAACTTGCAGTCCCCGCTGTGCTGGCCACGTGGAGAATAAACGAAAAAAGTAGTCTCAGTAAAGGAAAGGAAACAGAGGAGAAGGCAAGCTTATCGCATTTCATAAACAATAATAAGATGTAAGATAAAATGAGGTAAAGAAGCGTAGGCCTTAGTAGACGAGTAAAGTTCAAGATATGAACGGGAAGACTTTAAGCTGTAGACCGAGAGCGTGAAGTCGATACTCGAACTCTGTCACCGTCGGTGCCATCACGACAACTGCTTGCAGTGCGTTCCAATAAGCTATGATCCTACGCGATACTTGAAATGCTGCCCAAATCCGGTCAGACCTGGGTTTGTGCAACTTTAATAGGTGCCCACGAAGGGTAGGCGCTCGAGTTGGGCGAAACCGTCCAGTCAAATCAAGACCACTCTGACCCATCATTATACGATATGTGTGGACCAAGCCGCCCCGAAGCCGCCTGTAATACATGAAAAACATAGTTCACTTACGTAGCCTTTCCGAGTACGTCAACTTCTTTAATCCGTGCACCATTTTCGTCCCGGACCGCAGGACTCATTCAACTGTCATCTTATCACGAACCAGGCATGTAGGACATGCCTGAATGCAGTATTCCAAGTGTACCCTTACAAAAGCCGAAAATAGTCTAACGAACATTTCGGTGGTCATGATCCCGAATAACCTACGGATCAACCACATGTTGGAACTTTTGTGAACAGCTGGCGTCCAGTGTTCACTGGAATTAAAGTCTGATGATAGTAAAACACCGAGGTCAGCTTGGAGTTGAACTCGCGGTATCTCGTTGCCGCCAAGCAAATAATGCGTCGGCGGGTCATTCGAACCAACGCGTGAAGCTGAACATTTCGCTAAAGTAATGGGCAACTGCCACCAAATTGACCAGTCCCAAAGTCTATCTAGAGCCCTCTGTAGGGTCAGTGGACCAATCGGATCGTCTATGGTGAACCAGAGTTTCAATCATTTGCAAACATTACAGATGGCACACCCGATTCATCAGGTAGGTCATTAACGCATACAATGAAGAGAACGGGGGGCCAATGACTGAACCAATGACTGAACGCCACTGCGAACACATTGGCGGAAGGACAGGCTTGAACCCACTCACACACACATTTCTCGTGTGATTAGGAAAGCTGAAATTCCTCGTAAGACTGGTCCAGAAATACCGTAGGAGTTCAGCATGTACAAAAGGCGCGAATGTGGAACGGTGTTAAAGGCTTTGGAAAAGTCAATGAACAGCAAGTCCAATGCGTTCCCGCAATCAACCGCTTCGGCTCAGTGTTCACAAGCCGTTAACAAGTTAGTAAGGCTAGCATAGCTTTGAAAGGCACTGATAGAAGACGAAGGCTGGTAGATGCATACATTGTCGTATTGTCTCAGTACCATTAACAATAACCGATGTGTATAGCAATAACTAACATTGGGTGTAACAAGACAAGCTTAATGTGTAAAACGAATGACGGAAGTTCATACCTACGTCTAAGGCAGCTATAGGCTGAAACATATTTGTTTCTGAAGACACATGGCTGGCTTAATCCGGCTTTTAGCGACAGCCTCAGCAAACCGAAGGTAGCGGGGATTAGTGTGACGTAACACAAATTTAAACGCTGAGCCCAGCGCCATCTGGTGACCCGAGTCTAATAGGTGTTTCCTTATTGAGGAAACCGGGGGTTTGCGCGAACATGGAATCTGACAAGGGTAGACAATCTTAGCAACTTCACGTTGAACCCATTTTGGTACATGTTCCTTTATTCAAGAAGTCAGCGTTATATTAGTTCTGCCAACGTAACTTTTTCCGCAAATGAAGAGCACTCGAAGGTACAGAATAAGGATGTGCACTTGAAATAAGAAAATAATACCAATGCGTGAAGTAAGGTAGAGCAAACAAGGTCGTAGAATGGAGTTGCGACTTACTCAGGAAATGGAAAGGTTTCGTGTTACCACCCAAGAGCGTCAAGTTGCTGCTGAAACCCCTTAAGCGTAGGTTATCTGATAATACTATCCGGAAGCATGTTCCAGCGCTCGATGACTCGGCGTGACAGTCGGATTTCCGCCCTAATCCGATCAGACCGCGGTTTGTCCAGCTTCAAGAAATGACTGCGTAGAACAGACTGAATAGCCAAGATAAATCTAGACCAACCTTCCCAGTTAAGATACGGTAGGTTGAGATTAGGTCTCCTCTAATCCTCCGGTCGTGCATTGAATGCAATCTCCAACTAAGTAGACGCTCGGGGTACGTCCGTCCTCGTAATCCCTCAACTAATCTAGTAATCACCCGTAAAACCCTCTCTAGCTCCATTTTGCCCCGGACGAGGCAGGGCGGACAAGCCTGGACGCAGTATTTTAGATGAGGCAGCACAAAAGCCAAGAACAGTCTCGAAATGATGTCGTCCGTCGTGACTCCGAAAGAACGTCGTATTAACCACAACCTGTGGAAACCTCTGCTTGCGGCTTTCTTCCGGTTGTCGCCAGAGTGTAAAGCCGAGGTGTGTACGACGCCTAGGTTAACCTGGCTAGATACACGGGGGAATTCGACCCCACCGAACAAGTACTTCGTAAAAAGACAACCTCCTCCAATTTGAAGAACGGAGCACTTCGCCTGATTTATTGGTAGCAACCATAAAGTAGACCAGCCCCAAAGCTTATCCAATGCTCGCTGGAACATCGACAATGGTCCAAAGCTTCAGGTCATCAGCAAGTAGCAGTAATGGCACCTCAAGCGCCGTTGGTAGGTCATTCACCTAGGTAGAGAACAGCAGCGGTCCAAGAATCGAGCCCTGCGGCACGCCACTGAGGACAGAATGCCTAAACGATATGCCTAGGCCTACCTGTACACACTGTTCTTTACCCTCCAAGAAGGCAGTCATCAAATGAAGGACGCTTCCAGATACTTCGTAGGAGGTCAGTTTTGCCCGAGCCTCAAATATGGTACTTTGTCAAACGCCTTCGAAAAGTCGACGAAAGCACGTACACTGCGTGGCCGTTATCCACTGCATCGGCCCAACTTTCACGAGCCTTTAGTAGATTCGTCAGACACGAAAATCTCTTCCAGAATCCGTGTTGTACACTGCTAAGTAGATTACATCTACTCAGATGACACTCCAATGAATATCATACCAATTTCTCGACGAGTTTAACTATTACACTCGTCAGACTAACGGGCCTATGGAACTACAATCTTGCAGTGGCACACTGTCATGCCTCGATTGCCCAGTTCATAGGTGGACGGTGGACAGATAAAGGCGACGATATATCGCAAGCCGACTAATGCGGACGGGATACTCCATTACAGTTTGGTTCAACTAAAACAAGTCGATGCCGCTATCGCATCCTCTCTGTTTCACAGAGCCCAGAATCTGTGTACAGTGGAAGAAGACAGGAATGTCGCTCGTAAGGATACGGTGAGCAAATTCATAGGCAATGAATATGCGAGGCAGTTAGTGAAACGCCAGTTGCAGAGGGCTCTAAATTCACCTTCGCGACGCACAATCGAGTGAATTGGGACGGTGGAAATCCCCTATAAAAGGGAACACTGCTAAGTACACACTGCTAAGTACACTGCTGAGTGGATTACATCTACTCAGATAACACTTCAATGAATATCATACCAATTTCTCGACGAGTTTAACTATTTCACTCGTCAGACTAACAGGCCTTTAGTTAGCAGGAGGACTCGTGTCCCAATTTTTGAGGACTTGACGGATGCCTGCTTCCTTTCGAATGGAGGGAAATGCAGTAGGTGGTAGTAGTACCAGCATTGACTAAGAGTAGTAGGTAGTGGTTGTAGTATTAGCAATAATACTAGTAGTAGTAGAAGTTAGTGGTAATAGCTCGTCGTAGAATTAGTAGTTAGTAGTAGTAGTAGCATTGGTACTAGTAGTACTAGTAGTATTAGTGGTAGTGGTAGTGGTAATAATAGAATTCATAGTATTAGTAGTTGTAGTAGCGGTAGCAGCATTAGCGTTAGTAGTAATATCGCAGTCGTGGTAATATTAGATATCGTAGTAGTAGTAGGTAGTAGTAATAGTAGTAGTAGTAGTAGGGAGTAGTAATTTTAAGTGGTATTCGTTGGAATTAGTCGAAGATGGTATTAGTAGTAGCAGTCAAGGTTAGTAGAAGTTGGTATTAGAAGTATTATTGGTATTAAAAATAGTAGAATTATTATTATGAATTATATTATTGTAGTATTATTTATTGTAATTATTAGGTAGGTAGTAAAATATGGCAGGAAGTAGTAAATGAAGTATTAATTAGTAATGGTATTAACTAGTAGCATTGGTAGTTACTAATCTTTGTTGTGGTAGTAGTATGAGGTCTGTAGTGGAAGGAAGTACTGTTAGTAGCAGAGGAAGTGGCAATAGGATTAGAAATACATGGTAACAGTAGTAATACTAGTAGCAGTTGTCGTTAGTTGTAGCAGTATACTTTAGTAGTCGTAGTAGTTTTTAATGGGAGTAGCAGTTAGCAGTGGTAGTAGTATGTATTAGCAATAGGAGTAGGTATTATTAGTGGTAGCATTTAATTATAGTTATAAGTAGTAGACATATGTGTCAGGATTATAGTAGCATGTAAAAGGTAGAAGTATAGGTCGTAGTAGTGCTGGTAGCTAGTAGCATTTTTAGTACGTAGTATTATTAGTTAGCGGTAGTTTGTCGTAGGTTGTATTAATTATGGCTATTAGTAGCAGTAGTAGGTAATAATATCAGTATAGTAGCTGTAGTTGTTTTATGTAGTGACAGCGGTGGTATTTAACAGTAGTAGTAGCAGTAGTAGAAATAGTAGCAGCAGCAGTAGTAGCATTAATTGTAATAGTAGTAGTGAGTAGCAATTGCGGAAACAGTTGCAGTAGTAACAGTATTAACCGGTTTTAGAAATAGTAGCAGTGAGTAGTTATAGTAGTAGTAGTTATAGTAGTAGTAGTAGCAGTAGTAGTAGTAGTAGTTATAGTAGTACTAGTTGTGGTGGTAGTAGTTATATTATTGATTGTATTAGTATTAGCACAGCATTACTAAGTAGTAATAGTCGTAGTATTATTAGTAGGGTTAGTAAACGTTAGTAGTAGTAGTGGTAGTAGTCGTATAACTAGTGTTAGTAGTTAGTATTATCAATAGTAAT
>OX104063.1:190294917-190346250 GCA_944474145.2 Dicrocoelium dendriticum | reverse complement strand
TCTAAGGAGACATTAGAGCTCCTAAAACTAGCAACTTTAATGCACAGTCGGTGCTGCTTTATGCACAAGTGTTCTAGTTTTGGCCCACTACCAGTCTGCCAGGCTTGAGTTGCGCGGCAAACACCTCTCAATGACAGTGGGATTACGTTGTTCTAAACCATAATGCGGAACCGAAGGTGTTTCTGGGGGAGAGCAACTGGTACATCAGGGTTCGCGCAGTTGGTGCGACCTCTTGTAGTTCGCGCTTTAGTAGTTATCCTAGGGAAGACCCACCGCTGGCTACGTGTGTGCCAGGGTGATACATCCGCATTATGATCGCGTATAAAATTGCCTCAAAGAGTTCGATAACAATGGGTTATATTTCTGTAGGAGAAGTGTGCTTGCGGCGATTTATGCCTTAGTTTCTGACGGGGGCAATATGAGTGTATATGGTTCCCTGGTCGGATTTTCCCAGAGTGGGATGACTCCAGCTCATGCGGCTATTTGGTATGTAAATTTTCGCATCCACATTAACGGAGCTCCTTAAAAACGTTGAATTCCACAATTCTTAGGGGATTTCTGCGGCTCCCGCAATATCTCGTCTGATCTCCTCGAAAACATCGCACCTCGGTCGCTATATTCTGGCTGTCGGGCTTGCGAACCAACCATTTCCTGGGCCGGTTCTTACACTTTTATAATATTTATTACCTTACGCACTACCTTGTATTTCCGGTGAAACATCTTCCCGTCTGGTTTACCCAACTTTTACTGCGTTTACTGAGAAAGTATGCTTTTCGGCCCTATGCGTTCATACTTCGACTACTGCAGCGAATTACACGATTATCTTAGCATTCCAGTACTACTCATATTCGAAACTTATTACGCCTAGCCGTTTTGTGTAATTATATCTTCTTTTTTCTGTATATACTGCTTCCAACACAGGAACCGGGAATTTAGCTGGGAGGCTCGTAAAATGGCGCTAGTCGGCCACAGACCGCTTATTGGCTAAGATCTCCTTAATCTATGCTCCCGGAGCGTTTGGAGGGTTACCTTTGTCGTTAAAAGCGCCAGGGTTTGGAAGATGGCCGGCCCATGGGTGGTGCACAGGTATTGTTTAACAGTTCGGCTCCAAAACCGGCGTTGAGGCCGCGGGGTGGGAGAGGGTCACTTGTAAAATTCGCGCCAGGTTTGGCGGTTCTGGTTTGCTGTTGCTGGGCGAGTTTTTGCTCCATTTGCCTTGTGGAGTTGTATTGTCTGTAGTTAGAGGGGGCGGGCCGGGCTGTGAGCTAGGTGACCAAGTAAAGTTAATGGATATGATTGGCGGTGCCGCGATAGGGGTGTGCATCGTGGTGGCAACCCTCCTACGGGGTCAGAGAGATTTGTAGGCTGCTGCGTGTTCTTGGCCACGAGCCCGATACTTTGGGATTCTCCGAAATGCGATGTTGTTGACCAATAGATCAATGGATTAATTTCCTCTTGTGGTGCTTTGTCCCATAGAACAGTAAACACAATGCAGTGGCATAATAGATTGATCGTTGACTAATGGAATCAGGCTTCTACAAGGTTTGGCAGCGGTAGACTTGTGCCTGAAAAAGCGCAGAAGTCGGAAATCTAGCGACGGAGATCACTTATCGACGTGCAGGCATAAATTGGCGTTCGCTATGTCATGGGGGGTGAGAGAGCTGGTGAACTCCTCCTACGGGGGGGTGAGGGGTGGTGGTGTGTGTCACAATGTCGGTGGAGTGGGCAGTATGGGGGGGATTGGCAGATCTTGGTAATAGGTGGGGGGTGCGAAGGTGTGCGGATGGTCGTTGGCCGGCGACAGGGGCTATGGATCCGAGGACTTTCCGGGAGATGCCTGTGGCATAGGAGTTATCGTGCTATACTAGTTGGCCAATGCAGGTGTGTTACTGTCGTGGGTTTTTTAGGAACATAGTGTGGTATTTTGGTTTGACATGGGGAGGGGGTCACATCATCGCAATTTCGACGATACATTAGTAGCGCGGCTCGTGGTAAACGAACATAGCAGATGCCAAAAAGTAGATCGTTTATTGGGAGAGGGTCAGGATAGGAAAAATTGATCGAAAATTTTCTGGTTATAGGTGAGGCGTTCTGGGGGCTGGGTGGGTAGGGGCATCTTAAGGAGCGAGGCTACTTGGCAAGACTATAATTCGTGTTTTGACTCGTCTTTGGGGGTTTTGGGTGCCTTTCTGTGTGTCCCTGTTTATGATGTCATGTACAGCTTTACCTGGACAATGAGTAGGGGTCCTTAGTGGGCTACGCGAATTTACTTCAGCAGGAAAGTTATTAAAGGTAAAGCAGGGGTTGGTGCCGATTAATAGTTTATTCTTTTAACGGCGACCGTATTCAAGTGGGCGCGACCGAAGGTACTTATTAAAGAGGAGAGTCTGGGTTCAGTATTTGGGGCTTTTGTTGGTTGCGTGGGGACACATGGGGGGTGGGTGAGGTGAGGGGAATGTGGGAGAGGGACGGGGGCAGTCGTGTGCGACCTTGTTCGAGCCGCACGAGTATTGGCTCGTTCTTGCTTTATGGAATAAGTAGTTACAGAAAAAATAAAAAGAACAATGAAATAGAAAGTAAGAAGTAAAACGGACCACGCTTGGAGTATTGTGGTTGCGTAATTAGGGTGGTCTAGATGGTGTGTTTAGGGCGTAATGGACGGTTGTGTGCGGGGTTGGAGCGCCCTGGGCAGCCGTGCCGAAAGTAGTTTAGCTGGTGGGGGGCGGTTTCTAGCATACACGGGCGTCAGTAAACGTAGTAAAAGTTGGGGAAAACAGACGGAAAAATTTTTGTTTTTTTTTTTTTTCACGGAAATTTCTTAGGTTGGCTGTCCAAGAATTATTATATAGGTATAGAACAGCACAGCGGAGGGGGTAGCCTGTGCCCCACAGACTGGAATGCGTACTTGCACGGAGTTCACGGTCAGTGTTGTGGGGGACCGCTAGTTGCCAAGTGGAATGTGGGGTATTCATGCCGGTTGTGATGGCCTCCGATGTGGTTGCGTTAAGGTTTTCCTACTGCCGCTGGTGCGGGTGCCTGTGGGTGATGGATATAATCTTCGGGGATCAGGGTTTTACGATGGCGGCAACAGAGAAGGTATCGTGGTTGTTTAGATTAGCTGGGAAGGGAGTTTGAGGTTGTGGGTAGTCGAACAGGGGTGGCTAGTGGGGTGGTAGGATGTCACGGGGGGGTGGGGGTGAAAGGCGATGATTGGGGTGAATGGGGGGGAGGAATGGGTGTTGGTTTTTTGACGATGGGGGATCGTGCGAGAGAGTGGTCGGAGTTATTTGGTCATTTCTGAGGGGCAAGGGGTGTTAATCCGGTTGGCCGATGGGCGGGAGGGTGTACATAGATGTCCACTTGAGTCTGTGGGCGGGTTTTGCGCCATCTCAAGCCGGGGCCCCAGCTGCGTAGGGGGCTCATGGTGCGATTGGCACAAGGTCGGGGCTGGATGTGGCGTGGTGTGTGCTGCGTGGGAGCGGCAGGTAGGAGAGTCGGATGCTAGGGCTGTGGTGTGTTTGGACACCAGAATAATCGGCACAGCGTGCCCTGGACCAGTTGAGATAACATCAGCGGTATTCAGCACTTGGTAGGGCGATGAATGTGTTTGATCTTAATGGTGATCTGTGACACCTTTGCTAATTGGCTAAGAGATGGTGTTCTAGTGTAATAGAAGATTTTGGTGTCCATTCTTTGCATGCGAATGGAAGGCAGGGGGGTCCAATGAGCCCCCCACCTCTACTGGTCCACGATCATGCCTAGTTGGTGCTGGCTAAGGCTGATCCCGAAGGGATTGTGGGTGGGGCACGTGAGAATGTAGGGTCATTGTAGGGGGGCACCCGCATGTGGTTTGACAAATAACTGGGGCAGGCATTGCGACGGGGAGTGGGGGTGCCGAGTTAGAGAGGCGGTTGGGTTAAGTCCGTAGTTGCCAAAGTGTGACAAAGGGATTTGCTCCACGTGTATTATGGAGTTTATATGAAAACCTATGGGAGAGCACAACAGTATCTAACTGGGACGGTATCCTGATTGGGAAGCTCCACAGTGTCAGGCATTAGGACTCAAACCCCTTCTCTCTCCCATCCCCCTTGCCTCCTATGGGATACAATAATATATTCGCACGCTGTGAAGAGAACGGATTTACTTGGGGGAGCGGGGCGGGGCTACACTACATGGTAGCATTACGTGTATATGGTAGGCGGTGGTGCAGGTATAAGTGTTTTATTACGTTCGTACCCTCTCGGCCTATGGGGAAAGCGAGATGGGGTGGGCAATTATAGCAACTGCGGGGGGAGGGTGACGGGAATCGGTGTCCAGCGCGGCGGAAACAGGCCGGCAGTGGTTAAGCTGTTTGCCCCTGTGATAGTAGGGTAGCCGGAATAATTGGGGACGGGGGCAGCTAAAGGATTGAAGCTTAAGGATCGCTGGTAGTGTGCAGTGGAAAGGCCCGGGCGACCCGGCGGGGCACGTAGTTTGTGTGGTACGACTAAACGTTTATTTCTGATATAATTAGGCATGTACGGGCCGAATTGGGATACTGCACGATATGGGCGAGTGTAAATGCCCTGGATGAGTGGTTAGGGTGTCGTGGGTCCGTCGATGGTGGGTTGGGGGGCCCGGTGGTGATAATTTCAGCCGTGGTTTGGTGAGTATATGGTAAATCGTTTATTAGTGGGGTACGTCGGGATGCTGGGCTTGGGATTAGTGGTGTGGACGTTGAAGGTGGAGATGGTGTTTTGTCTTTGTAAGTGTTTGATGGCTTTGGAGGTGTAGTAGTGGGGATGTATATTTTAATTTTGTTTACTGTTGCTTTGGGTTGGAGTGTTTAGGACGGGGGATGATCGTGGGGGGGTCTTGCGTCGCGTGTTAACGGGACTGGGATACTGGGTTGGAGAAGAGTTGGGGGGGGTTTATGGGGGGGGTGGTGACGTGTCGCATGGGAATATTGGTGTTGGCTGGCGCTCTATCACGTACAGAAGAGACCAACGTGGTCGTGGGTGTGGGTAATAAGTCAGTTGGGGGTTTGTTGATGGGGTTAAGTATTATCTTTATTGGATACTTAATAGGGCTGCGGTCCGTAAAACGAAGTGTAATGGGGTTGTTGGGTCGGGGGGTTTGGGGGGAAGGGAGGTGTGGCGGCACATGGTGCGCGCATGGAGTGTGAAGTCCTGAGTCAGTGTGACCTACAGGAAGGTTCGATGCTGACCACTTTTCTTGAGTTCGGGACGGCCAGCCCTTTACGCTGCTGATCTGTTGTGCAGTATCGTTGACTGGACTTCGTAAAGGAGACATGTCAATGGTTTCTGGGGTGCGTAACGTGGTGGGGGGGGAATGGGGGAAGAGGGGAGGGGTCATTGGCGTCGATCAGTGGATAAGCAGGTCAGGGGTTAAGTAGGCGGATGTGGGGGCTGAATGGCGGGAGTTAGAGCGCAGGCGATCGACGGGGGGATGGACGGGTTTTCAGGGGGGCGGGGCGCGTGTTGTGCAGTCTCCGGTAAAAGATGGTAGTGGAAGTGCTTCAAAGGATTCGGGAACGAGTTAGGCAAGGGGTCGTGTCTGGGTCCGCAAAGGATGGGGTAGGAACTCGTTCGAGCCCAAGATGCTCCCGGGCTTCGTAGCCCTAGTTAAGTGTGCCGCAATACAATAGTGTGACGCCATGTGCATGGTCAAAAAAGGTGTTTACCTATGGCCCCTCATCGGGGACGGGGTACACGCATAAGGGGTGTCATCAGAAGCTCAAGTGGGTGAATAGGAGTAAGGCAGGGGTGATGGCCTCTGTTTCGTTCGTACCTCCTGATTGGAATGGGTGAATTGCCTGTGGATTGTGAATCGTCCCGCAGCTGGCTGTCTGAAGGGTATAGTTGTTCCCGATATTTACAATATGCGGACAAGGCAAAGAAACGCTATGAACGTAGTTTCTTCCTCGCTCGGCAGCGGTGAGAGCTAACGGTTGCATAGTGGACAGCTGTGGGGGTCGGTGGCAGGATCGGGGTTGGAGGTGCACGAGGAGCTGGGGATGGCTCGGGGGGTTTCTCTGTGCACCGCTTGGGTGTTGATACGTATTGTATAGTAGATATGGGGGGGAACGAGAGGTAAGGAGACCCGGTGAATGTGTGGCGGGTGGGTTGAGCGTGGGGGGTCACATTCGGTAGGGTACCGAAGAGCTAGGGCTGGGTGGGGATTTGAGGGGGGGTTTACCGACCGTCTGAGCCTTTTTCCGAGACTATTTTCATTGCGACGGGTGCTGATTTCCGCAAAGTACTGAAGCATGAGGGGCCTGTTATTCCCAGATGCGGCAAACGAACAGGACTTGCGGTTTATATAGCTCATATATCACGGCGCTTCTGCCGTTGGGTGTTAATGTGGTCCGGCCCTGGTGGTAGACATGGCGGCGGTCTTGAGAGGAGTAACGGAAGTTCTGCACTTGAGACTGATTCGCGGGGGGTGGGGCTGAGTATAATAGACGTTGATTCTAGGTAACATAGTAGCTAACGTTTTTAGTTGGATGGGCCGCGGTACCATTCAAACGCGTTAAACGCACACATCACGATAGTTGGGGCTGTTTAGTGATGGTGACTGCCTGAGTTTGGTGGGGCACTATTTGGACACACCACGACTCGATGGGACGGATGGGTCTGCACGGGGATTATGGGTGTTATGCGGATACTTTAGCGCTTGGTGAGGAAGAAATTTACCGACCGGTTATTTCGTCCGGCACAAAGAGAGGACTCTTGGGAGCGTCCATGGCGCAGGTGCTACAGTTGTCGTCCATCAGGCTAAATCAAAAAAACAGCGGGTTGGTCCTAAGCACGCATGCCTTGGCCAATACACCGCTCGGGGGAACATATAATGTGACGGGATGGGAACTCAAAGTGTGCTACCTTCACTGACTGCGCGTACGCCCGGTTTGGTAGGATTTTTAAGCAGTCAAGACTGAGGGGTGTCTGAAACCGTAAGCCTTGAGCTTTATGTCATAGGCGTTTCATGGGGGAATCTTTTCGAACGCCTTTTGCATATCGAGGATACGAAGCTAATAATCGCCAGGACCTGAATCAATTCGCGCCAGTGATCAGGTTGTGAAAATAAAGCTGGCTGGTTTTGCGCTTAAGCGATCGGGCTCCTGTGATTAAACCACATGCGCCGGGATTCGGCGATCGGGGACTTCCTTGCATTTGCATAAGCAAGGCTCTGTATAGCGAACGATGACGGTTACGTGGGCAGCCATCGAATCGTTGAGGAGAATCAGATGTTGGGGTTTTGGGTCGGTAGTTGCGGACTTCCTGTACGGTGCCCACCTTTATGGCCGAAGGGTTCGGCGGTGATGGACAGCTCAGTGCTGCCCATTGCCAATGGGGGTGTGGCACCTGCTCGCATATGAGAGTGTAGTAGTTTCAAGAGGGAGCATGGAGAGGGATTGAACCATCTATTTATGTTGTTGGGATGGAATTGCCAAAGCAGGACCATAGTGTGGTCGGGGATGAGTGTTATGATGTTGATTAGGCGGAAACGGGGGGGTGACGTTGTATGATCGAATATGAACCGTGGTGTGCAGCTGGTTTGTGGTCAGATTCAACCAAGCGCTATGGATGTGACCGGGGGGTATGTTAGGCTATACGGGGTCAGAGGGGGGTTGGTTAGTGGGGTATCTGAGCTATGTGAGGAAGGGGTGCGGCATATGGAGGTGCTAAGTGCCAGACTTGCGTTGGGATCATATGGGTAGACGGGGGAGTGCCCATATTGAGGGTCAGGTCGTGCCCCCGTCCTCGCGATCGCACTGCGGGAGGGTGCTGTGGCGCCTTTGGTTCCGGGCAAACTGGGCCTTGGCACTGGCTCTTTCTTGGGATGTTTTAACGCGGAATCTGAACCTGGACGATAGATGGCTCGCAAATCATCGTTTGGTCTCAGGATCAGCGCTATGTTTGTGGGGGATCGGAGGGTATGGTTGGTATCGCAGAGACCGGTACCGGTCGCCGGTGGGGCATCTTGAGGCAAAGGCAGCGGAGGGGCCGCAGTTGGGGGAGGGTTCGGGGAGGCGTTTCGGTGGGTATATAGGATAGGCCATATATGGGTCGAGACTAATAGTGCTGTGTGTGCCTTAAAATTATTGCGGGACGATTGCTCCTGGGAGTCGCGACAGTATGAACGGTGCCCTGTTCCCACTGCTCGTTTAAGACACCAGAACACGTGGCATAATATGTGGGCAGTTATTTGGGCTTATCGGCCTTGGGGTTTACCGCAATGGCCCTTTCTGAGATACTTCGGACGTGATTGGCCGGGGGGAGTGTTTGCAAACTGCGAGCAGGAAGACCTAAAGCGGGGTTCAGATTCCGGGAATATTTCTAGGCTACTGAGTGCAACCGTTGTTTGGGATTGTCTCAGGTGTGGTTATTATCAGGTCTAACAAGGTACTGTGGGGAACTGGTCGGCGTTGCACCACGTGTCCGTTGGGTGATTCATGCCGGCACCCTTCCTACCAAGTTGATGCAGGCGATTTGCCCTCGATTACGTCGCCGCGGGGACGTAGCCTGTAGGTGGGAAACCATTGGTTTCAGGAAGATTGATAGTCGACCGACTACAAGCGTGCAGGAAATGGGTGGGGCAGAAGAGAGACAGATGGTGACAGATTTTGGTGGTGTGTGGTGCGAGAGGGGGGATAGAAATTGGGTGGGTGGATGCAAGAGCACGGGGTTTGGCTGGCAATAGGAGGAACTGGGGGCACTGGGGATGACTTAAGGCGTGAAAGTTTGATGCGGACATTTGTGGGACGGTGGGTGAGACTGGTTCGGCAGTGCTTAGTGCTAGTAAGGTAATTGGGCGGATGTATATTGATGCTCTCATCGACATAACGCGTTGGTGTCGTACGCAGATTGGCTTATCAGCTGGTAGCCTTGGATTGAAAAGGAATCATCGCCACCGTAAAGGCTCACACCCAAACCATGTGTCGGTCGGACTAAGTATTGCATCAGGTGCAGCAAGGACAAGGGATCATCCACCCCCCCCCCCCCCCCCCCCCCCCCCCCCCCCCCCCCCCCCCCCCCCCCCCCCCCCCCCCCCCCCCCCCCCCCCCCCCCCCCCCCCCCCCACCCCCACCCCCCCCCCCCCCCCCCACCCCCCCCCCCCCCCCCCCCCCCCCCCCCCCCCCCCCCCCCCCCCCCCCCCCCCCACCCCCCCCCCCCCCCCCCCCCCCCCCCCCCCCCCCATCTTTGTTTTTCCTTTATTTATTTTTTCACCTATTACCTTCGTGGAATTTGCATTTTGTTGTTTAGCGACCTGGCAATTTTGAGTAAAGTGGAGAAAAGTTGGCCAGTGTCTCCCAGTTTTATGAATGACATAAAGGGAGCACGAAGAGCTACTGGGCCATCTGTGGAAGGTGTAGGAACTGGGTCAAAAGAAGTAAGAGCGTGCTTTTCGTTGGTGACGTATTGGGTGTTGGGATGAGCTTGTCGCGGCTCATCCCTACCTTGGATAAAAAAGGCGCGTGATGTGGTGTAGAAAGAAGGGAATTTGCCCGCTCAGGTAGTTGTGGCGGTAACAACCGGTGAGATATGGTAGGTACTCCAGAGTCCGGACGCTCTGGAACATGGTGAGAAGAACCTTGAATAATATTGGGTGATGTACTAGCTGCGGAAGTCCGGTGTGTGGATATGGGACGTGTGATGGTTTCCCTTTTACCGCGGGCTATTTTCATTACTGCTAGCTTTCGCGGTTTAAGAAAAAGTTGATCCATCATGGTTGCACTGCGTAGTTCTTCAAAGTTTGTCATGACGGTATATGAAGTTGCTTCATCCTTTAAATATATTTGGATCGGTGCAGGGAATTCACTGCTTCTTTTAGGTAGTTCCTCAACACGTACCGAACGTGTTGCTAAAACAAATACTGCAAGGATACCTCTCGTAAATGCATCCAAAGAAAGATCCTCGGGTACGTTAAGTACCTGGGTAGTATACGGCCAAATACCCCCTTCGGATGTCGGCTGGGGGATGCCTCACACTTTGCTGTTTCATGGGTGTGTGAGGTTTGGGTAGCTGCCTTCGGTGATTTTTCGGAGTCATCCTTACGCAGGGCCGTTTGGCTCTGGTTGCCATCGTCGCTTCAGGTGGCAATTTTGGTTCAAGCTCACGTGTGTGTGACTTCTGAGACGAGAATAGAACGAGAGCCTGTTGATCGTTATGGGTGTGAGAAACCCGAGCACCGGGCTCGAAGTGTGATGGCCCCCACGTCGGGCTCACCCTCAGTGGCCCAAAATATAGCTGTTTCAGCTCTGCTGTATTACGCAGCTCTTCATGACTTGTCATTATACTTCGGAGAGTTGATTCGTCCCTAGTAATTAATTCGAGTGGTGCCGCGAATTTACTTATTCTTTTGTTCAGTCGCACAACCTCTAGTGAGTTTCCTTGGATTCCATTGACCTCAAGAATCCAGCTCCTGAACACTTCTAAGGATGTCATCAGGAACGTTAAACGCATTAGTACTAAACGTAGTATTTCTTCCTTTGGTACCCGTGTGCAGTGCGGCCTCTGGCTTGGCTGCTTCTGACGCAGAAATGAATGGTATGGCCGTAGCAGGCGAGCAGTATGGTGAATTTTGCTCGCGAAGCCGTTTAGTTGGAGGAGCCGGCGAGTGTCGGTTCCAGACAGGTGACATACTAGATGCTGGCCGACCAAATTGGGGTACTTCGGGTGGCGAGGCGCAGGTTGCTGCATTGATCGTCTTTGAGAATGATGCCTCTGCGACTTGCCCTCCTGGTCCGTTGGGACGATCTGTACAACCGAGTGGATACTCGTATGTAGGCGAACAAGTCCCGGGTTTCTTCTCAGGACAACTACTTATCTCCCAAAGTCGCTTGGGGTCATGGGTATCCATAACCTCCAGTTTTAGCATTTCTGCCACCGAGAAATGGTTTTGTACCATTTGCTTGATCTCACCCTGAGCTACATCCTCTGTGACATCTAAATCAACTATGTGGGAGGCCTCCGGGGTGACAAAGTCCTGCAGAGGATCAGGAGTCCGCTCATTAGTAGTAGGCTTGGATGCAAAAAGCTTTTCGTAACGGCGTTGCATGGCTGTCTTTGCGTTCACTAATTTTAACCGGACAAAGCTTGTGCGCGACCGGAAGTCTTTTTGGTATGACAGGAATTTACGGGCCGTACGCTCTGTATCAAACCTAAATAGCACGGGATATAGGTTTTTAATATCCCTTTTCCTCAGTCTGGTGCAACTTATTAAATGACCTTCTAGACCGCAGATATCCATCAGCACATTCTTGATGGTGTGGACTTTTAAACGGTCAGGTAAATTATAGACCACTACCTCCGTGAGGCATTTTATCCGGTCCATGACCTCAGTACTAATAGCATTGAGGAGGCGCATGGAAGTCTCGGAGCACTTTTCATCCGTTACCTTGCCAGGGTGAACTAGGCTTGTAATAGCCACTTAACTCTTAGCTATTGGCTGTAAGCTGTTATAGGTCACTTTCACACTCGCCAACTCCTCTTGCAGCTGCGCGATTTCTCGGCGCATAGAAGAAAATACGTCCATCACCCCAACGGAGCCCGGTATGGTCACGTTGGTCGCTGTATTGCCCCCCATTTAACTCGCTTTGTTTACACGACGGCTAGTAGATATTCCTCTTTTTACCGCAAGCATTTCAGACCAAGTTAGAGAGTCAGCCACGAAGGACAATAGTAATAGAAAGGGGAGAAGTAACAAATAAGGGACAACGATGTTGCCAAGGAAAATACCAGATGGCGGAAGTCTGATAAATATCAGAGTAGATATAAAAGAGCTAGTAGGCAGACGGTAGGCTGTACCAGATGTATAACTCCCATAAAGATACAACTAGTCGAGAGCGAAACGATCAAACCTGTCAGGGTGACCTTGACCTCTGGGCACGCCGCGTTCATTCGTCCCACGCAAGTTTTGGCAGACCATGTTCGACATGTTACACGGCTTGTCTCATCCAGGCATTCGTGCATCGGGTAAACTCTTAACCGCACGATACGTTTGGCGCAATGTTAATCAAGACGTTCGTACTTAGGCAGCTGCTTGCCTTCCGTGTCAACGCGCGAAGGGGCACAAGCACACGAGAAGCGCATTAGGCACGTTTCCCAAGCCAGGTGCACGTTTGCAGCACGTGCGCCCAGAAGCTTGTAGGTCCTCTGCCGCCTTCGAAAAGCCATGTGTATCTACTGACCTGCATCGAGCGGTTCATTAGGTGTCCGGAAGCTATTCCTATACCTAGGTGCTCTTCGGAAATAGTAGCGTAGGCTTTCCTGGAACGTTGAGTAGCTCGATACGGCGGTCCCGCCATCTTGATCACCGATCGACGGTCATACTTCTCGTCTACTTTTGACACGTTGCTTAAGGATTTAGGCTGTCGCCACGTTCAGACGACGGGGTATTATCCGGCCGCTAAGGGCATGGTGGAGCATTTCCATCGCCAGTTGTGGGCAGCGCTACGGGCGCACGCAGATCCTTCATTGTCTGAAACACTTCTCCTCATCCTCCTAGGATTTAGAAACACGGTTAAAACCGATTTCGACGCCACACCAGCGCAGCTAGTCTACCGTTGCACCCTGCGGTTGCCCGGACAGCTGGTAGCACGAGTCCCCTGTACTTCCACTTTAGACTATGGAAGTTACGCGGATCGATTGGCTCACCAGATTCGTGAGCTTCATCCACCCGCTCCTCGATCGCAGAAGACACAAGTGTAGGTGCCCGAGCAGCTGTCTACGTGTTCATAATCCTTCTTCGCGCAGACGGTGTTCAACAGCCTCTTTAGTCGCCGTACATAGGACCTTCCAAGGTGCTACATCGTGCGAATAATGCGTACACTATTGACCGCGGTGGTCGACGCGAAGTCGTCACCATCGACCGTCCAGAACCCGCCTTTATGGAAGAAACTATCTCGCCTAACTCCTCTAGTATTTCTTCTTGCGAGTCACACTCACCGCACCGGCTTTCCGCATGCTAATGAAGTTCATTATAAACCAAGCTCACGGCCTACAAGCTTCAGCCGTCCCGACAGCTTCCGAACCTGGTCCGCCGCCTACAACGACCAAGCGCCGTGGTCGGGAGGTGCGTAAGCCCGTTCGTTTCTCCGACTACGTACAGTGTAAGTACATTCAACTTTGTAGATATGGTATATATGTGCCCCATTTTTTGGAAGATTAACGTTCTGAAAACAGAAATATATCAAAAACCTCCGAAAAACCTTTTTGGAAAAGAATACTCAAAAACCAAATTTTAAACCCGCAGAGCATGCGTTAGTGCTTTTTGCGTTTTCTGCGCGTGTTTTTCTAGTTTCTAGGTTCTACATGCCCCAGACTCCCCCGTCGATCGACTGGCCAACACTAAGAATCTTTTAGAGGACCTTGGCGCAAACGCTGGTCGCTTCTCCGCGGGAGGAGTGTCGCTTTTTCGCGGAACGTGGGTTTCTTCTCCAAAGGACCATGATCGTTTCTTGATGGGACGAGGTTCACTTTGGCGCGGGGCTGGGTGCGGCGGTGAAGAGACCACTCCCAAGCGCACCGTTTGGCAGCAGCGGAGGTTGAGATCCTGTCGGCCTTTTCTGGACAGGACAGTTTTGTATTCCGACAAGCCCGCTCCAACGGCTTGCCAAAATGCATCCTGCCCTGCAATCAATAAATAACAAAACACAAACTGCACAGCGGACTCCTACTGCTGACAAACACCCACTTGACATGAATAAATAAATAAATAAATAAATAGTATATTCTCGGTAAAACGAGACACACTTGTAAAGGCGTGATCAAGTATGCATACAAGCATGGCTTCTGTGGAATGTTAACACATTACGTTTTAATGAAAGTTATAAAAGAAAATATGTTGTCCGTATGAGTGAGCATACTGTCAGGTAATAGTCAGACCCAGGGACATTATGGCGCTGTGGCGCGCAAAAATCCGTCAAAACACAAGTTGGGGGTAATTTCGCCAGGTAGTGATCCGTGAGCATAGGAGCCTAAACAATGCTTTTTGCAAACAATAACCATTACGAGATAGAGATGATCTGTGCTCCAACAAAGCATTGTTCATAGCAGAATTAGTTGCACAGCTTCGATGTAGAAGGCTGGGGACTGCGTCTGTGTGAAATGCATAGCTGTGACTTTATTTTGTGGCGAGTCACATCCGCCACGTTGCAGTGTTGCTAAGCGGACATTTGTGGCTTTTATAGGGAGAACGCTTGCCAGGCGAAAACCCACCACGTCCTGGAACACTGCCGTAGCTTTCGTTGAACAGTAGTGCAAGTCGGTTATGCATCGTATAGACCGATTTTGCATTCTATTATTCGCAGTCGGTTGACAGCCAAAATTCTACGTTGGTTGGCCGAATGGCTTAGTTCTGATACGCCAGCAGTCGTTGAAACTGGTCAATGATTCAAGATTCGAAAAGTCGAATGATAATGATGCAGGTGAGTAAACACATTGTTAATAGAGGCCGGCTCTTCTATTATATTGTTGCTCGGCTCGCAAACCATGTCCAACTATCATCGCTGGACTTGGCATGGGGTCGGTGAGTGAAGTTGTTTCTTGTGGCTGAATATGTCCTTAATAGGTAAAAATGCCGTTCTCCGCAAACTGGATTTGGGATTCCTGCAAATGTAAGTAAGTGTAACTGTTTCCATAGCCAAGTGAAAATTCCATGGAAGACCATCGGAATAGCCACGTATACGTGCGCAACGCTGTCCGTGAAATGACATCAGAGTAGCTACAGGTGACTGGCGAATAGGAATGTTTGAGGCAGTGAAGGTAATCACGCCAGAGCTGTTTGGCTTCGATTGTGGAACGGGGGATCCATGTACATATATTATTCCAGGTGAGTAAATTGTTCTATGAGTACGAGGCAAGCTAAACCCATTTGTTTAGACCCCATGAAGGTAGCGCCTCCGGAATGGCGGAATGAGCTCCATTTGGACCAGTGTGTGGGTTTTTCATTTCCTGGAGAAAGGACCAAGCTTTTTGAGGATGGGTCGGCCAGTTCCAGTGAATATACCTTCTTGTTTTGGCGGATATACCTATGGGAATCTCGGGAAAAACGGGCAACGGACAAGAGGTGGCCAAACAGAGACAGCAATGAATCAAGAAGCAATAACACAGACTGGTGGCGCTCACCGGTGCCTATGATACATTCAAACTTATGTTATTTTGTTTAGTATACATAATTCGCAAGCGCGTTCTATACATTACGTCGCTGGTGTGACTCAGACTACAGCTACTACGTGGGAAGAAGGTTCTGCACGCGCAAGGTCAAAAGGCGGATATAACATAGCGTTTTAACAAACGTTAAGCGAATGATGCGATGGTTTTAGAGAAACAGGTAAACCGATGATGATGGCAGAAGCCAGAATGCGAGAGATATCTTAGGTGAAACTGAGGACAACTAGGTTGAGACCGAATGCGGGAGCAAGATAGGTGGAGCAACATTCCAAGAGGAAAAGGAATTTCAAGGAATCGGCTAGGAGCGAATGAATGCTGACGGCAATACGAGGAGTAGTTCGTAAGAGTAATTACACTAAAGTGTTCATGATTCTACAGTCCAAAAGCCTTCAGAATCTAGGAAAATGGTCACAGAGGGCCAAAAGTGCCGTGCATTGGGTGTTGTTATGACACGTACGGTCTCAATAGTATACCAGTGCGAGGATAAGGTAAAGAGCATAGGAATAGGAAGAGTGGTAAGTTGAGCATACTAATGGAAGTACTAGTCAAGCAACACTTAGCAACGGTCCGAGTGCCGCCAATATTCAGGAGCGAGCTCAGAGCGAATGTGATCATGCGCACGAGGATAACTTGGATAGGCGCAATGAGTGTAATCTGTGGGAATACAAATTGGAGCGCAATAAGAGAAAAGGCCAAGGATAATAGGAAATAAAAGCAGCAGAAAGTTACAGACGGGTCAGGTGAGAGAGAATAACGGCAGGACAGTAAAGCCGGACGTCCGAGTTAAAAAGAAATGAAAACAGAAAGCGGGAGAAGAAAAGGTTAGGGTCGGGGTGAGAAGGGTTTATTGGTAAAGCGTGGAAAAGCCATCGAGGCTCTCCAAGTAGTGTAAACAGCACCAATAGGTCAGCCGAACCAATGGAAGTGATGTCTCAGAAGTCCAAATGAATATAGTGATTACGAGGCCGACTAAGCGGTATTGGATTAATCGGCGCTTTGGGACTAGGTCGTACAATGCAGATAAGAAAGAGGCTATAACAATAATGTGGGGTAATAGAGTTAACTCTGCGGAGCCAATACGTTTAAGGCTCGGTATCATGGAAACAGTCAGAGATTAACAGACTAGTCCAGTGAGACAGGATCACGGCAGGGCAGTAAAGCTGGTCGTCCGATTAATAAGGGGAATGAAAAGAGAAAGCGAGATAAGAAAAGGTTAGGGTCTGTATGAGAAAGTTTTACTGATAAGGAATGGGGGAGCCAACGAGGCTTTCCAGGTGCTGTAAGCAATACGTCGAATCAGCCGAACCAAGGTTTGTAACGTGGAATAGCTCTAAGTAAACGTGGAAAAAAGTGGCTGATCTAGCGAGACTAGATTAGTCCGCGCGTAGGAATAGCACGTAAAATTAAAGGCAGGAAAAGAGGCTGTAACAAAAGGTGAACGAGTCTAGCAGCCCCACGCTCATTCATTTTCACTCAGCATGATTTTGCCTTACGAAACTCGTTTCAACAATCCTTTTCGATTTCGAAGGCTTTCAATGTTCAGCCTTCTAGTGGGGAGCTCTGTAGCGTGCTAAAAGGTAACCGCTATCTTTCATGTATAATTTAATTGTTGACCGATTGTACATTACTCCTTCTTGTTTTAATCTGCCCTAAAACCGGCTCTTCACTCGACAGCTTTCTAAGTTCCCGCGCTCAAGTGTCCGCTCCCGCCTCGCTTCATCCGTCTGCTTCTTATTGTACCCCATCGAATACAGTCCGCTGTGTCCCACTCTGATTGCCTTGTGATATGCGCGCTTAGTTTCGCACCCCGTCTCGGACTAGTATTAACTAGCCCTGCACCATCCTGATGCCTGCTGCTTCAGTTCACCTTGACTCGTAAACAACTTATTGCTAATGTTTCTTGCCTGGTTCCCTCGTACGAGCACCAGAGCATTTGAAAGTAAACCGGACATGCCATCATTAATACAAATGGACGACCAGAAGATACACACAGGAATAAAATCCATTTTGTAGAAAGTAGCAGTCACGATTAAAATTCACGCTCAATAATATGCCTCGACGGGGAGTCGAACCCCGGTCCACGAATTTCCGGTCCGCTGCTCTACCACCTGTGCTACCAAGAGCTGACGATTAGGTGGGCAAATTTTAACACATGACTTCTGCTTGGTGCGCGACGTATTGCCAATGGGCTCACAGTACCTGTCCTGATGTTGCAGATTGGCTCACTCACACGTCACTTCCCCGTCGAGGCGTATTATTGTGCGTGAATTTTAGTCGTGACTTCTACTTTCTACAAAATTTACCCTACCCACAAACTTCCAACATTAATAAAATCCATTGTTACAAAAGGCGAAAGCTTTTAGGTGCACTACAGGGGTCTACTTCTGGGATATATAAATAAATTCAGTTTTATTTTCGTTGTAACAAGATACACCAGTCCATGTGCGCTCAAGTGGTGTTCAGGGCTAAACGCGCAAACTAAGAGTGCGTACACCCAAAGACAGTGTTGGCAAAATGCATGGTTCGATACATGCTCCGTAACTGGCTTACATGAAGGTTGCAAGTATGATAAGCATGTTCACTGGAGTCAGAGGAATGTGGTTGTATGAAGCCTTCGATAGAGAGGTCAGGTGGACAACCTGGTGTGGATAAGAAGTAAAGTAGTAGTTGCGGTAGGCGCACACGGATAGTGATGGCGTGCGTGAAATGCATTGGGTCCCGGCTTCTTTGTTATTTCCTATTTTGTACTTGGGTGTGGACTGGAGTGCATCATCGATGGGCCATCGGGGCGCGGTTTCGACTGCCAAATAACAGGCTAGTAAAGAAACAGAGCCGAAAAGACATATCCTCCTCTTCGGCCCGAAGGTGCGTTTGGCAGGTGCCATTCACCCCGCCGCACGCGGAGTCAAGGACAGTAACGATCCGCGTCCTAAGAAGGATTTCGGACGTCATCTATGGGGCCGGACCAGTTATTATCGCGCTGGCGGTGTGAAGTCGCGGCCGCATGGAGCCCTGAATATGGGACCGGTGGCTTTGGACATGTAGGCCAGAGGATTCGGCGTTTGTCCATGGTACTGGAATTCTGGAATGTACAACTCGGGGAGGGTGGGACATGGTCGGCGTAGGTGGCACGATGCTGTATGAATAAAAAGGCAAGTAGAAGAACAAAAATGTTTACCCATTTTTGCTTTTTGAGAAAAAAGAGTTTACGTATGTTTGTCGTTATGCAAAACGTGTTTGAACGTGACCCACTCTTACCTTGATGTTTGAAACTTACGCATGGCACTGAATATAGCAAACGTTATCCAACGCTTTAAGCGGACGGGAAGATTGACCACTCTAGCGCGTTTGCCAGTCGCCGGGGTTGCGGCTGGGTTGGCGGAGGTTCAAGGGCAACAGATGGTCTAGGTTGCCTGTTGCGTAGTTGCAGCTGCGTTTGTTTACTTTTGCGGCTGGGCCAGGTCAATTTTGTGGCGGATCTACGACAAATGCCACGTTAAGTCGCTAAACGGAGACCGTTGACCGGTAACTTTTCTGGTTTAATTTAAGATGCTTAGGAATTTGTTGATATGCCCTATAGCGTCCAGTGTAGAGTGGCTAAATGGAACGAAGCGCAGCACCTAGGCGGACGAGTGTGTGTGCCAGTGAAGCGTTCGCTGTTCATTTGCACATCACTGGTCTGTTGAGGAGGAGTCGGGCGCAGCGGATGCGTATTTAAAACAGGAGTATCCGCATTTTTGACGGTACTATACGCTATACGCTATACGGTACTATACGCTTTGGCGTAGGGACCAAATAAACACTTCTGGCAGATTTAGAGTCTTGCATTTGACCAGCTCTGCTGGTGCGTACCGCCTGTCAGCTTTGAAGCCGCTACGAATACCTATAAGTACTAACAGACGGTTTCCGCTCTAGGCAGCGTCAGAAATGGCACAGAGATGAATTAAGCTGTGGATGCCAGCGTTCTACTAGACCATTCGCCGCAGGGGATATGCCGTCTTGTTGATGCGATGTTAACCTAAGTATTTGCAGTAGGTGTCAAATGGCGAAGAACCTAAAGGCTTTCCACGATCGGTAGTCATGGCTAATGGGAATCGGTGGTGGGACACCAAGCGGTCTAAAGGACACGAATAACGGTTTTGGCCTCGCGGTCTGCTACAGGGATGGCTGCTAGCCATCTGGTGAAAAAACAAAACCCTTGATGGCTAATTGCAATAATGTATGGGTACCATGATGAGATAGTGAGTGGATGGCGTCAACTACGTTGCGTCTGTAAAAGGCGGGCAGCTTGCGTATTGGTCAAACGGTGGAAACTCCACAAGGGATGATTTTACCAGTAGTTTGGAAAGAAACTATTCGCACATGCAGTGAAGTGGGCTGTAGGGTTCTTTGGAGCCCATTGTATTGGCATTTGCCGATGCCGTGACGGCTGGGCCGACAGTGGGTAAAGAGTGAAGCGTGATGTTAACGCGAGTGAAACTTCGGCTGCGTGGTTATCGACACCTGAGACATGAAGTAACTTAGCAGTGAACTGCTTGACAAAGTCTAGTGCCTTGTTTCTCTGTTTTGGAAATTTATCAGCGAAGGAGTTACCGGCAGAATAACAGCCCGTGTAATCCCGGACTTCTACCGTGGTTAGGAAGTGACGAAGCGTTGGTAGATTGCAAGCGGTTCTCTCTCAAACCTGCTGTGGCGAGATTGCACTGGTTGCAGGCGTTCGGAGAAGAAACCAAGCGATTAACACTGCCCACCAACAGGTTGTTGGAGAGATCCGCACACCGCAACATCTAAAGAGTCAGAAGTCAAATAGAGGAGAGCAGACGGTTGGGATAGAAAGTAAAATGGTAGGTTAGAACTAGCATACTTGAGCACGGTAAAAGCCGTATGCGTTGCTTCAGGAACAGCAGACATTCCTCTGAGGAGGTCAGGCAGAGGCTGCGTAAGCTAGGCGCAGCGGAGAAAGTAGTACCGGTAGTATAAGACGTGGCCATATAATCAATGTAGGGTTTTAGTGAATTCAGCGCTCGGACGTCGTTGTTAAATTACACCTTGTGCGCCAGAAACTTGATGCTAGATAGTAATAAGCGGTGGCATAAGAATCTTACCGCGGACTTGCACTGTTCGCGCTTAGGCGGATTGACTGTGAAGTCAGTTTGGGTCAAACGCTATAAGCGGGACAGAACACGAGCTACATGCGCTGCGTCGGAGGAACTGGAAAACAGTAGCTCTTTAATGTATGGATAGGTGAAGTCTAGGTTGCGGGTAACATCGTGGATGAAGGGTTGAAATTTTGGTGCGCCGTTGTACAATCCAGAAGGCATTCCTAGTTGTTCCTGAAAGCCAACAGAGTAATGCGGACTGCTTCTGTTATGGATGTTTACCCAACTGGTAGTCGTTGCTGGTCTCGAACAAGCTCGATCTTGTTGTAGGCCGCTTTATCTGTGAGGTATGCAGTGTGGTCCTGCATATATATGATGGGGAGTCCGTCGGGGACCGAAAGGTTGTTTGGAGCGCTGTATTATCCGCGAGGTCGCCGGTTTCCAGATTTAATGAGACCATCTGGAGGGAATGGAACCAAGGGCTATCCGAAGGGCGGATATTTCCAAGTTTGAGCATGTGCACAAAATCGGACCTACCTAGCATCAGTTTCTTCGGCGACTCTCAGGGCAGGCGTAAGGAAACGGATGGTTCGTTGATATGTATATTTTGCGTTTTCAATTTTGCCTTAATGCTTTTCTTTCTCATATAAATGTCTACCTGTACTCTATTCCATTGACTTGCACACCTTGCTTAAGCCAACTTTATTCGATTTCCATAACATTGTGTGTTCTTGGCATTTCCGTAAATTATACTTTCTGACCTCGTGAACTTATCTAGGATTCGTTTGCCAAAACTTATTTCATATGCTCATTAACTTAAGGTTTATGTCACCGTTTCCTTATGCATTACCCGAGTTATTTTCTTTGTATCTCTCTCAAGTGATTGGCTGTTGTTTGATATCCCCAGTGTGGCTTCGCTTGAGCCGCATGTTGACAACGTGCCTACCTGTCTATTTCCCACTATCTCATTCATACTGG
This sequence comes from Dicrocoelium dendriticum, assembly GCA_944474145.2. Lineage (NCBI taxonomy): Eukaryota > Metazoa > Platyhelminthes > Trematoda > Plagiorchiida > Dicrocoeliidae > Dicrocoelium > Dicrocoelium dendriticum. The sequence continues at coordinate 190,324,997 of OX104063.1, read as the reverse complement.
CTCCAGGAGACAGTTGGTCCTTGCTGGAGGGGCTTGGTGCACGACACTTGTGGCCGTGTTAGGTTCTAAGGCTGGTTCCGTGCACTCAGTGTGGAGCGGACTACAGTCCAGCCACCGTATTGTGTGCGCTTGATTACCAAATACAGCGTGCCTGCTTTTGCCTGTAAAGGAGTGTGGGCCGGCTCCGTTGATGAACCGTAGCTTTCATCCGCAAGTCTCCCGGTGTTATTCCTTCGGGTTTACACTGGATATGGGGTACGTGGTTGGAGCTGTGGGTGTAGCAGCGCAAGCCGCCCATAGTCACTCTGTAGGCAAGGCGTCTTGTGGCCTGCCACACTGACAGGCACATCCGAAACCGGACGCGGTTAACCATGTGTTGCGTGAACTGGGTTGCTACAGGGACTGCTTCATGCATTTGCTGAACTACCTTGGGTTACTGTGAGAAAAGTTGGACATAGTCGAATAAAAGCTGTGGACATACGCTTACAGAGGAGATAGCTGTAATGCCGGTGTTGGTGTCAGCGACGCTGAGCGTCGTCAGTGCATGCACTATTCCTTGTTGTTTTGCATAGACAAAGAGGTAGAAGTGCCTGAGGAAGTTTAGGTCGATGCTTGCAAGGTGAACAGCGGTACTAATGGGCACAAACTGAAGTGCCAAGTTAAGATTTAAAGTACGCTGACCTTAAGTAGGGCTCATACTGCCGCTGGCGGCACGAATTCTGAGAACAAGCGGCTGCGTCGCCTCCTCGGGTGCTCACGAAACCACACACTATTCCGTCCTAGTATCGACCAGGATCGCGGTACAATTATCGTAGCCTTATCCTAAAGGACCATCTCCAGGGCCCTTGACGCCAGTCGTTTTAACGTCACGGGCTTGAACTTCCATGACGTGTCGCAATGAAGCTTCAGGAGGCGGTAAGAAGCTAGGCTTGTGCTCCATATCTGCGGTGGTACCAGCAGTACTGCTTACCGGCCGCACAGTCGATACCGTTAAACAATTTGCTACGAGAGCGGCGTCCGTTATTGTTAGGCCCGTTATTAAAGCCAAGACGCAGTGCGACTAGTTTCTCTAAAAATAGTTACACATTCTTGTGCTGAATAGGCAGACTCGGTGTAGCGTACAAACAAGGAACATAAAATCCAATAGCAGTGCAAGTTAACTCTGGTAAAGGGAAATTCACCAAATTGGGACCAGGACGAAAAATATCAACTGGTGCATCAGTTATTAAAGTCCTTTACCTGGCCATTGTAGTTGAATAGCGTTAAGAATACCATAAGTTCTTCCTGGTAAACCCCTTGACCTGTTAGGTAATAGTAGCTCGTACATGGACGTTGCGCTGAGCATTTTACGCATCCCGCTGAGTAGATTTGAGTGGTTTTTTCTGCATAGCTTTTCAAGTCGCGTCGTTTTGTTGCATTACATTCGCTTCCTCGAATGCATTTTCATTGCATTTATCTTTGGCTTGCTCTTGTCCGTCCATCACAATAAAGATGGAACTTACCATGCTGCGATGATTTGTGTGACTCCACGATCCATTGAGCCATCATGGGTGGTACTATTTTTGAAACTTCAGAGCCACTCATATCGGCTTGGCTAGTAGCCATACAAAATCAGCCTCCTGCTCCTCCAGCCTGAGGGTTGGAAGGAGGGTGGCTTCTTATTCCTTAAACCGGACGCTTTGTAGCCCAACGCTGAACCCGCTGCCTTGCAGTCCGGAGGTTGAACAAAAGGCTTTGATTGAGAAACGTATTCGTTCTCCTGTCTAGGCCTGGGCCGCCTGACAGTATATTGTTAACGCAATACAATGATTCTCTCTTTAAGCAGTTTATTGATGCTCTGGTCACCGCGGAGGATAATCAACGGTGCCCTATCTGCTGCTTAGAGCAGGGTGGATAGAAGTTGGATGCCGCTGCTCAAACCTTTCAGTCTTTTAATACCTCTCCTACACGTTTTCTATTTTGCCGTCTCGCTCCAGCTTCACTTTTATCCCATGGTTCCAAATCCCGATTCTTGGCCCACCTTCAACTTGCTTTCTTGCCTTCTATCTTGTTGTTTTAATTCACTTGTGAATGCTGAGAGCCTTTCCAGTCCTGTCGACAAACCCATGTCCAACCAAACGGCCAAGTTAGGTTCATCGACCTCCATTTTAAGCCATCGATCCTACTGCAGATGGCGTGCATCAATGTGCGCACATCGCTACGATCGGGCAACGGGCAGCACTTGCCCGAATATTAAAGACTCTCTCGGTCGATTCTGCTGCTTATCGGAGACCCACTTGCAAGGCTCGAGCTCTGTGCTCACTGTGCGATCCCCTTCAGGTGACACTAGCCGCACTTTCTCATTGCATTTATCAGGTGACGATGCAGCTTCCAGCACCTGCCAAGTTGGTGTTGCCGTTGCTCTGCGTCCCCCGGCTGAAGCTGCTCTGGTTGACTGGATTCCAATCAGTAGCCGAATGTGTGCGGTCCGATTGGCTGGCTCGTTCAAATCTTCGAAGTAGCGCAGGACTAACAAGTGTCTATTTGTTATCGCTGTCGGTGCACGGAAAAACTCTAGCGATGGCTCGGTAAAAGACGACTTCCATCGACTACTGCACGAACTTCATCGCCACAGACGATGCTCGGCTACTGTTGTGCTAGCTGGGTTCTGAACGCATAAGTTGGGAAAGTATCCACGGAGGAACGGCATTTGGGCGGTCAACATTACGCAGGCTCCGTGATAAAAACGTTGTGCGGTTACTTCATTTGAATGATGATGCACACTTATTGCTTGCGAGCAATAATTTACCACACAGCACCCGCCGGCGGTGACTTGGCGCCCACCAGCTTCCTACTAGCTATGGTCGCAAATCGATCACCTTGCGATAAGTTACTGATGGAGTGGCTGCGTCCAGAACCGTCGCTCGATTTGGAGCACAGGTGTGGACACCGAACATGCACTTGTATATGCTGACCTGCAGATGTGTTTTGGCGGACCCCCAAGATGACGTTTTGACTGCGTTGACAACCACCAACTGGCGAAACCAGCTGTTCGGAATGCCTAGCAAAGCGCACTGTCATGCTAGTTGTATAAGCGCTCAATGGTTGCAATTGAAGCTCACTGGTCTCATATGCAACAGTCTTTACCAGCAGCAGACACTTCCTTATGTGATAAGTCTAATCCCCAACATGGATATTGGGTATTTTCACTGTGCCTGGAAATTATCGACGCTCGACAGCCATCTCCCACTGGAAGGGAACACAATGAAACTAGCAAAGAGCTCCGGGGAAAACTCCGTTCTAGCCTGAAGAGAAACGTCGAACCTTGGTGGTCTTATCGTGCATCAGAGATGGAAGTGGCCGCTGCCCTTGGTAACCATTGTAAGTTATTCTGGCTGCTAAGGAAACTGAAGCAATATACCTGGTGTTAGTGAATCCATAGGTGACTAGAGTGGACAGCCTATCCACAACTTGTCAAAAGGCTTGGAGCGTTTGGCTTAGCGATTTGAAAGGAACTTTATTCGGTCGGAGTTGTACGATTTCCCGCCGGCCACTGTTGGCCCCTTTCCGCGGGCTGTCCCACTGGATCTACCCATCCGCTCAAAAGCCAAAAGTGAAATGGCCACGTTGAAGTTAAATAAAGCCACGAGACCAGATGATCTAACTCCAGTCCTCTTCAAATTCGGGAGACCTGCACTTGTGGATTATTTCTAAGAGCCACTAAATAAATAAATGAATAAACACTTATTCTCGGCTATGCAAGGCATGCCCGCGAGGGCATGATCAAATAATGGTGGGAGCAGGAAACTGTCCTAACTGACTGGCGCCACTCCGTTCTAGTTCCAAGTTTCAATGGAGGCTCACGACCGGAATTCGGCAAATTAATGATAATCGCATTTCATTGAGAATCAATCTAGCTTCGGCTTGGTGGTGATTACACTGACTATATATTTACACTGTGGCAAGTACAGAAGAGGAGATACACTTACAGGCGACCGAATAACCTGCAAGTTGTCACTGACTTCGTTGATCGCGCCAGGACATCAAACAGTTAAAGATAGGGTTCATAAGGTAATATTGTATGAACAAAGGTTTGGTAATTTCGTACCAAACACAATAGAAAGTTGGCTGACTATAATCTCTCGTGCATGCAGACTATTGCTCGCACCCGGTGAGGATGCCCGTTGAGCCAAGGTGAAGTCATCCAGTTGATGCCTGGCAAAAGATAAGCTGGAGAAATCACTGTCAAAGATGAACCACATACATCGGCTAAGTCGTCTTCCGTAAGCCCACCATCTCCGGCGTGCATTTGATTCCACTGAGGAACAAAACTGGGCGAAATATCCCGGTGGTCACTTAAAAAGGCAGTAGAAGGGCATGAAGAAATCGGAGACTGAGACTTGGGTAAGCTGATGCATGTCATTCTGGTGGACGATGCCCTTGATATCATTTACATTAAAAGGAAAGGTAACAGCCGTAAGCCGGCATATCGTACCGATGCTTCGCTGCCACGCAATCACCACCAGCCGAGGGTGGAATTGATAGGCCGCATGGTCGCTCGCACCTACGTGGACTCGAATCGGTGAACGCCGGATTACAACGCAAGTGGGTAATCCACATTAAACGTAGGAGATCGTAAACGAGATGATGCAGCTGTGAAGTCGATGGAGCTCCTGCATTAATCCGCTTGTGCTAATCTCTAGACCTTCCAACCAGATTCCGCCCATGCTTAATCTATAAAACCTCTTATTCCGTACTGTAATTAGGATTTCACCTCAATTTCCAGCCTGGCAATAGGGGTTACGGCAACTGCATCTTCCACGCTTCTATGAGGGAACACGGCTGCTACATGGAACACGCTCTCGCGCATTTCTATCCTCATATTCTCGACAACCGTGTAGTATTGCTAATAACAAGTTAACGAAAGTGAAGTGTGTGAACACCCCTAAACCTGCAAAACTTCAATGCTCATACCTACAAACGGATCAAACGAATGAAAACTAGCTACAACCAGTCGAATCAAGTTGCAGGTGCAGTAATGGAGAGTGACGAACAGATAATGTGATGCAACTTTGTCAAGTTTTCTGACATCAACGTCGATCGTTGACGTGTTTCGTGAGAACGACAAACTGGACCACTTAATTGTCTAGTAAAGCTAAATTATCGTCACGTCACACGCTGGAAGCAGGCAATATCAGTGGCATCCTTTTGTTTAGATGCTAATATAAGTGACACAACAGAAGGATAAACCGTAAAGCGACACTATTGGATGAACGATGTGCCGTGAGAGTAATCGGTCCGAGTGGAGATTAAATTGGAGAATCGAAATCGACTATACTTCGCCGGAGGGTATATAAAAGAGCATCTGACAGACGTACGCAACCAACAAAGAACGGCCCGTGGGACGACTGTACTACGATGGTGAAAGAATAGCACAGAAGCCAAAATATCGGTAGAATAAAGTGTTCCGCCAATTCGTTGACAAGTGAGCAGCTGAAGTTCCCCTGATAACTCGAAGAAGTGTGAAACAACAAGCGCTGCGTACACAATCAACGGATGTAACAAAAATCAATTCGGAGGATAGGATACGCAAAGAAACAGAAGCGATAGCAACGAACGACCACAAAAATCGTTCAAAAACCTGGGGTACGATTAGAACCGATCGGGGACCTGTGAATTCAGTAGAGTCTGGTGTTACCGGAGCCCGTCCATCGCAGCCAACGAAGCCAGCTCTCTGTCTGGAGCAGCCCGGAGAATATTGGTTATACGCCGCCTGTAGCCGATTGCCTAGTTAATGAAAGTTTTACCTTGAAGTGAACCAATCAGAACGACACCTTGATGCCCTCCAGTATGCACACTACTTGCTCAGCCAAACTAACGGATTTTGCGCATCTAGCAGTTGCTATAGTCAGGGACTTTCAACTTGGTCTTTCCTCGGAATATTTATTTCGACGTCGGCCGGCGGCCGAGTGGTACGCGCGTCTGGTTTGCAACCCCAAGGTCACCGGTTCGAACCCACGTAGGGGCGGACTTCCTCGCGGCATACCCAGCCCAGGCGCGACTGGTGGTCGTCGCCCGGCAGCAAAGCGGCGTCAAGGCGTACAGCTAGCGGGTTACTTATACTTTATTTATGTCGACCCAGCATCTTTGCACTACATTCTGTCTTCCAGGTGCGCCATACAATTTCCGCCAGAGGCCTTTGTCTTTTGATTTGGGAAGTGGCTGTATCGTGACCAGAGTGGCTGCATCGGTTATCCGTACTGTCAGCGGAAACAAAACAGTTGGTATTTTTTGTCAACGAAATTTAGAATTCCACCCAAAAGGTTCGTCAGACCGAGTGAACTGGAGCATAGTTGAAGTATCACTTGTGGCAAATCACCGGAAACGAGGAATGTGGAAGAGAGTAAGCACCGTTTAGACAGCTATAATCCAAGCAAAGAAGTGCAGTAGATCCAATTGCCACGACCCACTTCGCCAGAATAACAAGAAAGACCGGTACAAAGGGGTTTAACGAGAACAGAGTGGAGAGGATGTGGAAGCAAGAAAGAAGTGTGTTAATTCAGGATAAAATTAAAATTAAAATATAGATGTAAGAAACCGAATGCAGGAGAGCCACTAACTGCACGATGTCTCATGGTGTCTCTAGCCACAGGTGCGGATCCCTCTGAGGTCTCCACAAACAAACAAGGAATGCAAAAGCCTGGCAAAGTCTCTCAGTCAGTTTCTTCATGCCTTTGTGCGACGTCATCAACTGGCCAGCTAGAGATTTCGCCCAACTTGTTGCAGCCACGACGCAAAATGCATGTCGAGGAAGCCGGTCAAACGGCATATGGAAAACAGACCGTGCCAACGAATGACGTATCAGACTGCTTCTTGTCGGACACCAACTAGCGGATCACAGCAGTGTGCATTCTGTGTTCCCACCAAAGAGCAATATACCGTAAGTACCAGTAATAAAAAACGAGCAATCGTCTAATAAATTCACTAAGAACTGGCCAGATCTCTTTTCCATGTAATTCGAAGGGGCAGAACACATGCCGAAGCGCTACGAACTAGCCTACCCAGGAGCTTATGAAAACCTACTGCGTCAGACCCAAAGATATCTACATCCTTCACCTGATGCAATTTTCATTTCGGAAGATCCAGAAAAACAGCATCATTTCGAGCAAAAAGATGAAAGGAGATACAGCACAATCCCGGCGAACCCTATTTAAAGTGGAGAAATCGGGAGACAACTTATGTGGACCTCTACCCAACCTGGAGATTTATGATAGAGACTTCGGAACAGAAAGGGATTTCTCAGGCACTCCCTTCACGAATAGGAATGCCACAAGCTAGCTCGACCAACATAGCCGAAAGCGACTTTCAGATCAAGAAAAACTCACCGTAATCAGTAGGCTGTAAGTGGGTCTCTGCTATGACACTTGACGAAAAGTAAATATGTGGTCGATAAAACGACAAGCAGGGCGGAAATAAGCTTTATTGTCAATTATCCGACCCTCGAGAGGACCATTAAGTCGTCGAGAAATGACACAGTTGAGGAGTTTGGAGGTAATGGAAGTAAAGCCAACGCCTCGATGATTTCTGTACAAAGTACATCGACTCTTTGTATTCGGGCTAGACGGTTGAGAGTCGTCAGACTGACGGTACATCTTAACTGTTCCAAATTCTGTTCAATAGAGAAGTGAGTCCAGTCAACAAGGAGCGACCACCATCTTTCTGCGTAGAGGAAGGTCGGCAACCTCATGCTAAATCTTTTCCAAAGTGAAATTTGTGGCACCAACTTTTCAGCTCAGGTGATTCAGCAAACATAGGGGTGGCAGCCGGCCTGCTGAACTGCTCTTCAAAATGTTCCGCCCAAAGGGCCATCCACTCATCTCAGAATAGACCAGCTGTCCAACTTTCTCAGCTACTGCCTCGGACACGGGTTCTGGATGAGCTGGAACAGCACTCGGCTGTCACCCAGAGCCATGGCTCCCGGCGTCACACAGGCCTTCGTTAACCACTGGCGTTCCCGCTTAATGCGAAGACTCCTTGTTACTCGTCGTTTCAGAGCGCTACGGACACGCTGAAACTCAGTACCCATTGGAAACCGTTTGTGCGCTGCAACCAAACTGGTCAAGGCGTCAGAGATGCATAAACATTTGGGAAAACAAGTGTCAAAAGCATTGTTTATGGTATACTTGTGACGAATCATCTATCCCATTCACCACGGACAATTGGAGACCAGTTTGCCTTTATATTTTTAAAGTGCGGACTGCGAGTTCAAATCATATGTAAGAAGCATGACATTTAGGTGCTTCTGTAAAATGGAAAGAGTGAGCGCTAGGCGCACACACTTGTGTATGGTCGGAATCCGGGCACTTGCTCTAAAGTAACAGTCTTGAACCCATGTGCGCCATTTGATCCTGACGGCAAGGTGGCCAATTTGAGTTAAGACCAACAAGAAATTCAGTGGACGCCATGTTACACGATGTTAATGTTTTTCTGAAAAGCAGTGTTTTTAACATAACGACTGTGGTCGGAAATTGTTGTCGGAATCGATCACCATTGGCTGTTCGGCGTGCATCGACCACCAAGCAGCCACCCAGATGTTGTTCAAGGTCCCACTTGGGTATTCATGTCACCAGTTACAATCATGGTATAAGTATTTTTCGCCATGCGAAGAGATGAGAACCGACAATAGAAATCATCTTTCAAGCCATCCAAACTGAAGTCAGTAGGGCAGGTGAAAATGTGCTTTGTCTTCAGACAGATTTTATTAGCCCCAACAGAGGTTCGAAGTTGTACCACACACATGATGTTGTTCACTGGTATCCAGCAAAGTAGACTGCAATCAGCGTGTTTGCTGAGGGCGAACGCTCATTCTAACCTCAGCTACAACGCTATAAGTACGCACACGCTAACAATGAACATTATAGCACCACTTCAGAGCTTCCCGCCACTTTAAGCAAGTTCTTGAAGACCACATTTGTGTCGGAACTCCCGAACCTTAATACACACCCGTTGATGAGTTATGAGAAAACTGGTCTGATTGGTTCTAATGATATACCCCTTGGAACCCAATTTAAACCAGTTGACATGCATGTCTCCTGTACCCCCTCCAACGCACAGGATAGTGCATTATGTACAGATCCGTGACAGAATTCTCTACTTAATATATTTTAAAATGTAGAAAACTGACATCACTGTATCGGTCGTCTCCGTTTGGATATTGGTTTATCTGTACCGTCGAGTTGCTAGGCGATCCTCTATATTTTAAAGTAACCCGATTTGTTTGTCACTACTGTAGGGAAGACAATAAATTCCGAAACACTCACCTCAGTTTCGCGTGATGGCGATGGATTTTCAGGTGAATCATGATCTCTCGATAACTCCTCGAGTGTCGCATGAGGCGGAGAGACGGCGCCAGTGTCACAAACAGTTGTTTTCGTGACACGAGTAGGCGACGGAGCAAGGGGTAAAGTGAAGTCGTCAGTCTAAAAAATTAATGGAATTTAACTAGGAAAAACACTCGAGGCAAACGTAAAGGAAAGCCATGGATGCGAGGACTCGGACTCACTCTTGGAGATTTGACCGAATTCAAAGTGGTGGCTGAGGAGGAATGGTGCACATCAACGGTGATGAATCTCTTCTAAAGGCCGGCGCCTCATTCGTCTCAACTCCTCCAGTTCAACCTGACGCTCTAAACGCTCCCGTTCAGCTTGGCTAAGCGTGCTCCTGGCTACGTCTGCGGGACCGGGCTTAGGGGTTAGCGCTGGGGGATATTTTCCATAACTGTTATCATTAGGGACTGTCCGTCCAGTAAATTGGGCAATCCGCGTCTTTTACAACGAAAGATGAGTTCAGAGTCAGAATACAGATGGAGGAAGAAGCAACGAAATAAATTAGGCCGTTAGCAGAAATACGATTGATAAGTAACGGAAACAAACCAGTTACGCCTTTCCATTTGGCTAAATACCGCATGCAAAATTGAACAAAGTGACTGGTATAGTGAAGTGGTCATTGCATGAATTTGTGGCGACACGAAATCCTAAGTCAGACCGCAGTTTATATGAAGTGAACCCCGGTCATCTCAGTTACATGAAGCGGACAAGTATCAGGAGCTAGTTCTCTACGAATTCTACAAGACCGGTTTCGTTTTCGTTTGAGCTTTCTGGGAAGAAATAAACCGGGTCGAACCAGGATGTAAGCTACAGACTGCTGGCGAAGGCGAGTTCCGCTACAATGAGTCATGCGAGCTACGTTTGTCATAATGCATAACGAGACTGTTGAGTTTACTGTGAGGTGGCGCACAATCCCAGCCATGGTTTGAAAGTTGGTTCCCCAGTTTGATTTGTAGCACCCATTGTTCATGTGAGGGATCATGAAACATGATTCCCTAGAAAAGAATTAACAAGCAGTTTGATCATCAAGGTTGTATCTGAAGTAGGTAAACGACGGAGGTAGATCGCGACTAACACAGTACTGCATCACCATGTTAGAAATCGCTAACTTCGCAAACATGATAGAGAGAAAGCTAGGTCTGCACAGTTATGCAATAGTTTATGTTGCATCGGGTAGGCCTGACGTGGTGAATCTGACGCTAACGTCACTTTGCTCCAGTGCATGGAACTGCTAGCCTTCTGAAGAGATGGAAGTTGTACAACTAACCACCATGATTGCTTGAGTCAGAAGGACGACCAGTATTTAGTTGCAAGTGCTATATAACCTTCTAAGGACCAATAAAACGACTGTGGATCTTCGTGGAACGTCGCAGGAATGGCTATCAACGAATCAGACTACTCATCCTAATGGCTAGCTTGTGTCCGAAGGGATAATGTGGATATGTACACATAGGGAACACTGTTAACTCGGAAACAAACTAAGCTCCAGCGACAAACATGTCACTCGTTGATAGGTGAGATAGTGAGACAACGATGAGACCTAAAACACAACCTATGCCGCTAGGGCATACGTGCAAGTTGTCGGCACATAGCTCATGTGAGAACGGTGCTTATCAGACAATCCTGCATTTCTCTGAGTCGCATCATGTTCCATATCGGAACAAAACGTTTAGCTCCTTACGGTTATGAAAACCGCACCTTAATCTCTAGCGAAGACCGACAGTAACCTAAAGAATAGCGATTACTGCGATCGGCGGCCAGACACACACAATCATCAAGGATACTAGTATATAACATAATAATGTCCTTGATGATTGTGTGTGTTTGGCAGTCAACCGCAGTAACCGCAACTACTTAAGTTACTGCCGGTCTTCGCTAGAGAGTAAGGTGCGGTTTTCATGACCGTGATGAGCTCAACGTTTTGTTCCACTATAGAACATGATGCTACTCAGACACCAAGGATGCGACAAGACGGCTGGATACCCAAGTCTTAGTTCAACAGCGGGGTGCGGCACGCGTCGAATCAGTAGCACTAGCACAAGTGAGTAAGCAGGTGAGCTGTTGGGACGAAGATATTAAAATTGTAAGTGAATTACTAATTGGTTAGACGGGATTCAGTGATATTAGCCCTGCAAACTTTCCTAAAAGCTGATGTATTACACATCCGTGGCGTAAATATCTACATGCAACAGGTGCACAAAGCATATTCTTGACAGGATCTGAGCATCATCATCCACAACTTGTAGTCAGACTTAATGAATACGCCGGAAACTAGCAGCGAAAATGAGGGATGTCGCACTTATGCACTGAGCTGTTCTATGAACGAGATGGCAGTAGTACAATAGTGGACGCTTTTCAATAAGTAAAATGGATGCAACGTAGACGGGCTGCCATTGGGCAGAATAGGTAAGGTACATCAAGGAGCAACAACTGTAAAAATAACCATCAAGAGCAAACACATCAGAACATTATGTTGAAAATGCTGTCGTGTAGATGTTGATGAAAATGCGACCTTAGTGAGTAAGGAGTACTGAAGGTACATACTTACCACGGATTAGAATAATTACATTGCGAACAGCTGGTAGTTTGCGAAGACAGTACCAGTAAAGAGGTTTTCTTGCGGCCCTCACTATCCCCTGTCGTTATCAACCTTACCACACAGATAATCCAGGTAATCCGGATAAGAGAAGATAGCAAGCAGGCCATAGGGCAGAGAACAGACGAAATAGGTGGAAATGATGAAAGCCGTGAGTGCGCGAACAAATAGCAATTAAAGCCGATGATCAAACATGTGATCCAAAAACCGGCTAAATGCTGCATCGTGGGCAGACAAAGCAACCATTCCTTAAGTGAAGTTGCTAGCTGTGTCTCCTTGACCCACCGCGTGGATCCAGAATGAAAGGGATTTCGTGGCTCAGAGAAGTGCCTGTTTACCACGCCGATTCATTTAGCAGAACACGCTGAGTCACAAAGAAAGTGTTCATAAACAAACCGAGAGAAATAACTGTTCGCATAACGCTATCGCGTGTAGTTTAGCTTCACGGCAGCATTGATCATTTGCGTAGTGATCATTGTGGTACGAACAATATCTGATTTTCCGCTGATTGAGCTAACGACTGTATAGGTGAATATGGCGCTGGCTGCACCATAGTCCACCTAGAAAGCCAGTATGGGAACCTTTACTGGCAGTAATGACCATCCGACTTGGGTCAGGGTTACAAGTGTCGAAGGAAGTGCAATCAAATATGCAAGCAACCGTAGCAGAGATCCTGCAGCTAGAGTAGTAGGGCAGTTCTTTCGTGCTAACACGGTCTAAAGTTATACGCGGAACAAGATAAAGCAGTGCAAATAGACTGAAATTACAGAATCAGTTTTACGTCAGACATTGTGTAGAGGAAACATACGGTTCGGACGTACAACAGTGAGTGAGCGGATACTCAACGAGAAAACTTATGCATAACGTCGAAATTATAGAAAACGTCTTAACTAGCGCAAGCTGAAACGCAATGAAGTGTATCAGTAAACACTTGCCTTGACAAGTGAGCTTTGTAGGTGTTCTGAACGGTTGGTAGCCATCAGCTGTTCCCAACGTGCTATAAGAGCCGACACTGGAAGAAGTTCTAAAGTTGACAAGCTCTCCTACAGAGTCTAGTAATTAGGATAGACTTACCAGACAACCATCTCCAGCAACCGGTTTGCCTTCCTTCTTGTTAGAATTGTACTGAGTGAAAACGGAAGAATGACGTACATCATTCTCCCGAATAGAAACCTGTCAAGTGTTGTGCGAAGCAAAACAACCAACTTCCTCTGCTAGCTCAGCTGGTTTCGTTTTCAGATTGCACTCATGCTCTTTAGGCCGATCTAAAAAACTGTCCAAAAATATCCGCTCATAAACAGAAATTACCGAGACATTTTGGGACTCGTGTATGGCGGCTCGAATGCTCCGAGCAACGATCCTAGCGTGGTTGAGAGGCTAAGCCACAAAAACTATTTAGAACATAGTTGCAAGGAGAAAGGTTGGGCTACTCAGGAATGGAGAAAACGTGCGGGTGTAAAGCAAGACATCAGCAATACGTCAGTAGACATTACCGACGCTTCGCACCCGTGCAACCACAACCAGTTGCGCGTGGGGTAAAGATACCGCGAGGGTCGCCTTATCCTTATGTAGGCTCGAAATCGCGCAGTCAGATAACAAGATAAGCTTGTTAGCTTTAGGCTACAGGCCAGCAGTGTAAAGCAATACGCCTCTTGGACAATGGTTATCGTAAAAAAGAAGCACGCGGTCTATTCGGATGATGCTAACGAAAAAGCACACATCATCGTCAACATTAGCGACGACATTGCTATTGTTAGTGCCACTGCCGTCACCAAGGTCTAATAGGATATTTGAAGCAAAACATTCCCGAAAATATGAAAACACGTTATAAGTAGAAAAAGATGTTGATGAAAGGTGCCCTAAAAATCCGTTCTGCGTTCGTGGTAAAAACTCAATAAAAAACAGTTTTGGAGAACAACACTCCCAAAAACACGTGTGCACCGTTGGTGTTCAAAAGGTACCTCCGTGGACCTATTTAGTTTGATAAACGCCATAATAATACTAACAATATTAATAATAATAATAGTGATGACAGCGATAATGATCAGGCTGATAAACAATGCATTTAAGTGAGTAAGAGGTACTTGCCAGACAGGAATAAGGAGAGATAAATGATGAACATAACAGGTAGAAATAAGAGAGCAAATAAAAGGATGGAACTGTGCGTGTGCCCATCCAGAGAACCATACCTATGGAGACAAAGTGCCAGCCTACCCTAACCTTTCTTTGGACTATCTTGTAGTTTGGTGTCATGCATCAACTGTATCCATGCCTGCTGCAAAGCAAACAATGCTCCTGAACTAGCGTGCACTATCTATTCTTAATGGTGATGTGATCCACTTCAGTCCAGGCTAGCTTTCTGCAGATGACCTAGCAACATCTTGATCGCGACGAGACCTAGCCTTGACGTGCTGCGGTTTGCGTGCAGCAACGATTCATTCAGCTGTACGGTATGGTACTTCTTGCACCCGGAGTGCCTCAGTTGGGTTGAATAATGGTAACATGTCGGACAAACAACTTTCTGGTCCTCCAAGATTTTGATTGGAAAGAGGGCGGCTACTTACTCTTAAAGACGGATTACTCCCGGCCCCCAGCGAAACTATCGATGCATTGTGATTAGGTTTTTGAACCAAATGCTAGGATTGAGAACCTGAAAGGTTTTTTGGCTACGTCTGGATAACTTGAAAGCACCCAGTAAACGTATACAATGACTATGTAATTGAGTTCCTGATGTTTTGGTCGTCGCAAAGAATAATAAAAGATACCATAGTTGCTGTCTCGAACGTGGTGTAGGGATGGTGCTACAGTTCAACATTCCCCGTTCCTTATTCCCCCTCACACTTTTCATCCCACCATGCCGCATGCAAGATCACTGCCCCCAACGTTTGGATTTCTACTTTTTGTTCTGACATGCGTTTGCCATCTGGTTTGGGCTCACATGCACTAACAAGGCTTCGATTCAGTTCTTCGACAGGTCCAGATCCAAAGGAGCGGAGAAACTCAGTTCAACCGCTTATATTTGGAGCCTTGGGTCATCAATTAGACTGAAATACCTCAACGTGCGCACTTTGTTGCAGTGCAGTCAACAGACACCATAGACTGGAACATTAGAGGTCCTATCGACCAATATCTGCCACTTATTGGTTTGGTAGCTGACTTCTTTTAGTGACTCGTTGTTTGCAATCAATATTATAAGGAGCAAAACAATGCGCATTTTTTCATTCGTTCGTGCCACTTTCATTGCTCTGAAAACTGTTTCCTTTTCGATTTCTGTTGATTTATTCGCTGTGGGACACAACACTGTCGGTCCCTCTTTTCTTCTTTTCAACCGGTGCACCTATGAACTCTAATTTTACTTCTTCCAGCTGGGTGATTATCAGTCGTCGGTTGGTTTTTTTGCTTTAAATTCCCTGCTTGAAAGTCCGATATTTTGCTTTGGTCATATGGAGCTAGTGTGAAGTGTGTGAACTAAGCGACTACCAGTGGCGATTTCCAATTCATATAAATCGGAAGCATGCCTGCAACACTATAAGTATGCACTCACTGTACACATCTAATTTGTTTATACACTTTCTTCCTGGTACAACTCAAATGGAAATACGTATAAAAGGCAAAAACCGAAACAAAACGCAAATGATAATATGCCATGGTTTTACTACACCTCCGGAATAACAACATGATCGAAAGGGGCTCAAGAAAAAGTGACAAAGGAACTCTCATTGTAAACGTATTTGAGGGCGGATATTGTCAATATCAACAGGTGTCTCCAACCGAACATGTACATAATGCCTCCAGCCCCAACTCAATGGTCGGAAAACCGAGTTTCAAATGGGAGCCTCCATTCCTCTGAATGAAGTCACCGAATGGTCTCTACTCTTTTCTATGCAGACTCCGGACGCGCAAACAACGCACCTAGCGGGTGCAATGCGCACCAAGTGGACCAGTCATAGAATCCTTGCATGCGAAATGACAGTGTTGGGCGATTACTGCGCTCCTGTTACGCAAAACACATGATACCAAACATTTTCACTGCTAAGGTGGTGTTCCCGGAAGACATGAAGAGGCAAACGCACTCTAACAATTTACGTCTATGGATCTGTTATGGGGACCCAACGTCCCTATAGTTATTAAAGGCCTTAATTACGGAAGGCTGTAAACCCGATTCACTCGAGTGCACATGTACTCAGACCAGACAAAACCCACACGTTTCAGTCAGCCTTCCAACTCGTGTAACATACACTTTGTTTAGCCTTTGCACCCAGAAACAGTCTTGTTTCGAACCAAACACACATTGTTGTATCCAAGCAACGTTCATTTTTCCGGACAACTCTCGCCAAACTGCCAACATTTCTGCTCAGTTTACGGACTTTGCACATTTACACAAAACCATGTTTCTTGTTTCCAGGGTTTGCTTACGCAAACCCTTCCAAGGAAAAATCCCCCTTCATCTCTGTTTCGTGATATAAAAATGAGGCTGTAGAACGCTAGAATCGCCTTCGCTTTGGCCAGCAAATGCGCCTGTGGCAAAGGCCTGTCTTGTTCTTGCTTCAGTCTTGGGTTGGGAAATCGTGCGTAGAAACTTCGCGTTCGGTCTAGGAACCTGTTCCACTCGCGTGAATTAATCTTTCGCGGCTAAGTTCCGAGAACCCACAGACTTTGAGATTGTCAGTTACCGTGCCGTGCGAGAAATAATTCTGAGTCTCGTTCGTTCATCCGTCTAGGAGAGTTGGTATCGCATTGTTAGCACCTGACGTATTCAAGAGGCAGTATTCAACAGGATCCGATGGGGCAAGTCTCACAACCGTACAGTAGGATTGGACGTACGGACTTATTGTAGACCTTACTCTACTGGGCAAACATTGTATTTTTCGCTGGCATTAAGGATACTTGATAAAGCTATTTACGATCCCGGTCAACACATTCCTAAATCAGAAGATAAACGCCTCGACGAAACTTTCAATTGAGCTCGGAAAATACAGCCTTATTGCCGTTTAAACTAGCCGTCATCATATAGTTCATTGGACATGTTCTAGAGAAAAGTTCGTGCTATCAGAAACCAGCAGCTGTCGGTAAGCATCTTCAATGACTGACTCCTAGTCAGTGAACTTCGAGCTAGGTTTCTCCAAGCTGAGGGATACGACCTGAATGGTTCCTATAAGCTTAATATGCTTGATGTTCCACCCGCAAGACAAGAGGTGAGGATTAGTAAAAACGCTTCGAGCTTCTGTCATAAGGTTGTTAATCTCATCTGTTCCACACGCGTTAATATATCTGCCCGCGTAACAGTTGTGGACAGATATTAGTTGCTCATGAAAGGTCAGCACAGCGGTTTGTCGCTGAAAATCTTGGGGTGAAACTGCATATCAATGGTACAACACACAGCCCAAACGGTTGATAGCCAGTACTAATCTGTCGGGGGCCACTTCGTACACTGTCATGTGAAAAATATCATTAGTGTATGTACAGTCGACACGTAGCCTTAAGGCTCGCAAGCCTGCCTTGTAATTCGAGGGCGCGGTTTCGAACCTGCGTAAGGATCGGGCGACTCGCGGTATCGGTAGCCCATGTGCGACTAGTGGTGGTTGCGCAGCAGAATAGGGTCGGTACTGCATACCGGCGTAATGAGGGTGCCTTTCTTTCTTCCGTACATCCAGCACAGAAATCGGTCATCTGCACGTGGCCGCCTTAGTCGATTCTGACGCAGGTAGTTCGTTATCTGCTCAGTACATGCATACAGGCCATATAAAGAACAGTGGCTTGGTGGTAACCCGTTCCACATAAGAGGAAAAGTCTTCGAGCCTAGCATCGTCACGAGGACCGTACATCCCGTCTCTCCAAGCAAAGACCGTCTCATGGAGCCAGTAAAATCGAGGTGGTAATTTATGATGGCTGGGTGAGCTGTCAAATTTCGCTCCGAAAGAGGATGAACATGTTTCGCTCGATACACTTGCTGACACGGTCAACAGCCGAACGCAATCGCGTTCATGGTGACCTTATTTGTCCCTCCCAAATCCACTTAGCATCCCCTGAAATGGCGATCACATCCAATAGCAAAAACGAAATCTCGCATAATAAATATCTTTGCTGCATACTCCAAGGGAGAACATGGAAGTGAGATACAACAATTATTCCTGAACAATCCTGACTGTTCCACATGATGTCACACATGGAAGCTGTTTAAGCAAAGAACAGAACAAATTCGCATGGACGTTACCCTATACCCTAGCGTGGTAAATGATTGGAATGGCATACAGGGAGAAATTTCATACGCGCCATCCGACGAAAGTTTAAAGCGACTTCAAGACAAACCTTCGCTGAGAATGCTGGAATCTTGCGGTTCTCAGTACAATTACGTTAAACAATCGAGGAACGTCGTATTTCAACGACACGCATCAAAACCAGTAGGATAAGGAATCGATGGGGCTGATAAGGGTTTGTCCTCCTGCTGTCTCTCAATAAACTCAATCCATACCCGAGAACGGGTACGAAGTAATCCGGGGAAAACAGTGCTTCAGAATTATTTTGATTATGTAAATTTTGAAAGAAAGTCAAAGGTTTGTACTACACTCTTAATTAAGTTCATTAAGTTGTAGAGGGCAGTGATAGATCCCATGTCAGCCCCGTCACCTCCGATTCAGAACAGGAGCATGTGTCATTGCGACCAGCAGCCCTAGCAGACTGGAGAAATCGCAGTAGAAGAGTGCAAGCCGGATATTTTACACAAGTGGGAGTCTAAGAGCTGCTTGGAATCTTCCTCAGACTGTGCACTGATAACGTTCTCCGGTAGGCGAATCCAGTCGTTTATCACCAGCGTGTATATGGTGAGAGCAGTGTCGACATTGAGCCTCCTCAGTTTAAAGGGTTTCAAGCCGTGATCTCGTGTCGAACCTCCTGTATTCAGCTGGAAACACAATTGTGGTTCGTTTCCAAGTTCCCCTCTTAATATGCGTCTGGTGAAACTTATGTTTCCCGCGGCGGCAACGGTAGTCCAGGAAGAATAGCTTCGTCTGTTGGAGCCGAAGTGGTAAGACTGGTACCGTAGTCCAGTGGCAAACATACGAGTCACAACACTGGACTTTTTCATTCAGGATAAATTACAATTTTGTGAGCGGAATGATAGCGGGTAAGCCATACTCGATGATTGGGTGTACGTGAGGAATAAATGAACTCCTGAAAATATCCGGTGTCCTTCGGGAGAATGATCATCCTATGGCCAGCACACCGTGTTAGCAGCGGCCACTCTCTTCAGCGTATCTTGCGTGGTCTTTAGGTTAAAGACAACTTTTATACCTCTCTTCCACTTGAAAAGCCTTCTTGAGAAAGAAACTACCAATATGGTAGTTATGGAGTGGCTCAGACGCACCTACTGGATGGAGGCAGCATTTTTCATAGTTGATGGGTAAGCCCCATTTGATAGACAACTGGTGTAGTACATATAGCTAGTCCTGTATTATATCAGCGGCATCAAGGTCGGACACCTCATCCCATAGTTTAAAGTCATCTGCATAGCTAAGATATCCATTTTGAAGTAATCAAGAATGGTCATTTATGAAGAGCTTGAAAAGTTCCATCCCAAGGCTAGAAACCTGCGGAACCTCTCAAGTCATGCGTACTGCCTGAGAGTGTCGCGTTTACCTTCCATCTCAAGGTTCTTCCGTCTAGAAAATCTGCGATCCAGGAGTAAATGTTACCACTGAACCAAATTTCGTGGAGCTAGCAGAGTATTTGATGATGTGCGACCTTTTCGAAAGCTTTGCTAAATCGACGGAGACCATACCTATTAGCTGACTGGCATCGATTGATCTCGTCTATTTTCCTTTGCGACTGGCAGATTATTGGAGCAGGTGCGTTCATTCTGCAACCCGTGCTGTGTAGACGATGCGATGTCCAATTCATTACATTGCTTCTGGTGAGCGCGTTTAATCATCTCTTCCCCGATGTTGCACCCTATCGATGTCAAGCAAATAGGACGATAGTTCACTGGATCTTGAGGGTTCTCGCTGTTACGGCATAGAGTATGAGGCTAATCGTATCACCTAACTAACGCACGGTCTGGGCAGTTAAAATGCAGGGCAGTGGGCGGAATGAGTATACTGAATAACCGTGGTTCTACAATAGCAGTAATAAACAAAAAAGAATACAGTTAACTCACGAATAGGTAATGTGACTCGCTAATTCGGGCAGCAATTATTCCACGTCAGCAGTTAAGTCTGCGCAAATGGCGAATAGTCCGTAAAATTGGCACAGTAAAACAAATTACAACCGATGAGACGCAAACCGTAAGTTCACAACAATTAAGCAAAGAAAAAGAAAGATAATAAATGTAGAAAAATTGCAGGGTTTTATCAGTTTGTTAAAGCCGAACATTTGTGCATGAACAGGTAAACTAGAGTACCACACCGTCCAACGGGAAACATATAAAGAAATTGAACTACTGGTAAATGTGCAGTAGTATAGTTCAGAATCGAGAATTTGGAATTCACACTCCGCCAGCCTCTTTGGCCTCCTCGCTGAATTCTTCAGTCTCCTCTAATAGACACACTTGTCGTACGTCTCTCCGTAATGTTCCTTTGTTTGCACGTATCAGAAATTTGCGGACCAGTCCATCGCGCCCAGCCTTCGCTTCTTCAATTATGCCCTTTGGCCACAGACCTCTTGGCGTGCGTACATCGGCGATTAGAACAAGATCACCTCTCCGTAAACTGCGCCTCTTTGTGTGCCACTTTTGACGAAACTGCCAAATCGGCAATTAACAAGTTTACCACCTTTTCCAAAATTCATCGGACAGCTGCTGCACTTGGCGCCATTGTCTCGTCAGCCTGTGGGGAATTCGTGCCTGCTCTGGGTCCAGTACCCTGTCTGCTGTTAAGGTCAATAATTGGCTGGGCGATATAGCACCGAACTCATCGGGGTGACCGGGATTGGGTACCAAGGGTCGCTGGTTAAGTATTCTTTCCACCTCCACTAAGGTTGTCTGAAGAATTTCATCGTTAACAAGCCGATTACCGAGTATCACTCTAAGTATCGTCCTTATTGAACGGATCAGACGTTCCCACGCTCCTCCACAATGACTCGCATAGGGCGGATTGAATATCCATTCGTAGTTCCTGTCGTTCAACATTCGGCTCAACTTATCTTGATTCCATGATCGTATTATACGTCTCAGTTCACCCTCAGCTCCACGGAAGTTCTGTCCATTGTCACTATACACTCTCAGCGGTACGCCACGTCGCGAGACAAATCTTGAGAAAGCGCACAAGAAAGAATCTGTATCCATAGCGTGCGTTATTTCTATGTGTACCGCTCTTACTGAGAGACAAGTAAATATACAACCGTACCGTTTCCCCGTTGTTCGTTTTTCCTTCAGCAGTAGTAGTCCAAAATAGTCAACCCCAACAGCCGTAAACGCCGGTTGGTATGCCATACAACGATCCTCTGTGAGAGGGGCCATCTGTTGTTCACAAGGCTGAGCCTTCCATATCATGCAGCGTGCACATGCCTTCAGAACCTTGCGGACTGCTGAAACACTATGCAAAATCCAATAGCGCTGACGCAGTTCAGAAGGGACGTGAGACACGCCGACGTGACCGTTTCTCTCGTGGCAATCTAAGATAATTAGTCTAGTCACGTAATGTTGGGCAGGTAGCAGGACAGGATGCCTAGCGTCATACGGCAATGGTGCCCAATTCAGTCTGCCACCAACTCGTAGGATGCCGTTAATCAAAAATGGGCAGAGTCCCTTCAACGAACAGTTGGAACGTTTCAAACATCTAACTGCTTCTTTCTGTCGATTCGCTCCCAGTACTTTAATCTCTTCCGCGAAGGAGATCTGTTGCACGTTTCTCACTATCTCCACTTCGGCCTCGTTTAGTTCAGATAACGTCAAACGACTATCAGTCGGGTTATTCAGACCTCTTCCTCATCTTTTCAGCAAGTACCGTTTAAATCTGAGTAATGTGGCTACACATCGTTTGAGCTTGACCCAGCTACTACAGCTTGCGAACCTGTCTAACCAAGTGTTCGTTAATGTTGCACTATGGACTGTAACATGCTCCTTCTTCAGCCACTCCGTCGGGATTTCGCTTAAACTTTCCGGAAGTTTGGGCCAATGGACTTCTTTGAGGCGTAAAAAATAGGCTCCTTCAAGCTGGGTGTCCCACAGGAAGCAATACTATTCCTCCCGTTCCGGTCCGTCTACCTGTATATCCCAAACAAATCCTCTTCGTACGAAGGATTGCAACAGCTGCTTGGCACGCAACAGTACCGGTGCTATCAGACCTAGTGGGTCATAAATCGCGGCGATGAAAGACAGAATATATCTCCGAGTGCAATCCCCTTCGAACTTTCTCAGGCTAAATGACTCCTCAACTGCTTGAATGGCTTACCGGACGGGCAAGGACCGCGCGGTGATTTCGAGTTCGCGTATGGAAACTGCTCTTATCGGCGAATATCAACGCGACTTCGCTATAATGAAGTAGGTAGACTCAAAAATCTGATTATTTCGCCAACAATCTGACGTAAACTGCCGGCTCGCAGTATCCAGTTATCTGAAGGCGTCTGAAAACAAACCATACTACAATGCAGCTCTGCTATAGGCTCGTTCGTTCGGTGAAGGACTTCGTCTAACAGCACCGAGAAGGGGGATATCCCTCAGTCGCTCTAGTAGCTGGGTGTCCGCGCAAGGGAAGCAATACTACCATTTCCAGCTTCCCTTCAGTCCGCTCTATATAGCAAGCAAATCGCTCTTCGAACGAAGGGATTACAACAGCTGCTTGCGCACGCAACAGTACCGGTGCTATCAGCAACCTATGTGGGGTCATAAATCGCGGCGACTGAAAAGAACAGGAAATCGATACCTCGTCTGCTGCCAATCCGCCTCGTTCGAAACTTTCTTCAGTGTGCAAGAAATGTCTTATGGCAGATCGTCAATCTGAACCAAGTGCATTTTAGTCTCGTACAACGTATGGTAGTTTATGTGGGGGGGGGTTTTTATGTGGGTTGGGGGGACATTCTGCGATCTGTAAAGGGACAATCGGGGGATCGTGGGGATTACGTGGGGGCCGGACGCACACTTCCATCATTTGTAGCAGAATTTGATCAGGCTGTTACACTTCCATATTCGGTAGGTGAAACACACCATTGGATTGCATAGCAGGAGCTTATTGGGGGGGGGGGTGGTAAGTGAGACTACGCTTCATTCCGCTACCATCACTAACAGTGGCTAATCGGTGACATAGTAAGCATCGCGCTCAGGTTTCAGCGTCGACTCCAGGATACATCATTCTGCAATCCTTCCAGGTCCTTCTATCAAATTGACGGCGCAGCATGCAGGAGGGTGCACCGGTGGGGGGGGGCTGGCGCTTATTGCAGTCTTAGTGAGGGTATGGTGATGGTCGGAAGGGTATTGAGTGGGGGAGCCATGTTGGCATCCTATAATTGTTACCTGTATCTATAGTATGGCGTGGGCTAGCTTTTGAGTTTAGAGGGCCTGGTGAGCGGAACTGGATTTCTGTTTTAGGATGAGTTGAGAGGGGGTGGGATTAAAAATAGGGGAATGCGAGGGTGAGATGTTTAAGAATTTAAGTTAGGTTCACTATAGTCGGCCTGTTATCAACAATTGTTGTGTTTAATGAAGTCACCCTGCATGGGTAGCGTGAGCACAGCGAAACGACATCGACTTTCCAGGCTTGTTGGGTGCGGCACTGCGTGGATTGGCATATGAACCCAAACGCCTTTTTATTCACCAAGCGGTCCTAGGTCATATCATTGTCCACAAAGACCCGAACTCGACGTGAGCAGCGCTCAACGGCTAGCTTGCAGCATCTGAAGAGTAACCCTGGGTTTGGCAACGAGCCTTTTCGCAATGACATCAGTCTTCGGTAAGCGACAGGATTAGTTGATGGGCTAAATTTGAGGTAAGATAGCTGCGCGGGTCACATGGGTAAAATGAGAGTTGATAACTTTGGAACGCACATTCTAAACGATCAGACGACGAGCCTGCTCTGAAGCGCGTTTGATCCTCAACAGTAGACATTCGCGGTCTTGAGCTACATGGCGTCAGTAATTCCGACTCAATACATCCTTTCAAACAAAGCTCGAAGTAGAGTCTTTTTTTGCGCTACATTGAGCTGATTGGAGAGAGATGGGTAAAAATGTCGTTAGGCCTTTCCCCCCCCACCACGGAGAGCAGGAATCTCAACCTAACGTGTTCGTATGGCAAAGGGGTCTGACGGTTTTTCCATACTGATGCCAAGCATTCACCAGTTGGGCTTTCCGGACACTCATGGCAATAGCACTCCGACTCCTCATATCACAAGCGCATAGGGGCGGATCTAAACGTGGTAGGATCCCTTTAAGGTGTTCCAACTGAGCAGGGTCTGGCTCCGGTATTCTATCTTCTGAAGTACCTTAGGCAATCCCATTTTGACGGCCCACAGCATATCCACCTGCAGTGACTACCTCCTTCCAACGGGTTGCAACTCCACGGCGTACAACGTTGCGAGCACATGTTGAATTCATCCAGGATACCAGTTTTTATTTGTACCACTGACGGGTCTGGCTGGTAAGGTCAAGGCCTTCGCAACAGCTGTGTCATCGACAAGTGAAAGAATCAGATCCTAGATCAATAAAGCAGCTGGTCACCATGACTTGGTTTTTCCACGCAAGCAAAGTGAATTAATCCAAAGCTATTCGATATGCCCAGCGACACATTCGTTTCGTTTTACCACAGCTCTTGGTGATAGTGTAGTTGGTTCAGTCTTGGCTCGGAGTAGTGCGGGCACAATGAAAGGGGCCGAGAAACAAGGAATAAGTATGAGTGGTTGCTAGAAAAATAAAAAAATAAACAAAAAAAAAATATATATCATTTAAAAAAAAAAAAAAAAAATCTAACTGGCTAACCGTTGAATCGCGCACGAGTAGACCGTGTTGCGTTGCTGCATATGCTCAGACAGAGTGTTTTAGACTTCATGAGGACGCCAAGACTGACACACATAAGACTCTTACCGATAACGAGCAAGCAAACGTCGAATGATTCAAAGGCTTCTGAGAATCAGAGGGTACTGATCAAAGGTAATGGTGGCGAGCTGGTCTGCACGCCGACACACGAGGGCTGTCGCGTCTCTGAGTCTGGCGGCACTTGTTTTCTCCGGTTGCCAATGGTAGTTAAGCGATAGCCAACGGCTTGAGGTCTTTCTGTCCGTGTAGTGGTCCTTCAGTCTTCTAAGTGATTATTCATTCGAGCGTACATAGCCTGAGAAGTAACCTCCCACCACGCTCGACAACAAACTATACAGTTCTTTAAAGGCGGCTCTCTACAAGAGCGAGGATACTGGTACTTGCCGTTGACTAATCGAGCTGAAGTGAGTAAGGCATGTACAACGTCACTAAGAACACACAACCCGGACACCGTGCTGATGAAGGGTTGCGGGGTCCGTTCAGATCGGCGCTCGTAATTTAAGTTGTATGGCAGCAGTATTTAAGCAATTTTCATCTGCTCGGCTTAACTGTGACCCGCTTCCGATCCATTACGCCTTGATCGATGGTCCTTTGACTAGACTATTCGATCGTAAGGGCTTCTGCTCGAATACAGTGCAGTGTGGCGTGGAGGCCGACCTACAAAGATGAAGCTGTCATCCGTGGGGGGGGCTGCAATGGGAATATCCCGCATCCAAGAGCCAATTTAACCACAAACTCTACCTCAAAAGGGGGTTAAAGGATATATATATAATAATAATTATTATATATATAAAAAAAACCCCCAACCCAACACAAAAATTTTATAAAAAAAGTGTGACTAATGTGGAATGTAAAGTGCAATTTATTGGTTGATGTTTATTTTAGATCTGTCACACAATTTAGAAGTTAAACTCATATCATTGCTTGAAACTTTCGTATAAAACTAACACAATATTTCATAGCGATCCCGTCGAAACGTAACTATCTCCCTTTTTGGTATGACCATGCGATATGCAACCGGCACAGATGAACCATTCGTTGAAGCTCAGTGGCGGCGATTCGAACCTATGAACAACTGGGGGGGAGGGGGGGGAAAGGGGGTGGAAATAACAGCGGGGAGGGAGTGGGTGTTAAATCCGCCCTGTATCCGACAACATAGAGCATCCGTTCTACGTCCCCAGCCGCTTCTCTAAGTTTAGTGAAGAGTTATTCAGCATTATTATTAGGGGACACGGAAAATCCAGATACACTCAAGGCAGAACAAAGCGTCGATATTACCGTTCGAGGCTAACTGCTTCAGCACGTACTTATTCATCATTAAAAGACTTAAAGATTTACCAGGGTCGACTTTCTAGTATCCGATCTAGAGAGGACTGCGTGCATATGCACAGAGAGCTGATCAGACGATTGTCTCATGAGCTGCGTTAGTCCTTCGCTGTCGGTTGCAATGGCGGCAGACAGCAGACATTGCCTCATTAGATCGTTCAGTGATGATTGACGGCGCGCGAGACCACTATTCTACTGGTGTGTCTTACGAGCAGAGAGTCTATGAGGAGCTGAATCGAGAATCACTCTAACTCAACGCAGCGCATCACTGGGACAAGTTAAAAGTGCAGCGCTAGTGGGCGTCCGGAATGAGGCAGTTACTGAAGGTATCACGTGGCTATCTACAAAATAAGCAGTTATATAAACTAAAAAAGGATATACAATTTAACACGCACGAAATAGGCTTAATCGCGACCTCGCTAATTCGCAGGCGCTAAGCGCAATGTTATTCCACGTTCATGCAAGTATAAGTCTCGACGCAGCATGCGCGAATAGCCTCGTAAAAGTGGCATCCAGTAAAAGATAAGAATCATCAACCCGATGAGAACGCAAACCGTAGAGATTCACAACAATTGAGAGCAAAGAAAAAAGAGGAGATAAATAAATGCAGAATAAAATGCAGGGTTT
This sequence comes from Dicrocoelium dendriticum, assembly GCA_944474145.2. Lineage (NCBI taxonomy): Eukaryota > Metazoa > Platyhelminthes > Trematoda > Plagiorchiida > Dicrocoeliidae > Dicrocoelium > Dicrocoelium dendriticum. Next base: position 190,298,126 of record OX104063.1, on the reverse strand, counting down.
GTATACAGTCTTTGGTGAAATGCCTGAACATTGTGGCATGAGCAATGTAAACTCGAGTACCTACATCGATCCTGAACGGGGGAAAAAAGTATAAAAACAATTGAACTACTGTCAAAAGTGGCGTAATTATTAAAGTTTCAGATGACCCGGAAGAATTTAGAATGTCGCACACATCAAGCCGCAGCCACACCGGGGGATATCAGCTGAACCAGCCAATCACTTGAGAGAAAGATCGACCAGAAATAAATCTGAGTAATGCATAAAGAAAACAGTGACATAAATCCAATTTATATGAAACAATAATAATGCCATAAGTCTAGTTTACATAAACGACTCCGGGATAAAGTTAGCATAGAGTCAGAACAGTAAATTGTATGTGGAAGAAGACCACAAACATAATAATGTAATCGAAAATATAATTACATGAGCGGAAGGCTGCTACGGAAGCAGCAGTGGTGCGGCAGCGTTTAGGTGGCATGCAGGGCAGTACAGGTAGTAGCATGACGCGCGATACTGAGAGAGAAAAAGCAGCGAGCAGTACAGAGTACAAAACATGAAACCCACCACCTGAAATAAAAAAAACTCAGCACGCAAGCACGCGGTCATTAAATCAAATGCAGTGTACCTACCAACGCTGTGCCGTTTCTGCCTACCTTATCAGCCCGACTCGTCGTCTTTTTGACGTTGGTCCCGAGTGGCCTCGCTCATGGCTCACTAGACCTGCTTGACTCAGGCACTCGCGGCCGCATGTGCTACAGCACCATGCACTCGATGTTGATGGAGTACAACCCACCAGCTGCTTGCACGGGCTTCCGCGGGGGGGCTGGGGGGGGGCTATGGTTGGGGATGAGGGGGGGGGGGGGTTCGGTATTGCTGCCAGAGCACTTCGGCTAACTAGACGCTTCGTGATACAGATCGCACGCAAGCACGCCGAGTAAAACCGCCCTTCGATTCCCTAATGACAGGCTCCTTCTTGATCGATGTCCTCGTAAGGGGATACTTCTTGTGGGGTATTCCGCATCATACCAGACTCCAATAGTCAGCTGACCATAATAAGAGTTTGTTTCGGTACGCGCGGTCAGGAATCCATACAGACTTCACAGTAACCGATCACCTCAGTGTCTCAAGGCAAAAGTATGGCAGTCCACTGCATACCATTCGAGTTTATCGCAGCACTTCCGCGTGTCAGTACAAACTCTGTCCTGCACCAACCGATGGCAGCAAGTATAACGTCGTCAAGCACTGCTGATGGAATCCGGTCATCTGAGATAAATCCACATGCCGGCGCGATGGTGACAGGTGGAAAAATCGATGCCACGTTATCACTGCGTATAGAAAAACGAACAGCACCATGGGTTTGTACACCATCAGTCTTCGTGGGCGCAAAGGTAGGGCTGAGAATATGGTAGTGTATTACACAAACTACGAGTATGGGGGGTGGGGAAAAGGGGGGTAGGGGGGGGTTCTCTTAGCTAGCCCGAATGCCGCCCTGCTTCGACACCGCGGATACGCAGCTCAATGTTAGCTGCGTCAGGCGCGCGCGAGCACAATAGGACTAAGGTGTGGGGAAAAGCGGACGGGGGGATTCGCCGATACTTCGGCACCAATGCTTGATATTGCGGAATAGCCTATGGGTTCTGGCTGAGATTAGGTGGGTCGCTAAGATCCTTGACATATGGGGGGTCTGACGTCGCCTGCGTGCTGGGAGCCGGGGGTGTGCTAGTAATTGAGCTCATGTCAGGGGCGGCGACGTCGGGTGGGGCGACCGGCTATGGGGAGCTGGGCTACACGATTTCCCTGCTAAAGGCCAGGACCCCAATCTGCATGAATCAGTGAACTGACTATGTGCTAGACCCACCGCCTTCGGGTGTTCATTTAATCGAAGGCTTTGGCTGAGGACCTGAGTCTTTCTCCTGTCAGGATTGGGCGCCCTGGCAGTATCCTAGTCCATCCTCTCCTGAGGTTAGGAAGTGGTCGATGGCCCACTTCCAGTAAAACCTAGCCATGGGAGACAACAGGTTACGGGTGATATTCTCAATGCTCGATTGGCGTAGAGCACGAGTGCCACGCATTGTCTCTGACGGTGGGAGGACACCTCCGGGTGTTCAATGGTTTGCTACTGCCCGCCTCAAGCCAAGCAGCCCCTGGTCAAATTGGTGCAAACCCGCCAAAACCCACCTGCGTCTGGCCGTGGTCGCAGGTGCGTATCCTACTACGGTCGCAAAACATATGATAATTGTTCCAGAACCTCAAAGGCTGCGTGTGACGACCGTCAAACAGATCCCAATCTGTCTCTGCAATCACATTCCCGAACTGGATCTGCTTCCTACTGCCTTGTGGGTCAGGCTACTGAGCCAAAGGCTCCAGGCGGAGTCCATCAAACAAACCTCCAAACCACCCGCTGCCTTGTGGGTCAGGCTATTGAGCCAAAGGCTCTGGGTGGAGTCCCTCAAGCAAACCTCCGATGCACAACGACCACCTCGCTTACGATTGTCCACCAATGCAATCGTATGCCTGCGTGTAAAGCACTCAGCATCCGGCGCTGGAACGTGCGCACACTACTGGACCGGAACTCCAGCGAGCGCCCCGAGCGACGCACTGCACTGGTCGCGATGGAGCTGGCGCGCTACAACATCGATATTGCGGCACGCAGTGAAACCCGGCTCGCTGAGCAAGGTAAGTTGCATGAAGTAGATGCTGGCTACACATTCTACTGGGTAGGCAACGTCGCATCATCACCACGTGAACATGGGGTCGGATTTGCAATATCCGATCGCTTCCATGGCCAGTTGGTGGGTGAACCAACGGGAATCAGCGCGCGACTGATGACTGTTCGCCTACGACTCGGAAGAGGTAAGTTTGCCACTTTTATAAGCATGTACGGTCCGACCACGTGTTATCCTGATGACACGCGTGATCAATTTTACACTGAGCTATCCTCCGTGATACGGTCTGTGCCGAAGAGCGACCGACTATTTCTGCTGGGTGGTTTCAACGCGCGCGTTGGGCGTGATGCATCAGCGTGGACAGATGTTATCGGTGCGCATGGCATTGGCTCAGCGAATGCGAACGGTGACAGGCTGCTCTCACTGTGTGCCACTCACGGCCTGACGATCACGAACACTCGGTTTGCACTGAGTGCGAGTGATATAGCAACTTGGACGCACTCACGGAGTGGTCACGCTCACCTGCTCGACTATGTCATCGTA
>OX104063.1:190277229-190294417 GCA_944474145.2 Dicrocoelium dendriticum | reverse complement strand
TAAAAAGGAGAACATGAAACACTACCATAATTCTCTAACTGTTATAGGCTCTAAAGTGACTGAATTCGGGACGAACTCCATAAAAGTTAAGATACTAGACGACAAAAAGCAGTGGGACTCCTTGCGTCAGCTACTAGGGTTTCAGGCCTAGCCAGTCAGTATGACACGTCTCATCCGTCACCCAAACTCCGTACACTACGGCGAATCGCGGTTCCTCCAGGAAGCACTTCAGTCCTGTAGTGATGCATTGGCAGTTCTATTGTCAGACACCCTACCACCACATGCACTGTTCGAATATTTCCAGATGTTCCTTGGAGCAAACGGCAGAAAAGAAAAAATCCAGATGATTTCCGTAAACAACAAGAAGCAAAAGCTATCCTTGTTCACTGTGTTCCCGAGCTTCAATCAATAAGAGCGCTAGAGGTCAAATTGTATGACTTGGATAAAGGGCCTTATATTGGTTAAACATTCCCATTTGAAAAGGTTATCCTTAATTCTGCATCAAGGTTACCGCTATCACCTAACTACGAGGGTGTGGTCCCCTAGTGGTGAAACCATCATTGCACTCCGAACTGATGGTAGAACATGTGATTGAAATGTGACACAAAAAGCGTAAATTGCTGCGATCTGATATAAATGAAAAGTTATTGGTATACTCTCGAATTTATCGAGGCATGCCAAATCAGGCATGGCCAACATTTACAGGCAACTATGTTTCGCAACAGACACGTTGCTATGCATGTAATCAGCAGTAGTCGAAAGTTGCACAGGGTGCGGAGATTGAGAAAGTATTCATGAAAAATAAAGTCATCAAGGAATGATGATATGTTTGGTTCAAGTACGCATAGTGCAAAATATAAAGGCACGAAATTTGTGGGGAAACCGGTATGTAATTCTTGTACGTGTCAAGAAAAGCTTAAAATAGGAATCCAGTAGCCTTGCCTGTATGAAATTGAGGCAGTGACTTTATTCAGTGGCGATTCACATCCACAATGTCGCCGTGCTGTGTAACGGACATTTGTGGCGTTTTATGGGGAGAATGCTTGCCGGGGGAAAACCCACCGCGTCCTGGAACACTGCGGTAAATCCCGTTGAACACAAATGTCGAACTGCCAAAGCAGCTTGCCGACTGATGTCACACTCGGTTATTCGCATTCAAATGACTGCTATTTTCCTCTGTTAGCTGAATAGATAACTTGGCCAGGGCCGCCGTAATCTCTGAGGCCGAGTGGGGATGGGAAATTCACGAAAAGCAGTCTTGTAAAAGGACTAGATGAGCAAAGTTTCAAAGTTTCTGATGTTTGGATTTTTCAGATTATGTATGCATTCCGAGATGGTGAATAAATCGTGTCCGGCTATCCACACTGGACAACTGTCGCGGTGGCAAGTGCAGTCGAGTCCATTTAGTGTACTGGCATACGGTTGGACGACGCACTCATACACTTTGTTACTTAACACTAAGTCTCCATCCTTCACCTGGAGTTTACAATGGAATTATTTGTTGTTAACTGTAGGTGCTGTGAATCTAATAGGATGACAGGACTACAGCGGAGTAAACGACAAGTCCTTAATTTCATATTTAAAGCATTAACTATATTACTATCCTTCTCATCATTATTGTTATGTTGATATCCCTACCAACTATCCAACGGGACTTGTAACGCAACGCTACTTAACCCGTATAAATTCATTGTTGTTGTTTACTGTACTACTAGTTCCGCCGCCTATTACTAATATCACGTAGTACTCATCTACTACGTATGCTACTACCTAAATCTACTATGCTTTCCATTACTGCAACTACTACTGCTACTAATCCTACCACCCATTACTATTACTAAATAGTACCACTATTAGTACCACCAACTATTACTATGACTTACACTTCTACTACTACTACTACTGCTGCTACTACTACTAATACTACTACAAATACTCAGTACTACTGCCATTACTGAACTACTACTACTACAAAATGCTACGTATGCTGCTGCTGAGAAGTATTACCAATAATAATAATTGCTATCACTATCAAAATTAGCTACTAGTACTGAATTTACCTACCACTTTTAAAGCATATTACTGCTAGTAAAACCGACTACCTACCACAACGTTCTACTACTACTATTGCTAACTAATAATAATATAATATATACTACCTAAAAATACGAACTAATTATACCACATCTACCTTCCGCAGGCAAAATATCCACAATTATTATTACTACCTATTCCACTTACTATTCTTACTACTGCAAATTATTAATACTACCAATACTACTACTACTACTACTACTACTACTCCCAGTAAACGCCGCCACTATTGCTACCTCCAACCACCAACTGCAACCGCTGGTATTACTTTTTGCTACTACTTACATCTAATACTGAAATTTACTCCTAATACAAATTCGTAAATATAATAACACTTCAAACTACTTAAAATATTACCTACTACTAAGAATGTATAAAACTGATACCACATACTACTACGACTACCAGCACTACTAATAATACTATAAATAATAACAATACTACTTCTCAATAATACCAATAGAAATACCGCACTTATTTCTCCGCAACCTACTTAAAGTACCAGAACTGCTGACAACTATTACCACCACTATTACGACTAATAACAATATATTACACCATAAGTAATTCTAATAATACCAACTAGTTCTGATACTACTACTACTACTACTTGCTACTACTACTGCTACAACTAACTACGACCACAATTAATATTCAAATTACCAATACTACTACTACTACTACTACTGTATACTAACCACGACTACTTCTAGAACCATTCCCTAAGTTGGCTACTCTTAACATTAGTAGTTACGATAAGGTTAATATTACTACTTCGACCGCTACAAGTATTATCACTACCAATCCTACTTTTGCTAAATACTACCACTAATACTATTATCTCTACTAATATCTATTCCTACTAGTACTACTACCTTGCACTAATTGTAATAACTACTACATATACGGATAGCTACGGCCAATCTAATACGTACTGCAACTAATTCAACTACGTACTTCTATTACTACTACCTACTGCATCTAATGTTACTTTCTACTATTTCTAATTTTTACTACTACGACCACTATTACTAATATTACTATTAATACTACACCAGTAAATCTTATGCTGATAGCAAGCAGTAGAAAATAATTTTGCATTAGTAGAAAGTGGTGACATTATTAGTAGGTAACAGTGGGAGGTAGTAGTTACAGCAGTGGTAGTGTTATCCACAACTATTATTAACAACATTATTAACTAATAAAACTGATAATACAAATGTTACTACCATGCACAGCTACCGCTAATACTATTAGTTTATTCACATTACCGATACCATTAAGTTACACTACTATTATTAATAAATAATAATAAAAATTAATCATATTCTAAATAGTAAACACCACTACAATTGATATATTCCCTAATACAATTACTGCTATTAATATTAGTGCTACTGCCACTACCATTGCCATTACGACTACAAAAACTTCTACCCACTAAATCTACTACTACCTACTACTACTACTATTACACATTTTATTTGCACCACCTACCTTTACTACTACTATATGCTAACAATATACGAATAATAATATTGCAACTACTAATACAAGGCAATCTTACCTAATACTAATACGACCTGTAATATTACACTACCTAATACTAAGACCAGTACCTGCTACCACTACCTACCTATCTACCACTACCGCTACCACGTGTGGTTAATAACACCACATACGAAGACTTCTCCTACCTACCAATAGCACTACTGCCTGCAGCTAATACTGCTACGTGCCACTACTACTGCTACCTTCGACTGCTAATACTACCTGCTTCTACTACCTAATAATACTGCAAATATCTACTATTAATACCACTTCCTACTGCTGCTAAGCCTACTTACTACTGCAACTACATGCTACTGTTACTATTACATACGACAAATACTAACACTAATATTAATACTACTACTACTACTAGTCCTACCACTACTACTACGTCTGCTACTACTACTATTACTCCTACTCAGTACCACTACTACAACTACCATCCCTACAACTAATGCTACTACTATTTGCTACTACTACTAGCTTCAATTACTAGCACTATTAACTACTATTGCTACTGCAACTTACAATTTCTTCTACTACTTAGTACAGCAAATACAACCTGCGACTACCACTACTACTAATATTACTGCTAATCCTTCACAGTATTACGAATACCCCTACTACTAATACTGCAACCTAGTACTAACAATGCCACTAACTACTTATTCCAATACTACAAATACTACTACTACCTACTACTAATAATGCTATTTTGACTACTAATACGGGTCTGTAATAGTGCTGTTACACATATTTCTTTTGCATACTACATACTAAGAATATTACTACTACTAACTTCTACTACTATCTATCACTACAATTACCATCTACTGCAATGTTATTAACTACATCTAATACTACTACTTAATGCTACCTATTACCGAATATTGCAAACATTACTGCCTAATATAGCTGCTATTAACGATTACTACCCCTACTACCTTCTAGACTAATCCTAAATGCTACTACCAGCTACAAATTCTAATAGTGCATAATACAACTATCTACCACAAATACTACTGCCTACTAATAAGAACACTACTAATACCGACATTACCACTCACAACCGCCAATATTACCCTCTAACACAAATGAATATTAAAATTACTACTAATACAACTATTACTACAACCCATGACAGTACTACTAAAACTAATGTTATTACTCCTAATGCAAGCTATTACAAATAATACAACTAAGTGATGATACAATGGTTACCACAATTACGACTACAACTAATACTAATACTGACACAACGACTACCGCTACGAGTGTCGGATAGTGCTACTGCTAATAATATTACTAATACTATTGCTACTAATAATAATACTACCGATACCACTACTATTACTCCCAATACTAATAGTAGTATTACTATTACCAAAAGGTGCTAATACTTGTACTACTGAATACCACTAGTGCTACCTACTAAACCTCCCTTTTACAACTACAACACGACTCCTACCACATATTAATACTGCAAACAACTATTGCTACCTAGCACAACTACAAATTCCTACTACAACCTAATACTAATACCACTACATATTACTGATATTATTACTATATAGGCTGACTAATACTGCTGCTGCCACTGCAAAACACTAATACTACTTAATACAAATTACGAATAACTTATATTATTGTCTACTACCACTACTACATATTACCACAATGATAACTACTACCATTACTAATACACACTAGTGTTACCTACCACAATAAACACGGCGCAACACTTCTACTTCATTAACCCTAGGAATGCTACCAATAATACTACTACTGCAACTACTACCCCCACCACAAGTCATTCCCAGTGCTACTTGTACTACTACTCCGATTACCACTGCAACTGCTATGATTACATTTGTTAACTACTACTACCAATACTAATATTACTAGTACTACTAATGCTATTACTACCACAACTACTACTACTATTACGACTATCAAGCTCTACTTATACTACTAATATTCCTAATACAGCGGTTATCTTTAACTACTACAATAATTTATTACGATGGCTACTGCTACTACTAACTACTACTACCACTTCTACATATACTACTACTACTACTGATATTAACTAATATTGACAGTCCTAATATTAATACAACTATTAATAATAGAGTATGCCTGTACCATACTATTACGCACAATTATATAACTACTACCACAATTACTGCAACTAGCGCTACTGCTACTCACTACTACTATTCGTACAACTGCGGTTAATGCTATTAGTACTTCTACAACTATTCCCACTATTGCCAGCTTTCAAACACGTGATCCGTATAGTGATTCAATATCTCGGCATATGCTTGAACCCAACTGAGATCTCATGATTTCATGTTTTGAATACAAATTGGTTTTTGCAGATTTTTATCATAGCCACGTTTCACCCTTGACGCTGGAGCTACTATTACGACCCACCACAACTTCTGCTACCTACTAGTAATACACTACTTCCTACTAGTAACCTACCTACTACAACGACTACCTACAACTACTACAACAACTACAATATAATACCAACATTACAACCAACTATCTGCGACTACCTAAAACTACTACAACTATATAACGCTAATAATACAACCTACTACTTCTACTATTGCTACCACTAATAATACTACCTACTACCACTACCTAATACTACTACGGCTTAGTAAGCTACGACGACGTACTACTACCTCTATTACCTAATACTAATACTGCTACCAACGACTAACGCTACTACGTACCACTACAAATATACTAAACACAACGAACACATCCACCGACTGATACTACTACTAGATACTACAACTACTAATTCCTAAGACTAGTAGTATTGCTTACTACTATTGCATTCAACTACTTATCAATAATGCTACAACCGACGTCTAATTCTACTACCCACCACTGAGAAGACTACGTACTCCGAAAACTACATTGTAATACTGATTACCACTAATACAACCACCACACTATTAATAGTTCTACTAATCCTTATCAGTACAAAGGAACCACTTCCATTACTTCTACTACTAAAATCTACTAAGGAAACTAATACTTACAACTTAGTTACTTACAACAGTAGTAGTAGTAGTAGTAGTAGTAGTAGGATGTAGAAGAAGCAGTTAAAATTACTGGTAGTAGATGGTGGTAACAAAGCTAGGTGGTAGAATTAGTTTTAGTAGTAGTAGTAGTGGCACTTGTTGTTGTTGTTGTTGTTGTTGTAGATAGTAATGATATTATTATTAGTTCTTATATTAGTATTAATAGTAAAGAAATCAATTATTGGGTATTGGGTATTGTGTACTGTAGCCTTGGTAGTTAGTCGTTTTATTAGTTTATTAGAAGTAGCAGGTAGTTCTATAAATAATAGCTGCAATTAGGGGTAGTATGCATATTATGTGTAGTAGTTAGTGGTAGTATGCAGTAGTAGTACTAGCATTGACGGCCACTGCTATGCGTTTTCGTTAATTGGCGAGGTGTGTGCAGAAATGTTGGTCCACTCGCGTTAAGTAATAAAACCGCCCTCAAATTCGCACATAGCACATAACGTAACGCAATTTGTGCTTCTCTCTATTCAGAGAATCAGCACCGAATATCCCTTGACGATTTATACAAATGGCAAAATGTGTTCGCAGCTGGCCTTCACAGCGCGTGCGAAAGCTAGACAAGCAAAGCCCGACGCGGTGTCGGGTATTGCATAATCGGATTAACTAAGCAGCAGGACATTGCTGCTGAATGCCAGAGTCTGATTAACTTAAAGCATGATACCAAAATGATTGAAAATGCTGACCCCAGGAGTGAACCACACGGCTGTTCGAGGTAAAAAAGGTGAGCCATAGAGTACCCAAGGAGAAACCGCCTGACCTCATGCTGGAACGGTGGTGGATGGCATTTTTTGCGACTCTGTACTTACAAGAAGCATCTGTGTCAGAAGTGCAAACGTCTGCGTCACACAGAATCACACTGTCGCACAACGTACGATTCCAGGCCCGTGTCTACCCCAAAATTGTACAAGAACTCTAAATCCTAAAAGACGTCGTTTCAGGGTGCAAAGTATAAAGTAGTTCTCGCGACCTGTCGCACAGAATTTGCGGGCAAACCAAACTACTTCACTGTCAATATAAACAGTCTACCTATATGCTTGCAAACACATACGCCATAGGACGTTGCAACCATTTCTCACTCATCATGGACGACACTTGGCAAACTTCCACTAAGGCGCACCAATCTGACTGCCCAAAATGCATCCGGCGAACCACTGAGGTTAGATGGCGAGTTCACATGCGACATTAAATTCGAAGCTCTGTGCCTCCGTGGAAACATCTACTTAGTTTCTTGGGCAACATTAATCTTCTTGGCATTGATAAGCTTGATATAATGAATTTGCTCAATGTATTGCTGAATTATGTATCTTGTGCAACGAACGTCATGGTGCATCATACAGCTATACCACCTATTCCAAGTTGAACCATTGCTGAACAGTTTTAGACGAAGTATGTTTGTGTATTCCAACATGATGCAGGCAAATCTTACAATGTTACCTGGTGCTACACCAGTGTTTCGATCCAGGCGCCCGGTCCCGTATGCATCACAAGTATGTGTTGAACATGAGCTTAACCGATTGCAGCAAATTGGCGTGATTCAGCCAAGAAATTTCTCACCATGGGCTGCTCCAATCGTCGTGATTAAGAAGTCGAACGGTTCTATTCGCCGGTATGCAGATTTTGCAACTGGTGTGAATGATGCATTGCAACCCCATCAGTATCCACTTCCACTTCCTGACGACCTGTTCGCCAAGCTGAATGGTGGTAAATATTTTGCGATGTTGGATCTGGCGGATGCTTATTTACAACTAGAAGTTGAACCTGAAAGTAGAAGGTTTCTCACGATCAACACTGATCGTGGTCCGTACCGATACAATCATCTGCCATTTGGAGTTCAAATGGCACCCGCAATTTTTCAGCAAGTCATGGATGGCATGTTGACTGGGGTAAGTAGAGCCGCAGCCTATCTGGATGACATCATCATAATGGACACCACATGACCAATTATTTCAACGGCTGGATGACGTTATGATGCGAATCAAAGATTATGGATTCCGTTTACGTGTAGATAAATGCAATTCTTCTTGAAATCCATTAAGTTCCCGGGATTCGTGATGGATGAAAGAGGCCGACATCTCGACTCCGAGAACATTGAGGTAATAGATCTAGTGCCTACACTAACGGATGTCACAACTCTGAGATCGTTCCTCGGAATGGTGAGTCAAGGTAGTGAGTTTCTGCCACCTATGCATCGTCTACGCCAACCCTTGAATCATCTGCTGATGAAAGATGTCGAATAGAAATGGTCCAGGCAGTGTCAACAAGCATTCGAGCAATTGAAATCTCTACTGAAGTCAGACCTATCGCTTACTCATTATAATCCGAATCTAGATATCATCCTGGCTACAGACGCTTGGAGCTATGGAATTGGTGCAGTCATTTCACACCGCTTTCCAAACGGTTCAGAAAAGGCTGTGGCGGAGGTGATACGTGCCCTGGCCACCTTTGAGAAGAACTGCAGTCAAATCGAGAAAGTAGCTCTCGCTATTGTCTTTGCTGTTCATAAATTCCACAAAATGATTTACGGTTGGCGTTTCACATTAGTGACGGAACACAAAACCTTACTCGCTATTTTGGATCCAAAAATGGTATTCCGGCATACACGGCCAGTCGACTTCAGAGATGGGCCACCTTGCTCTTGGGATACGATGTCAACATGAGTTATTCGTCAACTGACTCAGTTGGGCAAGCGGACACCCTCTCCAGATTAATCGATACTAGTTGACATGAGCCTGAGGATGCCTTTTTTGCTTCAATCACAGCCGACACAGATACCAGCCACATGATACGCGATGCCGTGAATAACTTAGCGATAAACGCAAGAATGGTTCAGCAAGCCACGAACCCAGATGTATTGCTACAGGAAGTATTGACTTATACGAGACAAGGCTGGCCAAGGCAATGTCATGACGACCTTGCTCGTATTGCCTCATCAAACCCGAAACATTTCTTCGCGTATGTCAAAAAGCGAACCAAAATGAACTCGTGCATCCCAGCGTTGTTTGGCCCTGACGGCACTGCTGCTATGACGGATCACGGAAAAGCTTGTTTGCTCGGAGGACAGTATGCTTGGCTTTATGTTTAAGAGTCACAGCCGCCACATATCAGCCTGCAGACAAAAGTTTCTGAGGGCTCCCACTTGGAGGTGGTTTCTATAACAGAGACTCAAGTGCTCTGGCTTCTGAGGCAATTAAATCCCAATAGAGCTGCCGGTGGGATGCTATTCATCTCAAACTGTTGTACGAGTTAGCTGACGAACATTGCCGTCCGATTAGGCTACTTTTGTGAAGTCTCTACGAGGCTGTTCTCTACCCAAGGACTGGAAGGAGGCTATTGTTTGTCCCATTTTTAAGAAAGATGATAAGCACCTCATTGATAACTATAGACCCGTCAGTTTGACTAGTTTGTTGGTCAATTTGTTGGAAAAGCTCGTGAGGAATCCATTTTAAGGACACTAGACTTGCTTACTCCTTCTCAGCACGGCTTTCGTTAAAGCCGTTATACTTTTCTTGGATGTAGATTCCTTATTTCCAAACGTGCCGCTACATCAGACCGTGGATTACGTGTTGGAATTTTCTGAAAGCGGAGGTTGTTCGCTATCAATTCCGACTGAATTGCTAAGAGAATCTCTACTAGTGTGCACGGAGAATGTGGATTTTCACTTCCGGAGTACACCTTACCGTCAAATTGACCGCGTAGCAATGGGTAGCCCATTAGGTCCTGTGCTCTGATTTCTTCATGCTGATGGTAGAAAGAAGTATTTCTACGGAAATAGCCCAGGTGCCCTACTACAAACGATATGTCGATGATATCTTGACTTTCTGTTCGTCGGAGCAGCAGCTCACACATTTGCTAGAACAGCTCAATGGTGTTCATGCCAACTTACGGGTTACATGCTAAATAGAACAGAACAATTGTCTGCCATACCTGGACATACTCATAAGTCGCAGGGATGAAGGATTGATTAAGAGGACATTTTACCGAAAATCAACTTGGTCCGGTCAGTACCTGCACTTCACCAGCTTCACACCAGTGCAGTACAATTGGACAATCTATGAACAATGCATCTATACAATATAGATATAGATATATATAGATATGTATATGTATATATATAAAATCTATCTAATCTATGAACAATCTAGTTAGTCGTGCTAGACGGATTTGTTCGGCCGACTGTCTGAACGATGAGCCAGTGTTAATTACAGCACCACTAATGGCGAACGGCTACCGTCGGTGATTTAGCGTGGAACACAGCCAACCGCGAGGGCCAAAGGACTTGGTGCACACGGCAGCCAAGAAGAAAGTGTATATCGAGTTACCTTTCAAAGGTGACTTAGCCACGAGGAAGACAACTAAGCGTATAATTTCAGCTACACAAAGTGGTTACCATGCTGCACAAGTTGTCGTTATCAACCGAACCCAAAACTTGCCCGTACCTCCAACGAAGGAAGCTCAGCCTATTGGGGCCAACTCACACGGAGTATACCAATTTGCATGTGACTGCGGAAAACGTTACATAGGCAGATCTAATAGAACGCTGACTTCCCGAATAAAGAAACATGTACCAAGATGGGTTCAACGTGAAGTTGCTCAGATTGTCTACCCTCGTCAGATTCCGTGCTCGCGCAAACCCCCGGCTTCCTCTATAGGCAAACACTTATTAGACTCGGGTCACCAGATGGATCTGGGCTCAGCGTTTAAATTTGTGTTACGTCACACTAATCCCCGCTACCTTCGGTTTGCTGAGGCTGTCGCTATAAGCCGGATTAAGCCAGCCCTGTGTGTTCAGAAACAAATATTTTCAGCCTAAAGCTGCCTTGGACGTAGGTATGAACATTCGTCATTCGTTTTGCACCTTAAGCTTGTCTGGTTGCACCCACTGTTAGCTATATCTAAGCATATCGGTTATTGTTAATGGTACTGAGGAGACAATACGAAATGTATGCATCTACCATCCTTCGTCTTCTATCAGTGCCTTTCAAAGCTATGCTAGCCTTACTAACTTGTTAACGGCTTGTGAACACTGAGCCGAAGCGGTTGATTTCGGGAACGCAGTGGACTTGCTGTTCATTGATTTTTCCAAATCTTTTAACACCGTTCCACATTCGCGCCTTTTGTACATGCTGAACTCCTACGGTATTTCTGGACCAGTCTTACGATGGATTTCAGCGTTCCTAATCAGACGAGAAATGTGAGTGCGAGTGGGTTCAAGCTTGTCCTTCCGCCAATGTGTTCTCAGTGGCGTTCCGTAAGGTTCAATCCTTGGCCCCGCGTTCACTTCATTGTATGCGTTAATGACCTACCTGATGAATTGGGTGTGCCATCTGTAATGTTTGCAAATGATTGAAACTCTGGTTCATGATAGACGATCCGATTGGTCCACTGACCCTACAGAGGACTCTAGCTAGACTTTGGGACTGGGCAATTTGGTGGCAGTTGCCCATTACTTTAGCGAAATGTTCAGCTTCACGCGTTGGTCCGAATGACCCGCCGACTCATTATTTGCTTGGCGGCAATGATGTACCGCGAGTTCAACCCCAAGCTGAACTCGGTGTTTTGCTGTCATCAGACTTTAAGTCCAGTGAACACTGGACGCTAGTTGCTCACAAAGGTTCCAACATGCAGATGATCCGCAGGTTATTCGGGATCATGACCACCGAAATGTTCGTTAGACTATTTTCGGCTTTTGTAAGGGCGCACATGGAATACTGCGTTCAGGCTTGTCCTCCATGCCTGGTTCGTGATGACAGTTGAACGAGTCCTGCGGTCCGGGACGAAAATGGTGCACGGATTAAAGAAGTTGACGTACCCGGAAAGGCTACGTAAGTTAACTATGTTTTTCATGTATTACAGGCGGCTTCGGGACGGCTCGGTCCACACATATCTTATCTGTTGGATCAACGACGTAGTTGGTTTAATTTAATCATCAACCAAAGCAGTCCCCGTCTATTGAAGTGAACTTTGCCCTTTGATCACGAGGACCGTAGCTGATGCAAATAGAAATTGGGTGTTGCCCGCCCGAAAACACTGCACTACTATGAAGCGTTTCGATGTTATCACATCTCATCAGATAGAGTTAGCAAGCATCGAACCCGGGACCATCAGGATGTGACCGCTACCCATAAGCCAGTGCGTCGAAAAGCGTCATAGTAGTGCAAACCTTTTCGGGCGGGCACCACCCAATCTCCATTTGCAGTCCCCGTCTAATACAGTTTGCTGAAGCCTCGGCGATTCGCAGTTCGAAACCAAGTTTGTGCAAACAAAACTGACTAGCCTCTCCCTACCCTGGTGAGGCTAGGGCCGTATTTCCTCCGACCGGGTCACATGACCTCACCGATTTTCGACCACTTTAAATTTTCGCCTATAACATTGCAATATGATCTCCCTCGCTATATAGATTATCTGTTCCACAAATTGTTTGCAAACAGCTGGGAACACCGAAATTACTGAATTCAGTATATCCAGTTAAAATGTGAATTCTTATTGCTCTTTTGAAAATCGTGTCAATTGGTCGAACCGCATGTGCAATGGGCGAATTTCAGTGCGAATGTATTCAACTACATTCAGCAAGCGCAGAAAAACACTCTTAGGCACACCTCACGTTAATTAGAGGAAGCTACTATACAATATATTGGCAGAAACCTTATCGCTCACGCATGCTATGAGAACATGTATGGCAAAATTTTGCTAATTAGATGAACGGCCTTTGCCATATTCCACGCAGAATCGAGCACCGATTTTCATCACTCCTCACTCAATGAGAAAAACATTTGTGCATATATCATGTTAATTGGATAAACAGCCTGTGCTGTGTGTGAGCGGCCTAGATTAGCTGCAACCAGCAAGCAAAACAGCAACAAAAATACTCACCTCACAAAATTTAGCAACATCTATGCAACATATAAATAGCTATTGTCATTTCGGTTATCCACCATCCACCATAACGAGTGGTTTTCCGGTCTTATTATAATGTATACAGAGTCCGGCCTCTGTGAAACAGAGGAGATGCGATAGCCGCATCAACTTGTTCTAGGTGAACCGAAATGTAATGGAGTATCCCGACATCAAATGATTGAACTTACGAATTTGTCTTTTTTTCGCAGCTATCCCTTGAGTTTATTTCACTTCCGTCGCCTCGTTGTAGAGTCTAGCATAGTCTGTATGCTTTCGAGCCGTCTGCATCACCCAGCTCAGCCGATTGGCAGCGATTAGCAGCGGTTGCTTCCACTACTTACTTTTAAGATTATAACTACCTAATACAACTATTAGTTGCTACTACCACTATCATGACTTCCACAAACCCTACTACCTTCTACTACTGCTACTACCTAATGCTATTAGGACTCATACTAGTACTAGTAAAAATATATATTGGTATACTACTTCCTACTAATACTACTACTTCTTCTACAACTACTACTAAAAATGCAACCTACAATTACTACTACTGATATTACTACTACTACTTCTACCAAAACTGCGTGCTACTAACAATAATATGTCATATTATCATTTCCTCCTTCTACTGGTGATTATACCTAGACAAATACTTTTACCTACTATTACAAATACAACCTTGTAAAATCAATGCTTCCTACTAATAATACTACCTGTATCTGCAAGAACACACTGCTACCACTAAAACTGCCACCTTCTACTAATGGTACTACTGCCACTAATCGTACTACTACTACTACTACTACCACAACATATACTACATCTTTACTACTACTACTTGAAACGAACCTGTTACCAGTACTTCAAATGCTACTACTTTTCCTACTACTACTATGAGTAGTACTACTACAACAACTATTACCAATACTACTGCCACTATTGCTACCAGTTATACTTCTATGACTGTTGTACTACAACGGCAAAAATTACTGCTAATATTACTACAAATTACACTACTACTACTACTACTACTACTACTGCTGGTACTAATGCTACTACTATTGCTACTATTTGAACGACTACTACTATTGCTAGTACTACTACTACTACTATTTCTTCTACCACCACTTCTACTACTACTATTTCAATCCACAACTGCTGCTAAGGATGTTACCTATTACTGATACAGTTACTACTATATCCACTTGTATTAATACTACTCACACTATTAATTTTACCATTAATATTACCTACCAATTCTGCTCATACTACGACTACTATCATCCCTACTATTATGCTAACTATTTTCTGCAGTTACTTACACTAATAATACTTCGGCAACTAATACTAATACCGATATAACCAAAAAGACTACCGCTACTAGTTCTAATGCCACTTAATGCAGCTAAATATTGCTAGGTCTAAGTGTAGTTCTTACCCTTATTAGCGCGTGCAGACATAAGCACTGGCACCCACGGTAAATGTAATTGCATCGGAGGTTCTTCGAAACTAAGGATATTGGTTCTTGCGCCTGACGTTGCAAAGGATATAGTAGCGGCAATCGTTTTATTATTTTTAGTAGTAGTAATAGCAGTAGGTGCTTTTGTAGTAGTAATAAAAACAGCAGTTTAGTAGTATTGGTAGAAGTAGTAGTGGTAGTAGCTGCAGTAGTAGTAGTCGTAGCAGTATTAGTATTAGTAATGTTGAGATGTTGTGTTAATGTTAACAGTGCAATCTTAATTTCAAGTTCGTGTGGGACTGGAACGATAGGAGAATCCCGTGTCGGGTCGGGCTATATCGCAGTTAACTAAAAATTCGTGATGGTCGGCTACCGTCCTCCATAGCGCAGTTGCATAAGCTGCGGGCTAGTTGGCACAAGCTACGGCAGTCATGGGTTCGATCCTCCGTAGAGGACCGAAGGGTGCGCACCACTGACCAGACCAAAAGGGCGAAACGGCCGTCTGGTGATATTCCGGATAGGTAGTTGACTTATCTGGATTGTCGGCTGTCTGCGACGAACAAAAATACTCAAAAAATCCATCTACTTATAAGTAATGGGATCCCGTGTGTTCCATCTTGAATGGAGCGTTGAGCCAGGGATGGAGTAATTGCGCAGATTTATTGATAGATTTTAAACAGAGCATCCTAGCCAACCAGTTAATGCCGACGTTCCTTGTCTTAGCAGTCGCTGCATTGTCAGTCACTTGAAGTAAGCAAATGAAGAGCACTCGGAGGTACATAATAAGGATGTGCACTGGAAATAAGAAAATAATACCAATGTGTGAAGTAAGGTGGAGAAAAGAGGTCATAGAATGGAGTTGCGACTTACTCAGGAAATGGAAAACTTTCGTGTTGCCACCCAAGAGCGTCAAGTTGTTGCTGAAACCCCTTAACCGTATGTTACCTGATACTACAATCCGGAAGCATGTTCCAGCGCTCGATGACTCGGCGTGACATTCGGATTTCCGCCCTAATCCGATCAGACCGCGGTTTGTGCAGCTTCAAGAAATGACCGCGTAGAACAGACTGAATAGCCAAGATAAATATAAACCAACCTTCCCAGTTAAGATACGGTAGGTTGAGATTATGTCTCCTCTAATCCACCGGTCGTGCATTGAATGCAATCTCCAACTAAGTAGACGCTCGGGGTACGTCCGTCCCCGTAATCCCTCAACTAATCTAGTAATCACCCGTAAAACCCTCTCTAGCTCCATTTTGCCCCGGACGTAGCAGGGCGGACAAGCCTAGACGCAGTATTTTAGATGAGGCAGCACGAAAGCCAAGAACAGTCTCGTACTGATGCCGTCCGTCGTTACTCCGAAAGAACGTCGTATTAACCACAACCTGTGGAAACCTCTGCTTTCGGTTTTCTTCCGGTTGTCGCCGGAGTGTAAAGCCGAGGTGTGTACGACGCCTAGGTCAACCTGGCTGGATACACGGGGGAATTCGACCCCACCGAACAAGAACTTCGTACGAGGACAACCTCCTCCAATTTGAAGAACGGAGCACTTCGCCTGATTTATTGGTAGCAACCATAAAGTAGACCAGTCCCAAAGCTTATCCAATGCTCGCTGAATAACTTCGTAACCCACAGGAACATCGAGAATGTTTCACAGCTTCAGGTCATCAGCAAGTAGCAGTGATGGTACCTCAAGCGCAGTTGGTAAGTCATTCACCTAGGTAGAGAACAGCAGCGGTCCAAGAACCGAGCCCTGCGGCACGACACTGAGGACAGAATGCCTAAACGATATGCCCAAACCTACCTGCACACACTGTTCTTTACCCTCCAAGAAGGCAGTGACCCAACGAAGGACGCTTCCAGACAATTCGTAGGTCTGTTTTGTCCGAGCCTCCAATGTGGTACTTTGTCAAACGCCTTCGAAAAGTCGACGAAAAGCACGTACACTGCGTGGCCATTATCCACTGCATCGGTCCAACTTTCACGAGCCATAAGTGGATTCGGCAAACACGAAAATCCCTCCCGGAATCTATGTTGTACAATGCTAAGTAGATTACATCTACTCAGATGACACTTC
>OX104063.1:190089222-190276945 GCA_944474145.2 Dicrocoelium dendriticum | reverse complement strand
GAAACACATCCAAAACGATAACATGATGGCTTGTCCGCTGGAAATTGTCGTGAAAATTGCATCTTTGCCACCTCAGTTGAGTTGCTTGAACAGAACTGTTTCGGTTGCAGTGAAAATGCAGTTTTCGTTCTGGCTAACTCGCAAGCTCGATCTCACGTTGATGTGCACATCACTTCCTGGAATAGTGCTTGACGCCAGTTGTCATCGCCATTGGACCCATTTGCGTAACCTTGCGCAACTGTCCTCAAAGCTTCTTGAGTCATTAACTGCGGACTGGTAATTGGCATTGATGGTGCAGATGGAATGAGACCTATAAAGGCTAATATACGCACAGGCACAGGTGGCCTTAGTCAGGTATGTTGAATATGTGTTACATTATCTGGAATATTTTGCGGAGTATTGTTGCATTAAGACAAATTATACCGCCGGGTACTCTGTCAGCATGGTGTTACGAATTCTCGTGGTGCTTTGTTGATAATTAGTAGAAAAACTTGGGCTATAAAAATATGCATGACAACCAAATTACCGCATTTAGCGCATTATTGTATGCACAGCCTAACAGGAAACAACTTCCACGTGGTGCCAGCTGGGTAGTTCGGATTAATCCTGTTACAGCGAATAGTTCGGCGGCCGTGTTCCGGAACCCGGTGGATTTTCGCCTGGCAAGCGTTCTCGCTATAAAATGCCACAATCGTCCCTTTAACAACACGGCAACGTGACGGATGTGACCCTCCATTAAATACAGTCACAGCTTCTTCCCCTTCCTGAGGATCACCACTTCACGAACATAATCCAGCTCAAAGAGTTTCTTTGAACTCTTTATACGATTGCGAACATACCAAACAAACTCATGAATTCAGTCACACTTCACAAGTTCAATCACTATGTGCACTAACATTAACACTTACATATATATAGACACACAAATGCAATGTATTGCCGGTTGACTTGTTATATTTTTATAAAATTACTAACCATACCCGCTGGTATCATTATGACCATGCCATCGCAGGCGCGCCTCGCACTGCCAGGCATAAAACATTTAATTTTTATTTGCTTAATATGTTTAATTTAGCGTGTACTATGCATAAGATGCATTAAATCAACCTTTTGGTTGTTTCCATTTACTTCCAGTTGGTATTTGAAATGAGACACGCAACTCAATTTAACGTCTGGCTCCGACGAAGCTTGGCATTCATCTGTACTGCTCCACCCTAGTCTCCATTGACACTGACTTGGTGCATTGGTGTGTGGAAATGATGCAGCATTTGCTACACAATTGGAAGACCCAGTAACTTGGGAAAGAACAGAAAATGTGGCAACATTCCACCATGACTGACTGACCCGAGAGCTCCGTTGCACAAAATAGCTTGGTGACAGAGAAGGTGAAGCAGATTGTGTGCTACGCCAAACGCTGACTACACAGGAATTATTTGACTCCTTAAAGACGGTGTATGGACCGAGCTTGGAGCCGCTGAGGACACTGATCGTTGATAGCTTAGGCGGTAACTGCACACAGACTGCACACATAATGCAGATGTGGAAAAACCACTTTCACTCTCCGTCAAACAACAGTACAGAGATAGACAGGGCTAATTTGAACGGCATCGCGCAGCACGATATGAAGGCTAGTCTGGCGAAAGCGCCAACACTTGAGTAGTGGCAAAGAGCATCTGCTCAGCTGCGTAACGGCCATGTGCCGATGCCGACGGTATCCCGCCTGAATTATTGAAAGACGGCGGACCCGCGTTGGTGACTGCGCTGCACCACTTGATGCAACGAGTGTGGTTTAAGGAAGTGCCTCCTGAGTTGTAGTATGTCCTTATAATACCATTGTACAGAAGCAAAGGGAGCAAGCAATGTTGCACGAATTATTGTAGCATCAACTTGGTGGGTTGTGTGGGCAAGGTGATTACCCGAATCCTGCTTAAGCGCTTCGTCAGTCTGATTGTGGAACCGTACGTAGAGGAAGAGCAACATAAATTTCCTTCGGGTCACAGCATTATTTATATGGTGTTCGCGGCTTTTCACTTGAAGGAGAAGTGTAGAAAAGGACACCAGCCGTTGTACTCGCTTTTGGTTGCTTGCACTAAGACATTTGACGTGGTGAACCTTGAGGCATCTTGGTCGGTGTTGAATAAGTTGGTTGTCCCAGTTAATTTGTAAGTTTAAGTGCATATCTGCACAATGTTATGCCGACGATGGTGAAGCTTTACAGGTATCTCTGCTGTGAAGCCAGGCTATGTCTTAGCTCCTGTCATGTTTAATATTTATCTTCCTTGCCATGATGTCTTGTGTTGTGATTCGGGTTGTACTTACAATTTCCGTGTGGAGCACCGTATTTATGGTGCATTACTGTACGTCCGTTGTTTTGGCGCCAGAACCCTATTCCGTGAGACAACTATCCGTAGGTTGTAGTTTGCTGACGACGACGTGTTTGTCGCACACAGCACGGATGAGTTGCAGCACATGACCAGTGCTCTGGCTTCGACAGCGGTCATAACCGTGCTCACTACCAACACGAGCAAAACTGTGTGTCACTTTCAGCATTCACCGGAGGTGAAAACTGCAGTGGTGCCGCAGTTTAACATTACTGCTGAATTATTGGAAACCACCTCCCGGTTCTGCTATCTCGGGAATGTGCGGCCGACTGACCAACAGACACTGTGATTTTCCTAACCGGTTCTTGTAGAGCGGCGGCATTCGGGAAGCTAGAGTACCGAGTGTAGAACAATCATCAGCTTGCCGTTGGCACGAAGCTGAAGGCGTGCAAATCCATGGTGCTTTCATTTCTTATATAATGCAGCGCAACGTGGACTATGTACCAACGGGATGTGCGACACCTCTAGTGGCTCCATCAACAGTGTGTGCGACGGATTCTGTGCATCGGTTAACGCGACAGAGTTGCGGACATGGTTGTGCTGTGCCGAAGTGGAATGTATGTAGTATAACTAAATAAATAGAATAAATAGGTATTCTATGCTTGACAAAGCGGGGCACGCCTTTTATGTATGATCGGCGTATCGTAACAGTTTACATGCAAGCATGGTTGGCAGGACCAAGAGCGGGAGTAGTACAGATGGAGTCAGTAGTGTGGGCCTACATGGCGCAAAGATTTTATGAAGTCCATCTTCACGGAATGCGTGATGTAGAGATAAGAATCAGATCATTAATGTTAAGTACGTTGATGAGGAACTAGTCCGATGAGGTTATGTACAAAGTGGGGTCAGGTGAGTAAAGCTTGAGGAAAGAACTGCAAAAATATTTTAATAATAGTCGTATGTTACTGATCAAATATGTAGGCGTAGTCGCACGAGAGCTGATATAAGCACAGAATTTGTGAGATGTGATATTGGTCAACTTGCCAATGCGTGGTTGGGGTAGTGACTTTATTGAGTTGTGAGTTACATCCGCCACGTCGCGAGGTTGTTAAACAGACATTTGTGGCGCTTTGTTGGGAAAACGCTTGCCAGGCGAAAACCTACCACGTACTGGAACACTGCCAACTACTTAAATGACATTGACAAGATTGCACCTGACCGACTATCCTCGTGGATATTTGCGGTCATATTTCGCCAAAATGTTTCCTATGGTTGTGTAGTTGTCTCCTACGGAGACGACCGCAAGCAGTTGGTGCTGTTGAAGTCGGACGAATCTGATGAGTTATATTAAGTTGATTAGTTTTCTGGATTCATTTAGGGAGTCGGGATTGCGTAGTGCGGATGATTTGATTGTTCTCTATTGATTCGGTGTCCAGGTCAGCGTCGCACGTAAGTCCTCAGAGGTGTTCCATGCAGAAGATGTTATCCCTTAGAACAAGGGCGAAAAGAAAAACAGATCGAGAAAACTGCCAAGGAAATTGAACAAGACTATGCTATGGTATAAACAAAGAACTTTTCGGTAACGTTGTGCTGGTTAAAAGCAACGGAATGGCCAGATATATTTTACATCACATCCGTTGGTTGGTATGCAAGTACGAGAACTGATATTTGTTGAATGTGAGAGACAAATGCTGTCCGAATTGACCTAGCGTATGCAGCAGTTGTCCTGTGTGGAATCCGGAAGTATCACGCGTTGTTAACCGGTGAATAAAGTTGCGGGAATCAGAAAATTATAATAAGTAGTGAAATATGCGGCTAAGATGTGGATTATGCGATCGGTCGACAATGGTGGAGCTTATCGTTCGAACATGCATGAGAGTCAGTGGAGTAGCTACGCCGGGATAAAGACCCATGAAAATGATAACGTAACAAGTTCAGTAATCGGATGATAGAGAAACAGCTGGGTGATGGTGTAAGACGGAGTGTCAAAGAAGTTGTGCCGAGGAATGGAGAGACTATATACTGCAACTTTAGCGAGAATACGGTGGCAAAGCCAGCTCTGAAAAAGTCAACTAGACGGCAGGAAAGGGCGATACTGGGAGCTCGATTAATTACGAGAAACTGCCTGCTGTCGTATAAAGAGTTACTGTCTGATGCGCATTCAACGTTAAAAACATGACCGAGAATAGAAAGGATGGCATACAACGGCTGTAGCGAGCAAACGGTTGTAGCGCCACCTAAGATGGCTCCATCATGTGTGGCGCATGGATTCGACGTGTATAAAGAAGCAGCTGTTATGTAGTCAACTGAGTTTGAGGAAGCGGCATGTAAGGAAACCGAAGCTTCGGTACTAAGACATAATCAAAGTGAATCCGTCAGCATCTAACCTTGATTTCAAGTCATGGGAATCGAAGGCGGTTGGTCGGTCTGTATGGCGCGTTGCGATCCTGAAGGCCGTTGCTGAGGTGCAAGAGAAGTCCCTCATGCGTGCACAGAAGCGAAAATTACGAAAGCGACAGGAGTCGATTGGTTGTACTCCTTCGACATCAAGCGCATGGTGCTGTAGCACATGCGGTCGAGATTGCCTGAGTCTGGCCTGCCTAGTGAGGATGACACGTGCCACTTGGGGCTACCTCCGAAACGACAACGGGTTCTGTATAGAAAGTAGGTAGTACTTGATCAGGGTTAGTAAGCAAACTGCAATCGATTTACTAACCATGTGCTTGCATGCTGTCTTTTTATTTCTGCTGGTTGGTTCGCTATATTTTACCAATTTATATCTCTCTTAACATCTATCTAAGCTCTTCTGTAAGCTTGCAAACGTCCACTAAAATAGTTTGGTTAACATCATTAACATGTTTGCGTTTTTGGCATTTTCTTAAAATATACTTCTTGTCGTATTGATCTTATTGCGCATTTGTTCGTAACCAATTTATTTCATATGCGCATTTAGTAAAGTGTTTTGTCACCCTATATGTATGCAGTAATCAACATACTTTATTTGATCTCGTCGTTTCTCGTAATTGGCTGACATCTTCGGTGTGGCTGCGCTTGATGTGCATGCTGTCAAGGTGCCTACTTGTTTGCTACCCACTACCTCATTCGTACTGGCTCCAGGAAACAGTTGGTCGTTGCTGTAGAGAACGTGGTGCACTGTCTTTGTGACCATGCTACTCTCGAAGAGTGGTTGCATGCACTCAGTGTGGAGCGGACTTCGTTCCAGCCACCGCCTTGGGTGCGATTGATTCCCCAAATACAGCGTGCATGTGTTTGCCTGTGAAGGAGTGTGGGCCGGCTCCGTTGATGAAACATGGCTCCCATCCGCATGCCTCCCGGTCTTATTCCTTCGGGTTTACATTGGATATGGGGTGTGTGGATGGAGCTGTGGGTGGTGCAGCGCAAGCCACCCATGGTCCCTCTGTAGGCGCAGGCGTCCTGTGGCTTGCCACAGTGACAGGCAAATCCGAAACCGGATGTCGCTCAACCATGTTGTAGCAATAGTGGTAGTGGGCGGTTGTAGTAGTAGTAGTGGGTAGTAGTGGACGGAGTAGGTATTAGTAGTAGGTGGTATCAATAGTAGCACGTAGAAATAGTAGTAGATGGTAGCAGTAGTATTAGTAGAAATAACACGTAGTGGTAGTAGTAATACCAGGTGTTAGTGGTGGTAGTAGTAGATATATCGGTTGTATTATTAGTAATAGCAGACCTTCTTAGTAGCAGCAGTAGTAGTTGTAGTGGAACTATTAGTTGGTAGTAGCATTAATTGTAGTAACAATATCTGCAGTAGTTAGATAATAGTGGCAATAGTCGTAGTTGCATTAGTAGCGGTAGTAGTAATTGCTAACTTTGTGTTATTACCAGTAGTAGCTTTTATTAGTAGTAGTGGGAGTACCAGCATTTAGCAGTAGTATTATTAGTAGGTAGCAGTAATAGTGGAAGTAAAGGTATTATTATTATGAGATGAGTATTAGTAATAGTAGTAGTATTAGTAAATGTGGTAATCATAGTAGTGGGTACTAGTAGTAGTATTAGTAGTATTTGTATTATTATAGATAATTTTTGAAGTATTATTTTGTTGTTATACATACCTATTGCATATACCTATAGAAGGTAAGTATTGCACCTAGGTAGGCAGCACGTATAACATAGTAGTAGGCAGTGGTAGTAAGTGATAATTGTAAGAGTAGTTATTATTATTATTACTAATGTTAGTATTAATACTGAAATTATTATTACTACTAATAATTACTGTTAACGTTATCACTTACTACCACTGCCATTGTTTACTACAATGGTTTTATGAGCACCGAATGGCTGCACCCGAAAGGTATGATATAGACCGTTAGCAAATAGCTTATGGACAGAGTGGAGTACAGGTCGGTAGGTACAAACGGTTGAGTACTTAGACATTTGCACAATAAATGCGAACACTGTTTGGAAAGTCGCATGTTTGACACTGCGCAGCGAGACTTAGATGATGTCACTTGTCAATACCAAAGGTTGCGCATCAAACGTTCTTTGAGTAGGTGCACTTACCTCGGGCAGCACATGACCGAAACGGTCGGAGACGCAGAGAGCCAGCAGTGGACACTGCATCGCATTCGCATGCTGTGTGATCTCCCACATCAGCTACTCAAACCAGACTGTGCATGTAGAGTGCAACAACTAAGTGCACACTATTTCACTGTACGAGTAGTCTAGTCATCATTTTACCTAGCAGTTGCTTCACTGTTACTACCGGATTCCTTCAAATATGAATGCCCAAGATTTAAGGATGTCACGTCTAAATGTTGAAGAAAACATCAACAGTTCGTTTTGGGTAGTTATTCTCATACCTGCGAAAGTGGTTGTTAACCTGACCTCCAAACGAAACCCATAAACGTTTGTCGTGCCATTGATTATGATGTCTAACGTGTCTTTATAGTTTGTGACAGCTGCTCACACTTAAGTTTGGATAAATGCATGTACATACGTTGTATTCGAACTGGCATTGGACAGGGATGACACCAATCTATGTAAATATGTATACCGAATGAATTCCACGACGATACTCATACCGCCTTCGTACGGTGAACTTAGTGCAGTAAAACGACATTCGAGCAAACCGGAAAAAAACATTACCAGAACATGAAGTAGATGAGTGTATGGCAAACTCATGTTGATTTCAGGTGTTGCAAATCCAAGGCAAATTTGATCGATGCGAATTCCGTGGACTGTACAAAAACGCGGTTTCTCAAGTGCCGGAGAAGGCACTATTGCATGCGAAATAGAAGCACCATGAGTATGCTCCCATTCAATTTATTACTCCAGGCCAATAAGGCGGCGTATGTGGTACATTTGCCTGCGTGATGAATAATCTTGCATTTCAGAAGTAGATGTTGTTTGAGCTCCCCGGTGTGGATGTGCCTGATGTGAATGTTGACAAGGTGCCTACCTGTCTATTACCCACTACCTCTTCCATACTGGCTCCAGGAGACAGTTGGTCGTTGCTAGTGGGGAAGGGGTACACCGGCCTCGTGACGGTGCTAGGCTTAAAGAGTGGTTCCATGCAACCTGTGTGGAACGGGCTACGGTCCAGCCACCCCCTCGTGTACGTCTGGTGTGTATGATTTCCCAATTAGGCCGGAATGCTTCCGTTCTGCTTGTTGAAGGAGTGTGGGCCGGCTCCGTTGATGAAACGTGGCTCCCATCCGAATGCCTCCCGGTCTTATTCTTTCGGGTTTACACCGGATATGGGGTATGTGGGTGGAACTATGGGTGGTGCAGCGCAAGCCACCCATGGTCTCCTTTGTAGGCGCAGGCGTCCTGTGACTGTCCCCATGGACGTCACAGTGACAGGCAAATCCGGATACAGACGCCGCCAAATCATGCATGTGCAAATACCGTTTTTTTGCCCCATGCTGAGGCTGATGTCGCGTTCATGATGCTTCTTGATTGCAGTTGGGCTAGATCACGTTATCTATGACCATGCAACCTTTGACCTAGTTATGTCGACTTCGTTTTCTTTGATTTGCTCAGTACTCTCTCGATCTCTCTGCTGCACATACTACTGTGGTCTTCTTCGTATGCCTAGTCGTGACATACACTTGGTCCAGCGCAGTGTTATGCCTGAGATGCTCGCAATGGCCGAGAATGGTGCAGAATTACTACGAGACTCAAACGCATCCCGATGGATAGATGTTGCGAATCAAATTGATGCCAACATGCGTGGACCCACAAGGATACCAGTAGTGGGCCAGCCGGGAAGGAGATAACGTTTGAGTTTGCCAGGCATTCGTCGTTTATTGCGCCCTTACTATTCGACACGCAAATGCTCGGAACATGGAAACTTTGGCTGTTATTCTTACAAATGTACGTGTTGCACGTTCACCTTATTAGGGTCCTTGAGGATAAATGTTCTCCCATTGGGTTCGTGATGTATTACGCACAACTGTGAGCCCACCTTAGTCCAGTGCATTGGTGCGAACATTCCGCAGTTGTTAGCGTTCAAACTGACTACAACCTCAATAACCAGACGCATGAATACAGCTTACCATGCACTCTAGGAGTTTTCCTTCCTAGGTGTCAGTATCCCGACACAGTGACTGGAGCTCAATGGTATGGGAATACGTTCGTTCTTCTCGAACGACAGTGCTTTGCAACCTCAATCACCAGGGCCACACAATCCACGCAGACCTAGTGTCCGGCCAGAGTACCGATCGTATTGGGAGTGACCTCGAATAGTCATCAAGCGTCCATGTGAGTGTTCCTCATTTGCAATGTCCGCAACACATAGGCCCTCCTCCATTTGCCCAGTTGAAAGGCCACAAACGTGTGTGGGTGTATGAGTGTGTGTGACGGATTCAAAGGTACACTAATTAATCCCTTAGATTGGTCGCCCATCCTCAAGCATACCCACCTTAAAAGCCAGAGGTAATGGTGACGTCGTTAGCATACATGGGTCGCGTTAACTCCTGGGTACCAAGCGGTTGCTGCTCATAATAATCCACACTCGTTCGTACGTTTTATTGAACAATTGGTTGTAGTGATCAACAATTATCCCTGGAATTCATGTACTCAACAACCGTTCCTCGCTTTGGAATGCAGTTTTGAAAATCGGCGTTCAAGACCCAACAGCTTTTGTTGCAAGTGTCCACACGTTGGCTCATCCGTGTAAGCTGATTAATCCCGGCAAGTCGGTGACTAGCGATTAACATGCTGATGTTGATGATTCGTGTTCTGTTTCATATATTAGTCACAATAATGAGTGTAGCTATATTTCCAGCTGAACATCGCTCATGCTGAAGTAAGGATAAGTCAGCTATTATGGAGATAAGGTGCGGAAGAGCAAACGTTCTTTCTACAATTTAAATTAGAAAAGACCAATCATCTAGATTCAAATAAAAGTAGCTTAGTCCAACTATAGTGTTACGGTAGTGTTTAAATAAATATTTAATTGGAAAATAACTTCAGCACAGAAACAGTTGATTTGTTGCGAAGAATAGCTGCAACCAAGATGTATGCTGACAGTTTGTTAGCAAATTGTATGTAGTAAAATTATGATGAGAAATCCAGTTCGCATGGGAATATAATACGTTCAGTTGACCACTTTATCGGCGCCAACTGCCCAGGCACTTGATACCCATTATTTGTCTACCCTCATATGATTAACTATGCAACGCACACTGTTTTCATTGTAAATCAAACCATGGGTATGGAGATTTAATCGTTCGTTGCTTTCTCAGCTATGTCTAAGGGGTTCCATTCCAAATCCCGTTGTGAAAATATCATCGTGCCCAAGTGTCCCACGACATACTCATTTCAGAGTTATTAGATAATTAAATGTTGTTCAAGGTACTTCTTGTAAGTTTGCTAAAACAGTTTGCGCACTCTATCGAAAGCCGATGACAGAAAAGGGAGCAGCGGACTTTTGCACATATGCATTTGTGTATGTGCAACTAATAAAAATACCACTTCTAATACTAAAACTACTACGAATACTACTACTACTACTGCTACTATCTTTAAATGTGCTTATTACTAACCACAACTAGTAATACAACTACCTAATAATTTTACTGTTTACTGATACTATCACCTACTACTACTTCCACTACCCATTAGGAACAGCAATGCCACTATTATAATAAAATATACCAATAAGTTTATTTATACGAACTACTGCAACTAGCTACCACTATCTTTG
Source organism: Dicrocoelium dendriticum (assembly GCA_944474145.2). NCBI lineage: Eukaryota > Metazoa > Platyhelminthes > Trematoda > Plagiorchiida > Dicrocoeliidae > Dicrocoelium > Dicrocoelium dendriticum. The sequence goes on along the minus strand of OX104063.1, from coordinate 190,266,439 downwards.
CCACGTTCTGCTGTACTATTACGAGCAAGCTACAAACTACAACCTTTTACCTATTAATAGTAGAATCACTAGGCCCTACAAATGCTACTAACGACTACCACTAATAACTACTAATGATTATCCTATCTACTTCTACAAACAACAACTAATAATAGTATGTAATACAACCGCCTTTACCACATACTTACTCCTAATAGCAATACAATTATATACCAATGAAATTGCAACCTACAACCGCCAATAGTACCTACTGCCTCTAGTAATACTATAACTACTACAACCTGTTACCAATAATAACACTACTGCCACGGATACTACCATTACTACTGTTACTACCACTACTATTACGACTACTACCATTACTACTAACTTCCCTACAATTTCTACTCCTTCACAGTACCAGAAATACTGCTACCCTTACCACTACTGCAACCTATTGCTAATATAACTGTTAACTGCTACTACCAATACTACTAGAACTACTGCTACCAGCTACTGCTGATACTGCTAGTAGAAATACTATTACGGGTATCTAATGCTGCTACTTATACTAATCTTACTACCACAATACTGCTAATGCTAACAACGCCATTTACTAATATTTATACTAACCGTACTATTACAAATAACTAATCCTACCGATACTAAATCTATTATTAATACTAATAAAAATGCTGATGCTAATATTACTACAACCCATAATACCACCACTATTACAACTATGACTGCTAAAGCTGGTCCTGTTCAATACCAATATTAATATGACCATTGCTACTACTGCGACTGCTATTAGTACTACAACTTCCACCTACAATTTCTAAAACTACATACCACTTCTACTAACAACTACTACGATTACAACGTAGTATAATTACTGGGACCTTCTTGCACTACCTACTAAGACTACTACTGCCTTCTTCTAATAGCGCCCACTACCACCTATATTAATACTTATTATTACTAAAATTACTGCTACTGCTCGCTACTACTTCTGCTAGCATTATTAAAACCACTACCTCTACTGCCGCAATCTTCTACTACTACGATTACCTTATACGAATATAACAATTCTTATATTAATAATACATATTACTACTTATACTAGATGTTACTGCTACATTCTACAACTAATACCACTTACTCATACTACCACTAGCAATTACAATTGCTGGATCTGAAATACTAGTACATCTACTCTAGTTTTATCTGCTGCTTTATAAATACATACCAATACACCAATACTTCTACTACTTCCTGCTATCAATATCAACGTCTAATACTAGTACCTAACTCCACCACACCTACCTACAATCACTACCTATATCTGCTAATCCTAACTGATAAATTTCTTACTAAGTAGTACAAAGTAGTACTACATACTACTGCTACGGCATCTAGGTACAACAACTATGACTAACAACTACAACTGCTACTTCATACAACGACCACAAATGACTTTATTAATACTACCTCCTTTAACTACTAGTAACTATTACAGATCCCTATATCTAATATCAATACCACTAACAACTACTACTATCAACAACTAATACTGTAACTACACATTATTACCGCTACTATATATCAATATTATTGATACTGCTGCTAAATTCTACGAATACTACTACCCGTTACCACCACCACTAACTACGAACAATCCTAATACGCTTAACACTACGTACTACTAGTAAGACAAATGTTTTATACTACTAATAACAAAAATACAAATTAATTAATATCCCACTTACTACAACTACAACTACCAACTTGTATTATCACTACATACTACTACGACTACTACCCAACCATAATAAGGATACTACAACTAATAATACTACTAGTTATATTACAGATATGATTCATAATAATCATAATAGTTCTAAAAGCAGCAGTACAAAGATAATTAATATGCTTACTACTGATATTTATAATACTATTATAACTACTAACAATACTACCAATAACACTTACTACGGTAAACAGCGAATAATACTGCTGCTGCCTATATTACTATATACAGCAACTACTATAACTATACCATAAAATACTAATACTAATGCCAACCATTACTACCTACCACAAATAAGTCTTCCTAGTACTGCCCACTACGCATACCAATACTTACTACAGCTACTACTACTATTAATTTACTACTACCACTAATATTACCACTACTGCTAGATACTGCTTTTGTAGAATAATGCAGCTGCAAATAACTTGTAATATTGCCTCCTATAACTACGACATATTGCCACTACTTATGTGTACTACCAATCCTACTTCACACACATGCTACCTATTACCATCAAATGTTCCCATTACTACTAATATATTACCACTATTAATGCTACCAAAAAGAGTAATACTACAAATGCTAACAACGATTACTCGTTCTCAGTACGAATAGTACCACTACTGCTACAACTACTGCAAGTTACCACGAATATTAGTACTAAATAATACTACTACAAACATGCAAGTAACACCAACAACTATTAGAAATAATACGACAGACGACGGTTATTTGATACCACTACTAACACGTTTACTAATACAAATAGTGTTACCTCGCGCTTCTGCTACAAGAGAATATTATTCATACTAGCACAGCTACTACTACAACTTCTACTACTATTAACTAATAGGACAATTACAAATAACACAACTATTATTACAAAAGTTTGCTTCTACTACATTTACTACCTAAAATATTTACACGACTACGACTACTACCGCAACTACCATAACCACAACTACTACCACTACTCCTACTCACTACTACTATCACCACAACTACGGTTACTACTATCACTGCTACAGCCATGTCCACAACTCCTACACAATACTACTACTGATGTCACTACTACATTTATGAAATAACATTACTGACATTACCGATTAAAATTACAAAACCTACACTAATATTACTACCTACTGCTGCTACTGCTTACTAGCATTATTAATGTTAACTACCACTAATATGCTAACCATGATACTACCAAATACTATTACTACCAGCTGCTACTACAAGTACTTACTTTATTACAACCTACTGCACACTAATGTAATTCTAACAACTGCCAATACTACAAGCTATTGATATTACTAATAATACTATTAGAACTATTATTACTCCCTTCTATCACAAGTACTACCTGCCACGCTTACTTGTACGTACTACCCATGATAATATCTGCTAATCATATTACTACCTAATAGAGTTATATTTTCTCTTTGTACAACTACCACTACATTTTAATTCTACTCCCTACTAGTATTACAAAATTCTACGGCTAATAAATTCTCCTACTAATACCACGTATTCACAACGCCTACTACATGCTACTACCACTTCCACGACTATTACTACCAATAAAGTTAGAACCTTTTTACTCCCTATTAATAAATTCTCTACCCAAATCTAATAATAACACCTATTATTAATACAAACTGCTCCCAGTAATACAACCTACTACTACATTCAACTAATACTATTAATATTAGTACCTAGCATTGCTAATATTATCGACCACTACTTAAAATACATACTAGCGCTAAGTATTACTAATCCCTGCATAGATTATTTCTACCTGACACTATTAACGCTATTAATAATAATACCACTACTACTACTATTTAATACTGATAAAACTATCTGCAAATTCTACGACTACCTACTACTAACACTAATACTGCTAATTATACAGATACCACTACCTACTCCTACTCACAACTAGTGTTATTATTAACTACGAATATTACTACATCTCTATTGTACCAGTAATACAATCATGACCATTACTAGTAGATCTAATACTACCACTACTGCCACTAATTATTCCACCAGGTAATACTACCGCTTAAACAACCTCTACTGTTAGCTCCTAAGACTTCTATACCACTACTAATAAAAATAATAATAACATAATGTCATTACTATTACTACTAATACTGCTAATAACAATAACTCTAACCCGACTACTACTCATCCGACTACTAATACTACTACCACTACTGCTAATGCTACTACTACTGCTAATAATAATCATAGTACTCCTGCTATTATTAATACTACTCCTAATGTGAAACACCAACCGTAAATCATTTTGTGGAATTTCTGAACAGCAAAGACAATAGCGAGAGCTTCTTTCTCGATTTGGCTGTAGTTCTTCTCAGAGGTGGTCAGGGCACGTATCACATGCGCCACAGCCTTTTCTGACCTGTGTGGAAAGCGATGTGAAAGGAATGCATCAATTCCATACCTCCAAGAGACTGTAGCCAGGAAGATATCTAGATTCGGATTGTAATGAGTAAGCAATAGGTCTGATTTCAGCAGCGATTTCAATTTCGAATGCCTGGACCATTTCTATTCGAAATGTTTCATCAGCAGATGATTCAAGGTTGATCGTAGACGATGCATAGCTGGCAGAAACTCGATATAGTGACTCACCATTCCGGGAAGCGATCTCAGATTTGTGACGTCTGTTGGTGTAGGCAGTAGATCTATTACCTCAAGGTTCTCGGGGTCGGGATGTCGGTCGGCCTTGTTCATTCAGCACAAATCCCAGGAACTTAATGGATTTCAAGTAGAATTTGTAATTATCTGCGCGTAAACGGAATCCATAAGCTATAATTCGCACCATTACATCATCCAGTCATTGAAATAGTTCGTCATATGTGGTACGCATTATGATGATGTCATTCAGATAGGCTGCAGCTCCACTTACCTCAGTCAACCTGGCATCCAAGACTTGCTTAAAAATTGCGGACGCCGTTTTAACTTAAAATAGCAGACGATTGTATTCTTACGGACCACGGTCAGTGTTGATCTTGAGATACTTGATGCTTTCAGGTTCAGCTTCTAGTTGTAAAAAAGCATCCGTCAGATCCAAGGTCGCAAAATATTTACCACCATTCAGCGAGGGAAACAGGTCGTCAGGAAGTGGAAATGGAAGTGGATACTGATGACGTTGCAATGAATCATTCAGACCAGTTGAAAAATCTGCACAACAGCGAATAGAACCGTTCGACTTCTTAATCACGACGATTGGGGTAGCCCATGGTGAGAAATTTATTGGCTGAATCACGCTAATTTGCTGCAATCGGTTAAGCTCGTGTTCAACAAGTACTTGCGATGCATACGGGACCTGGCCCCTGGGTCGAAACACTGGTGTAGCACCAGGTAACAGAGTAAGCTTTGCTTTGTCCTGGCGAAGCATTGTATTCCAGCGAGTTTGTGCTGTAATTTTGGCGAGCACTGGACCGCTGTTTGACAAAGGAACAAACGAAAGACGTATGAACTGGGCACTCAGTCACCGGCTACCAATGGGCGCGATTCACTGAATTCGCTCCGATGCCTTGCGGGCAGGCTATTCAGCCAAATGCTCGGGGTGTTGTCCCCTAAGTCAACACCCTACTTCGGCTTGGGCAACCGGACAGTATCTCGCCCTCTGACGAAACCATGGATTTTGATGTGTTGTGTTGTGTTTTCTTTTACTATTTCTGTACCTTCTTTTGAGTTCCATGGTTTCCGCTGCATCAATGCCTATTCATAGACTGTTGCAAAATAAATAATAACAATAAGCTTTGTAGTTTGCTACAATGTCCAAGTTCAGGTTGGAAAACACAATCCTTCCCAAATCCGTCTACTCATTACTAATCAAACATCAAAGCCCTACTAGCATTCAAAGTTGCTGTGTGGATGCACGACGCTGGCAAGTAAAAACTTGACCGTGACAGTCAACCACAGTCCTCTGCAGGGCAACTTGCACGGCAGTGGAGCATGAGTCGAGCTAATTGCAGTAAGGTTTCAATTCGCAATCGTCGGCTGTCGTCCTTCATGGCTCAATGGCATAAGCTAGTTGGCGTTAGCTTCTAGTGGTCATGGGTTCGATCCCCAGTAGACGGGCAATGGATACGCACCACTGACGAGCCCCAATAGGGTGAAGCGCACGGCTGGTGCTTTTACGGATTAGTAACTTACCTATGCGGCTTGGAAACTAATTGCGATGAACCAACTCGAACAATCATACCGCCTGAAACTGTTCAGCAATGGTTCGAATTGGCCTAGGTAGTATGGCTGGATGACGAACTCTGACGTTCGTTTCAGAACACACGTTATTCCGTGGCACATTGATCGAATTCAATATACCAATGCAATCATTGCCAAGATTAATGTTGACACAAGAAACTAAGTAAATGGTTCCACGGAGGCTCAGATCTTCGAATTTAGTGTCACATGTGAACTCACCATCTAACCTCAGTGGTTCGCCGGATGCATTTTGGGCAGTCAGATTGGTGTGCCTCAGAGGAGGTTTGCTAAGTCTCGTCCATGGCGATGGCTGTCCTGCCGAACAACCTCCTCGTGATACCAGCTGGGTGGTTCGGGATTATCCCGTTCCAGCGAATGGTTTGGCGGCAGTGTTCCAGGACGTGGTGGGTTTTCGCCTGGCAAGCGGTCTCTCTATAAAAGCTACATATGTCCGTTTAACCACACTGTAACATGACGGATGTGACTCGCCACTAAATAAAGTCACTGCCTCTTGCCTCTCTCTGAGTGACCTTGTAATTCAAGGGTGTGTTGGGCCCCTGGTCCTATGCGGTCCTAAAGGCGTATGAACCACTCGTTCGGTCACCGGCTCCCAACGGGTTGCGATACCCTTATATCGCCCTGTTGCCTTGTAGGTTAGATCCTTGATCAAAGGCTCAGGGTGGGGCCCCCTAAGACAACCCTCTACTTCGGCCTGGGCAACCGGATAATATCTCGCTCACTGACGAATCCTGGACTTACACCCACAACCATTCACCCGCTCTCCTGCTGCTACCATGTTATTCACTGATGTCACTATGTCAACTGCACAAGCACACGCCACCATTTTACCTACTCTTCCCCTGCACCATTCACACCCATTTTTACCTGATTCCTCTACAACGATCAATCCCACCTACACTGATGAACCTGTTCCCGTGACATCTGCAAACTCAACCAAACAGTACTCAACAGAGAGCTGCTGGTCCCAAAGATGCCCATCTGCATACCTGCAACGCTTGAACGCAGTTTAGACTTCAACGTACGCACATTACTGCAGATGGGTTAGCAGGCTGGACTTGCACGCACGCTAGAGACCCTTGGAATTCATATCTGCTGCCTGACTGAAACACGACTCCAGGACTTTAAATCTGTCTACCAGCTGGTGTGACCCCTCCACCCACGCACCTGCTTCCATCTACGCATCTCTGGTGATGCCGAGTCTGCCACATCTGGGCAAACTAGTGTTGGCATCGCCCTCAGTGCTAGAGCCGAGACTGCTTTGATTGATTGGATTCCGATCAATAGCCGCCTTTGTGCGATAAGGCTCCATGGCTCTTGTAAAGTTAGCAGACATCGAGTCGAAAAGCGTGCTCTCTTCGTGATCTTTGCCTACGCGCCCACTGACTGTAGATCGGACAACGTCAAAGACCAGTTCTACCAGAACCTTCATGAGCTGCTCCTAAGGGCTCCCAAAACAGACATCATTGTTTTGGCAGGTGATTTCAACGCGCGTGTCGGTCGTCTGCTGCCATGTGAGCGCCACCTCGGGGACCGCATTGATATGATGATATTCGCTCAGACAATGGAGAGAAACTGCTCAATCTGTGTGCTGATCATCAACTAATCCTCACCAGCACCAGCTTTCGTTATCCTGGACGTCAGCACGCCACTTGGCGTCCCCCATCATCAACCCAGCGCTGGTCACAGATTGACCACATAGATATAAGTCGCAGGTGGCGCGACAGTGTACGCGACTGCCGATCATTTTGGTCAACAATCGTCGATACTGATCATGCACTGGTGTATGCAACAGTTTGCATGCGTTTCAGTGGTTCGTCTAAGTCAAAACACATCTGACTGAACACCTACAAATTGAAGGACCCAGTGGTGAAGAAAGAGTATCAACGAAGGTTTCGTGAAAATCTCGCTCCCTATCACACTCTGGATGTTGATCAACACTGGTCAAGTCCGCAACAAGTCTTGCTGTCGCCCGGTTTGTCAAGCTTTGGCCTCGCTCGCTCCACTCCCCAAAGCTGAATCACGGGAAGATCCTCGGAATTGTTGGATCGCCGACGGGCGGTGCTTGCTGGCGCAGAGTCCAACGAACACCACCGGTCTAGTACGCAACAGCTGAAAGCAAGCCATCGCTCTGATCGTGGTATACCGTTAATTCTTAACTGCACCAAGTTTACGAAGCAACAACCGAACTTTCCATGCATCAGCTTGCGCCGCCAACACAACAATGAAAATATCTTCATATTTCTTGAACCAAGAATCAAAAGTTACTCCGTGTAATTCATCGAAAACGAACTCTGTGACTGATGTCGTGACCGCATCTACTAAAGACTGTAAGCCAGCAGCATAGGGCTCAAATTGAACCTTCAGTTTTTGCGAAAAACTCGAACAATTGCCACTGGGAATTCTCGAACTGAAGCTGCTGTTAATGGAAAGGCTACTGCATCTGCTCAAATGAGATGGATACTAATGTGTAACATCTCCATTTATATAATTAAGACGATTTTGTTTGCTTTATTTGCTCAGTACTCCCTCTCTACGCCGCACATGCTACTGAGCTCTCCTTCGGATGCCTAATCGTGACATACTCTTCTTCCAGCGCAGTGTTATGCCTGAGGTGCTCTCAATGGCCGAGAATGGTGCACAATTACTACGATGCTCAAACTCCGTGTTCCGTGCACCCTACCGAATAGATGGAGCGAATCAAATTTATGCCAACTTGCGTGGATCCAAAAGCATGTCAGTAGTGAGTATTCCGGAACGAAGGTAACGTTCGAGATTGTCAGCAAATTGCACACTTACTATACGTAACATGGAAAGATTGGTTGTTATTCTTAGCAACAAATGGAAGTGTTACACGTTCGCATGTGGTCAAATGTTCTCCCATTGGGGTCGTGATGTATGGCGCACAACTGTGAGCCCACATGATTCCAACGTATTAGTACGGGCATTCTTCAGTTTTTAGGGTTCAGACTGATTACAGCCTCAATAACCAGACGCATGAATACAGGTTACCAGGCGCTCTAAGAGTTTTCCTGCCTAGGTACTAATATCCACACAGTGACCGGAGCTCAAAAGCATGGGAATACGTTCAAACGTCTAATACGACCGTGCTTTGCAGTCTCACGCAACGGGGCTTCACAATCCACGCAGGTCTAGTGTCCGACCAGTGTCCCACTGCTACTGCGAGTGACAGAGAATTGTCTTCAACGTCTAGGTGTGCGTTCACCATCAGCATCCTTATACACGTAAGTTAGAGTTGGGAAACACCTCAGCTACTCTGTCACATTACATAGAAGAACAAATAAGAAAATATATACAACAGTTGTGAGCGAGCTGAGTCATTCGTAACGGTTGTGCACCGCTGCGGTACATTACAAGCCGGCTAACATGCAGCAAACATTTTCATACAAAATTATATAACGCTGATTATTGAGAAGGTGGTTGGAAGGGGCAGCTAAAATGGATGGGGTGGGACAACGTAACTCACAGCACGAAAGCCACTTAGGTCATATTTAGTGTTAATAGTAGTAGATAGTATTAAGTAAGTAATATTAGTAAGTAATATTAGGTAATAGTGCTAGCAGTAGATCTTAATATCTGTAGTGGGAAATTTTAGTATTAAGTAATGGTTGTAATATGCATTATTTGTAGTAGCAGGTAGTAGTACGTAGTGGTTGTGGCAGCAAGTATTATTAGTAAATGTTTGTAGTTGTTGTAGCAAAAGGTCGTTGTAATATTTGTAAGTACACTTGTATTATCAGGTAGTATGTAGTGGTATGGTAGTAACCTGCAGTGGTAATATTAGTAATGCTTGGTAATAATATTTGCATTAGTGGGTAGTTGTAGCATTATTAGGGATTAGCTTTATTAGCAATATTAGTAGTAGTGGTAGTAGTATTAGTAATACTAGTACTAGTTGTATTTTTGGTAGCAGTCATAGTGTTAGTAATAACGGATCAAACAAATACTACTTTGGGCTTCCGCCCGAATCAGGTCGCATATTGCGTAAGCGAAACATCTATTTTGCAAAAGCTTGGTACTAGTGTTAGTAGTAGTGGAAGTGTTACTAGTAATATTCGTAGGATTAATAGTATTATTATAGTAGTTTAGTAATATTATTCTTATAGAATACGTGGTAACGAATCTAACAACTGGGTTAATCAACTTTCAGCTCGAATATGTGTCCGCTGTTCCATAAGCGGTACATTTAGTTTGCGAGATCTACACATTATTGGCATGTCTATTGCGTGCAATGACGAAAGTAATGTTTTATTGCATGAGGCTTTCATTTAATGGCATTAAGTGTGCACAAAAATTTTGCTCGTTTAGCGTACGGTGGGTAATTAAACTGTGCTACATTCAGCTTTGCAGAAGAGGTAAATATTGCGGACGCGGGTGATCCAATTGACAGGATCAGCGCTTGCTGACTTGATATAAGCAGGGGCTTAATTGGTAGAGGATATTGCAACGGAGGTCCACTGAACCAGCGCGAGTTGTGCTTGAACCCAAATGGGTAAAGCATATAGTAGTTAATAGCCGTAGATATGGTTATAATACTTGTATTGTAGTATTAGTAGTAGTAACAGTGTTAGTAGTAGTAACAGCAACGTTACGCGTAGTAGTAGTATTAGTAGTTGTAATAGTAGCGGTACAGTTAGTGGTAGTAGTAGGTAGTAGCATTAGTAGCAATAATCCTTTTTATTATAGTAGAAATCTTAATATATGTTGATAGAAATAGTGAGCAGGTGTATAATTAGTAATATTATTAAAAGTTGTAGCAGGAATGTAGAAATATAAGCTTTAGGAAAAGTAGTGCTAGTAGTTAGAAGCAGTGGTGTTAATAGATATGATTAGTAGTAGTATTAAAAATGGTAGTATTAATAGTAGTAGCGGTGGAAGTAGTGGTAGCAATTATTAGTAGCGAAATTTATAGAGGTGGTGGTGGTGGTGGTGGTGGTGGTGGTGGTAGTAGTAGTAGTAGTAGTAGTAGTAGTAGTAGTAGTAGTAGTAGTAGTAGTACTGGTGGTAGTCGTTGGTTGTAGTAGTCTTGGTAGTAGAAAGTTGCAGTAATAATTAAAGCAGGTGGAAGCAAATATCGGTTGACCTCTGAATACTATGCTACTGAAATCCGCGAGCAAGGCTTGGTAAAGCGGAATGCAATTCAAAGCAGAATTTAGGGAACACGCTGTCGTTGGGCTGCAACTCGCAACCTCTATAGAGACGTCTGTTCACCTTGAGGTAAACCTCGTTCATGGGGATTTAAGAGGCCGTAACAGGAATGGAAATAAATGGGTGTTGCTCTTCCCAACACTTGTACACCACAAACGCGGTTTCGTCAAGATTTACACTGGTCAGGAGGAGATAGATCGAAATGGGGTGAAACATAAATCCTAGCAGCATTCAGCCGAAGCCTTGAAAACTAAGCTACTAAGATCCGCGAGCAACGCTTGGCACAGCGGTACGCAATTCCAAGCCGAATTTAGGGAACACGCTGGGTGGTTTCCTTAGAACTGGCAACCGCCATATAGACCTCGGGTCACTTTAAATAAACCTCGGTCATTGCGAGTTTGAGGACCGTGTCCGGAATGGAACTCGGTAGTTTGCTCTTCATAAATTTGACATAGCACAACCGAGGTTTTGTCCTGGTTTGGACTCGTCAGGTGTAGGTAGCATTAGCTGAGGTGAAACTCAGTTATTAGTATTTAACGGCTGACTCTGAACAACATGCTTCGAAGATCCGCGAGCAACGCTTGAACAAGCAGAAAGCTATTCAAAGTACAATTTATAGAACACGCTGCGTGGTAGGTTTGCGACTCGCAACCTCAATATAGAGACCCCGGTTCCATTTGAGGGTAACCTCGATCATTCCAATCTCGAGGAGCGTATCGTTGAATGGAACTAAATGGGTAACTCTTCTCAACTCCAGCACACCACAACCGCAGTTTCTTTATATTTAAGACTCTTCAAGGGGTGATAGTCTTCACGAGATTGGAACTCGGCGGCTAGTATTTCAAGGCTGATGCCGTGAACACTATGCCGCTGATATCCGCGAGAAACGCTTGGCTAAGCGGAACGAAATTCAAAATAGAATTTATGGAACACGCTGTGTGGTTGTGTTACGACTCGTTACCTCTATAGAGACCTCCGTTCACGTTGACGCAAACCCTGGCGCTTCCCATCTCTAGGACCTTATATGGAATGGAAATAAACGGGTGTTGCTCTTCCCAACACTGGCACACCACAAACGCGGTTTCGTCATGATTTGGACTGGTTGGGTGGAGATAGCTTGAGCTGGTTTGGAATTAAGAGACTAGTAGTTAACGTCTGAAGCCCTGAACACTATGCCACTGAGATCCGCGAGCAACGCTTGGCTCAGCAAAACGCAATCCAACGCAGAAATTAGGGAACGCGCTGTGTAGCTGGTTTGCGACTCGTAACCTCTATAAAGAACTCGGTTCACCTTGAGGTAAACCACGGTCATTCCGATTGCGATTTCCGTTACGTGATGGAAAATGGGGGTTGCTCTTCCCAAAACTGGCACAGCACAACCGCGGTTTCGTAAGGGTTTGTACTCGTCAGGTGGAGATAGCCAGACCTCAGGTGGAACTCAGAGCGTATTAGTATTAGTTTGAGGCCCTAAACACTATGCTACTGAGATCCGCGAGCAACGTTTGGCACAGCGGAACGCAATTCCAAGCAGAATTTAAGGAGAACGCTGGGTGGTTTTGTTAGAACTGGCAACCTCTATATAGACCTCGGTTCACTTTGAAGTGAACCGCGGCCATTCCGATTTCGATTACGGTAACTTTAATGGAAATAGATGGGTGTTGCTATTCCTAACTTTGGCACACCATTACCGCGGTTTTTTCCTGGTTTGGACTCTTCAGATGTACGCAGCCTTAGACGGGTTGAAGCTCAAATCCTAGCAGTACTCAACTGACGCCCTGAACAATCTGCTACTGAGATCCGCGAGCAACGCGTGGCAAGGCGGAACGCAATTCAAAGCAGAATTTAGGGGCACCCTTTGTGGTTGGGATGCGACTCGTTACCTCTATAGAGACCTCGGTTTACTTTGAGGGTAACCTCGGTCATTCCGATTTGGATTTCCGTAACTTCAATGGAAACGCATGTGTGTTGCTCTTCCCAACACTGGCACACCACAACGGCGGTGTCGTCCTGGTTTGGACTCATCAGTTGGATAGCGCTTGTGCTGGGGTGTAACTCAGTGCCTAGTAGGGCCGGCTGACGCCTTGAGCACTATGCTACTGAGATCCGCGAGCAACGCATGGCACAGCGGTACGCAATTCCAAGCAGAATTTAGGGAACATGCTGGGTGGTTTCCTTAGAACTGACAACCTCTATATAGACCTCGGGTCACATTGAGGTAAACCTTGGTCATTCCGATTTAGAGGACCGCGTCTGGATTGGAAATCGTTGGGTGTTGCTCTTCTTAACATTATCACACCACAACCGTGTTTTCGTCCTAGTTTGGATCTTCAGTTGGAGATACCTCGCGCTGGGTTGGTACACTGTTCTCAGTGGTTCTCGGCTAATCCATGACCACTATGCTATGAGATACGCGACCAACGCTTGGCACCGCGAAACGCAATTCAAAGCAGAATTTAGGGAACACCCTGTGTGGTTGGTTAGCGACTCGCAGCCTCTATGGAGACATCGGATCACTTTGAGGTGAGCCTCGGTCATTCCGATCTCGAGGACCGAATTTTGAATGGAGATAGTTAGGTTTGGTTCTTCCCAACACTGACACAGCAGAACCGCGGTTTCATCCTGGTTCCTACTCGTCCATCGGAGATAGCCTCACACAGATTGCAAGTCAGAACACAGTAGTTTACGGCTGACAACCTAAAAATTATGCTACCGAGCCCCGCGAGTAAGGCATGGCGCTGCGAACGCAAAGCAATGCATAATTCAGAAAACATGCTGGGCAACTTCTTTAGAACAGGCGAAATTAATATATACCAGGGTTCCGTTTAAAGTGATCCCCGCTAATATCAAGCTTCATATTTGTAATAGTAATAGATAGGTGCAGCCCTTCATAAAACTGGCGCAAGACAAAATAGGATTCAAACATTTTTGAACTTTTCAGAAGAAGATAGCTTATTTGGATACAACCTAGACCTTAGAAGAATATCGGGTTCATTGGAGCACCCGCCGCGTGTCCTCCATTGCGAGGCGCAATCTCACTAGTGGCGGCGGTTGACTTGAAAGTCAGACTCCACCAATACGGTCACTGGGACCGTCACCAAAGTGGAGGATTTCGGTGTGGCTCTCTCCTATCCCTGCACTCCACGACCGACGGTTTCGTCTTTGTTTAGACTCATCAGGTAGAGATAGCTGAGTTAGGAGTGGAAATCGGGGCATAGTGCTTGGCAGCTATCGCGATGATCACTAGGCCATTGATTTCCGCTAAAGTTTTTATCGCTGCAGTTATAAGTATACTTTCGTTTTATTTTAGCAAATGCCGTGTGTCTTAAATGGCTTCGCGCCGCCTCACTTGCAGCGGCGGTTGCATTGGAATTCAGCCTCTGCCAATACGGTCATTGCGACCGTCATCGAAGTGGAGGGTTTCGGTGTGGCTTGCTGCTATTACTTCACTCCAAGACCGACGGAATTGTTTGACAATGCGGTTAGAAATTTAAAGCAGTTAGTTCCCTCAACAATTTGAAAAGCACGGCAAGAAGACGAAGGCTGGTAGATGCATGCATTTCGTATTGTCTCCTCAGTACCATTAACAATAACCGGTATGCATAGATATAGCTAACAGTGGGTGCAACCAGACAAACTTAAGGTGCAAAACGAATGACGGAAGTTCACACCTACGTCCAAGGCAACTTTAGGCTGACAAATAATTGTTTCTGAACACATAAGGCTGGCCTTATCCGGCTAATTGCGACAGCCTCAGCAAACCGAAGAAAGCGGGGATTAGTGTGACGTAACACGACTTTAAACGCTGAGCTCAGCTCTAATTGGTGACCCGAGTCTAATAGGTGTTTGCCTATCGAGGAAGCCGGCGGTCGTGCGAACATGGAATCTGACGGGGGTAGGAAATCTGAGCAACTTCACGTCGAACCCATTTTGGCACATGTTCCTTTATTCGGGAAGTCAGCGTTCGATTGGTTCTGCCTATGTAACTTTTTCCGCAGTCACATACAAATTGGTATACACAGTGTGAGTTGGCCCCAATAGGCTGAGCTTCCTTCGTTGGAGGTATGGGCAAATTTCGGGTTCGGTTGATAACGACAACTTGTGTAGCATAGTAACTTCCTTGTGTAGCCGAAACTATACGCTTAGTTGTCTTCAGTGTGGCTAAGTCACCTTTGAAAGGTAACTCGATATACACTTTCTTCTTGGCTGCTGTGTGCACCAAGTCCTTTTGTCCTCGCGGTTGGCTGTGTTTCTCGATAAATCTTCGAGGGTAGCCATTCGCCATTAGTGTTGCTGTAATTAACACTAACTCATCGTCCAGACAGTCGGCCGAACAAATTCGTCTGGCACGACTAACTAGAGTCTTCACAAGTGTCCGTTTGTACCGCACTGGTGTGAAGCTGGTGAAGTGCAGCTACTGACCGGACCAAGTCGATTTTCGGTAAATGGACCTCTTAATCAGTCCATCCTCCCTGCGAGTTATGAGTATGTCCAGATATGGACACTGTGTATACCAATTTGCATGTGACTGCGGAAAAAGTTACATAGGCAGAACCAATCGAACGCTGACTTCCCGAATAAAGGAACATGTGCCAAAATGGGTTCGACGTGAAGTTGCTCAGATTTCCTACCCCCGTCAGATTCCATGTTCGCACGACCGCCGGCTTCCTCGATAGGCAAACACCTATTAGACTCGGGTCACCAATTAGAGCTGAGCTCAGCGTTTAAAGTCGTGTTACGTCACACTAATCCCCGCTTTCTTCGGTTTGCTGAGGCTGTCGCAATTAGCCGGATAAGGCCAGCCTTATGTGTTCAGAAACAATTATTTGTCAGCCTAAAGTTGCCTTGGACGTAGGTGTGAACTTCCGTCATTCGTTTTGCACCTTAAGTTTGTCTGGTTGCACCCACTGTTAGCTATATCTATGCATACCGGTTATTGTTAATGGTACTGAGGAGACAACACGAAATGCATGCATCTACCAGCCTTCGTCTTCCTGCCGTGCTTTTCAAATGCGGTTAGAGGTAGATTTTCGGGAAACCCTCCACTTACGTGACGTTCCCAGTGAAGTTATTGGCAGATGCTGACTTCCAAGTCAAACGCCGCCACTAGTGAGATTGCGCGTGGCAATCCAGGACACATGCGGGTGCACAAAATATCCCGAATAGCTACTTCTAACCGCTCTGTCAAAAACTGCTCGCGGAAATCCATAGCCTAGATAACATCGCGCTAGCTGCCAAGCATTATGTGCCGAATTCCACTCATAGTGCGGCTATCTCTTTCAGATAAGGCAAAACAAAGACGAAACCGTCGATCGTGGAGTAAAGGGATTTGAGGGAACCACACCGAAATCCTCCACTTCGGTGACGGTCCCAGTGACCGTATTGGCAGAGTCTGACTTTCAAGTCAAATGCCGCCATTAGTGAGATTGCGCGTCGCAATCGAAGACACACGGCGGGTGCTCCAAATAACCCGAAAATCTACTTCTAAGCGATGTGTCAAACACTGCTCACGGCACTCAATGTCCTAGTGATCATGGCGATAGCTGTCAAGCATTATACCCCGAGTTCCAATCCTCGCTCAGCCATCTATACTCGTTAAGTCCAAACAAAGAAGCAACCGTCGTTCTTGGAGTGCAGCGACAGAAGAGAGCCACACCGAAACCCTCCACTTCGGTGACGGTCCCAGTGCCCGTATTGGCAGAGGCTGACTTCCAAGTCAACTGCCGCTACTAGTGAGATTGCGCCTCGCAATGGAAGGCACGGGGCGGGTACTCCAAATAACCTGAAAATCTACTTCTAACCGCTGTGTCAAACACTGCTCGCGAAACTCAATGCCCTAGTGAACATGTCTATAGCCGCGATACACTATGCACCGAGTTCCACTCCTAGCTCAGCTATCTCTACCTGATGAGTCTGAACAAAGACGAAACCGTCGGTCGTGGAGTGCTGGGATAGGAATAAGCCACACTGAAACCCTCCACTTCGGTGACGGTCCCAGTGACAGTATTAGGAGACTGACTTTCACCTCAACTGCCGCCACTAGTGAGATTGCGCGTCGCAATCAAAGCCACAGGTCGGGTTCTCCAAATAACCCGAAAATCTACTTCTAACCGCTGTGTCATACACTGCTCGCGGAACTCAATGACCTAGTGTTATTAGCGATATCTGCCAAGCATTGTGCCCGAGTTCCACTCCTAGTTTAGCTATCTCTACCTGATGAGTCTAAACAGAGACGAAACCATCGGTCGTGGAGTGCATGGATATGAGAGAGCCACACCGAAAACCTCCACTTCGGTGACGGTCCCAGTGACCGTATTGGCAGAATCTGACTTCCAAGTCAACTGCCGCCACCAGTGAGATTGCGCGTCGCAATCGAAGACACACGGCGGGTTCTCAAATTATTTGGAAAATTTGCTTCTAACCGCTATGTCAAACACTGCTCGCGGAACACAATGACTTAGTTAACAGATCTATAGCCGCGATGCACTACGCCCCGAGTTCCACTTCTAGCCCAGCTATCTCTACCTGATGAGTCTAAACAAGATGAAACCGTCGGTCGTGTAGTGCAGGTATATGAGAGTGCGACACCAAAACCCTCCACTTCGGTGACCCTCCCACTGACCGTATTGGCAGAGGCTGACTTCCAAGTCAACCGCCGCCACTAGTGAGATTGCGCGCCGCAATCGAAGACACACGGCGGGTGCTCCAAATAACCCGAAAATCTACTTCTGACCGCTGTGTCAAACACTGCTCGCGGAACTCAGTGACTTAGTTAACAGGTCTATAGCCGCGATGCACTACGCCCCGAGTTCCACTTCTAGCCCAGCTATCTCTACCTGATGAGTCTAAACAAGATGAAACCGTCGGTCGTGTAGTGGAGGGATAGGAGAGTGCGACACCAAAACCCTCCACTTCGGTGACCCTCCCACTGACCGTATTGGCAGAGGCTGACTTCCAAGTCAACCGCCGCCACTAGTGAGATTGCGCGCCGCAATCGAAGACACAAGGCGGGTGCTCGAAATAACCCGAAAATCTACTTCTGACCGCTGTGTCAAACACTGCTCGCGGAACACAATGACTTAGTTAACAGATCTATAGCCGCGATGCACTACGCCCCGAGTTCCACTTCTAGCCCAGCTATCTCTACCTGATGAGTCTAAACAAGATGAAACCGTCGGTCGTGTAGTGCAGGGATAGGAGAGTGCGACACCAAAACCCTCCACTTCGGTGACCCTCCCACTGACCGTATTGGCAGAGGCTGACTTCCAAGTCAACCGCCGCCACTAGTGAGATTGCGCGCCGCAATCGAAGACACAAGGCGGGTGCTCGAAATAACCCGAAAATCTACTTCTGACCGCTGTGTCAAACACTGCTCGCGGAACCCAATGGCTTAATGATCATGGCGATAGCTGCCAAGCAGTATGCTCCGAGTTCCGCTACTAGCTCAGCTCTCTCTCTATGATGAGTCTAAACAGAGTAGAAAACCTCGGTCGTGGAGTGCAAAGATAGGACAGAGCCACACCGAAATCCTCAATAAAATCAACGCTCCCGGTGAAGAAATTTGCAAACGCAGACAACCTATTAAAACCTTACCACTAGTGAGATTGCGCGTCGCAATCGAAGACACACGACGGCTTCTCAAATAAACCCGAAAATCTACTTCTAACTGCTGTGTCATACACTGCTCGCGGAACTCAATGGCCTAGTGATCATGGCGATATCTGCCAAGCATTGTGCCCCAAATTCAAATCCTAACTCAGCTATTTCTACCTGGTGTGTCTAAACAAAGACGAAACCGTCGGTCATGGAGTGCAGGGATGGGAGAAAGCCACACCGAATCCCTCCACTTCGGTGACGGTCCCAGCGACCGTATTGGCAGAGGCTGACTTCCAAGTCAACCGCCGCCACTAGTAAGATCGCGCGTCGCAATCGAAGACACACGGCGGGTTCTCAAATTCAGTCTTAAATTTACTTCTAACCGCTGTATCAAACACTGCTCGCGGAACTCAATGGCTTATTGATCTTGGCGACAGCTGCCATGCACCATGAGGTAGTTCCACTCCTAGCTCATCTATCTCTACCTGATGAGTTTAAACAAAGACGAAACCATCGGTCGTGGAGTGCAAGGATAGAAGAGTGTCACACCAAATCCCTCCACTTCGGTGACGGTCCCAGTGACCGTATTGGCAGAGGCTGACTTCCAAGTCAACCGCCGCCACTAGTGAGATTGCGCTTCGTAATCAATGACACACGGCGGGTGCTCCAACTAACCCGAAAATCTTCTTCTATCCGCTGTGTCCAACACTGCTCGCGGAACTCAATGGCCTAGTGATCATGGCGATAGCACTATGCCCCGAGTTCCACTTTTAGCCCAGCTATCACTACCTGATGAGTATAAACAAAGACGAAACCGTCGGTCGTGGAGTGCAGGGATAGGAGAGAGCCACACCGAGTCCCTGCACTTAGAGCCTACTGGTTCAAAACTTACGCCCCTTGCAATATTCTATTGGTATCCGACACCGAATGCAAATCCAAGCGGAATTTTTGGAACACAAAGAGTGTTTGTTTTGCGGCATGCGTCCACTTTAGACGCCCGCTTTTACTTTGGAGTAAACTTCTTTCATTCCCATCTCGAGTGCCCCATCTTTAGTTGAATAATTGGTTTGCTCTTTCTAACAGTGACACGCCACAACCGCGTTTTCGTCCTGTTCGGAATCGTCTGCTGGAGATAGCCAGAGCATTAGTGGAACTCAGCGCCTATTAGTTAACGGTTGACGCTCTGAACAATATTCTGCTGAGACCCACGAGCAACGATTTGTACAGCGGAACCTAATTAAGTGCTGCAATTACGGAACACCGTGTTTGGTATTTTTGCGACGCGCATTCTCCATATAGGGTCCCCAGTTTACTGTGAGGGTAACCTCGATCATTCCGCGCTCGAGGACCGTATCTTTGAAAGAAAATAAATGGGGTACTCTTCCAAACATCAGCACACCACAACCGCGGTTTCTTCATGGTTTGGACTCTTCAGGTGGTGATAGTCTTTACGAGGTTGGAATTTGGCGGCTAGTATTTCACGGCTGACGCCGATAACAACATGCTACCGAGATCCGCGAGTAACGCTTTGCACAGAGGAACGAGATTCAAAGTAGAATTTAGGGAACACGCTGTGCGATTATTTTGTGACTCAGTGCCAATATAGGGACGTCAGTTCACTCTGAGGTAAACCTCGGTGCTTATCATTTTTAGGACCTTATATGGAATGGAAATAGGTGGGTGATGCTCTTCCTAACACTGGCACACCACAACTGCGGTTTCGTCCTTTTTTGGAATCGTCCGTTGTAGATAGACTGATTTTGGTTGGAACTCAGAGCCCAGTAATTCACGACTGGTACTCTGAATACTATGATACTGAGATCCGCGAGCCACGCTTGGCAAGGCGGAACGCACTTCAAAGCAGAATTTAGGGAACACGTTGTGTGGTTGGGTTGCGACTCGTTGCCTCTATAGAGACCTTTATCCTCCTTGAGGTAAACCTAGGTCATTCCGATTTCGAAGACCGTATCTGCAGTGGAAGTCTGTCCAGACTTTGTTAAGCGAACTTTTTCCAGAGGATTCCCAATCCTTTTTCCCAACGGGTACTTTCAATCCGGGGTAGAGTGAGATTGTATGGGTTAGTTCCTGGATTTCAGATGGATACTCAAAATAACACACGTAATTGACATTAAAACTGCATGGTCACTGAGACTTAAAAGAGTATGCAGCAATAACTTGTCAAACATTTGCTCTTCATTCGTGAGCACAAGTTCCAGTGTAGAAGGTATCTTCGCTGTCCGGAATCTATTGGACTGGGTGACATGATTGCACAAGAGAATATTAACGATAACTTCATGCAACTCTGCTTTGAACTGCTCACTGGGTGATACCGATACCTCCAGATCGTGTAGATGGATGTCTCCTGATATGGGAATGCGGCTGTACATAGTGTGTGTTACTCTGTTCAGGCCACTTATCAAGCGGGAATCCATTTCCGGAGTGGACGTTGGGGGGGGCGTAAACGACAGCTAGGAGACATGCGTCGTTGTGTCTTAGTCGGAGACGGCACCAAAGTGCATCGGTAACGTGTGTTTCCAGATCATCAACTATTGCACATTACAGATCTCTGCGGTAGTATAGTAGGACTCCACCTTCTCTGCTGAAGCGGTCGTTCCGGATGCGTTATATTCCGGCTATCTCAACCTCAGCATCAGTCAGCATCAGTCTTTGTGTAGCCAAGTTTCAGTAATAGAAATTAGGTCCTAAGCAATCGCAACCTGACGTAGCCGAAGTTCGGTTGGTTTACTGAGGAGACCCTGAGCGTTAGTGTACATACGTGAAAGTTTCTCAGATTTAAAAATGTTTCGGAGGTTGTACTACTCGTACATGAAGTTTCGCCCAACGGTGAGAGACCGGTGAATAATCGTTTTTTCGATGTGCACTTGGTGAAGGGTTTAACGTATTATTCATCGTTCGTGTAGTTAGTGCTGTTTCTAATCTCCTACGTACAATTTAAGGTGCCTGATCGGTATCAACTTCTACAGGTTGTTTGGGTTCGTTCTACACGGTACTAATTCATGGCTCTTTCAAAGATCACATCGCGTTCGGCTCTTTGAGAGACATCTCATCTTTAGTATACATATCGCTGATTGCTTTCAACGAAAACTCAGGTGGTAGCCTGCAACCGAACATGTACCAGCTTTTTAGGAGCTGTGCCACCATGTGTTTTGACTGAAGGACCACCTTCAACACTCTCGGGCCACTTCCTTTGTAGCTCGGTGAGGTACGCATTCGTGACACGGATTTCGCTAACACATCATCCAAGCAGAGTGTTTCACGAATATAACACCATTGTTGTCTATCCTGGGTGGTTATTTCATTCTCATCACCTGTTTCAGTTTCAGGAACCTTGTGAAGAAGTAAGGTTCCGGTTGAAGTTTCCTTCCTGCAGTTCACTGAGTTGCGGTTAACTAGATAACACTCGGCCCATGGGATGTATGAAAAGATTTGGATGGAGCAGTGTTTATTGCTGAGACTACCTGTTGATAGTGGTACTGCTTCTACTTTAGTGATGTAGTTCAGCACAACGCTCAGGTGGCTTGGCTTTTCGTAATGCTTAGAGTAGTGGTGTAGCGTAATACGCACTACGTGTACAGGTTTCAGTACAACACCGATTATGTTATTAATAGTATCCCACTGGTTGAGGTCATCCAACTGCTTACCTCTTATTGATGTCGACCTTGATGTTGGGATATTGGAGAACAGTAGGCTCGGTACAGGTAGTTGTTCTTTTACACCTTTCGACTTGCCACGTCTAGTGATTGAAATACTCGGAGATGTATCGCAGGAAACGGGTAGTGTTGGTACTAGAAACCTCCGCTACGCTCCTCAGTTTCCGATCATGTTGGGTTGATATTAATTGAAATGTAGTAGTACTAGGTGGTAGTAGTAGTAACAGGTATTAGTAGATAATAGTATTATTAGTATTAGTCTGTAAAATTAGTATAAGTTAGTATTAGTAGTAGTGTTAGGTAGTAGGAGTAGTGGTATTAGTAGTGGTAGTTGTAGTAAAATTATTAATATCAATAAAAAAGTAAATGTTCACAAATATGGACAGACCGTACACTGTCAGTAAAGCGGGAGCGATCATTTGTATAGCAAATACGTTTCATGATTTATGCAGCGTATATCATAGTATTAAAGGAAAGTATATTAATTGTATTTCTGATCATGATATTTTTTCCTAGGGTCTTATACACTTGCATCTTAGATGTAAAAGTTACTAGCGTTGTTATCATGATGATTATATAATAATATGGAGGGGCTACTATAATGCACAGAGACAGGTTTTGGTATTGTACTTAATGATATGTTGTGGGTAAGCTAGTGGAAAGCGAATATCTGCTCATATGTTTTTATACCAGTTTCTGTCAATGTTTCCAAAGTTTGCTATGCGTCAAATATCTGCAACACAATTGGTATAGTGAGGAACGTCTGAAAGGAATTTCGAAACGTGACAGAGCTTGTACAAATGCTTATCTGTAGGGGTGGTTTGTTCCACAGATCAGTGTATCTCACGAAGAAGAAATTCGCCCTCGTTTTATATCTTTAAAGGCTGGTGCGTATCAAGTAGCTGCCATTACGTGTAGGGTATACTGCAGTCTTCCGTACTGTAAGCGCGGTGCTGTCTGCGTAAATTCGTTGGTTTATAATATTGTAGAAGAGAAGGAGGTTGTTCTTTATGTGTCTCAGCCGAAATGGATCTAGTTTGAGTTTTCGACAGCGATCACAATAATTCAGGTTTGAGCAGCGTCCATGACCAGCTTGTAAATGATCGTTGGACATTTTCCAGAGCCGTTCTGTCTTTCTTTCTCAATTGGCTGTGAACGATAGTAAATTATTCCAGAGTCTGTCCTACGATTGTCTTGAAGGTTTCAATTTTTGCTTCAGGTAGGGAGAAAGTTCTAGTGATATATCTGCATAACTGTCTTGCTTTCGCAACCTGCTAAAGTACATGTTCGGAGAAATTGAGAGTTGGAGTACATTATTCCTAAGTCCCGAACTGAATCAGATGTTGGGATCACGTTTCCGGAAAGTATGATAACGTCTTCTGGGATTCGGCATCTGTACCCAACTACTTGATTTCACTGCGGAGAAATTCATTAACAAAAGCTCACTAGCTATATTTAGTGCGGATAGGTCTTCACAGATGTTTTCCAAGCATATTTGTATTTGGTCTAGATGAAATGAGTAAACCAGTTTGACGTCATCTGCAAACAGAACTGAGTGTCCGTGTTTGATCGGGTTACATACATTGTTTACGTAGATTAGAAAAAGTAGTGGTCCGAGCACACTTCTCTGGCAGACGCCGCTGGTTATTTGTTTCGATGTAACATATCGCTGACCGACTTTAACTACCTGAGTTCGACCGTTTAGGTATGAGTCGAACCAGTTAAGCAGAGGATTTCCAATTCCATCGGACTCCGGAGCAGACAGCAGTGGCTTGTGCGTCACGCGGTCGAACGCCTTTTGCACGTCCAACAGAATTATAATAATTGACATTCCTCTGTCAATCATAGTTGTGACGTGATGGAGAAATTGTAGCTGGCATGTAACGCAGAAGCGTTTTGGGCGAAAGCCATGCTGTGAGGAATTAATCAGAAGCAGTCTTGTAAGATATTGAACAATGTTCTTTATTTACTATTCGCTCTAAGGATTTTGAGGCAGCAGCAGCTTGACACTTGATTTCTCGGGCCATCCATATTCTTAGGCATTATAACTGATTGCCTCCATTGAGTTGGAAAGTAGTCATTAGTGAGTGAAAGTGTAATAACTGCGTACTAACTATAGAGTGAGGTTTATTTTTCGAGTTTTATAATGGTATATTAGTAGTGGTAGTATAGTAGTAGTAGTAGTAATAGTAGTAGTAGTAATGGTAGTATTAGTAGTATAGTAGTATTAATAGTTACGGATCAAAGTGATGCGTTGTTCGTTTTCTGCCCGTCTCGGTGTCGGAGATTGCATAAGCTGTACATCTGGTTTGCAAGATCTGTACATTAGTTGTATGTCAATCGCGTGCGTAGATAAGCGATGTTAGCTACTGTTATTTTGCATAGGTCTTTCCTTTAATTGTTCCTTGCGCTTGCTGTGTTTAGATATACTGAGCCGCCCTTTGGTTCTCACCTAGCACCGAGGGTTTATGTAATTATGCTGATGTGTGCAGAAATGTACGCTTGTAGGGCAATCACCGCAGCTGCAAGTATATTGAAAGGAAGCATCCTCTAATTAGAGATATGTGTGCAGTAGTGTTTTCCCTGCGCTTGCTGAGATAAACTGTGCAGCACTGCTTCGTATAAAGCGAGGCAGTTTACTGAATTAGCGTGGTGTGTGAATCAAGGTAGTTCCCAGCTCGTGCGAGGGAAGCAAAGCTTACCCCATTCGGGGTCGGATATTGCATTGGCGGTTCATCCCATTGCCGAAATCAGTGCATAATTGATATTTCAAGCGCGTGCGGATTTCAAATAAGCATTGGCGGTAGTTGCAAAGGAGTCTTTTATAAATGGCGAATTTTACCTAAGCAAGGACTTTAACTGCTACTATGTTGCATACGTGTTTCAGTTAATTGACAAGGCATGTGTGCATATTTGGTGTACTGCTTGCGTGTTCAGCGTAGATCAATAAAACCGCCCTCAAGTTCGCACATAGCACATAGCATAACGCAATTTGTGCCTATCTCCCTTCAGCGACTCGGCACTGAATGTCCCTTGGCGGTTCAAACTGATGGCAAAATGGGTTTGTATCTGGCCTTCACAGCGCGTGCGAAAGCCAGATAAGCGTAGCCCGACGCGGTGTCCCGTAATGTATAATCGTATTGATTAAGTTGCGAGCTCTATACCTGAATGGTGTTTTACTCGCTTGCATTGACAGTAGCTGCGGTATGTGTGCAATATTTTATGCAAGGTTATAGCTGCTACCGTCATAGCTTATATAAACTCCGCATGCGCTTTAAATACTAGTTATCGACAATTGGATGAACCGCCTGTGCAACATCCGACTCGGAGTCGGGCATTGCTTATCGCAACCGCACATACGTGAAAATGTCCACTTACGCATAAATTTTGTCCGTTGGATGAACCGACTATTGGATATTCAGCGCCGAGTCAAGCTTCGAGTACCTGCGATGGTGTGTTCTGTGAAGACATTTAGGCACAAATCGCGGCGATTTGATAAACTTCCTGTGTAGTATGCGGAACTGTGCGCGTCTTGGTTTACCTTCACTCTGCACGCACAGGGAAAATCAGTTATGCACACATCTCGCGAACTAGAGGAAATCCTACGCAGAATAACAGCAGCTGACGTCATTGGTTATTTAAGCTCCGCACGCGCTTAAAATACTGTATATTCTCCGAACCGCTGATGCGATATTCAACGCAGAGTTTGGCATGGCGTTTCCTCTTTCAGCACGCTCTGACAAGTACATTTATGCCTACATCCCGTTAATTGGACAAACCGCCTATACTGTATGCGATGAGTACGGCTCACAGAGAGCAGAGCGCAACACGTACGTCAACATATCGCCAATTAGAGGGAGCTCGTATGGAGTACAATAGCAGCTGCCGCACGCAATTAGGAGACCATTTATGCACAAATCTCGCCATTTGCATGAACTATGCAATATTCCAGGCAGTTGCGCATTCTTTATCTAAACTCAGCACGTGCAAAGAAGGCCATATACTCACGCATCCCTCCAATCAGATAACCTCTATGCCGTTTCATCCCACTTAACGCGCTGAGAAATACATTTACGCACAAATCTTGCCAGTTGCATGAACTACCTATGTAAAATTCAAGCAGAGTCGAGCAACACATATCTACACTCAACACGTGCTGAAAAGACCATATACACACAGACTTCTCCAATTGGATAAACCGCCTATCCAATATTTCGCGTTTAGTTTGGAATGGCTTTCCTTCCCTCAGCACGAGTTGTTGAGTACATATATGCACACATTAAGTTAAATAGATAAAGCGCCTGAGCAGTGTGCAAATGAGTGCAGCTATGCACTTAACAAGCGCCGAAATCAACACGTATGCAAACATTTCGTCAGTTAGAGGAAGCTCCTATGCAATGTAACAGCAAATGCCGCACGCAATTCGGTATCTTAACAGATCTACAATCAGCACGGACTGAGAAGGCCATATACACATATATTTCGCCATATATTTCGCATCTGGAATACATGATCCCTGGTGGGACTTAACTTGTCTACACTCACGACGGGCAGAGAGTAACAAATATGCAAAAATATCGCGTTAGTGGAAACTCATGAAATACAATAGCTGCTACCGTAATTGCTTAATTAAACTCCACAGGCGCTTAAAATAGCATTTATTTACTGATCTCACCAATTGGGTGAACCGTTGAGAGCGGTCCATCCAATTGGCAAGATTTTGGCATACATGTCTTCATAGTGCGCGTGAGCGATAAGGTGTTTCCTCTAATTAGCTTGATGTGTGATTAAGCGTGGTTCTCTACGCTTGCTGAATGTATATTCGCACATGGCACATGAGGTTTTTCCAATTGACACGATTTGTGCCTAAATGTCATCAAATATTCTATAAGCAAATTCGTGCGTAACTGGTCTTCTCAGTGCGCACATTAGTTATATATGCAATGCCAGACTCTGTATCAGATATTGCATAGGAGGTTCATCCGATTGGCGAAATCAGTACGTAAATAGTATTGTAAGCGCGTGCGGAATTTTTAATAAGCCGTGATTACGGCAGTTTCCTCTAATTGGTGAGATGTCTGCATTCGTGTTGATCTCTGCGGGGCCTAAGCGTAGAGGAAATAATCCGTACTTAGATATGCACATATCCCAGGCGGTTTATCCAATTAACGTTTTGTGCTTAAATACACTTCACAGCGCATGCTTAGGTACTTAAAGCCATGCTTGACCCTGTGTAGAATGTTGCATACGCGGTTCATCCGATTTTCGACATTTGTCCCGTCTTTGCATAAGATATTCCATAGGCGGGTCATCCGATTTCCGACATCGGTACGTAAATGGCATCCTCTGCGTGTGCTGTGGGTTACCAAGCAATGTTTGACTCGGTGACGGTTATTGCATAGGTGCTTCATCTAAATGGCCAGCTGTGTGTATAAAGGAAGACTTTAGTGCGTGCGGAGGCTAAATAAGCCATGCTTGACTCGGTGTCAGATATTGCATGGACGGTTCTTCCAACTGGCGAGCTCAGTACATAAATGGTATTTTAAGCGCGTGCGGAGTTTAAATAAGCAATGATGTCAACTTGCACGGGAGTTTTCTCCATTTGGCGAGATGTGTGAGTTGGTGATTGTTTTGTCACGTGAGCTTCGTACATTGCACGAGCCATTCTTACAATTGGCGCGCTTTGTGCCTAAGTCTCCTCTCAACAATAGTCAGTGTAAATAAATAAACTCAACTCGGCTTCGAGTATTCCATAGGATGGTAATCCAATTGTCGAGCTGGGTTCGTAAGTAGCATTTTTAGCGCGTGCGGAGTAAGGATAAGCAATGCCCGACTCGGTGTCATATGCGTGCATAGGCGTGATATGTGCCTAAATGTCATTTCACCGCGCTTGAATGCAGATACGGACAAGAAAGTGGATGCTTAGCAAGTACGGTAGGATGGTCATAAAGAGGACCACAACACGGTGCACAGAAAACGAAAGGATAAAATGAAAATCGCTTTGTTGGAGCAGCCGCATTGTCAACGCAGAGGCATGCAGTATGCTAACCACAGTACATTTATTTTGCAAGATCAGTAGGTTAGTGGCATGTCAATCGCGTGCAATGACGTTAGCTACTAGTATATTGCATAAGACTTTCCGGTAATTGGCGGGATGTTGCATATAATTGTTGCCCGCTTCGCGTGCTGGGTGTAGATGGACAATGGACAATGGACAATGGTTTATTACGGGTAAAAAAGCATCGCTTAACAAGTCCCGTGGGATGGAAGTTATTGCGAAAATTAATTGCATAATAAAGTGAAAAGCGTTGTGGTGGACTCACCATAGACTTATGTGGAATAGCGGGGATGTTCGCATATTAAACGTATAAATCCATAAATCCATAGGTTCGGCGTTTGGCAAGAAACCGTTTGATTGCGTTTTGTAGCCCCTGGCTAACAAGTCATAAAATGAAATGTAAGTGAGACAATGCATCGTCAACACGTTTTTTAAACATCGCCAGATTGGGAGCAGAGACGACATAATTAGGGAGGGCATTCCAAGGCTCACACACGCGGAGAGAAAAGAAATTTCTACGGCATTCAAGCCGGCTATAATGAATTGTCAGTTTCAGAGGGTGACCTCTTAGTTTAGTGTTGTGGTTCAATTCCAGCAGCGGACGGCAAATGTGGTTTGGGTTCTTCAGAATCTGGTAAACCATTATGAGATCCCCCGCAAAAGCCGATATCGACTACCGTACATTCTCAGAGATTTCAGTCTAAGCTGATAGGGCAGATGAAAGAGCCCCCTGACATTCTTGGTTGCCCGTCGTTGAGGAGTCTCGAGAGCAAGGAGATTCTGTTTCTGGCACGACTGCCACGCCTAAATAGCATATTCCACGTGTGGTCGCACGTAGGCGTTAAGCATTTGGGGAAAGATTGAGGGTTCAAACCGACCGAAGGCTCTGCGAAGAAGGCCGAAGTGTTGATTTCCGGTTCTCCTCGCCTTCTCTGCTTGTTTTGAACACCCGAGATCTTTCTGTACCAATACACCCAGGTCACGCTCCTGAGAAACCTTCGCCAAGGTGTGGTCTCCAATCTTGTAAGCGCTCACCGGCTGGTGACGCAGATGCATCACTTTGCATTTAGCCATGTTCAATTGAAGCTTGTTCCTCCTTGACCATTCGTAAATGCAATCTAGGTCATGTTGGAGCAGATCCTGATCTGTCTTGTTACTAATCACCCGCCATATCTTGACGTCATCGGCGAAAAGCAGGAAGTTTGAGGAGATGACTCTTGCCAGGTCGTTGATAAACACCAGGAATAAACGCGGTCCCAGCACTGAGCCTTGTGGGACACCACAGTCCACGTCAATTGGATTAGAAAGTGATCCCCTGAAACGTACTTGGAGCTTTCGTTGGTAAAGGAAGTTGCTAATCCAACCAAATACAGGATCACCGATTCCGTAACTTTGTAGTCTTTGAAGTAAGATGCGGTGATCAAGGCGGTCGAAAGCTTTGGAGAAGTCCAGCTAGATGACGTCGACTCCGAACCTATCATCGGCCACTTCCGTCCAACTACCTCGTACAATCAGTAGGTTAGTGGTGCATGACCGGTGTTGACGGAAGCCATGCTATTCCGGTACCAAAATGTTGCATTTTTCCAGGTAGTCCATTAAACCCTCAGCGACGGCTGCTTCCATCACCTTCGCGAGCACAGGGAGGAGAGTCACTGGACGATAGTTAGCAGGATCGGAACGGCTACCGCCTTTAAAAGTAGGGGTGATAATGTCACAGTTCCACATTGTGGGGCCTTGTTGTTCATAAATCATCTGTGGAAGAACTGGGACATTGGTTCAGCTAGCTTATTAGCCACAGCCTTCAGTGCCTTCGGGCGGATGTTGTCTGCTCCCGGAGAACTACGTTCACGCAGTGAGAGTAACTTCCTTAGCACAACTGATGGGTTGAAAATAACATTTGTAAACAAAGGTGTCGGTAATGAGCTTGCTATTATGGGACAGGTAGATGTTGCGGGTTCAAAAATTGGGGCGTATTGCAGCCGCAGGGCATTAGCTGCTTCTTCGGCGCTTTATACTCTACCGACTGTCTTGAATAGTGGGGGTATTCCATGCTTCAATTTACGAGGCTTATTGACATGCTTATACAGCAGTTTGTTGTTTGCCATGAACTTTTTGGCTAGGCACTGTTGATAAGTTATTTTGTCCTTGCAGACAAGTGCGGCGCAATGGTTTCGATGGGCCAGGAAATTTCCCCAAGTCTCTGAGTCGGCGTTAATCTTGTAGGCACGCCATGCTGCATCCCTTATCGCCAGGCATTTGCGAGTCCTACTCCTTAGAATTGAAGGAATTTTCGCGCGACGACGGGGTTTGGTCTCTGTTGCTTTGTTGACGAGGTCGCTGAGCTTATTAACGAACTCTGCCCAAACGTTGTCAAGGGGACTTTTGCTTGAGGATTCCCACTAAGCTGCGTCGACGATTTCTTTCAATACGTGGTAGCGTGTGATTGTATGAGTTAGTTCCGAGTGTTCAGATGGATACTCTGCATAACACACATAGTCAAAAGATATTACTACACGATCACTGAGACCTAATGGACTATCCATCAATAACTTGTCAATCATGAGCTCTTCATTCGTGAGCACAAAGTTCAATATGGACGGTTTGTTTGCTGTCCTGAATCTAGTGGGCGTGGTGACGTGATTGCACAAAGGAATATTAGCGATCAGTTCCTGCAAGTCTGCTTTGAACTGCTCACTGGGCGATGCCGAAACCTCCAGATTGTGTAGATTGAAGTCCCCGGAGATGAGAGTGTGGCTGTCCATATTGCGTATTACTCTGTTTAGGCCACGGATCAAGCAGGAATCCCTTTCCAGAGTGGACATTCGGGGGCGGTAAACGAGAGCTATGAGACATGTATCGTTGTGTCTCAGTCGGAGACGGCACCAGAGTGAGTCGGTAACGTGTGTTTCCAGGTCCTCAACTATTGTACATTGTAGATTGCTGCGGTAGTAGAGTAGGACCCCACCTCCTCTGCTGGGGCGGTCGTTCCGGATGAGTGACATTCCGGCTATCTCAACCTCAGCATCAGTCACCTCTTGATGCAACCAAGTTTCGGTAATAGAAATTAGGTCCCAAGCATTCGCAACCTGACGTAATCGAAGTTCGTTAATTTTACTGAGGAGCCCTTGGGCGTTGGTGTACATACATGAAAGTTTCTCAGATTTAATCAATGTTTCGGAGGTTGTACAACTCATACGTGAAGTTTCGCCGACCAGTGAGTGGCCGGCGACTGGATGGGTGGATGAAGCAAATGAGTTTACGCCGACCATGAAAGGGTGGGCGACTAACCGTTTTTTGGATGGGTTGCATACTCTTGAGAAGCATTTGATATATAAGCCGGTATCAGATGCTCCGAATCCCGGTGTTTGTTCGTGCTCTGCTGTGCCCCTCCGGATAGTATGGCTACTCTTGAAACCGTCCCCGCGTCGGGTCCTGCAGCTGGCGTTTTCACTAAGAGTTGTGCCTCTACTGAATTGTCATTAAAAGGTGTTGGTGTTCTTGCTGCTTTCAGACGAATTTCCGTTAGCAATCTGCAACGGGATTTAATCCAGTTTGCTAGTAGTGTTTGTGCCATTTGTTCTGACTGCAACACAAGTTTTAAGAGCCTGGGACCGCATCCCTTATAGTTTGGTGATATGGGGATCCTTTTCAACGAGGTGACCACCACATTTTCGAGAGAAAGAACCTCCCGGATGTGGTGCCATTGCTCGCGGTCATGCATCTGAGCATCGTCAGAAGAGGAGTCAGTAAGCTCAGGAACACCGTGAACAATCACTGTTTTCTTATCTTGACTTATTCTGTGCCTATCTTTGTTAGCGGGATCCCCTGAACGTTCTTTCCACGGGATTTCGGGTAGTATGCGCACTCCACTTGAGTCGTTGCGGAGACGATTCGCGGACAGCAGAACGGCCTCAGTCTCGTCCGCCGAGTTTAGCGTTACCCGTAGTAACCGGGGTTCGCCGTAGTGCAACGCGTTTGGGTGGCGCGAGATTCTTTGTAATGTCGTGGGATTAGCATGGACTCCGATCGACGTACAGATGGAACCCCACTGATTTCGATCGTCCGTCAACTTACCCTTAATTGTATCGGATTTGGATTCGGGGACATTAGTGCATACAATGTTTAGGACACCATGGTTGCGCCTGGTGGCTACTGGTTTTGGATTTCGAGGCTTAGTTTCCGGTGTTTTTGTTAAATTTGTGAACGGCCTTGGTGTGTGCTATCCGTGCTGTGGCAGTTTTGTTTCATCTCGTTCGGGCACAAAGTTTACCGGTGCTCTTTCCGGTGTTTGCTTGGCAGCAACCGATGCGTACGTTACCGGGTTTTTCACTATGGCTGGTTGACTGTAGCTTACAGTCTCGAGTGTAGTGAACAGACTACTAGGTGCAGCACACAGTACAGAAGTTGAGGCAGGCGCGCTGCAGGCTCTGTTTTTACTTATAGGAGGGAGAGAGAATGGAGTCGAAACTGCTGGAGGCTGAGTCGTTGGGGTTCGGTTGGGACGCCTGGCTCGCTTCTTCGGCCTGACTAGTGAGTTCGGGGTGTTATTTTCACTCACAAGTGCAGGTCCGTTTCCTCCCATGGGTGTAACTCTGGCACTCACCAGTTGCTCGACCGCTTCGGTTAGTCTTTCACACCTATTCAGTAGCACAGATAGACAGCTAACAAATGGAATAGACTTGCATACTTGGCAAAACCAAGGCGACTCTGCGGTGTTTGCTTGAGTCGACTTCTTCCCAAAGCAGGTAGTGTGATAGATTTTCAAGCACATGGTACACACAAGACCATTTTTCACCACTTTAGCACATGATTGGCATTTGCTTTTCATACGAGACATGTTCTCAGTAGGGGTAGGAAGTGGATGGAGATACTGACGCGCCGCTGCGTGGCGATCGGCGCTGGTTTGAGGTCAGCAGGTCTAGGCGATGTGCGTGCTATCGATCCAGACGGGTAGACAGCGATGCTAGACAAAGCGACTGAGGCAAAGCAAGGTGACTTGGAAAATACTGTCTAGTGACGACAGTGGCAGTTCCAAACGCAGAGCAAATTGACGACTATAGCTTTGTAGAGCGAATTGAAGGAATGGTAGTAAGCTGATCGGGTGACTCACAAAAGGATCTTTAAAGTAAGACCACAAGAGTTCTTATGCGACGAGAGGAAAAATAAAACATCCGATAAGCTTCAAATACGGTTGACTTCGAATTTCCAAGAGCACAGTTTGTTGGTGATCCGTGAATGATAGATCCAATAGATGAACAGTGGTAGGAGGAGCTCGCGGAGCCAAATCGAATGATGGCACGTAGGTCTATGTGAGAATAAATCCAAAGATTTGGAGCCGAATAACGCAAGACGACAGTTTATTTGCGACCGCACTGAACTGCGAAACTGTAAAACTGTACAACCCATACGTGAAGTTTCGCCCACCAGTGAGTGGCTGGCCACGAATCGATTTTTCGATGTGCACTTGGTGAAGGTATTAACGTCTTCTTCATCGTCCCTGTATTTAGTTCCTTTTCTAATTTCCTCTGTTCAGTGTAATGGACCTTGTCAATATCATCTTCTATAGGTTGTTTTGGCTCATTCGACACAGTACTGGTGGATTGTGCTTTCGTGGATCCCATTGCGTTTGGTTTTTTGAGGGACATCATCTTTAGTAGGCACATCGGTCACTGTCTTCAGCCCTAGCTCAGATGGTAGTCTGCAACGGAATAGGTCCAAGCTTTTTAGCAGCCGTGTTACTATTTTTTGACTGAAGGACCACATTCAACACTCCCGGGCTACGTCCTTTTTAGTTCGGTGAGGTACGCATTCGTGACACGGATTTCGCTAACACATCATCCAAGCAGAGTGTTTCACGAATATAACACCATTGTTCCTTATCCTGGGTTGTTATTTCATGTGCATCACATGTTTCAGTTTCAGGAACTATTTGAAGAATTATGCTTCTGGTTGGAGTTTTATTCCGTTTGTCATCTAAGGTGCGGTTAACTAGACAACGCTCGCACCATTGGATGTATGGAAAGATACGGATGGAGCGATGTTTATTTCTGAGACTACCTGTCGACAGTAGTACTGATGCTACTTTAGTTATGGAGTTGAGCACAACGCGCAGAAGTCTTGGCTCTCCGAAATGCTTAGGGTTTGGGTGGC
This sequence comes from Dicrocoelium dendriticum, assembly GCA_944474145.2. Taxonomy (NCBI): domain Eukaryota; kingdom Metazoa; phylum Platyhelminthes; class Trematoda; order Plagiorchiida; family Dicrocoeliidae; genus Dicrocoelium; species Dicrocoelium dendriticum. The sequence goes on along the minus strand of OX104063.1, from coordinate 190,231,749 downwards.
GCGTAATCCGCACTACGTGTACATGTTTCAGTACAACTCCGATTATGTTACTAATAATATCCCACTAGTTGAGGTCATCCAACTGCCTGCCTCTTATTGATGTCGACTTTGATGCTGGGATATTGGAGCATAGTACGCTCCGTAGAGACCGTTGCTTTTGTACATGTTTCGACATGTCGCGGTTAGAGATGGAAATACTCGGAGATGTACCGGAGTAAACGATTGGTGCTCGCACTAGGAAAACTTCACTACGCTCCTCAGTTTCCGATCCTGTTAGGGTGAAGTTAATTTTAAATGCAGTAGCATTAGTAGTAGAAGCAAGTAGTAGGAGAGAGCAGTAGTATTAGTATTAGTATTAATAGTAGTAGAGAGTAATAGTAGTAGTGGTAGCAACACTAGTAGTAATAGTGGTAGCAGTAATTAGAAGTGGTAGCAGCAATTATTAGTGGTATTGGTAGTGTCAGTACTATCAGTAGTGGTGTTAGTAGTAGTATCGTTAGTAATATTAGTAGTAGTAAGAGTATTGAGGGTAGTGGTATTAGTAGCAGTAGTGGTAGTGGTAGTAGGTTTAGTAGTAGTATTAGTGGCAGTATAATAGCTGCTAATAACGTTCGAAGTAGCATAATGGTAGTAGCATTTAATATTAGTGGTAATGAAGTATTAGTAGTGATAGTAATAGTTAGTTATAGTAGTAGTTCTGATTGTAATATTCGTAGTGGTTAGCAGTATTTATTGTTGTAGTAGTAATAGCAGTGGTAGAGGTATTATGAGTAGTAGAATTTATATTCCTATTCTTATTATTAGTCTTAATAATACTAGAATTGTTAATAATCGTAGTATTGTTTTTGGTATTATTAGTCAGTGGCATTGGTAGTAGTAGATGGTAGTATTAGGCAATACCACTAGTAGTAGTAGTAGTAGTATTATTAACGGTAGTAACATTAGTAGTAGTAGCAGCCATATTAATGGTTGAAGTATGATCAGTGCATGATCACAGCGACCCAACGGTCTGTCTAAAACCAACACTGCCCGTTGGTAAGCACAGGATCCGGCATCCGTTCTGAGTGTTGGTGTTCGGCTGCTTCATCTTTCTTAATGCTACATGTCAGGTCTGGTGGAATTCGCTCAACCAGACGTATGGAGTGGTGCCTGATTTTCCTTGCAATGATTCTCGTAGGTACGGTCAGATTTCGCCTGATGTCATACCGCGTTGTTTGCCATGCAGATAAATGTTAAGGCGACGTATGATCGCATGCCTTGCGTCATGCAACGGGAAGCGGTAATGAAGATGTACGTAGCCCAAGGGATAATAAATGTACGTGTAAGTTAAATAAAACAAATGGCATTGTACTGCAACTGTGGAAACATCATGCATTTAACTGTAATGATGGCACCATGATAAATAGAAGTCCTGGGCAGGTGCGGCATCAGATGCAAACGGAATAAGTAAGCGTACATAAGGGGAACATGACCGAATTGGCACGGAAATTGTAATTTGGACCGTCACTGAAGCCCAGGCAAAGTGCTCATGCAGATGCGGCGGGCGGATGGGTTGCGACGCGTCAACACAGCGGATCACTGAGTATAGGTACCTTTGTACCCGTGTTGGTGAAACCGACAACAGGCACCTGTTACCTGTGTAATGGATAAGAAGAGCGATTGCTCGTTGCCAAGAGTAGACTTCAAACGCGAGGTGTATAGCACCACAAGAAGCAAACGCGTAAAACGGGAAGTTACACAGGGTAGTCTGTATCACGAAACTAACAACAACTGCGACCACTACTTGAACTAATACTACTAGTACAACTACAGTAATCTACTATTACTTTAACCTACTACAACTACCACTAACCGCAAAGATTACCACGACATACTACTATTACTAAGACCCACCGCTACTATCACAATTGATACCTACTACTTCCATTTGTCAAACATTACCAATGCTACTAATTATTAAAACAAATACTACTGGCTATTGTTCAATTACTGCTACCTGCTAAGAATAACAAGTATTACTTCAATTATATATTAATAAAATTATTACTAAGTATTACTACTACCAAATCTACCACTACTGCTAAGAACCACTACTATTACTACCTAATTGTAAGGCTAATGTCTAACACTATTACAGCTGCCCAATATTAATGTTACCCTACATTACGAATAATATTACCTACCACTGCTACCTGGTTACACGTCGACCTAGTACCAAAGTTATTAAATATATTGCCACTAAACTCTACTAATAATAATATTATTACGTAAAACTTCTACTATCTGCTACTACTATTATAACTACTACTATTCTTACTAAGGCTTTTTAGTTCTATCAAATAGTACTATAAAGAATAATAACTATTAATGCTAACACTAACAATACTACCTACTATTACTAACTACTCTTACTGCTAGTAACTACTACCAACATTACAACTGCTACCACTAATACCTACTACATATATTACTTACCCCCACTATTTACTATTACAAACCTTACATACTACTATTAACCACTAATTCTGATGCTACTACTAATATAACTATAATTGTAACTGCGACAACAACAAATACTCCTACTCACTACAACTAATACAATACTAGTTCAACTCTTACTACTACTCTTACTACTTTTTCTACTACTACGCTGCCACTAAAATATGAATAATATCTAATACTGTCAATAATACCAATAACAAATTAGTATACTAACAACTACTATTAATAATAGTACCACCATTGAGCATACTTATATCTTTGCTACTACAACAACTAACTACTACTGCCACCTATTACCTAATATACTAGAGCTACCCTATATACTATTATTTTGCTTTTAAGAATAATAAATTATACTAGTTCTAGCTAATAACACTACCAGTTTCTATCTAATAGTACTACTAACTACTGCGAATAAGTAACACTACTAATACTAATATTCACAACTTATAATATCTACTATTATAACTTTCCTATTATTATTTTCACATCTAGCATTACCTACTACTCCCATTACTGTATGCTACTAAGTTCACAACCAACCACTTTTACAACTAATATATTCTAGTACCACCAACTGTTATTGCCAACTACTATTATTTATACTATTTGTTCCAACTACTCATATACTACATACTACTGCGACCTAAGTCTAAATACTATATACTAATGCCACAATACTGCTACCTAGTACTGCTAGTACCAGTTACTTAACTACCGCTACTGCTACTACTACTATTATTACTACTATTACTAATACTGCTACTAGTACTACTACTAATGCTAGTAATACTAATACTACTACTACCTGCTAATAATAACATACCTACGACTGCTTCTACTAGTATCAAATAGTAGCATTGGCATTAGTAATATACAGTAATAAATAATTATATTAAAGCATTGCCTGTTTCTATTGTTACCAATTGTAATAATTACAACTACAACTACTACCCCCTACTACGACTAATACGACTACTAATGCTGCATACTACATCTAATACCATTGCTACCACTACCTACTAATACTACCATTTACTAATGTCATAAATGTTACTTACTATTTATATTACCTATTTTCACCACCGGTGCATTCTACTGCTACTATAACTACTACTACTACTACTTCTACTACTCCTTTCAATACTGCTACTACTAATTCACATACTGCTAAACCGCAAGTAACTTTTCTACTAGCTACTACTACTAATACTACCTATTAGTAATATTTACCAATACTAAAACTAACGGCTATTATTACACCTACCACGTTCTAATTCCACTACTAGCTACAACTACTGCCTACCCTATACTACTACAACGATCCACTACTTCTGCTACCGCGTACCACTTCCACTGCTACATAATACTCCTAGTGAGTTTAACTAATTCTAATACTACCTACTAATGCACGCTAACACAGACTGCTACTACTACCCACTACCACTAATACAACCTACTACATCTATGACTACTAACTGCACCTACTAACTCTTACTGCTGCTACCTACCAATTCTGAAACTTCCTGCTGATATTAGTACTACTTCTATACTATTACAACTACCAATACTACTAATAATACTACTAATACACTCAGTGTTACATACTACTACTAACCACCACTAAAAGTACAACAGACTAAGAAACTCAACTTCCGAATATTGCTGGCACCATCTACTGCTATTAATATACATACTACTCTACTTCCTACTACTAATACTACGTACTTTTTAAACAATAACCAATATTTCTATTACTACTAGTAGTACTATTATTACTACTGCTACTAATACCAACGACTACTATCTACATTTTAAAACACCACCTCCTACTGCTACTAAATACTACTACTACCTACTAATTCTACTATAACTTACAACTGCTTCCTAAAAATATTACTATTAACCATTATTTATACTACTACTGGCTACTAATTTTGACATCTACTACTATCTATAAATACTTCTACTACGTCTAATACTAATGCTTTCTTTCCCCTTTTAATTCCACATACTAGGAATACTACGAATAGTACTACTAATAAAATCTAAATTAAATAATATAACTGCTACTACTATTACACGCTACCACAACTACCGCTATTACTATTACTTACTATTACTATTACCACTGCTACTAATGCTAATACTAACCACTACTATAATTAATACAGCTGCTTTCTCTACTATAAGTGCTACTACTACCATTATTAATGATAATAACTGCGACTACAAACTACTACTACTAATACTACTACTGCTAATGCAGTTACTAGCAACTAATATGTTATTTGCCGAGTAGGACGCAAGCACCGATCCCGCTAGTTCGGGAGCCCTCAACGCATTAACTTGTACCGTGTCAGCTATTGCTTACATCAAGTCAGCACGCGTTGGGCTTGAGAATAGCATCACCAGCGTCCGCAATATTTGCCCCGTCTGCGAATCTGACTGTGGCTCAGTTTATCGACACTCAACACGCGAGGAGAACATCACGTAATCGTACACATCTCGCCAATTAAAGGAAAGTCATACGTAATATAATAGTACTTAAATTCAATGCACGCGATTGATAAACCACTAATGTACAGATCTTGCAAACTGGATGTAACGCATATGCAATATCGGACAAATAGTCCGAGTGAAAGTTAACTAACACGTTTGTTAATTCCGCCACTAGTTATACTATATGAATAATATTAAAACACTACTATCAAAACTCCTCCTATTACTACTAATACTACGATTATACTAATGTTCTTATCATTAATGCTAATAATATTACCAATGACACCACTATACCACTAACACAAATATTACTGCCAATATTACTTCCAACATTTTACTAGTAAAACAAATACTAGAAATATTATAACTAGTAACACTACAACTACTAATTCTACGAAGTACTACTAATATTTCTACCAACAATACCAGTAAATACACAACAATGCTTGCTACAACTACTAGCACTAGGACTAATAAAACAAACAAAAATACTGCTGTTTATGTTTCCGCTACTAATACTAGTACTACAACTCCTAGTGTCGCCATTAACTAAAAGAAAATAACAGCACACATTTCCCCAAATAGAGAAAACTCCTATCCAATTGTTTAGTTACTAATTATATCGCTTTCATTTGCATTAAATTGCTCAGTACCTCTCTCTACGATGCACATGCTATTGCGGTCTCGTTCGGATGCCTAGTAGTGACAACCTTGGTCCAGCGCAATGTTATGCCTGAGGTGCTCTCATTGGCTGAGAATGGTGCAGAATTACTACGACACTCAAACTCAGTGTTCCGTGCATCCTGACAATTAGATGGAGCGAATCAAATTGATGCCAACTTGCGTGGACCCAAAAGAATGCCAGTAGTGAGCCAGCCGGAACGGAGGTAACGTTCGAGATTGCCAGTAAATTGTGGTTTATTGCGCACTTACTATTCGACAAGCAAATGCTCGTAACATGGAAAAAGTGGCTATTATTCTTAACAACAAATGGAAGTGTTACACGTTCACCTTATCAAGGTTCATGAGGATAAATGTGCTCCCAATGGGATCGTGTTGCATGATGCACAACTGTAGGCCCACCTGGTTCCAGTGCACGGGTGTGGACATTCCGCAGTTTTTAAGATCCAGACTGACTTCAACCGCAATAACCAGACGCATGAATACAGGTTACCATACGCTGTAGGAGTTTTCCTCCCTAGGTGCCAGCATTCACATAGTGACCGGAGCACAAAAGCACCGGAACACGTTCGTTCGTCTAGTACGACCATGCTTTGCAGTCTCACTCACTGGGGCTTCACAATCCACGCAGACCTAGTGTCCGACGAAAACAATGAATGAACAATGAATTTATACAGGTTAAGAAGCGCTGCTTTACAAGTCCCGTTGGATAGTTGCAGGGGATATCAACATAACAATAATGATGATAAGGATAGTAAAATAGTTATTACTTTAAATATGAAAATAAGGACTTATCGTTTCCTTCCCTGCAGTCCTGCGATCCTCTTAGGTTCACAGCACCCACAGTTAACAACAAATAATTCCATGGTAAACTCCAGGTGTAGGATGGAGACGTAGTGTTATGTAACAAAGTGTAAGTGGATGAGTGCATCGTCCAACTGTCTTTTAAGTATTGTTAGTGTCGGTGCAGAGACGACCGATTCTGGAAGAGCATTCCACCGGTGACAGACACGAATGGAAAAGAAATTTCTGCGGCACTTCAGACGACTGTATTGTTCAGCGAGTTTTAATGAGTGGCCCCTCAGGTTTTTATTGCTGCTGAGTTGCAGTAAAGGGCGGCACACATGATGTGGGTCTCGCAGAATCAAGTATGCCATAATCAGGTCGCCTCGTAGTCTGCGATTGCTTCCACTGAACAATCCCAGTCTTCGCAGCCTCTCCTGGTAGGAAAGATTGCGCATTCCAGTTACGTTCTTAGATGCCCGGCGTTGTGGCTGCTCCAGTGCATGAAGGTCGTGTTTCAGCCATGGATGCCACGCTTGAATTGCATATTCGACATGGGGGCGAACATACGCACTGAGCATTTTTCGAAATATGGAGCTGTTTATTTGTCCAAACACCCGCCTCAGCAGCCCAGCGTGTTGGTTCCCGGTCTTCGAGGCCTTTTCGGATTGCCTGGAGCAACCCAAGTCATCTTGAACCAGGACACCGAAGTCACGTTCGAGAGTTGATTGTTGCAGTACATCCGTTCCGAGTCGGTATGAGTAGCTGCTACTGCTATTGACCTACAATTATCTTTAAGCGTCTATCTCATTGTTGCTCATTTTGAATGTCGGTAACACATATGTCATCCAGTTAGCCCTCATGTGTATGTCCACTTTGAAGGCCACAAACGTGTGTGTGAGGGATTCAAAGGAACACTAATAAACCATTTAGATTGGTTGCCTACCCCAAGCATTCGTATCTTAAAAGCCAACAGCTATGATGACGCCGCTAGCGTGAATGGGTCGTGTTAACTCCTGGCTAGCAAGCGGTTGTTGCTTACAGTATCCCATATAGTTCGTGGGTTCGATTGAATAACTGGGTGCAGTGATCAACAATAATCCCTCGAACTCAAGTACTCTACAGCGCTTCCTCCCTTTGGAATGCGGTTTGCAAATTCGCTGTTCATGTCCTAACCAACTTTGTTGCAGGTGTCCACCCATTGGCTCGTCCATGTAAGCTGAATAATCCCGGCTAGTAACTGAGTAGTGATTAACATGCTGAATTTGATACCATATGTTCTGTTTCATCTATCACTCAGGCGAATGAGTGTAGCTATATTAATCGGTGTACATCGCTCATACTGAAGTTAGCATAAGTCAGCAATTATCGAGACAATGGTTAGAAGATCCAACGTTCCTGCTACAAATAAAATTAGAAATGGCTAACCATTCAGATTGGATTAAACTAGGTTAGTCCAACTGTGGTGGTACTGTAGGGTTTAAATCAATATTTACTTGAAAATAAATAAAAGCACAGGAGAAATTGATTTGCCGCGAAGAATACCTGCAACCGAGGTGTATGACGACAAATTGTTAGTAAATTGTAAGCGTCCAAACTACGGTGAGAAACGCAGACTGCATGGGAATATCATACATTCAACCTACCACCTTATCTGCGTCATCTGCCAAGGCTCTTGCCACCCAGTATGTGTTGTTGATGAATACATTTAAGAGGCGCGCCAATTCCGTGCAGTACTTTGTATTGTCATCAAGCTGAACGGTAGCAATTGAGGTCATTTGCCTTCCGTCTGTGCGTTGCAATGATCCATTTGTTCTGGGACCTAGACGTGTACATATTGCGCAGAAGGTGCACATTGCTAAATTGTACCGTAGGTGAAGTTTAGGCTTTGTTTCTTGATTGGATAAAGGGCATTGTTACGTGGCACTTAAGCCTCAAGCGAATCTGTCGCTTACATAAATAGCATACCGCAACAGTAGAGTATACAGCCACATTTGTCTACTGTTGAGCAAATAGACGTTGTGCAGGCTATATGTTGTAAATTTGCTAAAACAGTTTTCACACTCTTTCGAAAGCCGATGGTATAACAGGGAGCAGCGGAATTTACTACATGCGTTCGTGACGTGATAGCGTCAAAATGAAAATCATGGATGGTGGGATGTTATCGCTAACGCATACAGCTGACAGCATCCACAATACACTGTAACTGTCGTGTATTCTGTCAGCTGTCTTGACGGCTAGTCTAGACAGGCACGTGCACACAACCCAGACACACACACACACACACACACACAAAACGTCTAATTCTCTGCTTCCTTATTGGTTCATCCTTCTCCCTGCGAAACCTTAATGTACTCACCCAGTTAGACATTGATCAGATTACAGCAGTCCGTTTCCGAGAGTGACCTTCTCGTATACAACACTGGCGTCACGCCTTACGAACCTACGCCATGGAATTACATCCTCCTACAGTTTACTGGTCTGATCCGACCTTACGTCCTACCGAAAGTGCATGGGCCCAGTGGAAAACCTCGTTTACAAACTATCTTGACCTACTACCTGCGGCTGCTAACTACACTGAAGGCCAGAAACTGAAGCTACTCAGACACCTACTCGGTGCTGAGGGACAACATCAATTTGATGCTTTGGAGCTGCAGTCACAAGATACCTTGACGAAAGCGCTAGAGGTGCTGGACAAGTCATGGGGACAGCGTACAAATCTCTTCATGGCTCGCCTCAAATTCGGCCGACTTACACAGGAACCATCGGAAACTCTAGACGGTTTAGTTGATCGCCTCATTCGCGGTGTACGACCCTGCGAGTATCCAACCATACCGAAAAATAGAATCGAGGGCGTAATGCTAGTGCAGCAGTTGATTAGTGGTATCACCAACAACCGAATTCGGGAATGCCTACTTTCCGAAGACGCTTCCAAATTGACTTGGGATAAGGCTGTGGAATTAGCTCGCCTCAAAAAATGTACGGCCGAACAGTTGCGATGTTTCGCCACCCACGCAGACATACAGGAGGTTGCCAAGATCCATCGCTCGCCAACCGAATTCCAATCCCCACAGAAATGCTTCCGTTGAGGCAGCCTACAGCATAAAGCCAATTTTACAAAGTGCCCTGCCTTAGAAATGGATTGTAAAAAGTGCGGTAAGCGTGGACATTTTGCTCGTTGTTGTCGTTCAGCACGCATTTCTCAGTTGAATCCTACAGATTCCGTTTCTAATCAACAGTTACAGTCAGCTGAAAATGTATTTTCCAGTGATAACACAAGTACTGTGTCTAACTATCGTTCCAATTGTCCAGAGCCTAAACTACCTATGCCTGACATTCGTACTGTTACAGTTTTTGCACACGATAGAATAACACATGTTGACATGGAACTTGATTCAGCCTCTCCTATCACTATAGTACCGAGTAGTTTTTATGACATTCAGCTACATGACAAGCCTATACATCCTTCAGCCTATCGATTTGACAGTTATACAAAGGCCCCGGTAGAAATACGAGGATTTGTGGTGATTGTGTTGCAACTTGGGGCCGTGAAATCATCAGTTGCTGTGTACGTTACCCGCGGAAATAACCGTCCCTTACTCGGACGCAACGCTATGGTTGCACTGGAAGTCACGCCGTCACTAGCAAGTATGCGTATCATGGCAATTAACCTATCAGACCTACAGATACAGTACCCGAAATTATTCGACCAAACAATAGGGCGCGCTCCCTCCTCCGTCCACCGCATATGTCTGAAGCAGGATACTAAACCGGTAGCTATTGCTCATCCACGTCCAATTCCTTTGGCCAGAAGAGAGGCTGTTTCGTCAGCATTACGGCAGATGATTGCAGATGATCTCACTGAACCCATTAACTGTTCTGAATGGGTCCACCCTATGGTTACAGTCCTCAAGAAGGACGGTACAATAAGAATATGCAATGACCTGCAGGCCCTAAATCGGCAAATCGTGGTAGAAAAGTTTGTGCTTCCAACCGCGGATGAACTAATAGTCAAACTAGCCGGCGCCCGATATTTTTCAAAATTGGACCTTAGGAAGGCTTTCTTTCACATGCCTCTAATTAAGGAGTCAAGACCGCTGACCGCATTTCTCACTATGGACGGACTCTTTCAGTACAAAGTCTTGCCAATGGGCTTGAGTTCAGCTCCAGCAGCTTGGCAAAAGTTTATGGTTCACTCATTTGCCAATTTACCTGGTCAAATAGTATACATGGACGACATCTGTGTATTCGGTAGGACTCCAGAAGAACATGATTCACGGCTGCATGCTGTGTTACGTCGACTACACGATCTTAACCTCAGATTAAACCTCGAGAAGTGCAAATTTAATGCTAGTGAGATCGAGTTCCTGGGCCACATTATAACAAATGACGGTATGAAGCCGAGTTTTGACAACGCGCGTGCCATAACCGAGGCTCCTTGCCCACAGAACTCCACTGAAATAAAGCATTTTCTAGGTATGTGTTCTTACAACCTACGTTATCTGCAGGATTTCACAAATATTGCTGAGCCACTGCGTGAACTGACAAAGGAGAAAAGTGTATTTGTTTGGGGTCCACCCCAACAAAAGGCATTTGATGAGATAAAACGCCGCATTGCTTCCACACCAGTTATGGCGATTTTCGACGAGACGTGCCCAACAATTGTCTCTACTGATGCATCAAACATTGGGTTGGGTGCTATACTATCTCAAATTCAAACTGGGCATGAAAGAGTTATTGCATACGCTTCCACAAAATTGTCCGCGGCGGAGCTTTCTTACTCTGCCGGGGAAAAAGAAGCCCTTGCCTGTGTTTGGGCCTGTAAGAAGTGGAATTTGTTCTTGTTCGGAAGACCCTTCACTCTTCGTACAGACCACGCAGCGCTAACTAGTTTACTTACTCGAGGAACAAATGGCATCAGGCCACTTCGGATACATCGCTGATATGCACGATTGCCAACATACGATTTTCAAATTAAATTCCGTCCCGGACGCGAAAACCAGGTAGCGGATGGGCTCTCTCGACTGCCTCTCAACGAAACTGCAAATAATGAGGATGATAATGTGAGGTTACTGGTGTCTTCGCTGAGTAATGAACCAATCTCAGCCCTGACTAGGGAAGAACTCCAGAAGGCGACTCAGGAAGATGAGACACTCTGCCACGTTCAGGAGTATCTGCTAAACGGTTGGCCACAAAACAATAAGATCACAGACGAGTTTCGTCCGTACTACGTGTTGCGTCACGAACTTTCATTTATAGATGGAGGTTTAATGCGTGGCGAAAAGTTTGTAGCTCCTCGGAGCTTAATACGAAAGATCATGCTATGTGCTCACGAAAGCCACCCTGGTATCGTTCGTACGAAACGCAAGGATGACGCATGTTTCTGGTGGCTCAAAATGTCACACGAAATAGAAAATCTTGTTCATGACTGCTCTTCATGTCAAAGGGCAGGCAAGAGTTCAAGGCCGGTTTCATCCCCTATCCAACCCATTGACTATCCTATGCGACCGTGGGCCAAGATAGCTGTTGACATCATGGGTCCATTTAGCTCAGCGCCTCAGCATCAAAGGAACTGTTTGGTGGCGACCTGCTTCTACAGTAAGTGGCCGGAAGTCCATTTGTGTGGAGAGGTGACTACTGCCAGCATTATTCGATGGCTGAAATATATGTTCTCCAGCTTCGGATTACCAGAGGAGATAGTGACGGACAACGGGCCGCAGTTTACAAGCCACGAGTTTCATTCGTTCCTTCAACTTCACGCTATCCGACACTCATGTACAACGCCGTATAATCCAGCGGCAAACGGCATGGTAGAGCGGTTCAATCGATCCTTGAAAGAGAGTATCCAAGCTATTCGCTTATCTGGTACAGGTTGGGAGGATGCAGTTCTACAAGCACTATTTTCTTACCGAACCGCACACCACCGAGCCACAGACAAAACGCCAGCTGAACTCATGCTTGGGCGTGTCCTTCGGACAAAGTTGAATGCCGCACTTCCTATTCCTGCAACCAATAATTCCGACAAGTTCAAACGTCGCCATCGATATCAGACCACTTACCAGAAGCATACTACGCCGCTCCAGCCCGGAACATTCGTGCGCGTGAAGGTAAACGCTGCATCAAAAGGACAACCCACGTTATCAGATCCGATAAGAATAATGCATGCATGTGGGCCAGGCACTTACCGGCTGGAGGATGGCCGCACAGTCAACGCCCGGCGATTATTCACAAGTATCAGACGAACGGGGCAAATACCACCAACCTTCACTGACGAGGCCACGCAAAGCACGCAGCTCCGCAGGACGAGCCGAGAACAAAGACGACCGGATCGATATAGTTTTGACGCCTCCTACGATTAAGCGGAGAGGTGATGTTGTATATTCTGTCAGCTGTCTTGACGGCTAGTCTAGACAGGCACGTGCACACAACCCATACACACACACACACACACAAAGCATCTAATTCTCTGCTTCCCTATTGGTTCATCCTTCTCCTTGCGAAACCTTAATGTACTCACCCAGTTAGACATTGTTCTGATTACAGCAGTCCGTTTCCGAGAGTGACCTTTTCGTATACAACAGTAACCATAAGCCTTCAATGCTTTACGGTACATTTATTTGTGCATCATTCCAACTCGTAATTGTATTGATGGTGTTTGCTTCCGTATTTCCATATCCATCTCTATCTGTTGTTGATAGCAACACTTCTGGCTAAATTTATGGCTGCCGTTATTCCGGTTGACGCTGAAATGCTAACTAACCAAAGGCAGTCGTATATTTTGCTTATAATTGTACGTGAGATCTTCCAACAGCTGTTATTCTTACATTCAATCCATACTCGAGCACGTTCGTAATGTTATTGCTCATGATGGTGATTGTGTCTCCATCCAATTTGTGGTAGTTCATACACAAGTGTGAACAAATGCCTGTTCACAACACTGCATTATTGCAACTCGAACCAGGGACCTTTGGTATGTCAAGTAATATCTCACGTTGAATGACTATGCGGAAGCCATTTAGGAACACTTTTAAGCGCCACACTTCACATTGAAAAACTGATATCTAACTGGGGCTCACCTAAATTACAAGTCCCGCTAACATCTGTTCGTGTCTCGTTACGTTCCCACTTGACAGATGGATATTATTACATTTCTTCTCGTCTGACACCCTGACGTAGTGCGGGTTGCAATATGGGGTCAATGTATCCCCCTATCTCAAGTGCCTCTATACGCCCCATTTACTACTGCCATCTTCAGGTAAACGCACTGAGATTCAGACAAGTCATCAATGTTGATTCCGGAACAGCGCAACACTAGGTGACATCCAAATCACAATGCTTGGGCGCAGGTAACATTCTAGGCACTGATGAATTGGTCGAGATATGCTAGCGGTCAGACCGAATGAACAGGGGAAATAAATACTTAACGCTCGATGGACTGCCTCGTTGTTCTACATCCCGGTTGATTCTCGCTCACCTCGGACATGAAACGACCAGACCGGCTCTGGTTTACCTTCCGATACGAATAGCCTACAGGTAATAATATAGGAGATGCCATTCAAAGCACACACCAAAGATTAGTCATCACTGTTCCACTGTGCTAATATTTCTTTGTTAAAGTGACCAAAGCTCTAACTCCCATTCGTTCTCTCAACGCGGACTTTAACATAGCTGAGCTTATACATAACAATGGAATGAATCGAACCATTTCCCTGCTAACTTGAAAAGTTTTCCACTCCATTACCGTCACTTGCGTTGTGTTCTTCCTTATTCTAGATCCCCGCATGTAAGTCGCGCCAGGGTACAGCTTCATTCGAGAATAATGAACTACTGACTTGGTGCAATGTAGTCTCTTTGTTGCACCTGCCTAGAACGGATGAGCCACATCTAATAATGGTTCAGTCCATCGGTGATTGCATTCGTATGTGACGTGCGCGCGGTTCCCGAGAGAAGTGTGTGGTTGATACGGATCAATACTTGAGTGGCAAATGATTTCTGAATGTCTTCCTTCGATGTTTACGCATGAATCTAAAGGTTAGCAGCGCTTGGCCGCTTACAGTACGCATATAGTGTAAAGTTTGACATTTTGAACAAAATGCTCAACATTACGCTCTGCATTTAAAGAGTCTCTGAAAATGCTGTGATAAGTGGACAATCCCGACCATCGGTCGAGTAGCGATTATCACGATGTGGACAGTACATGTTCCGCACCGCAGGTTAATGATTAGAGTGAGCAGAGTTATAGTTCCAGTTGTTTATCAGACATATTGAATTTACCGGAGCTTATGAAAACGCACGTACTAACCGCATGGAATGCGAAAGCGCAGAGACGACTACCAGAAGTTGCATTGCACATGGTCAATTTGTTTGACGGACAAAGTAAACTGATAAACCCAAAGAAAATGGTTCGTCATTTTGTTAGTATATTACATCGAGAAGCAATGGGCGCATAGCGACAATAGTTTAATGTGCACCAAGCTGATGCACCCGGAGACGTACGATGCAGATCTTTAGCAAATAGCTTATGGTCACAGAAGAGTACACATCGGTATGTCCCAACGGTTGAAATTTTGAATATTTGCAAGACAGTCCGATCACTAGTTGGAAACTCGCATGTTTGACAGTGGGCAGCGGGACTTAGTTGATGTCCCTTGTCAATATCAAAGGCTTTGCATCAATCGTTCTTTGAGAATGTGCACGTACCTCTGGCATCAGATGACCGGACCGATGGGCGACACGAGAGCTGGAATTGGACAACCATCGCATTCGCATGCTGTACGATCGTCCCCATCAGTTACGCAAAACAGACTGTACAAGTAGACAACACATAAGCGCAGCCTATTTTACTGTACCAGTAGGTTATTTATCCTGCTACCCAGCAGTTGCTTCACTATTGCTATTTCGGGTTCCTTCAAATATGGATGGTCAAGATTTAAGGCTGTCAAGCATAAATGTTGAAGAAAACATCAACAATTCGCATTGGGTAGTTATGTTCATGCCTGCGAAAGTGGTTGCTAGCCTGACCTCCTAACGAATCCCATACACGTTTGTCGTACCATTGATCATAAGGTCTAATGTGTCTCTATCCAGTTTGTGACAGATCACGTTTAAGTTTGCATACACACACGTGCGCATGTTGTATTCGAACTGCCATTGGACACGGATGACCACAATGCATATGTATATGTATGTCGAATGTATTCGACGAGAATACTCATACCGCTTTTGTACGGTCAACTTAGTGCAGGGAAACGGCACTAGGGCAAACCGAAAATAACGTTACTAGAACATGAATTAGGTGAGTTTATGCCAGACTCATGTTGATTTCAGGTGTTGCGAATCCAAGGCAAATTTTGATCGATGCGAATTGATGCGGTTACTCAATTGCTGGAGAAAGCACTATTGGAGGCGGAATAGAAGCGCCATGGGTACGCGCCCATTCGATTTACTAATCCTGGCAATAAGGCGGCGTATGTGGTACGTTTGCTTGCGTGATGAGTAGTTTTGCATTTCAGAAGTAGATGTTACTTGAGCTCCTTTCCGGTGTGGCTGCGTCTGATGTGAATGTTGACAAGGTGCCTAACTGTCTATTACCCACCACCTCGTCCAAACTGGCTCCAGGAGACAGTTGGTCGTTGCTGGTGTGGACAGGGTGCACTATCCTCTTGACGGTGCTAGACTCAAGGAGTGGCTCCATCCTGCGTGGAACGGGTTACGGTCCAGCTACCGCAATGTGTATGTCTGGTGTGCATGATTTCCAATTAGACCGGAATGCTTCTGTTCTGCTTGTTGAAGTAGTGTGTGCCGGCTCCGTTGATGAAACGTGGCTCCCATTTACATGCGTCCCGGTTGTTGTGTCCTCAGGAGTTCGACATAGCAGCTTCTTAGATTGCGCCACGCGAGTCAAATTACACCCCACCTGGTGAGAATATATTTGCAAAAATCAGAACAGACCTACTTGGGAATGAACACACACTGATACAGTTGAAGTCGCGGCTGCCTGTTATTTTGAATTTATAGAACTCAGTGTCAAATGACCTGTGAGTGGTTGGCAATTAGCGATAGTAACAACTGTTCTGCAAGATAGAAAAACTAGTCTGTCTGTAACTAAAACTTCTAATACAAGGCAACCTCTAATACAACGCACACGCTTACTTGTGGGCAATTGCGTAATTACCTTCCCGAACAAGTCAATTTGTTTCGTTTATGTGCGCGTTTGACTTCGGTCTGTGTATAAGTGTTTTTAAATGCATGATACAAGAGTTCGCCTGTATCATTGGCGCCAAATCGGTTTGATACTCAGACAGAGCAAATTTTCTCGGAGCAGGCCGTTCGAGACCTAACACCTCCCCATTGTTGAAATAGTTTGAACGATACTTGTATAGGTACTCCTTCGAGGATCGTTCTGCAACTTTTGCTCGCATCTTCCTACCCGTTGTGACCTTCGTCGGTGTTGACTTTCAGTCCGTTCCACGAATTGCGCATCCTGTCCGGTCGAGTTTCTTGGGTGCAAAGTGCATAACAATTCATTGAAATCCAATGCATTGTGGTCGCCTGTCTCTGGAATGCTAACAAACCGCGGTCGCAGTTGGTTGGCATGACGAACCCATACTTGCCTACCAACGAGAACATCGTACATTACTTTGCCACGTCGTCTCACAAATTGACCTCATATCCAGCATATTCGACGCTTTCGATGAGAGGCAGCAAACACTGCGTTTCCAACTCCGAAATTTCTGCGCCGCGCTCCGTAACGTCTGTTGTACTGGGCTTTCATATCCGAATTCGTACGACGTATCTGTGAGTGTTTTGGAGTCATTAGATCCAAAGTGGTTTTCAGTCTTGGGCCCATGAGGGCTTCAGCAGGGGACTTCCCATCTGGTGCACTGGGATTCGGATTTACTCGATAATTCAACAATAATCTTTCCAAACTGTCATCCAGCGTTCCCTCGCCCTTCAATTTTAACAATGCACGTTTTAGGGTGTCCACATACATTTCTGCTTGCCTGTTCGATTGGGGATCATACGGTGCAGTCCTCATGTGTTTTATTCGGTTGTTCAATATAGTCATTGATTGTTCTCTTCTAGGAAGTCTAAACTGCAAGGGATGGCTTGGAATCCGCTTCTCTCCAAAACGGATCAGTTGGAATAAGGTAACTCAACCAATAACTCCGTCGTCCATGTTAAAAAAAACCACACATGCAAAACCAACGCAAGCCTACGAACGCGGTAAAGTCATGCAACCGAACGACGCAAGGACAACAGAACACACCGAGCTTGTATCACACAACGTGTATTCTGGAAAGAAAGTGTACAGCGTATCGATCAAATAAGTAAGTGGGTAATTAATAGACGGACATAAACGCTCACATGTGGGGACAGTCAATGCTGAGCGACATCTGACCAGTGATAGTATACCATACGCACCACGGATTCAACAGCAATCGGGTCCGGAGCCCAAGGCTGCACAGCTGAACATAGTGACCGGAGGTGTTTCGGTGTTGCGCTCGGATCTTAGTGGGGTAGTGATCAAGGCGGCAGTCATTAATCACTAGCTCCCGAGTTCCACCCCAGTTTAGGCTATCTCCATCTGATAAGTCCAAAGAAGGACGAAATTGGTCATGGGGTGTCACTGTAGGGAGGAACAACACCGAAACACCTCCATTTCGGTTACGGTCCATGTGACCAGAATGACCGACGTCTATTTCAAAGTGAACCGAGGACTCAATAGAGACTGTGTGTCGCAAACCAACCACACGGCGGGTACCCCAAATTGAATCTCGTCTAGGTTTTGTTCTGAAAACCGTTCTGACTCAGCCTAAGACTCACCTTTTCCCAATGAGGGACTTCAAATAACATGCTTTAAAGGTTCCGGCCACAACTGCGTGGGATGGCAGTATTAGTCGCTGACCTAGCGCTTCATAATTACGTTACTTCTCCTAGGAGATACAGAAGGGGAACAAGCCGGTCATTTTTGACCTCGTTTTACCAATGAAGAAATTAGGAACGACCCAGTGACAATGATTAGCCCCATGGGGCGCAATGATAATGTAACGCGGCTTTTCCGCTATATCCGCTACGCTGAAAAGTCTAACAGGGACATGGAAGAGGTCCGCATGATAGCACAGCAGATTTTATCCGACATCATCAAGATCACTGGTCACTACTAACGGAACAACCTCCCGATGTCGCTTGGAGAAAGTTCGTCAATCAGTTCAACATTTTAGTGACAACCGCATCGGAACCTAAGATCCCTAGCTCAAAAAAGGTAGTTATCTCTGAGGAGAATGGTGCGGGAAACACACAAATCCGATCCAAACGAGGGAAACTGAAATACATACATAACCGAGTGAAACCACTATATCGAACTGGTCTGCGAAGAAAGATTGAAACACCAATAGCATTTGGCGAAGAGGTTCTGCTGCAATCGTAAGCTACTTTACAGGCATGTTAACAAAATTCGCAAAGTACAGTGTGGCATCCTGCCTCCGTTTGTGGGCAACCGCAAACTGCCCAAGAAGGGGCTAATGCTCTCAGACATCGATTCGCTTCTACTTACCATTCTCACAAATACCACTTCACCAACAGGACTTAGTCAAATCACCTTAACCGCCGTGGATGTGCTGAAGTGACTGATGTCACTACGCGAGTATAATTCACCTGGTCCGCATAAGTCCAAGTCATTTATGGTAACTGCTACAAGCTTGGCTGAACTATTATCCGTATTTCCAGCGCTGTTTAGACGAAATGCAGGTCGCAACCATGTGGAAGTGCGGAAGAGTCACACACACTTACGAGGGAGGCAATCGTGCTGTGCACTTACACTACCGCCCCAGTACACTTCTTCCTGTGTTTGCTAAAGTCATGAAATCTGTCGATGCACTCATGGGATATTTGGAAAGGTTCCATATTGTCGTACAGGAGTAGCATGGATTCCGCCAAAACCGTTCATTTACCACGAGTTATTTGTTAACCAGTGCCAGTTGGACGGAACCCATCAATGTTGAGGAAAGAATTGACGCCGCCTATCCAGGTAGGCATTTAATCGCCTATATCACCGGATTCTTCTACCTATGCTTTGGAGGTATGGGGTCGTGGACTCTATCCTGGGCTGGATTCATACATCCTTACCCCAATGGCATCGGAATATGCGGATTCGTAACACACTGTCCGGCCCGAGAGAAGTTCACTATGACATTCCTCAAGGCTCGGTACTAAGACCACGGTTATTCGTAAACGACTTCGCGGGAGTGCTGAGGTCGAACTTTCTACTCTCTGCGGATGACCTAAAGATTTGAAGGGCAATCACACGAGTAGACGACTACGTAGCACTGCAAGGTGCTCCTGACAGGGCTTACGAGTGGTTGACTCAGAATAAATTGAGTTTAATCCTATCAAGTGCAAAATAATGAGCATACACCACCACAGCACTTAGAAACAACGACTGAGATAACACATCTTGTAGTGTGCTTCTCTTAAAAGTGATCTTGAGGTGCTCGTGCGACGATGTCGGATGCTCAAGACGGGTTGAAACGGAAGTGAAAAAAGCCAGCCGACACCTGGGTCTACTGCAGAGGGTGTTTGGCAGGTTTAATCTCACCAACTTTTCACAACGCTTAAATGAAGCCATCAAAGTATGGCACCATTGGCAAGAACCTAACTTGATTGCTCTTCAGAATCCACAATAAAGGGAGACAAAATGTTAAGGGGTTATTCCACCTCCCTTACCAATGTAGACTAAAAACACTAGGACTTTTCAGTGAACAATATCGTCTTCTGCAAGGTGCTCATATCGGTTTTTCAAATCCGCAAGGATTCTAATCACGCATGCCGACCCCAACTGACACTCAGCCACATCTCAATGAGAGGTCGCCACTTGAAGTTGGCGACGCAGTATAACCGGTTAGAATGCCGCCTGAGCGCTTTCTCCATCAGCGTATTTCAGCCGTGAAACTTGCTTACGCGTTGTCATATCCTCCGCTACGGTGTCCAAATTCAAAAATGGTCTGATGGTGCATTACACCATCTATATTAGATGAGTTAACCAAGTCAATGGGACACGCAAAAAACGTAACCAAACTATGTGTACAGGTGAAGTTTGTGGTACGTCCACCGCTACGCGTTTTTTGTTTTGATACCTAAATTTTGATATCACTCTTTGCCTAAGGAAAACAAGTGTCTGCTTTCCCATCCGTGAGAAAACCATTGTTAAAACACAGGGTTGTAAAGAGATATTTTCGGTAGTTCACATCAGGCAAATACAGCTACAGGACTGATAAATGCAACAGTAAACTGGTGAAGGCAAAATGAGAACGGTTGAGACGGTATGAACAGATTTAGCACGTTTGTTCAATGCTCAATTTGATTTACTCAAGTGACGTTGTGACAGAGCTAACAGACAGCGAAACAACTTGTGTAAACAGAAGAGGTAAAAATACCAACAAAATAAAAATAGATAAGTACATAAATAAACAGCACCATGGTATGCGTAATACTCCGGGGGCATGAATTCTCATCAGGGCCATTGCAAAATCAAGGGTTGCATAAGCATCCTATACTTGCATAGCTCTGGCTGTGTTAGCCAGATCGCGACGGCTTCAGCCGTCTGCAAGAGGCGTTTCCGTAACGCTTTTGGGTATCGCCTCGGTACGACACAATAGACCTTGAAGGCATCTTTGGTCAAAACCTGATGCCCACTTCGAAGTAAATGTTCCAAGATCGAACTGTTGATACTTCTGAGCGTGCCTCTCCGCAGTGACCATGGACAGTGCTCCGCCATCCTTACCGATAGACGCCTCGTCGTATGGCCGAGATACTTGGCACCACAGGTGCAAGTAAACTGGTAAACAATGTACGATTTGGACGACACTGGCAGTCTGTCTTTAAGACGCTGAGCTATAAGGGGTGCGGTCTCCGCAAGCACGTGCGGGTGGGCGTCCGGGTAGGTCCATGCTAAAGCGTTAGAAAGTCTCCTGTTCAGATGATCGAAGGCGATATCTCCCTTAAAAGGGACTGAGATAAACACATCCTTTTTCGAAACTGCTGCTACGGGCTTAAGGCTCTCACGAGTCATGATATGCTTTTCAATGAAAGATTTATGGTAACCATTCGAAGGAAAGCGTTTTTACAACTCGGTCCCTCTCACTCTCGAGTGTTTCAGGACTACAAATTTTGGTGGCCCGGTAATACAAGCAACGCACTAAGTTGCGTTTGTACTTCAGAGGAACGAAGCTCGAAAAGTGTGTGTATTGGCAAAATTATGTAGCTTTGCACTTCGCTCAAGTGAGCCCTCCTTGCACCTCCTCAAGGAAACGTCCAGAAAAGGCAGCTTACCTTCATTTTCAGTTTCACTGGTAAACTTCATTGAGGGATATGCACTGCTGAACTGGTCGAGCACACGGTTGACATCAGTGCGAGAATCACAGATGATGTAAGTGTCATCCATATACCTCCAATAAGAATCAAATGAGGCAATAACCTCTTATATAGGGCCACGCTCAAGTCTTGCAAGAAAGATGTCGGCAAGGAGGGGTCCAATGGGAGACCCCATAGCCAAGCCATTGATTTGCCTATCCCGTCAAACAAGAAATGTCTATTAAAGGTACACCGTAAAATTAGTTCTTTGAGCTTAGGCACTGGGATGTCAACGTTTAGGCTCATTTCCGTTATATACTCCCAGATGAAATTAACCGTTTCTAGCAATGAGACGTTTGTGAAAAGTGATTCTACATCAAAAAAGCATCAGTTTACTGTTTAACATCAGGAATTCGAACGAATCTTTCAGAGAATGGATAAAGAGCAAATTCCGTACAGGTTTCAACAGTTACACAATGCATTTCGCAACTAAATGGTGTGTAGAAGCGGACATGGCAATTATTGGACGTAAAGGGACTTGAGGCTTGTGTACTTTAGGCAATCCGTAGAGCTGAGAAGGCTAGGAGCCAAATGGCGTTAACTGCTGAAGCTGAACATCGGTTACCAAGTTCGTCTGTTTTAAGTCTCAAGATCTTTGTACTCTTTGTTTCATCATCTGCTATCTTGTCCTTCTGGATTGTGTCACGCAAGAATTTATTCGAATCTTGCAAGATAACTTATAATTTTGAAAGGTAAGCTGATTTGTTCATTAAAACTCATCCCGATCCTTTATCAGGTCTAGAAGAACAAGATCGGGATGTGACCTAATATAAATATAAATTTGTATATTTACCGACGGACGGTACACGGCCCCATAAGTGGGAGCGATCATTTTCTTTGGTTGCTTCTCGATGCTTCTTAGGCAGATTGTTTGATGAGCGCTTCTCGCGGCGTAGATACTGTTGCCAGAGGTGTACTAAGGCGGTTTTGAAAGTCTGGTTGAAGGAGATGTAGGTGTTAATTCAGCTAGTTGGTGCACTAAGTTTTCAAACTGCGTTTCTATATGGACTTGTCCACTGACCGGTTGGGTAAGACATAATTTTGGTCAGAAGGATAATGTCTCAAGCTGAAGTCGATTCAACGGTATCCTGGACAGATTATGCACACAACTCTCTGGATTGGGTGGGAAGTTACGTTCCGTTTTCGTTGGATGCAAGCTTTTTAGGAGCTTTCCGTACTTTCTTTCTTGTACAATTGTGCACAGGCCCTGCACGTATTGCTTAAAAGATTCACGCTGGGCTGTATCAAGCTCTTCGACACTTGATTTGCAAAGTGCACACAGTCATTGCAACTCAGGTATTCGGGATCGAATAGCATTCAACAGATTGTGAGCATGGCGTTTAAGGGACTTTGTCGTCGGGCGCACATGACATCATCTGAGCGACTTCCAATAAGCCTTAGGATACTGATTGTGTGGTAAGCATTCCTGTATAAACCGAAATTCCGTCTTTGCTTCTGCTAGTCCGGCATTAAACTTCAAACATCTTTTGAAGTCCGAAAGTGCGGAAGATTCCATGCTAATTTTTAACTCGTAGATAATGCCAATTGAAATGCATTGTTCACTGAATCCGAAATTGTTTCATGATTGCAATCTGGTATCACTCGGGAGCCGTCATAAAGTTATACTATAGTAACGTGAACTACTAAGATGTCACCCACTGCAAGCAAAGAAATGTCAGACGGCGGTAATCTCCAAGAACAATGTGGGACTGCATGGAAATTCATTCATTCATTATACACGTCAGCTAGAGGTGGAAAACACCTCAGCTACTGTTCCGCAATACATAAAGGAGAAGGAAAATAAATAAAACAGTTGCATGCCAGCTGAGCTACCAGCAACGTGTAGGCATCGTTCCGGTAAGCTGCCAGCCGGCTACTAGGCAAAAAGGAAAATTATCATGTTTTACGCTACGAAATGAGATCGTACATGGAGGGGGAGGCTAAAAAGGATGGGGACGGACAAAGAAAATCACAACACGAACGCCACTGTGGTCGGCTCTTTGCCATGTCAGCAAGTGTGTCCAACCAAACGTGTTCACCGTCTTTTGGACCCCAACCAGGGAGCCGTGACGCTCCAACCGAGGCCAGATCCGAAGTGAGGACCTTCATTCCTCTCGACCAAGTCATCGCTTGACCACCTCTCCTCTTCTTCCATCCCCACCCCGGCGTGCAAACAATACACGTAGCGGGAGTCGGTGGGCTGACATACGTAACACGTGGCCCACCTATCGGAGTCTGGTGCGTGAAATAAGGGTGCTGAGCTGTTCAGTTCCTTTCTCTGTGCCGTAAACAAGGCGTCGAACGCGCTCGTTACTCATGCGGTGTTCCCACCAGATAGGAACCAAACTGCGAAGGCACCAATGGTCAAAAGTAACTAGCCTCTTCATGTCCACCGACCTTAGGGGCCAGGTTTCGCAACCGTACAGTAAGGTCAAACGTACCGCTGCATTGTACACTCGACCCTTCAGGACGAGAGTAATGGCGCGCCGCCGCCATAGGTGGCGAAGGTTAGCAAAAGCACTTCGAGCTTTCGCTATACGGTTCGTGATCTCGTCTTCGATCCCAAGGGCCCTGATACAACTTCCCAGGTAGTTATATTTTTGAACAACTTCTGGCTGATCCCCACCAAGGGTCGGCGCAGGAGAAGATCCCTGACGATCTTGGAGGAACGCTTTGCATTTCAATGGTGCAAAGCAAAGCCCGAAGCGGCTAACAGCCAGCGCTAATCTGTCCAGTGCAGCTTGGCACGTCTGGGAGCTGTCACAGATGAGGGCAATGTCGTCTGCATACTCCAAGTTAAAATGTCGTTCTTCTGAGAGCGGATCCACACTTTTTAGGTGGTGTCCCATGACTTCGATCTGCATGACTTCAACAATAGCGAAGTTGAAGAGGAAAGGTGACAGCGGGCATCCTTGTCTCACAACTCTGGAGATTTTGAAGGGTGGCGACAGCTTCCCGTAAGCTCTCACTCTGCCCATGCTACGCGCGTATAATGCTTGGATAACATTTACATATTTCTCGGGCACACCTTTCCTGAATAGACAATTCCAAAGGGCACATCGATCAACCGAATCAAAGGCACCTTTGATGTCGAGGAACATGACTACGGTGGGACGCCAATGTATGTGACAGTGCTCCAACAACTGACGCAAGGTGAAGATGTGGTCAATGCAGCCAAGACCCACGACCTCACGAATCTGGCATTCACGAGCGCCAATCAGTCTGTGAAGAATTATGGAGGCGAGTAATTTGGAGGCGATGGAGATCAGGCTGATTCCTCTATGGTTGTCGCATTGCGGACGCGAGCCTCCTTTGAAGATAGGAACGATAACGGAACGGCTCCAGTCGGTTGGGACAGTCTCCTGCTCCCACAGTTTCACTAGTAATTCATGTAAAGTATCAACAAGAGCAGAGCCTCCGAATTTGAAGTGGGCTGCAGGAAGATCATCTGGTGCCGCGGCTGTGCTCAACTTAAACAGTCCGACCACACGTTAGACTTCTGAGCGAGGGTGGATCCAAAAGGATAGGCCACGGAGCAGGGCGATCATTGGCCGGCGAAGAATCGAACAATTCTAGCCGATTAAATTGCTTTTCAAAATGCTCAGCCCAACGCTCCAAACGTTGTGACAAATTGTGGATAGGCTGTCCACTCTCGTCACGTATAGTTGCACTAACACCAGGTCTCCTGTTGCCCGTTTCCAGTATCATCCAGAAAAACTTACGATGGTTACCAAGGGCAGTGGCCACTTCCATCTCTGATGCATGTTGAGACCACGAAGATTCGAGGTCTTTCTTCAAGCTAGCACGGAGTTTTGCCCGAAGCTCTTTGTGAGTTTCATTGCGCTCGCTTCCGGACGGAATATGCCGGCGAGCGTCAATAAGTTCCAGAGACCGAGAAGAGACCCAATATCCATGTTGGCTATTAGACATACCACATAAGGATTTATCTGGTGCTAGTAAAGTCTGGCGAACATGTGACCAGGGACTAACAATTGTCTTCAGTGAGTGCTTACTCAACTCGCATGTCAGCGTACTTCGATACGCATTCAGAACAGCTGACTTCGCCAGTTGGCTGGTGTTAATGCGCTCACAACGTCGTCGTGGGCATCTGCCAAAACGCATCCGCGTGTCAGCACATACAAGTGCATGATCGGTGTCCACACATGTGCCCCAAATCGAGCGACAGTTCTGGACGTAGACTCTCCAGCGGTAACTGATACCAATGTGATCGATCTGCGTCCAAGGCTGGTTCGAGATTGGTGGGCTCCAAGTCACCCTCCGGCGGGTGCTGTGTCGGAAATTAGTGCTCGCAAGAAATAAGCTGGCATCTTCACACAAATGAAGTAACTGCTCACCGTTATCATTACGGGAGCCTACACCGTGCTGACCGCCCAGATGCATTTCATCAGTAGACAACATTCCAACCTGTGCGTTCAGATCCCCAGCCAGCACAACAATGTCCGTGCTTCTTCTGTGGAGAAGGAGTTGGGTCAGTTGGCGGAAGAAGTCCTTCTTTACCGAATCATCGCTACAGTTTGTGGGCGCGTAGGTAATGACGACGAATAGACACCTATTAGTCCCACGCGACTTCGAAGCTTTGAACGAACCAGCCAATCGGACCGCACACATCCGGCTACTGATTGGAATCCAGTCAAGCAGAGCAGCTTAAATCCGGGGACTCAGGGAAATGCCAACACCAGCTTGGCCGGTGCTCGAAGCTGCATCGTCACCGGATAGGCGCAATGAGAAAATACTGCTTGCGTCACCTGAAGGGGATCGCAGAGTGAGCACAGAGCTAGAGTCTTGCAGGAGAGTCTCTGATAAGCAGCGGAGATCGATCGAGAGGGTCTGAAATGTTCGAGCAAGTGCTGCCTGTTGACCGATCAGTAGTAATGTGCGTACATTCAGGTTTGCCAATACGAAGGAGGATCGAGGGCTCCAAGTGGAAGCCGATGAACTGGAATGGATCGCTTGGTTGGACATGGGCTTGTCAAAAAGAGAGGAGTGACGCTCCGCATTCACATGTGAGTTGAAATTAGAAGGTAAATGCCTAGCAAAGCATGTTGGGGGAGGACCAATAATCAGGGTTGAAAACTGGGGGGGGGATACAAGTAAAGTTGGAACGGGATGGTAAGAGTGAAAAAGCGTAAGAGGGGAAATAAGAAGACGGGAAGGCTTGAGCAGTAGCATCCAAACCCCTATCCACCCTGCCCGATGCAGCAGATAGGGCACCATTGATTATCCTCTGCGGTGGCCAGAGCATCAGAAATTTGTTTGAAGAGAGATTCATTGTATTGTGTGGGCAGTA
This sequence comes from Dicrocoelium dendriticum, assembly GCA_944474145.2. Lineage (NCBI taxonomy): Eukaryota > Metazoa > Platyhelminthes > Trematoda > Plagiorchiida > Dicrocoeliidae > Dicrocoelium > Dicrocoelium dendriticum. Next base: position 190,204,559 of record OX104063.1, on the reverse strand, counting down.
TATTGTCAGGTTTCCCAGATCTAGACAGGAGAACGATTAGGGTTCTCAACAGAAGCCTTTGGTTCAAAAACCTCTCCGCAAGACAGCGGGTTTATCATTGGGCTACAAGGAGTCTGTTTTAAGGAGTATGAAGCTATCCTCATTCAAACCCCCAACCTGGAGGACCAGGAGACTGAGTATGTTTGGCCTCTAACCATTGACCAATCTGGTATGAGTGAGTCTGAAGCATAGCTCAATGGATCGCTGAGGCACACAAACCATCGCAACACGGTAAGGTCCAGTCTCATTGTGATGGGCTTGGAAATATTGCCACAAATTTATTTTATGACGCTGACTTATCGAAATACTGTGACCAGTCAACTAGTTACCTTAACTTCCTACTGGGTAGCTGCTGTCCAGTTGAAAGTTCTTATTCGTGCAGAAGCATTTGTCTAAATGCCTCAAATGACTGCGCAGGCCAAAATGATTTCAAAAGCAAAGACAATGTCGGCCAACAGAACAACCGAACTACCTCGCCTCAATCATGTATACGTCCAAACCAAATTGAGAAACACCAATCGCGAAAAAGTAGTCAAAAGGTTAAAACGGTTCGGCGGATGCAGCCGCCACTCCGTTTTGGACGTGGAAGAATTACATATCAGTTTCTGCGACCAGCGAGGTAATTCCGTCTCTGATGTCATATGTCGAGTTACAACTTTCTGCAGGTAAACTACTTGTGAAGACCTTAGAAGCACACGGAGTAGTACTCAACCTGAAGTCGAACGAATCCGTAGGTGAGGAAATCTGGCAAGTCTATAAAGATGTGTTCCTTGGTATAAAAAGAATAGGTGCAGTAGCAATAAATGTTAACTGATTAATAACATGTCCGCGTGTGTTTCGGTGTGGCTCTCTCCTATCCCTGCACTCCACGACCGACGGTTTCGTCTTTGTTTAGACTCATCGCGCGTCGCAATCCAAGACACACGGCGGGTGCTCCAAATAACTCGAAAATCTACTTCTAACCGCTGTGTCAAGCACTGCTCGCGGAACTCAACCGCCTAGTGAGCATGGCGATAGCCGCCAAGCACTATGCCCCGAGTTCCACTCCTAGCTGATGAGTCTAAACAAAGACGAAACCGTCGGTCGTGGAGTGCAGGGATAGGAGAGAGTCACACAGAAACCCTCCACTTCGGTGCCGGTCCCAGTGACCGTATTGGCAGAGGCTGACTTCCAAGTCAACCGCCGCCACTAGTGAGATTGCGCGTCACAATCCAAGACACACGGCGGGTGCTCCAAAAAAACCGAAAATGTCCGCGAGTGCTTCATTGAAACCAGTCAGGCTCGTGTTATATGGTGCTCAGGAGAAATAGAGGAACACCCACACAAAGATGTAGCAATTGCACACCGTTATCATTACAGGTGCCTATACCAAGCTCGTCGCTCAGATGTAACACAAATTGGACAACTTACCAACTCCAGTGTACAGAACACCATTAAGCACCCCAGCACTCAGAATTCGATGACGAAGGAACGCGTTCAGTTAGTGATAACTTTTCTTCCACCAAGTAAGCAGTACGGCTTGAAGGGGCGTGGGCAGGAACGACAAGTAGTAAGTTATTGCCGCACCACGACTTCGAAGCTTTGAACGAGCCAACCATATTGACGACGCACACACAGGAAAGGGGGTTCATACCAATACTTACACTGGCTTGACCGACATGGGTAGCTACGTTAAATCCGGACAGACGCAAATGAGAAAGTGCTACCAATGTCACTTGAAGACGATTGTACAGTGAGTACTGAGCTCGAGTCATGCAAGAGGGTTTCCGACAAGCAAGATATCGACCGATGGGTCTCTAGCGTTCGGACAAGTGCAGCCTATTGACCGCTGCGTAATAAGGTTGAGGAATGTCAGCCTTAGGAAGGACTCAAAACAGAAGGAGATGAACTGAGGTGGTTCACTTGTTTATGCCAGTCGCCTGGATCGGGGCGACGATCTGCGATTGCATGTGAGCCGAAACTAGAGGGCAAATGATAAAAAAAACGAAGTGGGGGAAGGCCAGGAATTAGGGTTAAAAAGCTGGCGTATAAAAGCGAAGTTGGAACGGAACGATAAAGGTGAAAACCCTAAGAAAGGAATAAGAAGCGAGAAGGGCTGAGCAGTAGCAACTTCACCCATATCCATGCTCGATAAAGTAGATGGGGTAACGCTGAGTATCCTCTGCGACTGCCAGAGCACCAAATGATTTGAGAGAATTCATTGTATTGCGTGAGTAGGATACTATCACACTGCCCAGTCCTAGACAGAAGGACGATTAGGGTCGCCAACCAGTCTCTGCTTCAAAAACCTGAACGCAAGGAAGCCGGAGTTTGACTATGGGCTACACAGTCAATGCGGCTGAACCTTACCGTGCTGCGATCGTTTGCATGCCTCAGAGATCCATTGAACTATGCTCGGTGGTGCTTTCTAGCATCTTCAGAGCCATTCATAACAGACTGGTCAATTGTTAGCCAGACAAACTCAGCCTCCTAGTTTGAGGGTTTGGAATGAGGGTGACTCCTTATTCCGTAAAACGGACTCTACGTAGCCCACCGCCAAACACGATGCCGTGCAGACAGGTTTTTGGAACAAAGGATTTGATTGAGTACTCTAATCACTCTCCTGTCTAGACCTGGGCAACCTGAGAGTATCCTGCTCATGCAATACAATGAAACCTTCATTTAAAAATTTCTTGATGCACTAGGCGGCGCAGAGGATAGTAAACGGTGCCCTAGCTACTGCATCGAGCAGGGTGGATAGCAGTTTGGATACTACTGCTCAAGCCTTCCCATCTTCTTGTTCTCCCTCTTACGTTTTTGCACCATTATTGTCCCGTTCCAACTTCACATGTAGTGTAGAGAAGAATCGATATTGTTTTGGCGCGCGTTCAAAGTTGAATCGTTGCTATAACGGCACTCTCTCCCGTTTGCCTTTCAGAGCGCCTTTCCTGCTCCATTACCGGAGGAGAACAAGAACACGACATTGGTTAACTAGGCTACGTGTTGTGTAATAGAACTTCGTTCTAAGCCCTTGGAGTTCTTCCGTGCTTGCGTACTACAGTAGCACCCCCGTTTTCAACCTCAAAATTCTTGGCCCTCCCCCACTTTATCTTGATAGGCGTTCAGCTTCTATTTTCAAATCACATGCAATCGTGGAGCGTCATTCCTGCCATGACCTAAAGCCCATGTCAAACCAAGCAGTCCACCCCAGTTCAACGGATTCCATTAGGGGCCCTCGACCCTCCTTCAGATTGGCATTCCTCAATGTACGCACATTGCTATAGATCGGTCAATATGCAGAACTTGCCCGAACGTTAAAGACCCTCCCGAACGATATCTGCTGCATATTAGAGACCAGCCTGCAAAAACCCGAGCTTTGTGCTCACTTTGTGATCTCCTTTAGGTGACACTAGCTGTACTTGCTCATTGCGCATATACTGGTGACGATGCAGTTTCGAACACCGTCCATGCCGGTGTTAGTAGTGTCCTGAGTCCGCGGGCTGAAGCGGCCCTGGTTGTTTGGATTCCAATGTGTAACCGGATGCGTGCAGTTCCATTGGCTGGCTCGTTCAAAGCTTCGAAGTAGCGCGGAACTAATAGGTGTCTATTCATCATCGCTGCCTACGCGCCCACAAAATCTAGCGACGATTAAGTCGTCTCCTAAGGCGACTTCTATTGCCAACCGAACGACATGCTCCGTCACAGAAGAAGCACGGACACTGTTGTGCTAGCTGAGGATCTGAACGCACAAGTTGGAAAATTATACACCCATGAACTGCATTTAAGCAACCAAGACGGTATAGGTTCCTGTAATGATAACGGTGAAGGGTTATTGCATTTGTGTGAAGATGCCCGCTTGTTTCTTACGATCATTAACTTCCGACACAGCACCACCGGAGGGTGACTTGGAGCCCACCAATCTCGAATCAGCTCTGGAAGCAAATCGGTCCTAATGCGATGAGTTACCAATGGAAAGGCTGCGTCCAGTAATGTCTCTCGATATGGAGCACATATTTGGACACCGACCAGGCACTTGCACGTGCTGACCTGCGGATGCGTTTTGGCACACACCTAAGACGACGCTGTGAGCGCAATGACATCAGTCAACTAGCGAAGCCAGCTGTTCTGAATGCGTATCAAAGTGCGCCGACATGCGGGTTGAGTAAGTACTCACTGGATGCAATTAAAGCTCACTGGTCTCATATACAGTAAAACCTTACTAGCAGCAGGAAAATCCTCATGTGGTAATGCAAAGAGCTAACATGGACATTAAATCACTTCGCGGTTTCTGGAACTTATCGATGCTCGGCAATTAATTCCGAATGGAAGCGAACACAATGACATCAGGGCAAAACTCCGGGATAACTTGATGAGAGACCGCGAATGCTGGTGGTTTCATCGTGCGCCAGTGATGGAAGTGACCGCTGCACTTGGTAACCATCGAAGTTATTCCGTATGATAAGGGGAAACGGGAAGCAGGAGACCTGGTGTTAGTGAAACTATACGTGATGAGAATGGACAGCCTATCCACAAGTTCTCAAAAGGCTTGGAGTGTTGGGCTGAGCATTTGAAAAGCAATTCAATCTGTCGAAACTGTAAGAATTCTCGTTGGCCACTGATCGCCCAGCTCCCAGGGCCGTACCTTTGGTTTCGCCAACTCGCCCAGAAGTCGAATGTGAGATCGGACTGCTGATGTTGAATAAAGCCGCGGGACCAGATGATCTCCCTCCAGCCCACTTCGAATTCGGAGGATCTGTTCTTGGGGAGGATTTACACGTGTTACTAGTGAGACTGTGGGAGCAGGAAACTGTTCCAAACAACCGGAGCCGCTTCTTCATATACCTAATATTCAAGGGAGGCTCGCGTTCGAAATGCGGCAACAATAGAGGAATCCGTTTGATCTCCATCGCCTCCAAAGTGCTTGCCTGTCATCCATCATAGACTGACTGGCACTCGTGAAAGCCAGATACGCGAAGCCGGGTTTCGTCGAGGTCGTGGCTGCATTGACTACATCTTCACCTTGTATCAGTTGTTGGAGCACCGTCACACATATTGGCGGCCCACCGTAGTTGTGTTCCTCGACATCAAACGTGCCCTCGATTCAGTTGATCGATGTGCCCTTTGGGACTGTCTACTCAGGAAATGTGTGCCCGAGAAATATGTAAAGATTGTCCGAGCATTATACACTTTTAGCTCGGGCAGTGTGAAGGATTACGGCAAGCTGTCGTAATCCTTCAATATCTCCAGAGGTGTGAGATAAGGATGCCCGCTGTCACCTTTCCTCTTCAATTTCGCTAATGTTGAAGTCATGCAGATCGCAGTCATGGGACACCACTTAGATAGTGTGGATCCGCTCTCAGAAGAACGACATTTTAACTTGGAGTATGCAGACGACATTGCCCTCATCTGTGATAGCTCCCAGACGTGCCAAGCTGCACTGGACACATTAGCAATGGCTGTCAGCCGCTCCGGGCTTTGTTTTACACCCTCGATGTGCAAAGCCTTCCATTAAGATTGTCATGGAGCGCCTCCTGCGCTGACCCTCGGTGGAGAGCAACTTGAAGCCGTTTAAAAATTCAACTATTTGGGAAATTGTATCAGCACCAACGGAATCAGAGAAGAGCCCACGAACCGCATAGCAAAAGCTCGAAGCGCTTTTGCTAACCTTCACTACCTATGCAGCCGACGCTTGGAGGGTGACCAATGAGGTGGTACGTTCCACCCTACTGTACGGTGGTGAAATCTGGCTCCTTAGATCGGAAAACATAAAGAGGATAGTTACGTTCGACCACCGGTGCCTACGCAATTTACCGCATCTGGTGGGAACAACGCGCGAGCAACGAGCGCGTTCGACGCCTTGTTTACGGTACAAGAGAAGGAAACGAAGCGCTCAGCAAGGTTATTTCACGCACTTGATTACGATGGGTGGGCCACGTGTTACGCATGCCAGCCCACCGACTCCCTGGACGTGTTGTTTGCGCGCCGGGGGTGTGGATGGAATAGGAGGAGCTGTGGCAAAGTGATGACTTGGTCGAGAAGAATGAAGACCCTCACTTCGAAGCTGGCGTCGGCAAGAACCTCTCGGTTCCTTGGTTGGGGTGCAAAAGAAGATGAACACGTTTGGTTGGATACACTTGCTGACATGGCTAGGAGCCGACCACAGTGGCGTTCGTGATGAGTTTCTTTGTCCTTCCCCATCTCTCTTAGTCACCTCCTCCAACCATGACCTCATTGCTTAGCATAATACAATTTTACATAAGAAATTTTGTTGCTCCATAGTAGCCGGTTGGTTGTTTTCAAGAACGATGCCCATCCGTTACTGGTAGCACAGTTGGCATGTTCTTTTTCTTTTGTGTATTGTGGCACAGTAACTGAGGTGTTTTCCATCTCTAGCTAACGTGTATACTAATGATGACAGCATTTTAAGGAATGAGTTATCATTCCAACCTAAAACTGTAGGACCATGAGACTGAGTTTGTCTGGCTGCTAACCATTGACTATGTTGGTGTGTGACTCTGCGGATTGTTGAGGTACACAAACCATCGAACCGAGATAAGGTCCCGTCTCATTGCGTTGTGAGGAAGTACGAAGCAGAGCGTAAAGCTAAAACTGGCTTAGAGTGCAAATAGCCCCGTTACGTCGAAAAAAAATTATTTATTCATCCAGTTGGTGGGCAAATCAAAGCATAGGAGTAAGAAATGTAAGGGCAAGAATGCTAGTCTCAAACAATGATTGTATTTGACACATGATTTAGCTGGCAAATACAAAAAGATGCTAGTAACACAGCAATGTCTAGGAAACAAATAATCCATCATCTGAATGATCAGAGCACGAAATAAGTGCGGAAATGAAAGGGGAGGCCTAAGTATCATCAATTCAATAAACGCAAATATGGTACATCAAAATGTGCGCTGATTATCTTAATTGCATATTGAATGTCTGATGAAAGTAAAGTTCGAGTAACGGTCAGTGAGCTGAAGAATTTAGAGAAAATACCAAAGCGAGATAAGGCTAAAGGGTGCATACGGCAGCGCGGGGTGACGGGACGGAGGAGAAAGGCGGAGTGACTTGAGAGAAGCAGCGAACACAATCGAGATCGCAGTCGGCTGCTTTCTCAAGTACACTATGATGTTTTAGCGAGAACGCGGTAATAAAAATGTGGAATCGACCATTAGCGTAGCGCCGCGCTACTACGGGTATTCAGCAGGAACCAAACACATTGCCCTAGTCAAGCGTTTGCTGTCGAAACATTGTGTTCGTCGGCTCCAGTATCACTTGTGGTTGAAATCTGTTGAGTAGAAGGCTCGGCGTGGGTTTCTGATCGTAAATTGTCACTAGAAATGATTTCTTCATAACTCGGCGGAGGAGTCTGAGATGAACGCACATTGGGCGTTTGAGAAGAGGAAGTCGCCCGTTCGCGATCATCAGCCGGACAAGTGGGATTCCTATCAGGTGTGAGATGAGATTGAAGAAGCGACGGTTTACACAAGCCCCGTACAAATTCCGACGGTAATTGAAGACCATTCTGGGAACGCCTGTTTGTGTTAACGAAGTCGACCACGGGAGGGACACGAATCACATCCTTGTAAGCTGGGGGTGGTTCGCTTCTGGGAGGCCTACGAAACAGGCAATAAAAGAGAATGTTACTGAGGCGACAAGACAGTGACCACATTAAGTGCTGAAAACAACCAAACTAAACAGAACTCTGTATAACAATAGAGCAACAACATAGTTACGAACCTAGTTACGAACTTAGTTACGAACAGTTAAAGGGGCCAAAGATACGAAAGGACTACAGGCAACAAGCAATGCTCACTTCAATAAAGTTGCCCACAAAGTCACGCGGCTTCGCAGACGTTACTTGAAAACAAAACTTCTCCATAACATTGCAGGGCTGTACACCCTAGCTTATCGTCGAATGCGGGTTGGCCTCATCACGACGCACCGGATATTACATCTGGGAGATTACCCCATGTTGAGGCCGCTGATTCATCTGCACATAACAAGCAGCACACGAGAACACGGTACAAGCTTGTCGTACCGGATTTGAAGCGGGTCGCTCACCAACTCTGTTTCGAACGCAGAGTGGTGAATGTATGGAACGGCCTGCCGCAGCACGTAGTTGAGGCAAAGTCGGTGTCGGATTTAAGAAGTTCCTGGACAAACACTTTGCGGACGCAAAATATACTGAGCGCAACACAACATAACGGGTCTTTGTCCATGAGTGACATTAAATGCAGCTACACAGAGCAAACTCTATTTGCGGCTTCCAACCAGTAATCAGCATGATTGATAAATAAATAAATAAATTGTATATTTACCGACGGACGATACACGGCCCCATAAGTGGGAGCGATCATGTGTATAGTGAACACGTTTCATAACATTAAATAAAAGTTTCGGATCATGATTACTTTTCCTTGAGTCCTAGACCCGCGCAACTCATATGTAAAATTTACGGATGTTTGTATCGTCAGGAGTAGATAATAAACGAAGGGACTATTAGGCTGCAAGGACACAGGATTTGGTATGGTATGTTATGACATGTAGTGGGTAAGCTAGCTGTAAGCTATTATCAAATGTTTTTTATACCAACTTCTGTCAGTGTTTCTAGTGTTTGCTGTGAGTCAAATATCTTCAGAGCATTTGGTATAGTGAGGAAGGTCTGAAGGAGATTTCGAAAGGTGACATGGCTTGTACACATGCGTATCTGTAGGGGTAGTTTGTTCCACAAATAAGTGTATCTCACTAAGCACAAATTCGACCGAGTTTTATGATTTGAAAGGTTCGTGCGTATCAAGTAGCCGCCATTACGTGTGGGGCAGACTGCAGTCTTCCGCAGTTCAAGTGCGGTGCTGTCTGCGTAAATTCGTTGGTTTATAATGTTGTAGAAGAGAACGAGGTTGTTTTTTAAGCGTCTCAGCCAAAGTGGATCCAGTTGCAGTCTTCGACAGCGATCATAATAAGTCAGGTTTGAGCAGCGTCCCATGAGCAGTTTGGTAAATGATCGTTGGACATTTTCTAGAGCCGTTCTGTCTTTCTTTCTCAATTGGCTGTGAAGGATAGTACAATACTCCAGAGTCGGTCGTACGATTGTCTTGAATGATTCAAGTCGTACTTCAGGTAGGGAGAAAGTTCTGGTGATATATCCGCATAGCTGCCTCGCTTTCGCAACCTGATAAAGAACACGTTCGGAGAAATTGAAAGAGTTGGAGTACTTAATTCCTAAGTCCCGAACTGACTCAGATGTTGGGATCACGTTTCCGGCAAGTATAATGGAGCCTTCTGGGATGCGGCATCTGTACCCAAGTACTTGGGATTTCACTGCGGAGAACTTCATTAATAAGCGCTCACTAGCTATATTTAGTGCGGATAGGTCTTCACTGATGTTTCTCAAACACATATGTAGTTGGTCCGGATGAAATGAGTAAACCAGTTTGACATCATCTGCAAACAGAAATGGATGTCCATGTTTGATTGGGTCACATATATTGTTTACATAGATTAAGAAAAGTAGCGGTCCGAGCACATTTCCCTGGAAGACACCGCTGGTTATTGGCTTCGGTGTAGAATGTTGCTGACCGATTTTAACGACCTGAGTTCGACCGTTTAGGTATGAGTCGAACCAGTTAAGCAGCGGATTTCCAATTCCATATGACTCTAGAGCAGACAGAAGTGGCTGGTGTGGCACGCGGTCGAAAGCCTTTTGCATGTCCAACAGAATTATGATAATTGTCATTCCTCTGTCAATCATAGTCGTGATGTGATCGAGAAATTGTAGCTGGCATGTAACGCAGGAGCGTCTTGAGAGAAAGCCATGCGATGAGGAGTTGATCAGATCCAGTCTTGTTAGATATTGGACGATGTTCTTTTTGACTATTCGCTCTAGGGCTTTGGAAGCAGCAGAGGTGTGATTTATTGGGCGGTAGCTTGACATTTGATTTCTCGGTCCACCCTTGTGCTTAGGCATTATAATGGATTGCTTCCATTGAGCTGGAAAGCAACCGGTATTGAGTGAAAGTGTGAAAATGTTTAGTAACAATAGTGCGAGGTTTTTTCCTCCGAGTTTTATAACAGTTGGGGAGATGCCATCTGGACCTGGATGAGTTGATGGTTTTATGGCTGCGATGGCACTTTTCACCTCTCTTAACGTCACAGGGATATTGCAGTAGAGTTCGGTCGTTCTTTTTGGAAGTGGAGGATGAAATGGCTGAATGTTGGGGACAAAAGAGGAGGCAAAACTAGAGTTCATGGCCTCGCATATACAGGAGATATCGCGCGTTATTGAACCATCGTCTAGAACCAACGTTTCAATTTCCTGAAGTGGTTTAGGGGTTCTTCTTTTGAGTAGTTGCATCAATGCACGTACTTTCTCAGGATTTCTGAGTACCCGGCTTTCTTCTTTGGTTTTGACTGTTAGGGTTAGACGTTGTAAATATAGTAAGTTCTCGTGTATTTGTAGCAATGTTGCGAAGCTGTTGTTCCTGCTGTATAGCGATTTGAGTTTCGTTAGTTTTATTTTGGCTTTGGACAGAAGCTTGAGTTCACCCCTATGTTCATGGGTATTTCTAATTACTGTAGGTGCTAGTAGATCCACAACAAGGGAAATGTTGTTTATAAACTCATTTGTAGCCACAGTAGGGTTGTGGGTTAGGAATGACGTATTCCAATTCATGGTACCGATAAGTTCATTAAATGCGTTCCAGTCCACACGATGGAGGTTACGATGAAAAAGATGCGCTCAACAACCACAATGAAAAGCACGAACTTACCTAGTTGATGAAAAACAGAAACAAAACCATAGTAGATCCTTCCATTTCGAAATTTGGCGCTGGTTGGAGAGGTTAGTGACATAAGACTGACCTCGTATTTAACAACGTATCCTTCAGTAGGTTACTATCAATCGTTTTGAGCAATGCTTTGCTCCATCGAAATGCAAAGTACTTCACCGAGATTGGCAGGAACCCATCTCTGCGCTGGCCCTTGGTGGTGATCAAATAGAAGTCGCTCAGGAATTTAAGTACCTGGACAGCTGTATTACCTTTTGTATTGCGGCACATTAGCTCAGGTGTATTCCCCACCCTCAACTAAAGTGTATTGATGTTGACGATGATGATATTGTCTAGACCCTAGGTTTCCGAGGTTCCGAAGGTTTTTGCTACTCCTAATCTGGGTGCGCCCTGAAAACTTTGTGATCTTTGCCGAACTATCTCTCCTAATCGTACACACGAAAGACAATGAACTGTCCTCCTCATCAAACCTACAGCCTTTTCATGAAATGGCTCCAAGTGATTCAAACCTACATTTCTTATCTACTCTTTACTATCGAGTATACTAAGGTGGCGCTGAGCCTTATCCAAAGAATTCCGAAACACTCCATTAGTTCGAATGGTCTTTGCCTGTCCCAACTGCCTTCATATCTGCTCATAAATATCCAGACCCATATCTTTTTGCTGTCGTAGACCAACGGCTGACAGGTTTTTGCTCTATTAACAACAGGTTCGGAAACTTACAATTATACGCATCGTCGATGTCGGGTACCTTCATCCTCTATTCTGCATTACCGATCATTTCCAGTGTTGCTACCAACTGCCTCAGTCCTTGTCACACAAATTGTAATACTACGTAGCCAGAAATGCATCCCAACGTATTTAAACAGTTAGTACGTCTACAAATTCAGATAGTCCACCAAATCCCTTCGCTTCAACGTTAATTCCCCTCGTAATAAGATACACACTCATCTTTTTATAATATCACTCTTTGAACTAAACTTCATCATAGCGACTGAGACATGGTTTACAAACGACACACCTCAGTTTGCTTCAATATTGATCAGTACAATAGTGTGCTCGCCTGTCGAAGCTCAGTATCTGGCGGTGGTTACATTATATATGTTTTCGAACAAGTCTCAAGCATCACTCCTAAGTACTCCCCTTAAGGACAGCAACCTTGACACCAAAATCGCATATCGCTTCAGAAAGTACTTCGATGTCCAGTGGACAGCCTACAAAAACTGGAGCATCTGTTTTGCTACTTAGCAGAAATAATGGTAAATTGTAAAGTACTTGAGGGAATGCAGTATGCCTGATGTTGAATAGATATCGTACAACGCATGTGCTAAATGTTCATGCCTAATGTCTTCCATACATACACATGGATGGGCAGACCATGCCATTCTTCCAGCAGGGATAACCAAATCCTTGATTTGATATTTACATTAGATATACTCCAAACGTCAGCCGTTAGCCTAGACAAAGCCCCAGAAAGCCATCACAAGATGGTCCAACTCTCCTCCGAAAGACTATACTCTGATGCTGTCCCTACTCAGTCTGCGGTATTACATAGACCACACAATTCTCTACACTTAGAATTGTTTTTCACCCCATGAGATCTGTGCATTAATACACTATTTTCCTGACGAATGGTAGCCGATGAGTTCTACAACAATATAGAAAGTTGTCTGCACGCTCTCGTGATATTGTGGTACCGGCGTATTTCCTGTAGAGTAAAATCAATCTCCATCCTCGATAAATCTAGCCACAAACTCACGCGGCTTCGCAATCGTATTTGAAAATGTAGGAGACTTATCCATAGTACTAAAGCAACAAAAGATCATTGCCGAATTTGAAAAATTTGGGCAAAACCGGCGCATGACTGAAAAAGCGTACGTGCACAGGTGCCATAATAAAAACCTTTAACTTAGCATACTGATATAAAATGAAACAAAACCGCAGAAACCCCTTCATTATGAATTCTGATAACCGGATAACAAGTGATTCAACTCACACAAGCAACTAATCTTGCTCTGGTTTTCGTTTGTTCTCCGAGCTGAGCAACTGTGCTGCAGACGTTCCGTCACCAGTCGAAGTGACATTGTCCATACGTCACTGCTTAGCCTACAAGCTTGTACGCTACAAGTATTCCGAGTTACCGCGAACTAATTTTTCTCTACCTTGAATATCACTACAGAGCTTCCCCTTTACTGATGATAAGCTCCGCACAGTAGGACTCGACCTCCGTGATATTAATCGCCTTATTTTCTCCACTAACTTATCATGGCATGGTGTACGCGACAATTTACCGCTAACCTCGACAAAAATCAGGGGCTCCGATAATACCATACAACTTATGAATCTATGAAAGCCGGTATTGTGCCGGCACAGTAGAAGAACGCCGTAGTTAACCCCCGTTACGAATCAGCGTCTGTGCACGAAACGAGTAACTATCCACCAATCAGCCACACTTCCATCCTCTCCAAGTTGATGGGACGTCTCATAAAGTCCAAAACTGTTGAGTGCTTAGTGATGCGAAAATTTATCAACATCTCACGGCATAACACGTCAGATCGAAACTCGCGAACTTTACATTCGTTTGCTTGACTGCGGTTCACCAGCTAAAGTCAACTACTTTGACATAGAGAAAAACAGTTGATTGTGTTCCGTAAGCTTACCACTTATCCAAACTTAGTGCAAATGGAAAAGGCAACCCACAGCTGTCGTGGTTCGGTTATTACCCACAGCCGTAGCAAGGGGGTGGGCGGCAATTTTAGCACGATCGCTTTTCAAATACCAAATATAATGGACAAAAGTTCCAGATAAGCTGTGGGTTGAATGTTTTAATTATACTTTGTTTGACCAACAACACCTTTGCGCCATTTGTCACACCTATGCAAACGTTTTTCCCAACGATCCTCATACTTGTTCGTTTCTGTCCCAAATCTGTCCCAAACGATTATTCAATTCATCGAAAACCTATGTGCACTTTACCCTGACCCGATCGTGTATCCTTCACGCTCTTATTCTACCTTCAGTCATGGCATGCGGTAACATGCAGCTGGCGCTGAAATTGTCATTGTGTCCATTTCACCGTGGTTCCACTGTAATTCGATCGGTCATCTGCGCATGATTACAACTCCAGTGGCATCGTCGGTGACCTCGTCTGTTCCAATGTTCTGTCCGACAATCCTATTTGGACATTAGTGTGAGTAAAGCTCCCGTTAGTTACACTGGTACCGCCAACTGTTTCGATGACCGCAGTTTTAGAACACGATAGTGTGAACGCGTTATGCGATCAACACACCGCACATCGCAGAACTTGTGGCAGTTTCCATTCGCCTGATTTGTCTTAGAAGACATCGCGTATAGATGCGATGTTAGTGTGTCCACCTGTCATTTGAAATCACATTGATTGGCTAGCAGAAAATTTTTTATTGCTATTGACGCACAAGTGTGCGAACGCAAATGCTTCAGGTTTAGATATTTTGTGTTTACAATCGTTATGCAATTGCGTTTTTGTTCTATTTCAGTAAAAATGAGTTACTTGGCGCATCCTACTATTTTCTCCATTGCTATTATTATAATCTGTTTGATTTTTTATCAGTGAGCAGTCTATAGCTTTCACATTTTTCACTTTTGCAGAATTTGGGTGAATTTTCAGTAAAGATCCATTAATGAAGAAAAGTGGTGCGGCATTTAGTAAGCAGAAGGGTCAGGGAAGAGGAGAAAAAGAATGAAGGCGGGTTTTTAAAAGTCACCGGAAGTACCTCCATCAAAGAAGTGACATGAAATGAGTTAAGTATGCTAAGGCCGAAGATGCAGTTGCTACCACAACAGACCTCATCCACATTCGACACCAAGCTGAGCAACTTCCCTTTCTTCTTGGATGTGCGCGACCGCAAAACTGAAAACGCGGATCCTGTATTTCGGGTGTCTGGGGGGGGGGGGGAATATCGCGGGTTCGGGATACCGCGCATAGACCGGTGTTTGATTCCGCTCCCAAATGCTCAAACTGCTGGGCCATCCTTGCTTCACTCAGGCAGATGTCCACACATTGGACAGTATCCTTTGTCTCAGAAGGCATCGAGTGAGCTGGCCATTCTTTATGCGCATCACAATACAATCACGTAGCAAGGACTCTCACATGAAATTGCAGAAGTTGCAGTCACACGCCAACAGCTTCATTTCGGTGATGTAAGTCCCGAACGATGAACCTGGCGATCGACTGCGGCCAAAAAAATAAATACTTGTGATACGTACCATTTGCCTGTCCTTCGCAAAACTCAGCGAATCTTCTCAGAAATTCCGAAAATTCGACTTCCTGACCCGCCTCGCTGAGTCCCAGTGTGTCGAGCACTCTCCTGGCTTCATCACCCCAAGCGTGCCTGAAGATCGCCAGCTGGTACGCCATCGGTTGGATATCCAACTGGGCCAGCGCGACGAAATCCATCCACTTCACCTTCCACATTCTCCAGTCGCCTGGCAAGGTGCTTTCAGCCATCTGCAGAGCGGTCGGCCATAGGATGGATGGTGGACCACCAAAAATGAGCGGAGCCCGACACGTCGGCTTCTTTTCTTCTGTCACTATGTCCAGTAGCACTCTGTTAATCAAGAAGACTGGGTCGCGACCACGAAGTCGTTTATTGAGAGGACGCTTAGATATTTATAGAGTATATACACTATTTGCGAGTCTGCTACACTGGCTCACCCTTGTCAATTGCCTTATGCACTGGGTCCACTCCTATTGGATTACGCTTGTAACGCTTACCCTGTCTCAGATTATCTCGAGCTGTGTCGTTGATTTTCTAGGTGAATTGTACGATGCGCTCGATTGGTCACTCATCCATTTGACCGCACGCTACATCCCTTAGTCAGGTGCCCCAGCAAACCTTGACTCGTGGACTGGCAAACCAAGCTGCTTCTCACGGATACACGCTCATTCGCCAAAATGAATTGGTCCTGTGCATTTAGAACCTATTGGTGCCTGATTGGTCACTTGCACACTCAGTGGATGTTTGTTCAGTTGGCCGGCTGTCATCGCACTGCTCGAAGTGGCCGTGCGCAGACCATTCGCTGCTCGGCTGACCAACTTTCGTTCGGGACAAGCTACATTTGTTCGGTACGCCACGAAATGCTGCTTGGCGTTCGATTGGCATCATAGAGTTTGCACTCACCATCGGTTTCTGCCCCCATCACTGGGTACGTATCCTCGGGTTAGAGGCTCAATGCAATTTCATGTTATATGGTGCCAAAAACAATCATACTCGTAGTCCTATGAGTGGTGCGGCTAGGTCTACTGAGACGGTACTGAAAAAGACGGTCGGCGATCGTACCAAAAAATTCAGGTGGGTTAGAGAAGGAAAGGAAGTATTTGATCTGCGATGGTTGGCAGGAACCCGTCATTGGTACGGAGATTGGATTTGTAAAAGTAGTGAACGGTCTAGCAACGAGACAGACAACAGGTTATACCACGGGGTTCTAAGCCAGCGGGAAGTGCAACTGGGGTGGACTGAAAGTGCGATGTACCAACTGCTGTCGCATTAGAAATAAGTGGGAAGAGTTGACAATAAGCTTCGAGCTTTCTAGCGGGATTGTGGTTACTGAGACCTAGTTTTCTCAGAGTGATCCAGTGACTTACTGACTAACTTCTCTGAGCATAGAGAGAAGTATGGATGGCAGACCAATGGAATTGTCTGTGCTTTGTAAGGGGCACCATTAGAATAGGAAAGCTCCCTTTTACCTATGAACACAAAATATCCAACTCGGTTGGAGGCAATTAAAAGTGCAGGGTCAATTAGGGGTAGTCATCTGACTGCACCGTATAGTATTGGCACAGCCAGTGGGAACGGTGACCGGCTGATCTCACTGTGCGCCAATCACAGCACGTATGCGAGTGGAGGATAAGCAGCTTAGTAGGCTGCTCTGCAAGTCAATAATAGCTGCACCGAGCTCTCTGACCATCGAAGATTTGAAAGTAGTAGGACGCCATGTTTGTAATCACGGGTTTCCTCTAGACAGATAAGAACCGCTGCGCATGCCGTGCAAGCGACTATCATCCCGTGCGTTATTCGTCCGCATAGGACCAACAACAAACAACAGCAGTACATCAGCCATTTGAACTGATGCTTCGCTGCCATACAACCACAAGGACCTATGAAGTAAAGAATAATAAGAGGGAGAGAAGAGGGACTTACTTGAAAACTTCAATGCCCTAAGCAAACATTCTGGGTCAAGGCGCCTACACCTTGTGTAGACAACATACCGTCACAAACAGCTGGCTATTGTGCAAAGGCGGAATCGGCGAGACAGCCTGCTTGCGGCTTTCACTGCACCGCGTCATAATCAGCCATTACCCCGCAGATAACTCAGCACCAAACATACATGCAATCCGATTAGGAGACGGCAGCAGACGCGCCACTGATATCGGTTGCGAGCCATGTCCTGTAAAGTCTCGAACCAAGCACAAGGCGAGTCACGTGGACTCCAGCCCAGAAGGCGAGACGGACCAACGGCACCCAGTTTGGTCGTCAGTGACTTCATTTCCCGCTGCCAAGTTAACTTCTCTCCACCTCGTGCCTTGCGCCACCCTACACCTGGTAGACTGAGCAAGGCCCTCCTAGGTAAGCGGTGACCAGGCATGCGTAGCACGTGCCCGAGCCAATGCAACTTATTCAGTGCTATCTGTTGTTCTAGGGAGCTAGCATGATTATCATTACCTAGTACTCGCCTACGCACATCATCGTTGCGGATACGCTGGTGCCATCCGACACCAGCAGTGCTTCGCAAACAACGATGATCAAAGACTTGAAGGCGCCTCAGATCTTCAGACTGAAGGGGTCAAGTCTCACTACCATAGAGCAGAACGGCCCTCACTGTGGCCTTGTATACACGGCCTTTCAGACGGAGGGAAACGCCATTCTGTCGCCAAAGATGCCGCAGGTTCAAGAAGGCAGCTCTGGCTTTTGCAATTCGTGGGCTGACGTCTGTTTCTATGCGCCCATCGTTGTTGATGCAGCTGTGTAGGTAAGTGGATTGATCAACCATCTCGAGTTCCTCGTTAACAAGGGTCAAGGGGTCGTAAAGTGGCTGGTGGTCCTGAAGCAAGACTTTGCACTTCGAAGATGCGAAGTGCATACCAAATAATGGGACCACTAGACAGGCTATTCAGGGTTGATTGTGCGGCCGCAACATCGTGGAAAAGCAAGATCAACTAATCTTTCACCAGGTAGCACTTCAACGCCTACTGTTAGATCTTCCCTTTTTCGCTATTCCGAATTAACCACCCAGAAATTTATCCGTAGCAATTCTAGCCCAGCCGAAGAAAAATCAAAATTCCAACAGTCTTGACCACGAAAAACGTGTTAACAAGAACTCTGCCAACGTAGCCAGAAAATGCCGCCGAAAAACACTGTCCTCTCAACTCTGAGGCAAAAGTCCAATTCGCCGGGTGTTTGAAAACGCATTCGTCCGCTCGATCGATTGCCTGATCGACCGCACGGGTAGGCGATTCCCTTCAGCCCAGCTTTCAATCATCATTATATATTTTCCCTTTTTTATGTTTTTATCTGATTCCCGGATACCTCCCCTCCTGAAGCTGCTGCCGTTGTGTAGGATGCTAGCCGGGGATTAACCTGGAGCCTCCTGGAAGGGATTCTTCGCCTACCGGTGCATCGCCTTGGCTGTAGTGTTCTGGATTCGAATTCAGTACTCTGCGGTCTGGTACTATTCGTCTGATGACAGGGTTCTTCTACTGGCTCTGTAGGCAAGTTGAAGCTGTCTGTCAACAGGTTAAACGGAAGCTTGGCGGATTCTGTTGCTTGTGGCTGACACATTGTTGTTCGCAGTTGGTTTGCATGGCGTACCCATACCTGTGTTCCAACCAGCAAGTCGTAAATGACGCTTCCGCGCTTGCGCTGGATCGTGCCTGGCGTCCATTTTGCGTGTCCACCCCGATAATCACGCACAAGTACCGGCTGACCCGGTCTAAACGAACGTTGCTTGGCACCAAACCGCCGATTAAAATCACGTTCCATCTTTAGGTTTCTTTCACCAGCTATGGACTCTGAGGATGGCCGAACTGCATCATATGGCATGCGAAGTTTTCTCTTCATCATTGCCTCTGCTGGTGATATTCCACCCGGTGTTTGTAAATTTTGTGTAGATCGGTACAGAAATAGGAAGCGGTCGATCACCTCCTCTATGTCTCCCTCCCTCCTTGATTTGAGGAGAGCGCGTTTGAATGTATCCACAAACCTCTCTGCTTGGCCATTCGATTGTGGGTGGAATGGTGGAGACCGCAGGTGTTTGATGGCGCAACGTTGGCAGAATTCCGTGAATGTGGCCGAAGTAAACTGTGCTCCATTGTCCGTCAC
The DNA here is from genome assembly GCA_944474145.2 of Dicrocoelium dendriticum. NCBI lineage: Eukaryota > Metazoa > Platyhelminthes > Trematoda > Plagiorchiida > Dicrocoeliidae > Dicrocoelium > Dicrocoelium dendriticum. The sequence continues at coordinate 190,185,394 of OX104063.1, read as the reverse complement.
TAATGTTTCAGGGCAGCCGAAGCTGCTGAAAATTTGTCGTAACCTAGAGACGGTTGCGCTGGTTTTCGGGCTTCTCATGAGGAACACTTCGGGCCACTTGCTATAAGCGTCGACCACTATGAGAAAGTTCTGGCCATTGATTGGGCCTGTAAAGTCTACATGAACACGATTTCAAGGTTTAGTTGGTTTAGGCCATGAGCGGAGTTCAGTATTTGGCGGTGCCCTTGAGGCGGTAGCGCAGTTGCCACAACTTTTAGCTAGCTGCTCTAGCTTTCTGGTCATCTCTTCTGTCGACGATGATGAATGTACTGGGTCGGTTTGTACTGTATTGCACATCTGACTCATTGGAGCATCAAACAGTTGTAATTTTTCCATCCAGTCAAGTCCAAGGAGGTTCAAATTTGGTCGATCAGACAAGTAGCAGGTTCCGGCCTTTTCCACTCCGTTGAATGCAATTTTGCAATTTATTTCTCCGACCAACTTCAGCACTCCACCGGATGCATTGTGAGCGATTTTGTTGGAATCAATCAGTTTCGGCTTCTTTATGTGCTTCCAAGTGTTCTTGGAAATGATCGTTATATCTGATGCCGTATCGAACTGCAGCCGGGTTGGGATTCCGTTGATAAGCACAGTAATAAATCGGCGGCGTGTTTTAGAATCGCTGTGAAACGTAGCAATCACCCATAGTGATTCTGCGTCAGGTTTTCTGAAATTCTTCCTTCGGTAGGACTGCTTCACATTTCTTGGCCGGGACTGATGGCAAAAGTCTTCCTTGCGGCCGCGTTTATGGCATTTACCACAAATATGACGCTTGAATGGACAGTATCGTGCGAAATGCCATTCACCACCTGACCAACAAGGTGTAGGCGGCCTGTTCGGCTTTCTGTTGAACGACTTATTGGAGCCAGGCTTTCTTGCTTTTTGCACAGCATTAACAGTATCGGCAATGGTGGGGCGACTCTGCTCAATCATAGCCGTGTCGTGTTTCAAGGTAATTAACCGTTTGCATTCGCTTACAAGAGACTTCAATGTCAAATCTGGGTCTTGATCCAACTTAGCAAGGAGCCGAGTGCGGATTTCCGCGTCGCGTGGAGACTGTAAAGCACTGACAAATATAAGACACTTAAACTGGTCATTGGTCAAACAGCGTAACTTGAAACGTTCACATTCGCGGTTAACCATGTCTGCTAGTGCCCCATAATCGTCTGTATCACGCTTTACAATTTTTAGACATTGATAGCGAATGCTCCGTTTGATTGTATGTTTAAGCACTGCGTTAAACTTTCAATCAGTTTCATTTGTGCTTCCATCTGGGATTGTTGCTGAAGAAGCAGCTTCTGAAAATGTTAGGCAGAAAAATTTGTAACATTTCCGTGCTTGTCCGTCGCCATTGTTAGATCTTCCCTTTTTCGCTATTCCGAATTAACCACCCAGAAATTTATCCGCAGCAATTCTAGCCCAGCCGAAGAAAAATCAAAATTCCAACAGCCTTGACCACGAAAAACGTGTTAACAAGAACTCTGCCAACGTAGCCAGAAAATGCCGCCGAAAAACACTGTCCTCTCAACTCTGAGGCAAAAGTCCAATTCGCCGGGTGTTTGAAAACGCATTCGTCCGCTCGATCGATTGCCTGATCGACCGCACGGGTAGGCGATTCCCTTCAGCCCAACCTTCAATCATCATTGTATATTTTCCCTTTTTTATGTTTTTATCTGATTCCCGGATACCTACATCATGAGATTCCGCAGGGAAACACTACATGATAGAATGCACGACGAAGAAATCGTGCGGTAGTCAACCTGTGACATGGCGACAAAGCATCAATACGCTGACTACCAGTTTGGATTTGTTGGTTCCAAAGAGATTAAGCTGCTAGCTGAGAATCATTGAGCTGTAGGTCTCAATAGCAGACATGAATTTACACAGAGTTTTAAATGATCTCTAAAATGTGAAAAATATGTGAAAAACACAGACACTAATACTATGTTTTCTCTTTATGACTGTGTATTTTGCACAAACATCACCTTCATGATTTTCGATGCCTTGTGGTGGCGAGATCCTAACAGATCGCTGATCCGGTGTTCCCAATGTTGTGCCGCGGATTCGTATCCTGGACGCCTTCTCGTCGCGACAACTGGGTGGGAGTTGGACAACAATCTGCTTAGAGCCAAGAGCCAGAACAACTTCAGCATGAGTCGGTTTACTGACTCGTGACATACGGCCGTCGCCCTTCGAGAGTATACTTTATCGAAAACTTGGGCTGAAGAACCGATTGGTTCTTCTGTTCCGGTGTGGACGAACTGGCAATATAACAGTCGAACCACAAACCATGAATCACGTCAAAATTAATAATCTCATATTTCATCAGCCGTCAAACAGTGGGTGGGTATAGGGTCACCACATCTGCTGCATACAGTGAAAACATGGTACCGCTAATGCCTCCTTTCTTTCTTCTTTCCCTGCACACTCTCCCAGTCACCATTACACACAACCCCATAATTGCTCCAATCCAGGTAACCACACGAGCGAGTGTCAGCCACCACAATCGTATGCCTCCGCGCAAAGTACTCAACATTGTGTGCTAGAACGTTTGCATACTGCTCGACTGAAACGCGAGGGAGCGACCCGAGCGACGCACTACAATGGTTGCGATGGTACTCGCAGGCTCCAGCATTCAAATTGCTGCGCTGACTGAAACCCAGGTTGCAGACCAAAGCAAACTGCAAGAGGACGGTGCTGGGTACACGTACGGCTTGGTTAATCCACAAGGGAGTCACAAGTATCAATAACCACATTGGAATGCACTGCTATAACCGAGTACCGTTCGGGATACACTCAGCGAAGGCAATCTTTCAGAGTATTATAGACAGTTCAGTAAAAAGCATACATGGAGTGTGTGCCTAATTAGATGACATTTCGGTCACTGGACATACAGACTACGAACACATGCAACACCTACAACAGTCTTGAAACGACAAAAAAAGGCGGACATCAACTAAAGGAAATTAAAATCTCGACTTATGATAGCATAAGTATTTGGGATTTCAGTTGGAAAAAGAAGGGTTACGTTCACAACAAGAAAAAACAACTCATTCTGGATACCCCGACACCCAGCAACATTAACGAACTACTGACATTCATTGGGATGGTGATGGAATCGTCTTTGCCCAAGTTGGCTACTATTCTCGCGCTATTGTATAATTTGCTAGGGAAGAATACCAGGTGGTTATGGTCCGATAAAAACATGGTTACCATGCTGCCAGATAGGTTATGAAGCATCATCAACATTTCGCATTAGCTGAAGGTGAGAAAAATACTTCAACTACTGTGCCGCGATACATAAAGATAAGGCATACGAAAAGGCAACATAAAAAACAGTATAGAAAGCAAAATACAGATAAGACACTGTTTAGTAACATAGTATACATCAAGAGACATCGTGGTAAGAGGGGGGAAATAAATGGGATGAAAAGCGACAAAATGACTCACAAGACAAACGCCACTGAGATCGGATCCTCACTATGTCAAGTAAATTACCCTACCAGATGCGTTCATCGTCCTTTGGTACTCAGCTCAGCAGTCGGGATAGGCCATCCGACGACAAGTTCGAAGTGAGGTCCTTCATTCCTATCAACCAAGTCATCCATTGGCCTATGCTCCTCTTCTCCCATCCAGTCCTTGCTCATGCAAACAACGCACAACGCGGGAGTCAATGTGCTGGCATTTACAACACGTAGCCCAGCCATCGGAGCCTGATGCCTGATAGGCTGTGGTTTATTCGCTCCTTCTACAAAATATACAAGACGCCCAACACGCTCATTCCTCACGTGGTGCTCCCACCAGATATGAGCAAGACTGCGAAGGCGGCAACGATCGAACGCAACAAGTCTCTTTATGTCTGTTGACTTGATAAACCAGGTTTCGCAACCGTACAGGAAGGTTCGACGGACGGATGTACTGTAAACTCGCCCTTCAAGGCAAGGGTGATGTCCTGTTGGCGAGGCAGGTGGCGGAGATTGGGAAAAGCGCCTAGAGATCTTACGATGCAGTTTGTGCTCTCATCGTCCATATCAGTGACGCTTACATGGTTGGCTGGATAAATGAATTTCGACGCATTCAAGATGATAAACACCAAGGGATGGGTCCACGCCAATCTCGGGATGGGACATTGCATTGCGAAGGGGCAAAGCATAACCAGAAACGACTGCCAGCCAATACAAATTCGCCCAGTGCTGTTTGGCATGTTTGGAATCTGTCAGAGATTAGAACAGTCACCGGTATACTCCAAGTAACGAAGTTGCTCATCTGTAGACAGCTCCATATCTTGTCCAGTGTCCAGTGAACACGGTCTAAACGATTTGGTCACTGGCAAAGTTACAGAGAAATGGTGAAAGCAGGCATCCTTGTTTATCACCGCAGGAGATATTGAAGGGTGGTCATTAAATCCTCACTCTAATCTAAATATGCGCGTACAGCGCTCTCAAGAAGTTTAAAAACCTCGTGTGCACACCTTTCTTGAATGGACAGTTTTAAAGGGTACATCAATCCACCGAACCGAAGGCACCTTTAGTGTGGAGAAACACGACTACAGTGGGTCGCTAATAAAAATGGCGGTTATCCAGCAATTGACACAATGAGAAGATGTCATCAACACAGCTGCGATCTTGACGAAACCCGCCTTGCTTCTCTCGCATCTGGCTTCCCCAGGTGCCAGTTAGTCTATGGAGGACGACGGAGGCAAGTGACTTAGAAGCATTTGAGATCAGACTGATTCCTCTATGACTGTCGCATCCTGAACGGGAGCATCCCTTGAAAATTGGGACTATGACAGAGCGTCTCCAGTTTGCTGCGAGTCCTCTGCTCCCACAGCTTCACCAGTCAGTTATGAAAATCATCCATAAAAACAGATCCCCCCGAATTCGAGGGGGGCGCTGGATGAAGTCCATCAGCTCCGGCGGCTTTGTTCAATTACAACTGACTGAGATCAAGTTCGACCCCTGCGTGTGAGGGCTACTCCTAGGGGGTGGCCTAGGTGGAAGGGGGATCAGTGGCCGATAGAGAATCTGGTAACTGTGAGTAATTAGACTGCTTCTTAGATTGTTCGGCCCAACGCTGCTAGCGTTTTGAAAAGCTGCGGATTGGCCGCCCATCGTCACGTATGGTCTCGCTAACACCAGGTCTCCTGCTGCCCGTTTCCCGCATCAGACGGTATAACTTAGATAGCAGCGGCTGTCTCGATATCCGCGGCACGATAAGACTACCAGGTTTCGCAGTCCCGCTTTGAGCTAGCACGCAGTTTCGCCCTGAAGTCTTGGAGTCCCACTGTGTCCGCACCCAGCCGGAACACGTCGGCGAGCATCCAAGTTTCAGAGACTGCATAGAGACCTAATGCCCAGGTTGGGGATCTGATTTTCCATATGAAGGCATGCGTGCCGCTAATAATGTCCGGCGGATATGCGACCAGTGGTCTTCTACTGTGTTCAGAGAGCGCTTACTCACATCGGATAACAACGTAACTGATACGCATTCAGAACACCTGGTTCCGCCAGTTGGCTGGCGTCTCTGCGTTCACAGCGCCGTTGCAGACATCCGCTGAAACGCACCAGTGGTTCAGCGCACACAGGTGTGTGCTCAGAGTGCACATACTGCTCCAAAGCGAGCGACAGTTTTTGGACACAGCGTGTCCATCGGTAACTGATCTCAATATGATCGATTTGCGTCCATGGCTAGTGGACGACATGTCACCCTCCGACGGATGCTGTGTCGGAAGTTAGTACCCGCGAGAAACAGAGAAACATCTTCAAACAGGTGTAGCAAACGCGCACTGTTATCAGTACGGGAGGCTACACCTAAATGCAGCTCATCAGTGGACAGTTTTCCTATTTTTGCGTTTAAATCACCAGCCAGCACCACGGCATCGGTAAATTTTCTGTAACAAAAGAGTGTATTCAACTGGTGATAGAATGCATGGTTCACCGAGTCATCGCTACAGTTAGTTGGGGCGTAGATCGCAATGACAAACACGCACCGCTAGTCCTTGCATTAGTTCGAAGCTTTGAACGATCTAGCCAATCTATCGGCGCACATTCGGCTGTTGACTGGAATCCGATCGATAAAGGCAATTTTAGACCGAGGGCTCAGAGCAATGCTCACATCGGCTTGAGCAGTATTTGAAGTGGCACTGTCGCTGACAAAGGCAATGAGAGAGTGCCGCAGGTGACACATGTTGGGGATCGCAGGGTAATCATGGAACTCGGATCTCGCAGACGAGTTTTCGATAAGCCGCAAGTATAGATCGATAATGTTCTTAATGTTCGTGAAAGTGTTGCCTGTTGGTCAATCAGCAACAAAGTGCGCACATTGAGACATGTCAGTCTTAGGGAGGATCAAGGAGTCCAAATAGAAACAGATAAACTGACGTTGTCCGCTTGGTTGTACATGGACTTACCGACTGGACTGGAGCGACACCCTGCGATTGTGTGGGTCGAAACTAGTAAACAAACGCTTATCAAAGCAAGATGGGGAAGGAGGGCAAATGGAAGTTAAAGGGGGACGACGAGAATGAAAACGCGTAAGAGAAGGAATAAGAAGACAGGAAGGCTTGAGCAACGGCATCCTTACACCAATCCACCCTGCTCGATGCAGCAGATAAGGCACCGTTGGTTATCCTCTGCGACGGCCAGAGCACCAAAAATCGTTAGAAGAGAAATTCATTGTACTGTGTGGGCAGGACAGTGTCAGGTTGCCCAGGCTTTGACAGGAGACTGTTAGGGTTCTTAAACAATGCCTTCGGTTCAAAAACCTGACCGCATGGCAGGGGTTTCGGCACTGGGCTACAGAGTCCACTTTACACATAATCATTCTCACTCCAACACCCAACCTGGAGAGCCAGAAGACTGAGTTAGTCTGACGAATCTGATATAATTTGCTCTGAAGGTGCAAAAACCACCACGCAGTATATATAGCTCAATGGATCGTTGAGGTACGCAAACCATCGCACCAGGTTGAGTTCGTCTAGTAGCGAGAGTTGGTCACAAGTAACGCTAATTTATTCGTGAATTTTTACCCAAAGGCGCTGTTATCTCACAAAATGGAGGACGACCGAGCTACCCATAGCCTTTACGTCAAGGAGTTTGACACCAGTGGAAAAGAGCTACGCACAGCTAGACAAGGACGCTTTTCAGTCAAGAAATTCTATCAGTACCTCTATGAGGAAAAAAGTACGAAATCCTACGGAATACAAACCTCCATTAATCTTGAATGGTGAGAAGGTAGCAACCAGATGGCGTCCTCTAGTATGCAAAAGTGGACTTTAGTGCCCCCTACTTACAAGTACTAGGTGTTCTATGTCTTGGGAGAGTAAATAGAATCGCGGACACTGGGTCACTTGTCGCTGAATCGCCTACCAGATCACTTATGAAAACCTGCGAACTTATCCACTTGTTGCAACAATTAAGTGGAAACACGGCGTTAAAGGCAGATGTCCGCCATTAAGGCGCACGGTACATATTACAGGCAAATACTGTACAGCTGGTATTCCAAGGATGGCCCGACGGATATGAAACGTAAGTCCCATCGTACTTTGCCCGACGCATCAATCCTTGTCTCGAGGATGGCTGTCTATTGTGGGGATCCAGAGCGAGCAAACCATCGCGGTTCCGACAGCACAGCTTACGACAGATATGCCAAAAACACAAAGGAGTCACGAAGATAAAGGGACTCGCGAGATCTTTTGTTTGGCAGCCGTGTCGACAGCTGAAGAGTTTATTCAACACAGCGACGCGTATCAAAGCACACAGAAGAATACCTTCTCCCCTAATATCACTCAGTCCATGCATGGAAATGGTCCAGTTAAATCATGAGAGAGTACTCTCGTGGACTTCCTTGGCCAGCTAAGTAAAAGGTGCTTTGCCCGCTAAATGATGCTCCCTCGAAATAGGTTGTTTTCCCGACAACACATGCCAACGGCGAGAAAGCTGTTTTCTGCATGGGAAGGGTTTTTACTACTTTCGGAATACCATACACGTTGGTAACACAACGATTCAGTAGCCCCCAGTCAATAAGTGCAAAAGTTTCTATCTAGCTCCAAACGGATTGTCTCAAAGCGCAGTCCGAACGGTCAAGTACGGGTTACGGAAACAAACGCAGATTTCGCTAAGGACAAAGTTGGGCAGCTTCATTGTTCGCTATCGTTTCAAACCAAATTTAGCTAGTTGGAAGAGCCCGGAAAGCTGATGTTCAGACGATGCTTGAAGACACGGCCTAGCCCCCTGTTTCCCGACCAGAAGCTATATGCCAAGGTTAAGAAAGTTGAGAGATAGTAAACCGATCGTCAAATTGCCTAACGAAAACACCCGGCAGTCTGGAGAGCTGCGTGAAGGCAGGCATCAGCAGTAAGCCGGTACGCAGTAGCGACACTTCGCTGCCACACAACCACCACCGGTCGCCCTGCTCTTACGCAGGCTCGAACACGCGCCGTCAGATTGCAAGACAACCTCGTTACTTTCAGGCTACGGGCTGAGCGAAGTAGTGGGACAACTTACGGAGGTGGCTCTACCCGATAGCGGAGTAATTGTTCTGCACAGGGGTCAGATCCGCCGTCTCTGTTTCAACTCAAGTTTACCTACTGACTTTGCGGAGGTACAGAACAAGCAAACCTCCGGTCAACCGGAAGCATAACAATATTGACCCAGAGCTCGGCTTCGTCGACCTATTCTTGAATACCAGGTTACTTGGAGTAGTGCCATCCTAAGTGAGAAGGAAGGTGGCATTCATGTGGTCACTAGTGTGTATACTTCTTATTGCTTGGCTCGGAGAAGATGGAAAAGTTTTCTGGTAGTACTAGAGAGACTAGTGAGTTTCATCTCTCTACAATGTTCCCACCACCAGGTTTCACGGAGGTTTTGTAAACTCATGTGCTATTCTCGATCTAGGGATCAGCGTTCTTCACTACCCAGTGATGGATCATTAGATTTGCCTTCTGCCAGCTCCTGCTGCCTGACTGCTATCAAACCTGCACTGAAGAGGCCAACTCGAATGGTAGCGAAACGTTTGCAATCAAATTGCCCCGCTTGACGAACATCATAACAACTGTACAAGCCTTCCGAGCTACCAATATTCCAAAGCAATAAGAGTGATGGGAAAGTACGCAACTGTCAATACTGGCAGGAAATAAGACATTTTTGCTGCGCATCCACTGTGAATTCAGCTCGTTGCCAGAAAATGATGCAAGCAGTGGTCGTTGCAACCTCAACCAGAGCAAAGTCCAGGGGCTTGTAATGCTTTGGTTCTCATGGGGCCAGCGGGTCCTCGAAGAACAATATCCGTGAGGTAATGGAAATAAGACTTATGCCTCGATGATTTTCTAAAAAGTCCTTTTACACTATTTGCAATATGGGCACCAGTGTTGACAGTCGCCAGTCAGAAGGCACCTCTTCAGTGTCCAAACTAGTGTTGAATAGAGCAGCAATTCCAGTTAACCAAGAGTCCCCTCCAGCTTTCAGCAAAATTACAGGATGATCGTCATATCCAAGAGCCTTGTTTCCTTGCAACACCATAAGCTTATGTTGAATCTCTTCCAAAGTGGAAGGCGTGACATCAACTTCGCATGTATGCTAATGTGATTCAGCAAGAGGCAGTGTCACAGCAACGTCTACTGAAGTGATCTTCAAACTGTTCCGCCCAACAGGCTAATCGACGCAGCCGGGAATAGATCAACTGCCCACCCTTCTCAGCTATTGCTTCACTAACTGAAAAGTTTCTTGGACCCGTGTTCTGGATGCTAAAATGCAATCAGATGTTTCCAATAGCATTGGCTTTCTCCATCTCACGGACCTTTGCCTTGCATCAACATTTGCGGTCAATTCGTAGAAACCATCTCAGTCGACGTTTAGGGGCGTTAGGGAGAAAATGAAACCAACGGATACGATCTGCGTTTTTTGAGCAAACGGATCTATGGTCCATGGATTCATACATCTTTAGGACGTCTAAAGTTTGGTGCACAAAAGGCTTCGAAAGTACTCTTCATGGGACACTTGAGACGATCTTAGTCAGAGTTCCGCTCACCAACCTCATTTACTAGTGACAATTGGAGCCATTTCGTCATGATTTATTTGAACTGTGGACTGCGAGTTCAAGTTACGAGTGATAAGCTTGGAAGCTAGGTGCTTCTTCAAAGCGGGAAGTGTGAGTGCCATGCATGCGCGCACTGGAGTTTGGTAGAAATACGGACACTTGCTCCAAATGGATCGAGTCTCGGTACGTTATTTTAGGGGATGGCAAAATGGTCAATGTGGGTCCAGCTCATCGAGAAATTTGATGGGCGCCAAGTGACACAAGGTAGATAGATCATTGTACGGCGAAGCAGTGCTGTTAGTATCAACATTTTAGTCGGCGCATAATTACAAGAGTGGATGGCCATCATTGTTCGAGGTGCATCAAACCCGAAGTGGCTTCCCATGTGTTGCTCAGTCTAGAAGGTGACCCACTTGGGCATTCATATCATCAGTAACGATCACAATGTTAGTGGAGAAAAGATGGGAGTTCAAGATAGAAAGTGTCATTCATACCCTCCAAACTGCTGTCAGTGGGAGCATAAACGGAAGCGATGAAAATACACCTTGTCTTCAGACGGTGCTTATTAACCCCAATAGTCAAGTCATTCATGCATTCAGTATACAGGTTAGCTAGAGGTGGAAAACACAGCTACTGCGCCGCAATAGATAACAGAAGAAAATGCATGCATCAGGTGCACGCCTGCTGAGCTATCAGTAACGGATGGACATCGTCCTGGAAAGCTCCCAGCAGGCTACTATGCATCAAAAAAGTAGTATGCAAAATTTGTATTATGCTAAAAAATGAGAGCGCGGTTGAAGGGGGAGGCTAAGAGGGATGGGAATGGATAAATAAGTCCACAACCCAAACGCCAATTAGGTCGGCTCTTAGCCATGTCAGTAAGTGTATCCAGTCGAACGTGTTCATCGTCTTTCAGACCCCAACTAGGAAGCCGAGTGGCTCCAACCGAGGCCAAGGTTGAAGTAAGGGCCTCCATTCCATTCGATCAAGTCATCGACTGACCACCCCTCCCCTTCTTTCATCCACCCCTCTAGCAAGAAACAACGCACGTCGCGGGAGTCCATGGCCAGGCATGCACAACATGTGGCCGAGCCATCGGAGCCTGGTGCGTGAAATAACGTTGTTGAGCGGTTCATTTCCACTTTATGTGCAATAAACAAGGCGTCGAACACGCTCGTTGCTTACTCAGTGTTCCCACAAGATGTGAGCTGAATTGCGAATGCACCGGTGGTCGAATGTAACTAGCCTATCTATGTCTGCCGATCTAATGGGCCAGGTTTCACGACCACAAATGAGAGTTTATCGGATGGCTGCATCGTACACTCTACCCTTCAGGGTGATACTGATGTCGCACCTACGCCATAGGTGCTGAAGGTTAGAAAAAGCCCCCAGCTTTGCCATACGGTTCGATACCATGAGCGCTAATAAAATCCCGAGCAGTTAAATTTTTGACTTCTAGCTGATCCCACCAAGCCTGAGCGCAGGAGGCGGTCCATGCCAATTTTGGAGGAAGGCTTTGCACTTTGAGGGTGCAAAGCATAGCCCGAAACAATTCACAGCCAGTGTTAACCTGTCCAGTGCAGCTTGGCACGTTTATGAGCTGTCACAGATGAAGACAATATCGTCAGCATATTCTAAGTCATAAAATCGTTCGCCTGGTAGCAGCTCCACAATTTCGAAGTCCTGTCCTGTGAACGCGATCTTCATAACTTCCTCGATAGCGAGATTGAAGAGGAAAGGTGACAGCGGGCATTCTTGTCTCACGCAACTTGAGATATTGAAGGGTAACGACAGCATGCGGTTGACTGATCTAATATAAAATATCTGATCGATGTGTTGTACAACATACGAGATAGAGCGTACCTCAGCTATTGCTTACATATAATGTTTCGATTTATGCTACTTAGGTTAAGAATCAGCTACTACGCGACAGTAACGTATTCGCTGGACTGTTACAATGAACTTTTTAACCATTACTCACAGACTTATGAACACCCACAAGATTTTGTTTCGGCCATTAAGCGACCTGTCGCTATACGAGTGGTTAGCTTGAAATTATGGCTAATGCTTACTGTCACACTACACATGGCAGAATGAGGAATAAAACCGAGGGTTCGTGAGGGACTAGACGATTTGGTCGGAAAAATCATAGGAATCGGAGAAGAAATTATTAGACAACTCACCGCGAAGTTGAGAACTCGAGAATGCGGGACACCTGACTGTCAGGGATCACTGAAACCGCAGTACGACCGTTGCTCACAGTCTCGGAGGGATCTCGGCGCCGATCACCGTAAGGTCCACGAGCTCGTCGTTGGTAAGAATAATTATCACGAGCTCGTTCGCTTAATCGATTTGAATAGGGAAACGTTTTGATTAACATGCGAATGAGCCAACATATGAAGAGAATAATGACTACGCCCCCAGCCACGCCACCCAAAAGGCTATATAGGCTGAAACCTGCACTTCCGGTTGGGGCACAGAAGGATAATGGCCGAGCGTCTGAGTCGGGGTCCAAACGAGAATATATGACTTCATCCACACTGCAGGGTGCGCAATGAACATGTTCTGAATCATCTATAAAAGATCAAGGAAAAATGAGTGCGCTTTTCTGGATGTGTGGTGGCTGTCTGCCTGTGTCTAATTGTGACGAATCTATACAAAAATCTAATAAATCCCCCTACTACTTATATATGATTTGGCCGCATCTGTATCCAGATCTGCCTGTCATCATGGCCTAAATGGGGACAGCCAAAGGACGCCTGCGCCTACAAAGGGACCGTGGGTGGTTTGTGCTGCACCACTCACAGCTCCAACCACACACCCCATATCCAGTGTAAACCCGAAGGAATAAGACTGGGAGGCATGTGGATGGGAGCCACGTTTCATCGACAGAGCCGACCCACACTCCTTCAATATTCACAGCAGCAGCATTCCTATCTATGCAGAGAAGCATGCGTATCAGACATACAAAAGGCGATGGCTGGGCCGTAGTCCGCTCCATACGGGATGGAACGACGCATTGAGCTTAGCACAGCCACGAGGACTGTGCACCCCATCCACCCAGCAACAATTCACGGTCTCCTGGAGTCACTAATCGAGGTGGAGGGTGCTAAACAGGTAGGCACCTGGTCAACATGTACATCAAGCGCAACTACACCGTAGAATTCAAACAACCAACAGAATTTAATGGAAAGCAAACAGGCAAAATTGACAGAATATGCAGCAGAATAACAGAACTGAACAAACCAAATAAAGTGGAATGACTTTTATCCAGATTAAAAAGACCAATTTTAAGTGTAAGTTGGTTTAGCCCAACTGCGGAGAAGAAGCACCAAGAATGCAACATTAACCTCAGCATGAGGTTGCAATACACTTTGGACGTTTTGCAAATTCAAATGGACATTTTGCAAACTACTTTGGATACATTGGATTTTAAGCAGAAATCAGTAATTCGCCTGCAAGAAATGAGGAGTAAGGCGGCTAGACGATGTTCAGACTACATTGTAGTCATGCTAATGCAATCGAATCGCGTAACTAACTGGTGCCAATGCAAACTGTTCTCTTGATTGTGAACCTCGGTCGTCTCGATCAAAGGCAGTGACTGAGTATTCCCATAGTTTCCCATCGGTTTCGTAGATTATGTGCTTCTGAGTATACACACGAACTTGTGCTGCTACGTGACTAGGGAAAGTCAGACCCTAATCGCGTAGTGTAGCATGACTTAAACAAGCGTTACCAAGCAACGGAGGGTCGTTGTGAAGCATTCGTTTTGTGAATGGATTATGATGCGCAGTCTCAACGTGGACCGCGATTCCCAATGAATAAAAGTTTGGCCAATTCGATCAGTAAGACCGTAAATGATGTAGTAGATAGACTGATCCAATTGTCCCCTGTTACTTTATGGGCCTTCGCGTATTTTGTGTGGGCCAATCTATTCAGCTGCTCTATTATTGGATCAGTGCAGGCTATCATGACTCTACCAAACACAGTATAGCTTTATTGACCAACTGCTGCAACTCTACAACCACGTGACCGACGGAACAAAGAATAATAAGACAGAGAGAAGGGGACCTTACGTAAACCTTATCGCCCCAAACAAACATCCAAGATTAAGGCACCTACACCTTGTCAACAACATACCCTCACAAACAGCTGGCTGTCGTGCAAAAATCAGGCAGCATCGGCGAGATAGTTTCAGTGCGCATTTCACTGCCCCACATCATAATCAGCCATTACCCCACAAATAACTCAGCACCAAACCCACCTTAAACAGACAGTCCGACTAGGAGACGACATCCAACACGCCACTGGTGCCGACTACGAGTCATGCCTTCTAACGTCGTAAGCCAAGCGCACAGGGCGGATCATGTGGACTCCAATCTGGAAAGCGAGACGGACTGATGACACCGAGTTCCGTCGTCAGTGGCTTCATTTTCTACTACCAAGACAACTTTTGCCCACCTCGGGGCTTGCACCACCCTACATCTGGCAAACAAAACAAGGTCATCTTTAGTAAGCGATTACCAGGCATACGTTGTACGTACTCAAGCCAACATAATTTATTCACTGCTATCTGTTGTTCTAAGAAACTAGCATGATTATCACTGGCTAGCACTAGCTTACGCACATCATCGTTGCGGACATGCTGCTGTCATCCGACACCAGCAAAGCTTCGCAGACAACGAGGATCAAGGATTTGAACGCGCCGCAGGTCCACAGATCGAAGGAGTCAAGTCTCAATCCCAAAAAGTAAGACGGCCCTTGTATACACGGCCTTTCAGAGGGAGGAAAGCCTCTTCCTGAAGCCATAGATGTTTGGGGACGAAGTATGGGTTGAACCGAATCCGGGAACAGACGAGCGTTGGAGAAGGGGACGAATCGAAGGTCGTAAGTGAAGCTACGAAGTAAAATACGGGAATAGTAATTCGGCGCAACCGAGTGCAGCTGAGAAGGCAATGGGGTGAACACACGCGACATCGTGTAAAGCAGCGACCACTGCAGAACTTTCCGGAGGACACCGCAGCCCAAGACTGCAAGATCACAAGCAGTGGAAGAAGTATGGAGTTTACAAAAATTGAAGTGCAAAAAGAACGAAAAAACGAGGGATGTCACAAAACTTGATACGCTAAGCGGCCAATCAACAGCACCGGCAGGATTTCTTCTGAGGAGGGCCGACACATTATGCAGCCAATCAGAGATGCAGATTGTGATGGAATTCGATACTCTTAATCCCTAGTCACCAGCACAGGCCGTCTGTGCGAAGAACAAGCAAACGGAAGATGCGGCACTTCGTGCGGCGGGTAATACCCTAGACAAGCAATCACAAGCACAAACCGTCCATAAGCAGAGGGCCGCTGTTTGGGCAGGCGAAGGAACATGTCAGAAACTAAGCGAGTTAACATCGCCGGGAGTCAGAATGAGAGCACCAGTATCAAGGTCACAGGTATTAGATTGTTTGCCGAAAGGCATAGGAAAATTGATACGCGAACACAGAGACGGTCCGCAGAGCCAATCAACATCGCTGTCGCGAACGGGCTGTGGTTGTATGAACGACCCGGAATCGAGGAACGCGGACCACTGAATACAAACGCATAGCCAGCGCGGAAGCCAGTGAAGACGCGACACAGAAATTAGTAATAAGTTGTATAAAATAAAACATGCTTCAGAAACAAAGATTTTCGTGTCGCTGTACAGTCTTTGTTCTGCTTAGCGGAGCGCCGCTTGTTTTGCAGATTCCCCCTCCAATCAGGAATTTTGTGCAACGAATGCTGCAGTCGAGGACAGCCAGAGGTACCGATACAACTGGTAGTCTAATATGTTTTATTGTAAACAGTTATACGCATGATTACGCACACTGGCCCAGTTTGAGTCCAGCCACCCTTCCATTATTTCCGGAAGCACGATACCAAATGAAGCTAATTACTTATCAGTGTTGTGTCCTGTTTAATGACTGTGACTGGTTTGCAGAACAACCTCCTCGTGGTGCCAGCTGGATGGTTCGGGTTTTCCCTGATCCAGCAGTGTTCCAGGATGTGGTGCGTTTTCGCCTGACAAGCGTTCTCCCTATAAAAAGCCACAAATATATGTTTAACAACGTTGAGACGTGGCGGATGTGACTCGCCACTAAATAAAGTCACTGCCCCTTGCCGCTCCCTGAGAGGCATTGTACTTCAAGGGTGCGTTGGGTCCCTGGTCCTTCACGGACGGAAAGGCGCATGAACCATCTATTTGGTCACCGGCTCCCAACGGGTTGCGACGCCCTCACATCGCCCTGCTGCCTTGTAGGTTAGATCTTTGATCAAAAGGTCGGGGGAGGGCCCCCTAAGACAACACTCTACTTCGGCCTGGGCAACCGGGTAGTATCACACCCACTGACGAATCATGGACCATACTGCTTACTACTGCTCTTGCTATGCATATCCACATTTATCCACATTAAAAGATCTAGTTTAAGTGTAAGTTGATTTAGCCCAACTGTAGTGAAGAAGCATCATGAATGCTACATCAGTCTCAGCATGGGGCACACATACATACATGGTTGGCGGCATCTGGTTTCGAATTTGCCTGTCAGTGTGGCCAGCCACAGGACGCCTGTGCCTACAGAGGGACCATCAAAGGCTTGCGCTGCACCACCCACAGCTCCATCCACACACCCCATATCCAGTGTAAACCCGAAGGAACAAGACCGGGAGGCATGTGGATGGGAGCCACGTTTCATCAACGGAGCCGGCCCACACTCCTTCACAGGCAAACACAAACACGCTGCATTTGGGGAATCAAGCGCACACAAGGCAGTGGCTGGACCGTAGTCCGCTCCACATTGAGTGCATGGAACTACTCTTCGAGGCTAGCACGGCCACAAGAACCGTGCACCCCGTCCCCTCCAGCAACGACCAACTGTCTCCTAGAGCCAGTATGAACGATGTAGTGGGTAATAGACAGGTAGGCACCTTGTCAACATACACATCAAGCGCAACCATACCAGGGATAGCAAACAACAGCCATTCAATGTAAACGACAAGCTGAAATAAAATAAATCCAATAATGCATACAGATACGGTGGCATAACTCTTCGCTAAATTAACATATGAAGTAAGTTGGTCAGCAACAAATCCGTGATAAGTAAGAAATGTCCACAAGTTACTTAAAATGCTACAAACGCAACAAAATTACAGAAGATAAGCGCAATTGGTGTAAGCAACGTGGCCAGTTAATAGAACATTATTCAGGGAGGCAGAACAAACCAAATAAAGCGGAATGAAATTTATCCAGCTTAAAAAGACCTAGTTTAAGTGTAAGTTGGTTTAGCCCAACTGCGGTGAAGAAGCATCAAGAATGCAACCTATATATATATATATATATATATATATATATATATATATATATATATATATATATATAACTGACGAGTATCCAGTTACTGAGGGGTTGTGAACTCAGGAATAAAAGAAAGCACAAAAGAAAGATAAGCCTTTTGCTGCAGATTAACAACAAGCCAACGCATCAAGGAGCAATGTCCTCCCCCTACCGGAGGACACGCTTCAACTGAGAATACGTGGTCAAATCCGATGGTCTTCACGCGTCTGGATCTACCGATACATGTCCACAGACATGCTATGAGAACGAACAAGTTAGTTGACGGACTCTTAGACATAGGTAAAGACTGGATGAAAGTAATGCTTCAAGATAAAAATTACTGAGAATAGGCCAATGAAAGAAGTCTAGGTGACGGTTCCAGCCGGAAGTCAAATAACTTCCCGGCTGAATAAGTTGAGGGGCGGGATGGTGCATATTCGACCGGAGATGGATCCAGTTGATCAGGAACGTCTTAACTCTTTCACTATTGAGCTAGAGCGACGAACCGGTGAGGGAGAAACAATCCGATGTAGTTTAAATTCTTGGGTGCTTGGCATACGTAGCTGATTTCTGGTCAACCGGTCGCACTTTTCAGGCACGCCTGGTGATTCTTACCACGTGCAAGCGTGATGAGCTATGCCGTTTCATTACCTCAGAGCAGCCAGATGTAATAACATTAGTGCTATGACATTGTAGGGTGATTGTTCTGCATTTGCCATACCTGCATTATTTTCTATACATACTGTCTTTCGCTTTATAACTCATACTCTGATTCTCAGATGACTAAAGCCTTATGAATCGGACCTTCGTCTTCTTCCCTGTCTGAACCGATGAGCCCGTTTGCTATTCAGTAGTATCATCGAGCAGAAACATAGTTGGTTTGGTATGTAATGACCCAGAAAATCAAGATCAGTGGCTACTTGTGTTTCCACTGCGAATTTACCGGAGGCCCGCGGTAGCGTTTTACCCTACATCCGCCCTTCTCTGTGCCGGAGACTTAAGTGCGCCTACCGAAGCGACGATGGCCTCTATGGGCAGTTGTGGTGCTGGATCCCCCTCAAGCGTAGACAGCTGTCTGTGGGTGCCGTTTAACGTAGTCTCCTGAGCTGCTGTTTGGATTGTCTGCCGTTTCTCGGAAACTATATAAGTAGTCTTTTTATACTTATGGGTGACTTTAATCGTTCTCAAATAAGCTAACCTAAAGTTCTACTCATCCCCGTGAATTGCGAGGCCGAAGCAAAGTTCGTGGATCTGGTAGTTGAAATTAAAATTTGAGTAGTACAACACACGCCAAGTGAAGCGTATGACATGTGCCCAGCTCCATCGTACCTAAACCCAGTGTTAACAAACAGCGAACATGTGTATGACGCTCAGATCCTTCAGACCCTGGTAAGAAACGATGTCCAGTTTCCACTGTCAACATGGGACTGCCACTGCAATATTCCCATCCGCTGGAGCCACCTTAGAAATAATGGAAAACAGATTTCAACAGACTGGCAGGAGCGGCGAGCCATGTGGATTTGACTATGATGCAGGCTGCATCAGTTAAAACCTGTTGGTCATTGTTGGTTCATAGAGTTTTGGAGCTGCTCTCTCAACACTGCACCCCTGTTAGTCAGCTATCAAAAAGTGGGCAAATAAGTTATGCCATCGGTTTGCACCCCTCTAAGTGTCGGAAAGTCGGACAGATCAAGCCAATGGTTCGATAGAGTAGGGTAAACTGGCTCAGAGGCGGTGCACTGTGAGTAAATTCCTCCTCTCTGGCTCTGCCGAGGATTACGAGGCATGTAAGAGACAGTGAAGTAGTTGCAACGACGTGGAGACTAGCATATGTAGGTACTTCGAAGAGTAGCTTGAAACCGAAGCGATTACTTCGAAGAGAAACTACGCCTATGTGAAGCGGTGCCTGAAGCCTGCTGGTAACCTACCAGTGCTAGAGGGCTCAAATAGAGAGCGTACATCCGCGTTAGCAACGCACTGCGTTTCAGTATTCGCACCGGTCTGTATCGAGTTCCACTTGCACCGTTCTATAAACCCGACAGTTTAGCTTGCGGTGCTGAATAGGTGTACCAACTACTCACCGATCTTGACAGCAGGAAGCCTAGCGTGCCTGAATGGCTCCACTCATTGTAGGCGAACTTGATCGACTCACAATCCACCGGTCTCTCGTCCAAGACCCTCATTACCATCGTAGCTCCCAAGCAGCATGACTAATAAGAATAAGTGTTTCTTCATGTAATTTTCAGGGGAAAGTAGCCACCTCCAAAAACTAGAGATACAAGGTGCAGCACTGTGCGACAAGTACATTCTGCGAACATTTGGATCCTGTGGGGTGCTAAATTCGGGGGAAATATACCTACCACAAGACAGTGGCTCGCAATGACTTGGCAATATTTGAAACCAAGCACTCTTACGACGACCGTTTAGCTTATTTCCTCCTAGTGATGAGCATCAGAGTAAACGAGTCAGTAGACAAAGTGGTGGCACCGGAAGAGTACCTATCTTGTCAGTGTTCCCATGTTGGCCAATGGTGAGAGGTCAGACAAACTCAGTCTCCTGGTCCTCCAGGTTGGGGGATTGAAATGGGATGACGTCCATTTCTGTAAAACTAAATCATTACCACCTACCCACTGCCTTGCGGACAGGCTTTTGAGCCAAAGGCTTTGGATGAGGACCCTAATCGTCCTCCTGTCTAGGTCTGGACGCTCTGGTAGTATCTCAGCCCACATACAACCATGACATTTTCTTCAAACATAAACTTCATCCTGCATCGGCCGTCGCGCAGATTATCAAGGGTCGCCTTATCTGCTGCATACAGCAGGGCGGATAAGCGAAAACATGCTTCTGCTGGCGCCTCCCTTCTTTCTTTTCCACCTTTTGCTCTTACTCCCATCCCGGCCCCCATTACTAACCTTCCTTCTATAATTCCCAGCTTAAATGACAGCAACCGAAGTGCTACTGGAGTAGAACCATCTGCAGCCACCATCCCACAGCACCTATCGGACGCCTATCGGCAAAAGTCCCTTATAAGGCCACGCTGTCCCGTTTCCATGGCGACATTCAACGTCCGCACTCTAAAACACAGGTCAGCAGGCTGCACTCGCACGCACCTTGGACACACTGGGTGTTGATGTGTGTTGTGTGTCCGAAACTAGGATTAATGACCCTAACGGGGTTATTGAATTAACTGCAACCGGCTTATCCTCTCGTTATTGGTTGCACGCATCCGGAGACGCCGATGCGGCACTCACGGGTCAAGCTGGTGTAGGTATCATTCTCAGCTCCAAAGCTGAGTCATCGTTGGTTGATTGGATTCCGGTGAACAGCCGTTTATGTGCAGCCCGTTTGACGACATCAGCTAAGGTGAATTCACGAAGTGAAACAAAACGCTGTTTGTTTGTGATTTCCGTTTATGCTCCCACCGACTGCAGTTCTAAGGCAGTCAAGGACACATTCTATCACGAACTGAACGCGCTACTACGCAATGCCACTAGTTCAGATATTATAGTACTTGCAGGGGATATGAACGCACAAGTAGGGCGTCTGAGCTCTTCAGAAGCTCAGCTGGGTGGTAAGCATGGACTTAACGCCGAACGGACTGACAACGGCGAGCATCTGCTGCAACTGTGTGCGGAGCACCAGTTGTTTCTTACTACCACTGCTTTTAGACACAGTGGGCGCCGAAGTGCCACTTGGTGTCCACCTGTAACTGGTCAGCGATGGACCCAAATTGACCACATAGCCATAAGTTACAGATGGCGCGGTTCCATTCTGGATTGCCGCTCGTACTGGAGTACCTGTGTCGACTCTGATCATGCCTTGGTGCGCTGTCGTTTCTCCATGAACTTTACCGGAAGGCGCACAAAGCGTCTCCCCCGATTGGCAACGGAGAAATTGTCCCAGCCCTCGGTCAGGCAAGCCTATCAAGAAGCACTGCATACCGAACTCTCGCTGTCTTGTCCTAATGACACTGAGCTTCAGTGGAATAGGATCTCGGCTGCCATGCACGACGCAGGAGCATCTGCTTGTGGCACTATCCATTGTCACCGCACTAGTCACTGGATATCCGAGAGGTCCGTGAACTTGTTGAAAGCTAGAAGACACCTCCCGGCTGGTTCTGAACACAATGTGACCAGACGGGCTATTAGGCGTGAAATAAAGCGGAGCCTACGTGCTGACAAGGAAGCCTGGTGGACCAATCGGGCTCAAGAAATGGAGGAGGCAGGGGCAGTAGGCAATTACCGGAAGCTCTTCCAGCTAATACGCACCACTGGTCCCAGAAAACCAGGCGTCAGTGAGACAATCAGAGACAGTGCGGGTGCGCTGATGCACAATAAAGAACGTCGTATAGCTCGTTGGGCTAAACACTTTCAAGATCAGTTCAGCTGGCCCCCTGCTCCCGGACCTCTTCCTACTCAGGTGATGCAGGACGAGCCATGGACGGTTAGTTTAGAGCCTCCGTCGGAGGCCGAGGTCCGAAACGCGATCACAGCCCTCAATCATTTTCGTGTCGCTGGCCCGGATTCCCTCCCACCTGCACTATTTAAGGATGGATGTGAGGTCCTCTGCAAAGCACTGACCTCCCTAGTCGAACGTATCTGGAACGAAGAGAGTGTCCCGGCTAATTGGAGCGAATGGATTATGGTGGTACTATACAAAAAGGGCAGTCGCACAGACTGTGCAAACCATAGGGGTATTAGCCTAACGCCAGTTGTGACAAAATTACTGGCCTCGATTATCGTTCGTCGCCTCACTGCAGAACGGGAATCTCGGATTAGGGAAGAGCAGGCCGGTTTTCGCCCAGGACGTGGCTGTATAGACCATATATTCACTTTGCGGCAGGTGCTAGAGCAGCACCACGCATACCGCAGACCAACAATAGCTGTGTTCCTCGATTTCAAGAGTGCGTTCGATTCAGTCGATCGATCGATTCCGTTCGAAATACTTGCGCGGATAGGTGTTCCCACGAAATATGTGAACATCCTTCGTGCTCTACACTCGAACACTAGAGGCCGCGTCAGGGTCTATGGTGTCCTATCGGATAGCTTTTCGACTACAAGTGGCGTTCGTCAGGGTTGTCCAATTTCCCCGTTTTTTGTTCAATTTCGTCGTGGATTCTATCATGGAGTGTTCCCTGACGGAATCCAACGATGTAGACGTTGAAGTGCTGCCTGGTGAAAGATTAGTTGATCTAGATTATGCAGACGATATCGTCTTGCTTTTCGACGATGTTGGGGTGGCACAGTCAACCCTGAATAGCCTGTCTAGAGTGGTCCCATTATTTGGTACGTACTTGGCACCTTCAAAGTGCAAAGTGTTGCTGCAGGACCACCAGCCACTTGATGACCCCTTGACGCTTGTTAACGAGGAACTCGAGGTGGTAGATCATTTCACTTATCTTGGCAGCTGCATCAGCAATGATGGGCGCATAGAAACAGACGTCAGCTCACGCATTGCAAAAGCCAGAGCTGCCTTCTTGAACCTGCGGCATCTTTAGCGACATAATGGCGTTTCACTCCGTCTGAAAGGCCGTGTATACAAGGCCACAGTGAGGGCCGTTCTGCTCTATGGTAGTGAGACTTGACCCCTTCGGTCTGAAGATCTGAGGCGCCTTCAAGTCTTTGATCATCGTTGTTCGCGAAGCACTGCTGGTGTCGGATGGCACCAGCGTATCCGCAATGATGATATGCGTAGGCGAGTACTAGGTAATGATAATCATGCTAGCTCCCTAGAACAACAGATAGCACTGAATAAGTTACGTTGGCTCGGGCACGTGCTACGCATGCCTGGTCACCGCTTACCTAGGAGGGCCTTGCTCAGTCTACCAGGTGTAGGGTGGCGCAAGGCACGAGGTGGAGAGAAGTTAACTTGGCAGCGGGAAATGAAGTCACTGACGACCAAACTGGGTGCCGTTGGTCCGTCTCGCCTTCCGGGTTGGAGTCCACGTGACTCACCTTTCGCTTGGCTCGAGACCGACACCAGGGGCGCGTCTGCTGCCGTCTCCTAATCGGATTGCCTGTTTAAAGTATGTTTGGTGCTGAGTTATCTGCGGGGTAATGGCTGATTATGACGCGGTGCAGTGAAAGCCGCAAGCAGGCTGTCTCGCCGATGCCGCCTTTGCACAATAGCCAGCTGTTTGTGACGGTATGTTGTCTACACAAGGTGTAGGCGCCTTGACCCAGAATGTTTGCTTAGGGCATTAAGGTTTTCAGGTAAGTCCCCCTTCTCTCCCTCTTCTTATTCTTTATTTCATAGGTCCTTGTGGTTGTATGGCAGCGAAGCATCAGTTCAAATGGCTGATGTACTGCTGTTGATGATGATGATGATGATAATGATGAGTGTTCCCATTGTACCTAGCTATACGATACAATTGCCCTAAACTGGCGCAAGATGTGCGTAATGTCATGCAACCTCTCCGGCCAAACGCAAAGTGAGCACTTTGGAGTCGGTCTGTAAGATGGGACAAAGCACTTGCGTCAAGCTGCTGATTTGGGACTCACCTCCCGCTGCTAGTCAACGATTGCCCTGGTCGAATCCCGCACCATTCAAAAACAGCAAGTAAACGATGCAGTTCCACGGGAAAGAGTATTCTAAGCAAGTGCCAGAAACAATGCAGTTTAATCAGTCTTATTTGATGAACAAACAAACGACCACTATCATCATACCGATATGGACAAGCTAGGGCTATCAGATACGAGAAGTGCCTCGTAATCAACGATGTCCAAAAAATGAAGACACCTAAAAGTTTCCAAACAAAAGTTGTGATGCAGAGAAGAACGGTGCGTACTGCTTTGTATACATGACAAAGAAAAATGCCACTTTAGCGATACATGTGCCATGAAGATAACTTGAAGCGCCCTCCGGTTTGGAGATATATCATGCAACTTTTGGTAGTCACAGGTTTGTCGTTAACAATGCAGTTATCAAAATACAAAAAGAAGCAATTGCCCCTAGTTCTCGCCTCCAAGGTTCAAAAATATAAAGATTGTTGTCATGCAATAGATGGAAGTTGGAGAGCGCTTTGGAAAGAGTAAGTTAGCCACCGATAAGCGAGATCAAAGGTTTAAAATGAACATACTAAGAATGCGTAGCATTTTGTGGAACCATTAGGCGGCTAAGCAGGTGGATCTTCTACTCAAATATAGGAGGAAACAAAATAGAAGATATAGCACGGCAAAAGGCACTTTACTTGTCGGTGAATGTGTGAACTTTAGCTATATGTTGCAGGTTGGTCTATGAAGTTAGAGAAAGGGGATATATGAATGTAAATGTTCTTGTTGATACACCTTTTAGCAAAGAGGGCTAAGAACAATCAGTCATATATGCTAAAACTGGTTCAAAAAAGAGTAAAAGTAGCTGTCAATTAGAGACGAAGAAAGAAGCCAGAGCGGCTAAGGAATGGTGATCAGATGGTCCATATATCCCATGTCAGGGCGGGAATTAATCAGGCTTACACCTTGGTATGTGGCCCTCCTGTAAGCTTATAAGTGAGCATTCAAAATGGTGCAAAGCGAATGGCCAGGAGGCAAAAACATCGAAAGTTAGACTCATCGCGTTCAGGAAATACACCAGGGCACTATTAATATTAGAATGTGTCAGGATTTGTTGATTTACGGGTATCCGATGGGGTGATACACCGAATATAATCACTGAGGAGTGCAGATCAAGAAGCAGGAGTAACCAATTGGTCTGTGGCCTTATTTCATGCAGGGCAGTCATTGACTGGAACGTGCTCAAATCTATGTGCATTTCGCGCCAGAAAGAGAGGATAAATCCAAAGCGAAAGTCCAAAAACAACTGCAATGCCCCGAAAGATAGGGTATTGTTCGTGAAATCGACCACGGCCCTGGCATAGAATCGTGATGGATCCAATAGCTTTTACTTATGTCACTAAAATTAACACGAAGAATGGCAAACATGCAGATAATCTCCAAACATGGGCGGATGAGACGACAAATTGGAGTAAAGGGTCGAGTGCAAGAGTATCACTAACTCAATGGTTGTGTTACGGACGTTGAGACCTCTTACCAAAAATATGATGCGCCCCACCATCACTGGTCTTTATATCAGTTGCATGTATGTTGTTGCGTGAGACTTCATCCAGACACCAAGGTAAGCAGTCAGCAGAAAAGTGAAGAGTATTATCTGGACAGTGTAAAATGTCCGAGTCTAACAGTTAGCTCAGTGCCATAATATAAAGCCGTTACTAAACACCAGCCAGCGAATTTTAGTACCATTCATTCGGCTTCACTACCAGGGAAGAACAGTGCTTCGTAGTCATCTGTAACTAGACACGGATAGTCTCCGGCTGCATCCAACGAGCAGTGAAAGCATACCACACACCGAACTGTAAAGGTGTTGGTTAGTAATAAACGAATGCTCATTCAAGAGTTTCAATGAATCACGGGCAATGCTGGTCTTCAGCAAAGCAAAGATTCCCATTCCATTAATATGAAACAATATCAGAAATCAGTTCCGGGTGAAGAATTCTTTTCGGTAACTCTCATCGGACCCAAACGTTTACAAAACAATACTGTGGGGTAAGCGTCAACTCGGGCTGGGATTTACTTCTGGACTGTTTGAATGATCAAAATCGATAACTTGAGACATCGCTATCTATGTCTCAAGTTATCGATTTTGATCATTCAAACAGTCCAGAAGTAAATCCCAGTCCGAGTTGACGCTTACCCAACAGTATCAGTGTTTTGTAAACGTCTGAGTCCGATGAGAGTTACCGAAAAGAATTCTTCATCCGGAACTGATTTCTGATAAACGAATGCGTCGGTATTCTGTAATGTGGATTAAACCTTGAGACATCATGAGTCCACAGCGACGACTAAAACGATACGTCTAAGTGGTAAATGGCTGTGTAGGATACGGTAATAGATCGAGATCGTGCCGTGTTAGGAAAAAAGAAATCGATCCATAGCAAACGGTTTATAAAACGGGCATGAGTAACACACATGACAAGCCGGGTAACAGCATACATGGAGTTTAACTAAACCGTGCAAAAAGTGGAAAATTAAGGACAGATGGTAGAAAAGACTTACGTAAACACTGTCCTCCTGGCTTGAAAAAATTTATGAGTGAAGTTAAAGGTGGAAGCCGGCACGCACACTCTCGGGTTCGACGTCTGAACGGCGTGATAGTGTGAACCACACCACCTTGGGATGACTGAACGACTGCAGTCGGAATAACTCCTTTGGATCTGGCACTGGGAGTTATGAGACAGAGAGAGGAATCAGGAGAGGCAAGATCATCAGACAGACGTGTGGCACTGAAGCGAATCTCGTTCAAACAGGGAACGATTGCACAGCGGCTCCATTCGGACCAAGGACACCAACCGCGACGACCAAATTGAGAGACACCGACCGCGCGGGATTCTGCTGCTGTCACCATAATGATACTAAATCGGCTTATGGATTGGAGCAGATAAATAAGTAGATGAATTGACGACAGCGAAGCTATCACATGATGCAGTTCACGGACAGTAGACAACCCAAACACGGTTGACAACGCAAGCGATCGATGGAACATGAAAAATTCATCAGAGCTGAAAAGCAAAAGCGAATCCTGAGAGTGACGGTCAATGAGAGAGTGAACACGAGTGAATCAGCAAAGGGCTAGAACTGACAGTTGATATGTGACAATGTAGGCAAGTGCCGCAGATCAATCGCTACCTGTGTTACGTATGCATGGATCATTACGGAAGCATGGGTGGAAAGTGCAATGTAAGGTCGTGTGTACGAAAAAGTACGTACGGGGACAAGAGTCAAGCGATCTATGTTGAAATGCGATGCATGCGAAAACAAGTAATTCAAAATCTGCGGTGTAACGGAAGCTATTGTTTTGGCCGCTGTATCTGAGTGCATAGAGCATTGGTTGACAGAGCAAGACAAGCATTAGGTGCGGTCAAAAAAAAATAGAAAGGAAAATCAGAGTCCGAGTGCGGTTGGCAAAACGGGAAACGGGGACGGTTGATGGTAACTGAGAGGTGTACGTCTCAAAGTATTCTCGAGGATGACTTAAGCGTAATAAGCGGTGGGGAGAGTTGGTGTTCTACGGAGGTGACAGTCCGCAAGACTAATAAACACAAGCGATATCTGTACAATCATTTTTAAAGAAATCGCGTATTTTACTAGCCGATGAGACGAGAACGATACTGGGGTATGATTCGATCACTGAAATGGGATGGATCGAGCTGCCATGCATGCATCATCAAGGTAACAATAAACAAGGATGGAGAGAAAAGGCAAACAGAAAACAAGGAGGAGTTAAGGATGTTCAGTTAAATTGAACAAATACGATCAAACCATTTAAGTGTAGCGAACCAAAGAGGAATATAAATTTAGCAGAAAATGTGCAATAATTTGGAACAAGCGGAAAAATAAGCGAAAATCGAAAGGTGGGCGACCGAATGCTAAGGAGAAATCTATCCACTAGTGTGGAAGATAGCAAAGCCCTCATCCATCAGAACGACAATCATCAAACCTACCCAAAGTTTTAGAGTTTTATTACGGTTTCCGATCATGCTATCGAGTGACAACCACCGAGGTTCACCCATTAAGGTAGAGGATGGATAAAGATACTTTCCCACCAACCAAGAAGTGTACAAAAAATGCGACTAAACCAGCGCAGACGGTTTGAGTTCAATAGAGGTTTCATTGAAGCAACAGAGCTTGAGGTCAAACATCAACCTTTCTGATACTCAACCAACGCCTCCGTCAGGTAAGAGCAATACGCTTAAGGCCCCATAATGCAGACACAACCAATATACGGATGTTTAATGCGCAGCGGCACTACAACCCAGATAATAGTGCCTAAATTCAGTTCACCTAGGCAAATACCATCCGAGCATCGAAGTACGGTGTATTCAAGGGCCAGGAATAGCGTCACCGGGATAACAATTAATATCGATATTGGGAAAATAAAATAGAACGCAGACAAAACACACCAAAAGAACTAAATAGGAAATGAATGTAATCTGGGTGGATTATAAACAGCTAAATGCAGCAAATCGCATCCGACATTGTCACTAACCATGCGACTGCGCCATGTCAGATAGAGTCTCCTTTTCCGGAGGAGTTGTAACAGTACTCGATTGCTTCTAGCAGCACTCGCTAGCAGAGTCCCTGTCACCTGCAACGCTTTGGTCAATAACAAGACTCCTTGACAGTCATCGTTTCACGGAGTTAGGAATATGCAGAGACTGAGTACTCAACAAACCTGTTTACGTGTTTCGATTAAACGAATCGGTGCCTCAGAAATCCGTTTGCGGTACTTAAGTCTCATGACGGGCTCCCAGCAAGTGTCGAAAGCATTCTTTACGTAATATTTAAGAAAATTCCCGTTATCCAAACAACCTGCGGTTGCCGTGGACCTAATCCCAACAACAATGACCACAAGCATAAATTTGATTGACTTGACTGTGCTCTGTAAGACATATGAAAGGATTTCCCTGTTATTGTATTGGTACTGATGAGATAATACAAAATGCTAGCATCTGCTAATATTCGTCTACTCATTTCGTTGTTCAAACCACTGAAGGGGACTAACTGTTTTAAATCCAAATTGTCCATAGACAACCGGTGGGTCAATTTTTAGCCACCAAGGTTATGTATTTTTAATTTTGTCGTATTCTATGCATTGACATATTGTGCGCTCTAATGTTTGTTTCTGTTTTTACAGCTCACAGGTCCGAATTATTAATCGAGTAAAGTCTCCTAACCAGCCTTTGCCTTCATGCTTCATTTCTGAAATAATCCGTGTTCATTACACTATACTCGATTAATGGAACAATCTTATGGATCGAATCTTACACTCAGATCGCTTGAACCTGGACCCTCAATCTTCTGATGCCGGAAAACTCTGGTCCCATAGAATCTATACTTTCAACAATTTCGTAGAATCAGTAGAGTCCAGGAAGTCAAACAATCTCAAAACACTAAATTATTTCTCATCTGCCCTGTTTAGGTGGTTGTTGTGTGCTTTGCTCGAGAGGATACCGTCAAAACGCTACGGGATATCTACGTAAAACCCAAAAACGAAATCTCTGCACGCTAGCCACTGGTAGGTAAGAAAACGGCGAATCATTAGATCAATTCATTCAAAAATCAAATTCTGTTGCTATTGATTGTAATGTTTCGCCAGTCACTGCCGACAAACAAAAGAATCAAGCTATCAGGGAGAGGGTCATCAGCGGTCTACAATCTAACCACTTCAAGCAGAGATTATTGGAACAAAAATCGTCCGATCCTCAGTCCACTTTTGAAATGGCTAGATTGCTAGACTTGGCCCAAAAACAAGCTGCCTCCTTTCATATAACGGGTTGCAACCCCAGGATGAAAACTGAATTTCATTAGCTGAGCCACAGCTATCTTTACCAGTAAAACCTCTCTTCGCGTCCTCTCAGTCAACGGGTTGCTTTTGCTGCTACGTTAGATATACTGGATCCTTGATGTCCCGCCAGAAATGCGAGATGCAAAAAAACCATTTCCAAAAGGTTTGTAAATCTAGGTCAAATTCAAATCCCGGCTCAAACGTTTCTGTGTCCGTTTTATCTACTGTGACATCTGCTGCTGCACACCGCCACCTTTGCAGTGAAATAATAATAATAATAATAATAATAATAATAATAATAATGTGTCAGTTGCACGCGGTAACGGCGCTTCGCTGCTGCGCGACCACTACCAGTCGGGCGCGGGCTGTGTATACCGCGAGGATGCCCACTCCTACGCGGATTCGAACCGGCGACTTTATGGCTGCAAACCAAAGGTGCAGAATACTCGGCCACCGGCCGACCTTTGCAGTGATGTTACACCGCTTCAAGCCTTTGTCGATACTGTGAGCTCTGAAAGCGACATTTCCGTTTCGGTTGTAAAGCCTAACAAATTTCCCATCGAAACCTCTTGCAAACACATCGTTATGGCCTCCACCAGTCATTCTAGTTCCGCGCAAGGACATATTTTTCGTAAAATTAGAAACCTGTAATGTGAAACTATCTGTTTTATGGAACATGTGCTTTGATGTATTACTTGGTCAAAAGTTCCTTAAATAGGATGGTTAAATTGAGATATCATTTCATGGATCCAGAACTGCTTTTACTATTTGTGGCTTAATTGCGGCTCGCGTTGAACCGCGCCCTATGCTTGACCATCATGCTCCAAATTGCCAGCCGATTGTTACAAAATCCAAAGTCATTGTGAAACCGATGAAAGTTTCATTCAACCTGAAATCAAGAGATTTCCGCCAGATGGCATTGTACAGCTTTCGAGGTCGCCGTGGCATGCTCAAGCGTTAGTATCCACGAATGGACATAAAAAATCAGGGTTGTGGATTACAGCCAAACCATAGATCGATTTACCTATCTTGATGCCTACTCGCTTCCAAAAATCGATGACCGATAAAATCGTCCGTTTTGCTGTCCACTAGCTTTGAACAGTGCTGATCAGCAAATAGCAATTAACGAGGGAGGACGCAAATACAATACGTTTGAAGCCGGTGGAAAAGGCTATGGATTTTCCCGCATTCCCGTCAGTTACCAGCTAAGTCGCATACTCTCAATGAGCTATCGACAACGTTCAGAAACGTTACAGTGTGTGGTAGAAGCAAGCAGGAACATGACGACAATTGTAAACTCTTTCTGACGGTAGTCAAAAATCGCGATATTACTTTAATGATACGAAAAGCATTCTTGCCGTTAATAAAACCCCCTGCTAGGCTATGGAATATATATACAAGGGTGTTATCAAACCTGACTTGGAGGGACTTCGACCTCAAACCGAGTTGATGCCACCTCATGATTCCAAATCACAACAGCGCCTAGTGGGGATATTTGTCCATTATTCGAAATGGAGTTCGAAATTTTCCGATAACATCTGTACATTGTTTCCAAATGTAACCATTCCGCTGCCTGAATCGGTATTAAACTGTTTCGAAAAGAAGAATTGGAGCGCTCTACAGTTGTGGCTAGCACATCCGCTGTACCATTGCTAATCGTAACGGATGCCTCTAATCTCGCAATCGCCTCTACCTTGAATCAAAATGGCAGACCAGTAGCATTCTTCTGCCGAACGTTATCCCGCAGCGAAAACCACCACTCGATCGACAAAAAAGAGGCGGCGCTTTAGTCGAAGCAGTGTGAAAATGGCACCATTTCCTCCATAGCAATTCATTTACGGCCGGTGGCGGACCAGCGATCAGTGACCTTTATGTACGGTGACAAAGACAAGGGAAAAAGTAGGGATGACGAAATCATGCATTGGTGTTTGGAACCATCAAGTTAGCGGTTCGATATAATGTATAGACCGGGAAGCGGGAATAAAGCAGCCGACATGCTTTCCAGAATTCATTGTTCAGCGTCTCAGAGGGGTACGCAACTTATGGAACTACACAAGTAATGGCGCCACCCGGTGTTCCTAGCAGGACGAGTTTAAGTCTTTCTCGTAACTCCATTTCCCCCCGGATGTTGTCAAGACTATTGTGGAGAAGGCGTGGCGGTGCGAAGTTGTGTGTTGGAGAACAAAAGTATATATGGTATAACATTTTGAACATAGAACAGTCGGACTCATTTGTGCATCTCATTCGGCGTGCTATTTGGTTCTATGCTCCGCTATGTGCTGTCGATTCAGCTTGCCGTGACGGCGTGGTATAGGTCCAAAACTCCTGTGTCATCCATTTCTATGGCTGGTTGAATTGGGCATTACGCGCCCAATGACCTCGGTGATCCAGCATCCGCTGAGTTCATCGTGCCTGCTGGTTTCACCATACTACTCATCGGTAGTGCACCACACTCCGACCCCACTAAAGTCTCCGCGGTCGTCAACCTCGTATGCAATCTCTCCGACCTTCGGGGTTGCCCCATGTATGCTGTAGTTTCCTCTCCTAACTCGTACCACTCGCTCAATTCGCTAGCATGAACCAATTGCCTAGCTCCCTGTCGAATGATGGTGTATACGGGGCCTCGTCGATCGATTACGTCATATGATCCCTTCCACTTAGGGAGAAGTTTCCTCTCACCTCGGCCACATGCGGTCACGCGTTGATGATCTCTGTACTTTAAATAAATAAATAAACTTGTATATTTGCCTACAGACGGTACACGGTCCCATAAGTGGGAGCGATCATTTGTATAGTGAATAGGTTTCATAATAGTAAAAACCCTTATTAATAGTATTTCGGATCACGATTTTTTCCCTTGGGTCCTACACCCGTGTATCCCATAAGTTAAGGAATGTTTGTATCATCAGGAGTAGATAATAAAGGAGAGGGACTACCAGGTTGCACAGACACAGCATTTGGTATTGTAGGTAATCACGTAGTGGGTAAGCTAGTTGTAAGCGAATATCTACTCATATGTCTTTTATACCAGCTCCTGTCAATGTTTCTAGAGTTTCCTGTGAGGTAAATATCCTAAACACATTTGGTATAGTAAGGAACGTCTGAAGAATTTCGAAACGTGACATGGCTTGTACACATGCGTATCTGTAGGGGTAGTTTGTTCCACAGATCAGTGTATCTCACTAAGCACAAATTCGACCGAGTTTTATGATTTGAAAGGTTCGTGCGTATCAAGTAGCCGCCATTACGTGTGGGGTAGACTGCAGTCTTTCGTAGTTTAAGTGCAGTGCTGTCTGCGTAAATTCGTTGTTTTATAATGCTGTAGAAGAGAACGAGGTAGTTCTTTAAGCGTCTCAGCCAAGGAAGATCCAGTTGGAGTTTTCGACAGCGATCATAATAAGTCAGGTTTGAGCAGCGCCCCATGACCAGCTTGGTAAATGATCGTTGGACATTTTCCAGAGCCGTTCTGTCTTGCTTTCTCAATTGGCCGTGAACGATAGTACAATATTCCAGAGTCGGTCGTATGACTGTCTTGAATGACAAGTCGTGCTTCAGGTAGGGAGAAAGTTCTAGTGATATATCCGCATAACTGCCTTACTTTCGCAATTTGATAAAGTACACGTTCGGAGAAATTGAAAGAGTTGGAGTACCTAATTCCTAAGTCCCGAACTGAATCAGACGTTGGGATCACGCAAGTATGATGGAGCTCTCTGGGATGAGGCATCTGTACCTAAGTACTTGGGAGTTCACTGAGGAGAAATTCATCAATAAACGCTCACCAGCTATATTTAGTGCGGATAGGTGCGGATAGATGTATCCCAAACATATATGCAGTTGATCTGGATGAAATGAGTAAACAAGTTTGACGTCATCTGCAAACAGAAATGGGTGTCCATGTTTGATCGGGTTACATATATGGTTTACGTAGATTAGAAAAAGTAGTGGTCTGAGCACACTTCCCTGGAAGACGCCAACGGTTATTTGTTTCGGTGTAGCATATTGCTGACCGATTTTAACTACCTGAGTTAGACCGTTTAGGTATGAGTCGAACCAGTTAGGCAGAGAATTTCCCATTCCATCTGACTCCACAGCAGACAGCAGTGGCTTGTGCGGCACGCGGTCGAACACCTTTTGCATGTCCAACAGAATTATAATAATTGCCATTCCTCTGTCAATCATAGTTGTGACGTGATCGAGAAATTGCACTTGGCATGTAAGGCAGGAGCGTTTTGAGAGAAAGCCATGCGATGAGGAGTTGATCAGATCCAGTCTTGTAAGATATTGGACGATGTTCTTTTTGACTATTCGCTCTAGGGCTTTGGAAGCAGCAGAGGTGTGATTTATTGGGCGGCACCTTGACACTTGATTTCTCGGGCCATCGTTGTGCTTAGGCATTACAATGGATTGCTTCCATTGAGTTGGAATTTAGCCGGTAGTGAGTGAAAGTGGGAAGATGTTTAATAACAGAGCGAGGTTTTTTCCTCCTAGTTTTATAACAGTTGGGAAGATGCCATTTGGATCTGGACAAGTTGATGGTTTTATGGATGCAACGGCATTTTGCACCTCTCTTAACGTCACAGGGGTATTACAGTATAGTTTGGTCGTTCTTTTTTGAAGTGGAGGTTGAAATGGCTGTGTTGGGGGCAAAACAAGAGGCAAAACTAGAGTTCATAGCCTCGCATATACAGATGTCGCGCGTTATTGAACCATCGTCTAGAGCAAACGTTTTAATTTCCTGAAGTGGTTTAGAGTTCCTTCTTTTGAGTAGCTGCATCAATGCACGTAGTTTCGCAGGATTTCTGACTACCAGACTTTCTTCTTTGATTTTGGCCGTTTGGGTTAGACGTTGTAAATGTAGTAAATTCTCGTATATTCGTAGCAATGTTGCGAAGCTGTTGTTCCTGCTGTATAGCGATTTGAGTTTCTTTAGTTTGATTTTGGCTTTGTACAGAAGCTTGAGTTCACCACTATGTTCATGGGTATTTCTCCGTACAGCAGGTGCCAGTAGATCCATAACAAGGGCAATATTGTTTATAAACTCATTTGTAGCAACCATAGTCACTGTAAGGTTTTTTTGTAATGACCCGGGATGTCTCCATCATCCGCTCCTAGGTTGCCTTCAGGTTTCGGTTCGTTACGTTCCTGTCGTTCCGTGCGTCCCTCGGCGGTAGCTCGAACATCGGCTACACTCCCACCTCTAGATCCACAGGAATTGGGAGCGCGTGGCCGTACATTAACTGAAATGGGGATCGCCTCGTGCTTGCTTGCTTGGACCCCCGGTGAGCTAGCAAAAATAGTGGTAGGGCTTCTTTCCAATCTCCCCCTTTCCCCGCAGGCCATGCTTTAATCATCTTATTATTTCTTTCCGTCAATCCGTTTGTCTGGGGATGGTAGGGAGTGGTTTGTATCTTTTTAATGCCTAGTTTCTACAGTAATGTTCGAAACTCGTCACTTTCAAAACATAGATCCTGGTCCGTCAGTATGGCCTTCGGAATTCCGTGGTCCGCTATGATGTGCCTCATCACCACATGTGTTATCGTACTAGCCAGCTGATCCGAAATTGCCGCGGCTGCAATCCAGCGGGTGAAGTGCTCGGGCATCACGATTATGTATTGATTACCCCGTTTTGTTAACGGGAACGGCGCCATCACGTCGATTGACCACAACTCACCAATCTCAGACACTGGAATTGCGAGCATAGGTTGTGGTGTTCCTCCATTGTCACCGTGCTAGAGCTGACACTGCTGACACGAGAGCACATACGTATCGACGTCGTTTATCATACCCGGCCAGTATGCTCGCTGCTTAAGCAAATCATATGTTCTGGTGCATCTGGTATGGTTCGTCGCGTGGCAGGAGACCACCAACAATATTTTTCAACTTCGGTGCGAACACCGGAACTGGGGTGGCGCATCGCCCATATGCCCACCTCAGAATTCCGGCTTCTTTGAACCGCAAATTTTCCAGGTTCCGCTTGAACAGCCCCAATAATTAGCCTTGGCTTTTGGTTGTCACAGTTTGATCTATTATTCATCCTATTATCAGCCTGTGTAGAAGCCCGCTCAGCCGCCAACCTCCCGGATCCTGCCTCAGCACCAAACCACTAACAGCAAAGGAAACGTTCGGTAAATCGCCTTCACTCGTCAGGCGCGATAAAAAAATCTGCCCCCCCCCCCGTTGCCCCTCCCTGGTATGTAGATTATCGTGAAGTCGTATTCTTGTAAGCTCACCACTCATCTATCCGACTTGCCTCTGGTGTCTTCGGAGGACCTAATCCATTCCAAAGGTTTGTGGTCTGTTTCGACGTGAAAGTGTAGACCTAGTAAGTACGCCCGCCACTTGTCCAGCGCCCAAACAATTGCCAAGCACATTCTCTACTGTTGAATAATTGCGTTCCGCTGGTGTTAAAATTCTGCTAGCCAATGCTATTGTATCCTGCTTTTGCTTCAGTACCGCACCGATTCCGACGTCACTTTCATCTGTTGTCACCGTGAACGTTTCTCCGTCAATCGTCAATTGCAACGTAAAATCTTCTCTCCTCATTTCTTGCTGAATGTTGTCAAACGCTCGCTGAGCTTCCAGCGTCCACGTGAATTTCTCTCTCTCTCCTAACAGGTTGTACGAAGGTGACGCCAAACTGTTAAACTTCCTGGCGAAAATACTGTAGTATCCGGCGCGGTCCAAAAATGTCCTAAGACTGCACTTCAAGGTCGAAACTGGTGTACTTCGAATTGTCAATATTTTCTCCGGCAGCGGCTTCAACACACCCTAATCCAATTTGTGACTAAGCAGTGTCAAGAACGTTTTCCCAGTTTAAGAGTTAGGACCATATTTCCGTAACGTCGACTGTTGGACGCTTTGCAACGTTGCCCGAATAACGGCAGTGTTCTGTTTCCGATTCACGATATATTACGACGCCGTCCCCATACACGGTCACACTCACCAACCCATCCAGAAGGCAGAGTATCAAATGCCAGAAAGTGAATGGGGAACTAAATAGTCCAAACGGTATCCTTTTAAATTAATACTGTTTCTCGCCAACTGTTAACGCGATTTTCTCCCGGTCCTCCTGTTTGATCCCCAGCTGCCGGTACCCAGATCTCAAATCCAGTACCATAAATATTTTTGAATTCTGCAGTTCGTCGATATGTCTGCGACTGATGTCACCGAGACAAAACGAGAGCAATATATCGTCCAACATTCTGAAGTCCATACAAACGTGATACTTCCCGTTGGCCTTCTTCACCAAAACAACTGGGGAGTTATACGGGCTGTGAGTCTCCCCGATTACACCCGCATTCAACATCTGCTGAACCTGCCTTTTGACTTCGGCCTCCAGGTGGGTTGGTATTCGGTTGGGTCCATGTGGCCGATACGGCTGCCGCGATAGCGGAAGTGCATATTCGAGTCAATCACAAAACCCGTAGGGGCTGTTATCGTCTACGAATAGAAGTTTACATTTGCCGACAAGCGATTGCAGGGCAACAGCTACAACTGAGCACGACCGCGTGGATCCTCCTCTACCAGCGAGGGCTATAGATCCGTATTTTGTCATCAGCTTTCCTCGTCTCAGTTCGACGATGACCTCATTAGCTTGGAGAATGTCTGCCCTCAGAATGGTCTGTTTCGCGTCCAGCGACACGACGGAGATGATCGAATTTGTGACTCGCGATACCAACCACGTGCTCCGTGCCATGCGATTTATGCATATATCTTAACCACCGACCGTCTTTACCACTATGGAATAGGACTGCATTTTCACTTCATCTCGATGGTTGATCAGGGAAACTGCAGCTCCTGTGTTAATTAAATACCTCGCTGTTTCTCCATTCCGCTCTGCCATCGCTTCAATCACACTTTTGTTCAGGGCTCCAAGTACGAACTGTACAACCCGATGACAATACTGTTCGTAACCTTTATTTAATACAAAGCGTATAGTGCGCTTTGATAAGCATTGGCGCTTCCAGTATTCCAGTTTCCCACAAATGAAGCATCGTCCACTTTGCCGTGTCCTCTGATGGGTATTCTGAAGTGCTCCAATGGCTTGAATAATCTGCTCCAACTTCTCTTCTAACCTGTTCGATCGTTTGCAGTGTTTTTGATCTTTGACTCTCAATGATGCCGCTGGCTGCTGTACTAACTCGCCACTCGAGCAAGTTCCAGCACGCCCGTCTTTTGGATGGCGCTCACAATCCGCCATCCTTGGAGGTAGACCGTCCAGAAACTGCACCACTAACAATTGCTATCTTGACGCGTCGTCCAAAGCTGGCAGCACCCGATCCAACAAGCCGCCGACATGGACCGCATATACGACCGGATCCGCTCCTAGCCCAAGTCGGGCCGCCTTGAATCGTCGCATCGCATCCTGACGGTCGGCCGGACCGTCAAACCCCGCGATCAGCGCCTCCTTCGCGGCGGCCTATCTTTGCCGCCTACAGGATCGTGCCTGTTCGTCTCTTGAGTAGACTGCAGGGTGCAACGAACTCCGTCCGCTAATGCTTCACCACGACTGCTTCTGAAACATCTTCGAAGTCATCCAGGAATCTACGTACATCCCCATCATCAAAAGGCTCCGGCCCAAGAATCTTCATACTCCTCCGACTACTCACCGCACCAACATCATCATCATCATTATACACATCAGCTAGAGGTGGGAAAACACCTCTGCTATTGTGCCGCAATACATAAAGGAAATACATACATACATACATATAATACAATACACAAAGGAAAATAGATACAACAGTTGCATGCCAGCTGAGCTACCAGCAACGGATAGGCATCGTTCCGGTAAGCTACCAGCCAGCTACTAGGCAAAAAGAAAAAATTTTTTATTATGTTTTACCCTACGAAATGAGATCGTAAATGGAGGGGGAGGCTAAAAGGGATGGGGAGGGACAAAGAAACTTACAGCACAAACGCCACTGAGGTCGGCTCCTTGCCATGTCAGCAAGTGTATCCAGCCAAACCTGTTCACCGTCTTTTGCACCCCAACCAGGGAGCCGTGACGCTCCAAACGAGGCTAGCTCCGAAGTGAGGGACTTCATTCCCCTGGACCAAGTCATCGCTTGGCCACCTCTCCTCTTCTTCCACCCACATCCCCGGTGAGCAAACAACGCACGTCGAGGGAGTCGGTGAGCTGGCATGCGTAACACCTGGCCGAGCCATCGGAGCCCGGTGCGGGAAATGACGGTGCTGAGCGGTTCAGATCCTTTTCCTAGGCCGTAAACAATGAGTCGAACACGATCGCTACTCACGCGGTGTTCCCACCGGATGTGAGCCAAACTGCGAAGGCACCGATGGTCGAACGTAACTAGCCTCTTCATGTCCACCGACCTTAGGGGCCAGGTTTCGCAACCGTACAGTAAGGTCAAACGTACCGCTGCATTGTACACTCGACCCTTCAGGGCGAGAGTGATGTCGCGCAGCCGCCATAGGTGGCGAAGGTTAGCAAAAGCACTTCGAACTTTCGCTATACGGTTCGTGATCTCGTCTTCGATCCCAAGGGCGCTGATACAACTTCCCAGGTAAATGAATTTCTGAACGAGTTCTAGCTGATACCCACCAAGAGTCAGCACAGGAGGCGACCAATGCCAATTTTGGATGAATGCTATGCACTTCGATGGTGCAAAGCAAAGCCCGAAGCGGCTGACAGCCAGTGCTATTCTGTCCAGCGCGCCTTGGCACGTCTGGGAGCTGTCACAGATGAGGGCAATGTCGTCAGCATACTCCTTGCCTAGAAGTCGTTCTTCTGGGTGTAGCTCCACACCTTCCAAGTCATGTCCTGTAAATGCAAACACCAATGACTTCGTCAATAGCGAAGTTGAAGAGGAAAGGTGACAGCGAGCATCCTTGTATCACACTGCTGGAGACATTGAATGGTGGCGAGAGCTTGACGTAAGCCCTCACTCTGCCCGAGCTACGCGCATATAATGCTCGGATAATATTCACATATTTCTCGGGCACACCTTTCCTGAGTAGACAATTCCAAAGGGCACATCGATCAACCGAATCGAAGGCACCTTTGATGTCGAGGAACACGACTACGGTGGACCGCCAATATGTGTGGCGGTGCTCCAACAACTGACGCAAAGTGAAGATGTGCTCCATGCAGCCACGACCATGACGAAAACCGGCTTGCTCCTCACGAATCTGGCTTTCACGAACGCCAGTCAGTCTGTGAAGAATTATGGAGGCTAGTAACTTGGAGGCGATGGAGATCAGGCTGATTCCTCTATGGTTGCCGTATTCCGAGCGCGAGCCGCCTTTGAAGATGGGAACAATAACGGAGCGGCTCCAGTCGGTTGGCACAGTCTCCTGCTCCCACAGTTTCACTAGTAATTCATGTAAAGCATCAACAAGAGCAGAGCCTCCGAATTTGAAGAGAGCTGGAGGAAGGTCATCTGGTCCCGCGGCTTTGTTCAACTTCAACAGTCCGATCTCACGTTCGACTTCTGAGCGAGAGAGTGGATCCAAAGGGACAGCCCACGGAGCAGGGCGATCAGTGACCGGCGAATCGGACAATTCTAGCCGATTAAATTGCTTTTCAAAATGCTCAGCCCAACGCTCCAAACGTTTTGACAAATTGTGGATAGGCTGTCCACTCTCACCACGACTTGTTGCACTAACACCAGGTCTCCTGCTGCCCGTTTCCCGTGTCAGACGGAATAACTTACGATGGTTAGCAAGGGCAGCGGCCACTTCCATCTCTGACGCACGATGCGACCACCAAGATTCGCGGTCTCTCTTCAGGCTAACACGAAGTTTTGCCCGGAGCTCTTTGTGAATTTCATTGCGCTCGCTTCCGGACGGAATATGCCGGCGAGCGTCAATAAGTTCCAGAGACCGAGAAGAGACCCAATATCCATGTGGGCTTTTAGACATACCACATGAGGATTTGCCTGCCGCTAGTAAGGTCTGGCGAACATGTGACCAGTGACCATCAATTGTCTCCAGTGAGCGAGTACTCAACTCGCATGTCAGCGTACTTCAATACGCATTCAGAACAGCCAGCTTTGTCAGTTGGCTGGTGTTAATGCGCTCACAGCGTCGTCGTGGGCGTCCGCCAAAGCGCATCCGCATCTCAGCACATACAAGTGCATGATCAGTGTCCACACATGTGCTCCAAATCGAGCGACAATTCTGGATGCAGCCTCTCCAGCGGTAACTAATAGCAATGTGATCGATCTGCGTCCGAGGCTGGTTCGAGGCTGGTAAGCGCAAAGTTACCCTCCGGCGGGTGCTGTGTCTGAAATTAGTGCTCGAAAGAAATAAGCGAGCATCCTCACACAAATGAAGTAATCGCTCACCGTTATCATTACTGGAGCCTATACCATGTTGATCGCCCAGATGCAGCTCATCTGTGGATAATTTTCCAACTTGAGCGTTCAGATCCCCAGCCAGCACTACAGTGTCCGAGCTTCTTCTGTGGCGAAGGAGTTCGTTCAGTTGACGATAGAAGTCGTCTTTTACCGAGTCATCGCTACAGTTTGTCGGTGAATAGGCAGCGATAACGAATAGACACCTGTTAGTCCCACGCAACTTCGAAGTTTCGAACGAGTCAGCCAATCGGACCGCACACATCCGGCTACTGATTGAAATCCAATCAATCAAAGCAGCTTCAGCCCGGGGACTCAGGGCAATACCAACACCGGCTTGGCCGGTGCTCGAAGCTGCATCGTCACCGGATAGGCGCAATGAGAAACTGCTGCTAGTGTCACCTGAAGGGGATCTCAGAGTGAGCACAGAGCTCGAGTCTTACAGGCGGGTCTCCGATAAGCAGCAGATATCGATCGAGAGGGTCTCCAATGTTCGGGCAAGTGCTGCCTGTTGACCGATCTGAAGCAATGTGCGAACATTGAGGCTTGCCAGTCTGAAGGAGGATCGAGGGCTCTATTTGGATACACTATTTGGCATTTCAAGTAGCCGACTGCAATAGCTTCCAGCTTCCAACCAGCTACTAGGCAAAAAGAAAAAAATTTATTATGTTTTACCCTACGAAATGAGATCGTAGATGGAGGGGGAGGCTAAAAGGGATGGGGAGGGACAAAGAAACTCACAGCACAAACGCCACTGAGGTCGGCTCCTTGCCATGTCAGTAAGTGTATCCAGCCAAACGTGTTACTTCCCGATAGCAGGAATATCACTGCAACGGGAATCCCGTCAGCATCAAGGGCCAAGTGACGAGTATAATTAACCTCTTTTCTGCTACTTCCCGATAGCAGAAAAGAGACTCATTATACTCGTCACTTGGCCCTTGATGCTGACGGAATTCCCGATTGCAGTGATGTTCCTCAAACGCCCATGTAAAAAATGCACCGGATATCATTATTCCTAATACTACTCCGCCAGCGACTCCGGATCCAACTTCCAACGATATGCATTTATTATGATTTATTATTCCTAACGATACGATTGACAAACCAGAAACTACTCTGCTACACCAGTAATAACGAACCCGGCCACACGACCTGAGGAATCGTGAAAATTGATTTATTTTCTCGACCACCATTTAGTATACGTTGCATTTTTAGAACAGTCCCAGTATTCGCATTCCGCCTATTACTATCATCCAATTTCCCATCCTAACACTGACCGCACCACATCATATTTATTTTTAAAACATTAGCAACTACTCAACAGCGATTTCACAATGGGGGAAATGTTATGTATTCTTAATTTTGTCGTAATCTATGCATTGCAATAGATATCGTTTTAGATTATGTTAGTGAGTTAACAGCGCCGACGTCCGAATCATTAATTGAGTAAAGCCTGCTTAGCAGCGTTTAGCTTCTTGCTCATTCCTGTAATGATACGCGTTCATTAGAACCATCATCATCAACAGCAGTACATCAGCCATTTGGACGGATGCTTCGCTGTCATACAACCAGGGTGACCTACGGAACAAAGAATAATAAGACGGAGAAAAGGGCGACCTTAACGCCGCAAAC
This sequence comes from Dicrocoelium dendriticum, assembly GCA_944474145.2. Classification (NCBI taxonomy): domain Eukaryota; kingdom Metazoa; phylum Platyhelminthes; class Trematoda; order Plagiorchiida; family Dicrocoeliidae; genus Dicrocoelium; species Dicrocoelium dendriticum. The sequence goes on along the minus strand of OX104063.1, from coordinate 190,142,675 downwards.
AAACACCCAAGAACAAGGCGCCTACACCTTGTCAACAACATACCCTCACAAACAGCTGGCTATCGTGCAAAAATCAGGCAGCATCGGCGAGATAGTTTCAGTGCGCATTTCACTGCCCCACATCATAATCAGCCATTACCCCACAAATAACTCAGCACCAAACCCACCTTAAACAGACAGTCCGACTAGGAGACGACATCCAACACGCCACTGGTGCCGACTACGAGTCATGCCTTCTAACGTCGTAAGCCAAGCGCACAGGGCGGATCATGTGGACTCCAATCTGGAAAGCGAGACGGACTGATGACACCGAGTTCCGTCGTCAGTGGCTTCATTTTCTACTACCAAGACAACTTTTGCCCACCTCGGGGCTTGCACCACCCTACATCTGGCAAACAAAACAAGGTCATCTTTAGTAAGCGATTACCAGGCATACGTTGTACGTACTCAAGCCAACATAATTTATTCACTGCTATCTGTTGTTCTAAGAAACTAGCATGATTATCACTGGCTAGCACTAGCTTACGCACATCATCGTTGCGGACATGCTGCTGCCATCCGGTACCAGCAGTGCTTCGCAGACAACGATGAACAAGGACTTGAAGGCGCCGCGGGTCCCCAGATCAGAGGGGTCAAGTCTCACTCCCATAGAGTAGGACGACCCTCACTGTGGCCTTGTATACACGGCCCTTTCTGAGGCCACAGATGTCGCAGATGCAAAAAGCAGTTCTGGCCTTTGCAATGCGTCAACTGCCTTCAGTCCTTATGCGTCCATGGTTGATGATGCAGAGGCCAAGGTAGGTGAAGTAACTGGAAAATTCCTATTTTATTAACAGGAACAAAAGACCGAAGGTAAACAATTGTTATCGATGATTCATCTTTAGAGCCGTACAATCATATGAGTGAAATAGCAATGGGCGTAAACGTGGATTAACGATCAGTTCAAATGAGATTGATCACGTGCCGACCAAGAGCATGAACTAGCAACAAACGGAAAACTATTTCACTCATATGATTGTACGGGTCTGAAGATGAATCATCGAAAACAATTGTTTACCTTCGGTCTTTGGTTTTTGATAATGAAATGGCAATTTTCCAGTTACTGAAACCGTCTAAGCCGATCTCAGTGGTGAAGGATCTAAATCAGTTCCTTAAGTTCGCCACTAGACTTGCCGAAGCTAAAACTTGTGTACAATTCTTCAATGATTGCATTGAACGCAATGAATATCCTAGCAGATTCTGGAAGAAATTGCGCCGCAGTCGGATCTACCCGAACGCCAAAACGCTTAGACGTCATACTTTGAACCAGCGTGACACGGTGCAATCCAAGATTTCTGAATTCGAGCGCAATATGACGCAGCGCCAGCATGTGATTGATGAGTTAGCGTTGGACGTGAAACAAACACTCCTGGATTAAGTCCAGTCTATCACCACAAACTGTGTACGGCAAAGGCGTCCGGCCCTAACAAAGACGTTGAATCAGCATAAGCCGCAATCTACTTTCCCTAGTACACCTGAGGTGCGTGCACAACTTTTCAAGTATGAAATTGAACTCCTTCAATGGAAGTTCTATCACTTGGTCCAAAGTTTTGCGTCCCAAAACACAAAGACAATCAGCTTCACTATGAGTTACAGTTTGAAAGCCTGTTCGGCCAAACAAAAGGGCTAGTAGCAAAGTCAAATGAAGACCTGAAGCGCTTTAAGTGTTCTATGGTGAACACTTGCTAACAGTCAGTATCGCAAGTGCCCAAAATCACGGTCCACTGACACGCAAACACGTTGATACGCTGAAGGATTTACGACGCAATGATAAGATTCTTCTGAGCAAACCGGAAAAGGGTACCGGAGTCGTTCTATTAGACAAAGACTACATAAAAAAGCTCGAAAAAGTTTTGAGTGACGAATCAAAATTTTCCCGGACGATTGGAGAAAAGGATCAAAGAGAGAGGATTGAAAAGCAGATTATTAAAAGCTTGCAACATCTTCGGAATAGTCGACATATGTCAAATACGCTTTATGATAGTCTTAAGCCGAATGGCAGGAATGTTCCTAGACTTTATGGATTACCAAAAATTCATAAGACAAATGTCCCGCTTCGCTCGATCTTATCAATGGTTAACATACCTTACCATGCCGTCGCCCAATGGCTTGTGGAAATTCTAGAGCCAGTAAGACAGCGACCTACACACTACAGCCTTCGTGATACCTTCATTTCATCAAAAGTATCAAAGACCGCAACAGCGGTAAAAAAGTAATGTTTTCCTTGGATGTTGTATAGCTTTTCATCAACGTGCCACTTTTCGAGACGATCGATTACCTTTGCTCCTACATAGAAGAAATACAAACAAGTAAGTGCATACCATTGCGTGACTTGAAAAGCCTTTTGCGTTGTATTTGTAACGTACAGTCCCTATTCAGTGGCTATGGTGTAGCTATGGGATCGCCATTGGGCCCGTTGTTAGCTGATGTCTTCATGGCGAAATTAGAGAATACCAAGTTACATGCGGAGATCACGGCCTTTGAATGTTACCACCGCTATATGGACGACATATTTGTCGTGGCCGATCAGTCTGTGGATCTTGACGCTGTTACTGACCGTTTTAATCGGGCCCAGGCTTCGTTGTAGTTTACCTACGAAAAAAAACTGAACGGTCAGTTGACGTTTCTTGATGTCCTGTTAACTAGAAGGTCAGATGGCTCGATCCAACGGCAGGTCTACAGGAAGAAAACCTGCAGCGGCCAGTATATGAACGTCCACAGTTTCGTTCCGTTGAGATATAAGTGAAACCTAATTAGCTGTCTAACCACAAGGGCCCGCAGGATCTGTTCTGAAGACAAGTCTAAATAGAATTTGCTGCGCGAAAACGGATATCCTGATCGTTTCATTTTTAGGAACATGCAAAATAAGCCCGACCTGTTGCAAGTTCAGAGAGCAGAGAAAATAAACTTTTCATACGACTGCCCTTCAAGGGAGACGCCGCTGCTGAGCATGTAACTAGAAGTCTCTCAATAGCTGTCAAGTCAACTTTCCCAGCAGCCAAGCTTAGGTGTACCTTTACAACGGAGCCACTCATACGTATTCACAACGAAGACAAGTTACCGGTCATTTATCAGTTCGAGTGCGCCTGTGGCGCTACTTACATCGGTCGAACGGCGTGGCAACTGTCGAAGTGCATCAAGGAGCACCTACCACGTTGGTTGCATCGAGGCGGTACTGGGGCTATAACTAGCTCTGTTATGGCTCATCTTGTTGATAGGGGGTAAGAGGTTGACTCAATCCGTGCATTTCGAATACTATACAGGGTCCCTCCACTCCAGTCGAAAGGCCTGCGCCTCCGCATTCTTGCTACTGCCAAGGCGATCAGCATTCGGTTGTATCAACCGCTTTTGTGTGCACAAAAGAAGCTGATCGAAGCTGTTAAGCTACCTTGGCCAGGCAAAACGGATCGTTCGGAGAACAACTGTGCAACTACACCTCTGTCCTACTTTGCCGTTTGTTGCTGGTTCATGCTTTTGGTCGGCACGTGATCAATCTCATTTGAACTGATGGTTAATCCACGTTTACGCAAATTGCTATTTCACTCATATGATTGTACGGGCCTGAAGGTGAATAATCGAAAACAAGTGTTTACCTTCGGTCTTAGGTTCTTGGTAGTGCCCCACGCTGAGTGTGATGTCGCATTCATGATGCTTCTTCACCGCAGTTGGGCTAAACCAACTTACACTTAAACTAGGTCTTTTTAATGTGGATAAATCTTCTCCTAACTTACACACGTCACTCATGCAAATTGTGAGAAACTTGCGTAATTTTATCGCGTGGTACTTTTTAAATAACTTTCGGACATTTTGTACTTATCGCGTATTGACATTTAACCACTTTCTTCCATATGCTCATTTAGCGAATATTTATGTCGTCATATGCGTTTAATTTATTCGATATCGGTATTTCGAATGATTGGCTATTGTTTGTTTGTGGCTGCGCTTGATGTGCATGTTGACAAGGTGTCTACCTGTCTATTACCCACTACCTCGTTCATACTGGCTCCAGGAGACAGCTGCTCGTTGCTGGAGGGGACGGGGTGCCCGGTCCTTGTGGCCGTGCTAGGCTCAAAGAGCGGTTCCATGCACTCAGTGTGGAGCGGACTACGGTCCGGCCACTGCCTTGTGTGCGCTTGATTCCCCAAACGCAGCATGTATGTGTTTCCCTGTGAAGGAGTGTGGGCCGGCTCCGTTGAAGAAACGTGGCTCCCATCCACATGCCTCCCAGTCTTATTCCTTCGGGTTTACACTGGATATGGGGTGTGTGGTTGGAGCTGTGGGTGGTGCAGCGCAAGCCACCCATGGTCCCTCTGTAAGCGCAGGCGTCCTGTGGCTGGCCACAGTGACAGGCAAGTCCGAAACCGGATGCCACCAACCATGTTCTTGGTAGGTGAAGTAATCGACTACCACGATTTCCTCGCCATTAATGGTCATAGGGCCACCAAGTGGCCGGTGGTCATATAACCACCTTGCAGTTTGATGGTGCAGAGCGAATGCCAAATGATAAGACCGCGCTAGAGAGGTTATTTAAGGTTGATTATGTCGCCCCAACATCGTTAAAAACCAAGACAATATCGTCCGCATAATGAAGAACAACTAGTTTTTTATCAGGCAACGCTTGCATCGGGAACATTCCACAATGTAGTCCACGACGAAGTTGAACAATAATGGGGAAGTCGGACCACCCTAACGAATGCCAATTTATATTGAAGAAGCATCCGACAAACCACGGTAGACCCTGACACAACCCGTCGTGTTCCAGTAGGGAGCACGTAAAATGTTCACATACATCACGGGAACACATTTCCGCACAACTATTTCGAACAGAATGAATCGATCGACTGAGTCGAACGCACCCTTGAAGTTTAGGAACACAGTTATTGTCAGCCTGCGGTACATGTGGCGCTGCCTAAGCACCTACCGCAGAGTGAATATTTGGTCTATACAGCCCCATCCTGGGTGGAAACCTACCTACTCTTTCATAATCCGTGATTCATGCTCCGCAGTGAGGCGATGACCGAGAATTGAGGCCAGTAATTATGTCACAAGTGGCGTTAGGATAATACCAGTGTGGTTAGCACAGTCTGTGCGGGTGCCCTTCTTGTAGATCGCCACTATAATCAATGCACTCAAGTTAGCTGCGATGGTCTACCTTCCAGACCTGTTCGAACAGGGAGGTCGGTGCTCTGCAGTGGATCATATCCTTAAATAGCGCGGGTGCGAGAGAATCCAGGCCAGCCGCACGAAAATGGCTGCGATCGCGTTTCAGGCCACAGCATCCGACGAAGTCTAAAATGACCGGCCATGGCTCAGTCTGCAACACCTGAGTAGGAAGAGGTCCAGAAGCAGGGGGACAACTGAACTGCTCTCGAAAATACTCCGCCCAACAAGCCATACGGCGATGCGTTTTGTGAATCAAGACACCCACGTTGTCTGATAGTCTCGATGACTAGTAGTGCGGATCAGTTAAAAGAGCTAGTGATAATTACATAACGCTCCTGCCTCCTTCATTTCTTGAGCCGGACTGGTTCACCAGGCTCCCTTGTCAGTACGCAAACTCCGCTTCATTTCGCGCCTAATAGCCTGTCTAGTTACATTGTGTTCAGAGCCGGCCGGGATTTTTCTCCTGGATTCTAACAGGTTCACGGACTTCTCGGATATCCAGTGACTGATGCGGTGACGACTGACAGTGCTGCAAGCGGATGCTTCTGCATGGCAGCCGAAATCCTATTACATTGAAGCTCAGTGTCAATAGGAAAAGAGAGCAAAAGTTCGGTACGCAGGCATCCTGATAGGCTTACCTAGGCGAGGACTGAGATAACTTCTCAACTGCCAATCGACGGAAACGCTTGGTACGCCTCCCAGTAAAATCATGGAGAAACCACAGCGTATCAAAATATGATCAGAATCTACCCAATTACTCCAGAAAGAGTGACAATCCAGCATGGAACCACACCACCTGTAACCTATGGCAACGTGATCTATTTGTGTCCATCGCTGGTCAGCTACAGGACGCCAAATAGCAATTTGGCGCACGCTGTGTCGAAAAGCCGTGCTACTAAGAAACAGCTAGTGCTCCGCACAGCTGTAACAGACACTCGCCATTGTCCGTACAGTCGGAGTTAAGTCTATAATTACCACCTAGCGAAGATTCCGAAGAGCGCAGACGAACTAATTGCGAATTCATATCTCCTGCAGGAACTATTATATCTGAATTGGCAACACTGCGTAGTAGCGTGTTCAGCTCGTAGTTAGCGTCGTTGGCAGAATCAGAATTGAAGTCAATGGGGGCATAAGCGGAAACCACAAACAACGTCTAGTGCCACTTCGAGAATTAACCTTAAATGAGGTAGTCAAATGTAGTGTGCACAAACGGCTGTTCACAGGAATCCAATCAAGCAACGATAGCTCAGCCCCGGAGATGAGAACAATGCCCACTACAGCTTGCCCAGTGGTTGCCGCATCCGCGTGTCTAGTTCCGTGCAACCAATAGTCAGAGGACAAGCCGGGTGCAGTTAATTCAACAACCTCGTGAAGGTCATTGATCCTGGTTTCGGACACACAACAGCTGTTAATACCCAGCATGTCTAAGGTGCATGCGAGTGCAGCCAGTTGACCTACTTGTTTTAGAGTGTGGGACCAACAAAAGGCGGGGTATATGGTTAGTCTGAGGGACTACACGCGAAGCCTTTGACAAAATAGTCTGATCCACAAGGCAGTGGTGAGAAAACCCAGTCCTGTAAGGTGGTTACATTTCCATTGGGACTCAGTTGAGCTTCGTCACATGTAAGGTTTGAAGTTAGAAAAGATCACGCGTTTTCAGCCGTAATACGCTACGTGCCTCAGACTACGGTCAACTGCAGGTTGCAGCTGGCGGGTTTGTACTCTTTCAACCAAGGGTTACTTGGCCTGTAGAAAACGGTAGGCCATTAATGAGCATCGGGTATTGCTCTCCCACGAGCACAGTTAACGGGTGGCGTTCATGCACAGTGCTAATTAAGCTGTGGGCTAATAGCCAACACCTGTTGTCGTAAATGGTTTTTGTAAGGGAATAGGGCTATCGATCTATTCCCAACCTCTGAAGTGGGTGCTGAAGAGGACTTGGTTTGACTCCCAACCTGCACGATATGGGTGAATCTGAAGGTACTTGGAAAGTGTTTATCACTGTGACGCAATGGGTTACTTAGGTAGGCAAATCGTCGCACCGCGCAAAGATCACATCTCGTTGCACAGCAGATTTGCACATCCCATTCCTCAGCGAAGAGCTGAAGTGTCCCCGCTACCAGTACTGACTGGAGCTGTGGTAGTACCAAACCAGCTGTAACTTACTAATGAGTAGGGGGATTAGTCCCAGCACTTAGTACGTTATGACGACGCCAACGTTCCCCTTAGGTCAATTGGATAAGCTACTGGCTGGTTGGAGGAAGAAGTCTATACCAGTAGTTTCGACATGCTTCCTCGAGTGGAACTTCTTCACGTTCACCGGTCGATACTGCTCCGTTTGTGGCAGTTTTAGTAGAGGTGCTACTTGAATGGAAAAAGGAGGGTAAAGTGCTACTCTCTGTATCATCAACAAGCAGTATGCAACCTGTTCCGGGATTTCTGAATAGACATCAGGCGCATTTCGCTTGGACATTGATATAGTATGGACATTCGGTAATTGTGGAAGAATTCTTTTCGACAATGCTAGTTTCACGTATGAGATAACAAATGCTTGAATTCTGATACCAGGGATTTCACCGTCGTGTCTGCGTCGTGATCTGCCTTCCAGAGAAGTCATGTGCGGATCTTGGCACCTTGCGGGGGCCAGTAAAACAAAAGCATTCTACAAGTTAGCTAGGGATAAGAAATACCTCGGGTTTTGTACCACAATGTGAATGGATAAGGTGTAAGAAAAAGAGAATAAATTGTTAGTTATTCATTTAAATATTACAAGATACAACATGAAACAAATAATATTGTCTTGTTTCATATGCATCGGGAGTGGTATCCTTGCTGAAGAGAGAGGACAAGCGGTAAGAGGAAGGACAAATAAACTCACAATACGTCAAGAAATGCATCCAACCAAACGTGTTCATCGTTCTTGGGACCTCAACCTGCAATCAGGAGGCACCAACTGAAGCCAAGTTCGAAGCGATAGCTACGTTCCGCTTGGAGAAGCTTATAGGTTGGTTTCCTCTCCCTTTTTTCTATCCGGACTTAGGTTGTGCAAATAACGCACGTCGCGGGAGTCAGTGTGTTGCCACTATGTAACCATTGGTGCCCGGGGCGTTATACAACGGTGATGAGTAGCTCACTGGCTCTTATTGTTCCAAATACGAGACGTGAAATATGTTCATTGCTCGTGTTGTTCTCATCAAATATGAGCCAAACTACGAAACTATAGTTACTATAGAGGCTATGACTTTACACCTGTCGATCTGGCGGGCCACTTTTCCAAATCGCACAGGAGAGTTGAATGGATGGCAGCTTTAAACGAGCTGATCATACTGACGGCGCATATCCGAGGAGAGGGTTTCAGAGCAATATCTAGACTGCTTTGATTAACATTTGGATCTACGTTAATTCCGGACAGACGAAAATGAGAAAGCGCTACCAGTGTTGCTTGAAGACCGTTGTATGGTGAGTACTGAGCTCGAGTCATGCAAGAGGGTTTCCGATAAGGAACACATATCAACCAATGGGTCTCTAACATTCGGAGAAATTCTGCCCGTTGATCGCTCCGTAAAAAGATGTGCACGGCGAGGAACGCCAGCATTTGCGATGACCGAGGGCACAAAACAGAAGCGGATGAACTGGTTGTCTGCTTGTTTGGACTTGTCGGCTGGATCGGGGCGACGCTTTACGATTGCGTGTGAGCCGAAACCAGAAGGCAAATGACAAGCAAAACAAAGTGAGGGTGGGTCAGGAATTAAGGGTTAAAAACCTGACGTATAAAAGTGAAGATGGAAGACAATGACAAAGGTGAAAAACCGTAAGAGAGGAATAAGAAGCGGGAAGGGCTGAGCAGTATTATCTTCACTCATAAGCACGCTGCACAATGCAGTAGATGGGCCAGCGCTGTGTTTTCCGCGACGGCCAGAGCACCAAGAAATTATCAGAATGCATTGTATTGCGTGAGTAGTACGGTGCGGTGGTGGGTAGTGGGCGGTTTAGGAGGTTGCTAAAATACTCTACCCATTTGGAAAGTTTTCTTTCCGCATCGGGGATGATTTAGCCATCCTAACTGCGCAACATCGGCTGTGATGAATGGCGTTTGCTGGAAGCTAAACGGACGAGACGAAAGAGATGACCCAAATTGCCAGGATTTGATGCAGCTTCCATGTTGCCTGCGATATCAGACCAGTAGCGGTTGTGATCATTCCGTGCTGAGCGGGTTGCCTCACGTTGCAAGCGACGGTAGCCTGGGGAATTCGTGAGACGTGCTCCTCTCGCTTTAGCGGACAAGCGAATAGTATCTTCAGTGATCCAGCCCGTCACAGGCTTAGAGGTAGAGCCAAGGGTAGATAAGGCGGTGCGTTAAACTAACAATTTTAGCCCAGACTAACTAGCGTCTACAGATCCATCTGCAATTACGAGGCCTGGAGCACTGGCGGAAATTTCTGCTTATATTGCTGCCTCAATGGATCGGCAGCAGTCAGTATTTTCCAGTGGGACAGTGTTGATACACTTTGGTGGAAGGGTCTTTCGGTGCGTTGTCAAGAGGAGTCTGAATTAGGCGCGCAGGAGTACGTGGTCCGAACCACCTTTATTGCCTGTTTCAGTCACTCTGTATACTCGACAGCCGTCGTTGGAGGACATCCACCTGGATCGGATTAAGATGTAATCTATCTGGCTAGACGTATGTCCATCGTTGGAGTACCACGTCAAAGATGTTTTCTGGGATGCTGGAAGCAAGTATTGGTTACACACAACCAATTAAAGTCAGCGAAGCTGAGCAAGCGGTCTCCATTATCACAGCGCTCTCCAAAAGCGTATCTCCCGAGTATGTAACGGGTTTGATCGTTCTAGGACCGGTTCGTGCATTCCAGTCCCCAGCAATAATGAGGATGTCACGTTTTGGAACATAGTTAACCACTGTCAATAGAGTATCGTAAAAGTCGTCTCTGTCAGTTTCCGCTGAGGGGAGGGTTAGTGCGTAGACAGAGATTAAGGTCAAATTCATCGGGTAACCTCTGAAGCATGCAACTGCTATTCTAGCTGATACTGGCTTTCATGAAAGAAGAGCGTAGTGTGTCTGGCAAATGAGAACCATGGCGACCCCTTGAATTATCTTCCGGCCCACTGTGGCAAAGCCAATATGAGGTGTCTACACCAAGGATTTTGATTTGTCGAGAACCAGAGTCGGGTATTCGAGATTCTCTATCGCAATGAGGCTGAACCTTATCGTGGTGCGATGGTTTGTGTGCCTCAGTGATCCATTGAGCTATACTGGGTGGTGCATTTTTGCACCTTTAGAGTCACTCATACCAGATTGGTTAATGGTTAGAGGCCAGACAAACTCAGCCTCCTGGTTCTCCAGGTTGTGGGTTGGAATGAGGGTGGCACCTTATTCTTTCAAACAGACTCCTTGTAGCCCAGTGCCAAACCCGCTGCCTTGCGGACAGGTTTTTGAACCAAAGGCTTTTGTTGAGAACCCTAATCGTTCTCCTGTCTAGGCCTGGGCAACCTGACAGTATCCTGCCCACGCAATACAATGAATCACACTTAAAAACAAATTTCTGATGCTCTGGCCACCACAGAGCACCCTTATCGTCCCGTTCCAGCTTCACTTTTATCCTCCCTGTTTTCAACCCCCCAATTCTCGGCCTTCCCCCAACTTGCTTCAATAGCTCCTTGTCTTTTAGTTTCAACTCACATGTGAACGCGGAACGTCATTCCTGCCCTGTCAACAAGCCCACGTCCAACCAAGCGGTCCATTCCAGTTCATCTGCTTCCATTTGGAGCCCTCGATCCTCCTTCAGATTGCCATGCCTCAATGTTCGCACATTGCTTCAGATCGGTCAACAGGCAGCACTTGCCCGAACATTAGAGACCCTCTCGATCGATATCTGCTGCTTATCGGAGACCCGCCTGTAAGACTCGAGCTCTGTACTCACTCTGCGATCCCCTTCAGGTGACACTAGCAGCACTTGCTCATTGCGCCTATCCGGTGACGATGCAGTTTCGAGCACCGGCTAAGCCGGTGTTGGTTTTGTCCTGAGTCCCCGAGCTGAAGCTACTCTGGTTGGTTGGATTCCAATCAGTAGCCGGATGTGTGCGGTCCGATTGGCTGGCTCGTTCAAAACTTCGAAGTTGCGTGGGACTAACAGGTGTCTATTCGTTATCGCTGCCTATTCACCGACAAACTGTAGCGATGACTCGGTAAAAGACGACTTCTATCGTCAACTGAACGAACTCCTTCGCCACAGAAGAAGCTCGGACACTGTAGTGCTGGCTGGGGATCTGAACGCTCAAGTTGGAAAATTATCCACAGATGAGCTGCATCTGGGCGATCAACATGGTATAGGCTCCAGTAATGATAACGGTGAGCGATTACTTCATTTGTGTGAGGATGCTCGCTTATTTCTTTCGAGCACTAATTTCAGACACAGCACCCGCCGGAGAGTAACTTTGCGCTTACCAGCCTCGAACCAGCCTCGGACGCAAATCGATCACATTGCGATAAGTTACCGATGGAGAGGCTGCGTCCAGAACTGTCGCTCGATTTGGTGCAAAAGTGTGGACACCGACCATGCATTTGTATGCGCTGACCTGCGGATGCACTTTGGCGGACGCCCACGACGACGCTGTGAGCGCATTGACACCAGCCAACTGGCGAATCTAGCTGTGCTGAATGCCTATCAAAGTACGTTGTCAAGCGAGTTGGATAAACGCTCACTGGATGCAACTGAAGGTCACTGGTCTCATATTCACCAGACCTTACTAGCGGCAGGAAAATCCTCATGTGGTATGTCTAATCACCAACATGGACATTGGGTCTCTTCACAGTCTCTGGAACTTATAGATGCTCGCCGGCATATTCCGGCTGGAAGCGAACACAATGAAACACGCAAAGAGCTCCGAGCGAAACTCCGTGCTGGCCTGAAGAGAGACATCGAATCTTGGTGGTCTCATCGTTCATCAGAGATGGAAATGGCCGCTGCCCTTGGTAACCATCGCAAGTTATTCCGTCTGATACGGGAAACGGGCAGCAGGAGACCCAGAGTTAGTGAAACTATACGTGACGAGAGTGGACAGCCTATCCACAACTTATCAAAACGCTTAGAGCGTTGGGCTGAGCACTTTAAAAGGCAATTTAATCGGTCCGAATGGTTAGATTTCTCGCCGGCCAGTGATCACCCCGCTCCCTGAGCTGTCCATTTGGATCCACCCTCTCGCTCAGAAGTCGAAAGTGAGATCGGACTGTTGAAGTTGAACAAAGCCGCGGCACCAGATGATCTTCCTCCAGCCCTCTTCAAATTCGAGGGACCTGCTCTTGTTGATGATTTACACAAGTTACTAGTCAAACTGTGAGAGCAGAAAACTGTCCCAACCGATTGGAGCCGCTCCGTCATAGTACCAATTTTCAAGGGAGGCTCACGATCGGAAAGCGGCAGCCATAGAGGAATCAGTCTGATCTCCATCGCCTCCAAATTGCTTGCTTCTGTCATCCTTCACAGACTGACTGGCACTCGTGAAAGCCAGATTCGTGAAGAGCAAGCTGGATTTCGTCGAGGTCGTGGCTGCATTGACTACATCTTCACCTTGCATCAGTTGTTGGAGCACCGTCACATATATTGGCGGCCCACCGTAGTCGTGTTCCTCGATATCAAAGGTGCATTCGATTCGGTGGATAGACATGCAGTTTGGGACTGTCTACTCAGGAAAGGTGTACCTGAGAAATATGTGAATATTATCCGAGCATTATATGCGCGTAGCTCGGGCAGAGTGAGGGCTTACGGCAAGTTATCGTCGCCCTTTAATATCTCCAGCGGCGTGAAACAAGGATGCCCGCTGTCACCTTTCCTCTTCAACTTCGCTGTTGACGAAGTCATGGAAATCGCGTTCACAGGACACGACTTTGAAGGTGTAGAGCTACTCCCAGGAGAACGACTTCTTGATTTAGAGTATGCTGAGGATATTGCCCTAATCTGTGACAGCTCATAAACGTGCCAAGCGGCACTGGACAGATTAGCACTAGCTGTCCGTCACTTCGGGCTTTGCTTCGCACCCTCGAAGTGCAAAGCGTTTCTCCAAGATTGGTCTGGACCGCCTCCTACGCTGACCCTTGGTGGGGATCAGCTAGAAGTCGTTTAGAAATTCAATTACCTGGGAAGTTGTATCAGCGCCTGTGGGATTGAGAATGAGATGAGGGATGAGGATGAGATCACGAACCGTATAGCAAAAGCTCGATGCGCTTTTGCTAACCTTCGCCCCTTATGGAGCCGGCGCAATATCACTCTTGCCCTGAAGGGTAGAGTGTACAATGCAGCGGTACGTTCGACCCTACTGTACGGTTGTGAAACCTGGCCGCTTAAAGCAGCGGACCTGAAGAGGCTAGTTACGTTCGACCACCGGTGCCTTCGTAATTTAGCTCACATCTGGTGGGAACACCGCGTGAGTAACGAGCGTGTTCGATGCCTTGTTTGCGGCACAGGAAAAGGAAATGAGCCGCTGAGCACCGTCATTTCACGCACCAGGTTCCGATGGCTCGGCCACGTGTTACGCATGCCAGCTCACCGACTCCCGCGACGTGCGTTGTTTGCCCGCCGGGGGTGTAGATGGAAGAAGAGGAGAGGTGGCCAAGCGATGACTTGGTCGAGAGGAATGAAGGCCCTCACCTCTGAGCTGGCCTCGGCTCCCTGGTTGGGGTCCGAAAGACGGTGAACACGTTTGGTTGGACACACTTGCTGATATGGCTAGGATCCGACCTCAGTGGCGTCCGTGCTGAGAGTTTCTTTGCCCCACCTCATCCCTCTTAGCCTCCCCCTCCAATCACGATCTCATTAGTTGGCCTTATAATTTTGTACAGTAATTTTTTTGATGCACAGTAGCCGGCTGGTAAATTACCGGAACGATGCCCATCCGTTACGGGTAGCTCAGCCGGCTTGCACCAGTTACATTTTTTCGCTCCTTTTTTCTGTGTATTGCAGCACAGTAGCTGAGACGTTCCCCACCCCTAGCTAACGTGTGTGATGATGATGATGATGATTCGAGATTCTGATAGGAATGCTATGTCGATCTAGAGATCATGTGGTGAGCGCATCGTCAACGTTTGGCTGCCGACATCCAACAGGGTTCTGACATTCCAGCATCCAATGAATAGTGGCTTCCGGGGATTGAGGGACTCAGCTAGCTTACTCGTCACTATGGCCACTGGATTAGCGGAGCGCGTCGCCTACTCGGAACGCCGTAGCATGAGAAGAATCGCGGGTAACGGACATGTCATGACGTTTCGTGGGGATTATGGATACGAATGAAGACCCAAACCTCATCCGGCTTTTGTTCGAGGGTTCGCCTCTAGCTTTTGCACAGCCAAGTGCTACCTGCAAGGCAGCAGGAATCTAGGGGATTGTCTTAACTTTTGGCAGTTGGAGCAAGGGTCGATATCTTCCGCCCAGTTGTCAGGAATGACGTTGCACGCGAGTACGAAGTCACGGAATAGTATTCCCGACTACCCTCACCTGGCTTAGCGCGCCTGCCGGACAGTTGACCGGGGTGTGGCCGCTGCCGCGTGCAAGCAGCTTCTTGGATCCACAGGTGGAAGCTAAGTGTCAGTTGGAGACCAAAGATAGGCGGACTACTTCGGATGGTAAGGCAGCCCCCTACCAGAGGTGCTACTCCTCCCTGGCACCCCGGATACCCCAAGTAATGTTACAGGACTGCACAGGTACACCACCAGTTTTTACCAGAACCTAATAACTTACGACCAGTACCGACAGCAGCGGCTGTCTCCATCTCCGGGACACGATGAGACCATCGGGTTTCATAGTCTCGCTTCAGGTTAGCACACTGTTCCGCCCTGATGTCTTTGCGAGTCTCGCAGCGAACATTCATAAGTTTCAGAGACTGCATAGAGACCTAGTGTCCAGGTTGGCGATCTGATTTGTCACATGAAGACATGCCTGCCGCTAGTAACGTCCGGCGGATATGCGACCAGTGGTCCTCTACTGTGTTCAGAGAACAATTACTCAGCTCAGATGACATCATATTTGATACGCATCCAGAACACCTGGCTTCGCCAGTTAGCTGATGTCTATGCGATCACAGCACCGTTGCGGACGTCCGCTGAAACGTACCTGTAGATCAGCTTATACAAGTGCGTGGTTAGAGTGCACACACTGCTTCAAATCGAGTGACAGCTTGTCCATCGGTAACTGATCGCGATGTGATCAATTTGCGTTCACGGCTGGTTTGAGAATGGTGGGCGCCACTTTACTCTTCTACGGGTGCTCGCGAGGGGACGACGACAATCTTGTGCAGCAACCGCTCGCTGTAATCAGTACGGGAGGCTACACTATGATGGCCGCCCAAATGTAGCTCATAAGTGGACAGTTTCCAATATGGGCGTTGAAATCAAAGGCCAACATCACCGCATCCATACTTTTTCCGTTCAGTTCAATTAAGTAAAAAAAGTATGATCCGAACACCGAGGTGCGGTGGATACAGTTGCCACGGTTCACATCGCAAGAATAACAATACATAAGGTCAAGATAGTGTTTATGAATGCAAATAGGATGAAAAAATGGAAGCCAGAAGGAGGTGCGTTAGACTGATCATCATCAACACCATCATTACCAACAAAAACAACAACAACAACAACAACAGTACATCAGCCATTTGAACTGATGTTTCGCTGCCATACAACCACGAGGACCTATGAAATAAAGAATAATAAGAGGGGGAGAAGGGGGACTTACTTGAAAACCTTAATGCCCTAAGCAAACATTCAGAGTCAAGGCGCCTACACCTTGTGTAGACAACATACCGTCACAAACAGCTGGCTATTGTGCAAAGGCGGCATCGGCGAGACAGCCTGCTTGCGGCTTTCACTGCACCGCGTCATAATCAGCCATTACCCCGCAGATAACTCAGCACCAAACATACATGCAATCCGATTAGGAGACGGCAGCAGACGCGCCACTGGTGTCGGTTGCGAGCCATGTCCTGTAAAGTCTCGAACCAAGCACAAGGCGAGTCACGTGGACTCCAGCCCAGAAGGCGAGACGGACCAACGGCACCCAGTTTGGTCGTCAGTGACTTCATTTCCCGCTGCCAAGTTAAGTTCTCTCCAACTCGAGCCTACCGCCACCCTACACCTGGCAGACTAAACAAGGCCTTCTTAGGTAAGCGGTGACCAGGAATACGTAGCACCCGCCCGAGTCAATGCAACTTATGCAGTGCTATCTGTTGTTCTAGGGAGCTAGCACGATTATCACTATCTAGTACTTGCTTACGCACATCATCATTGCGGACACGCTGGTGCCATCCGACACCAGCAATGATTCGCAGACAACGAGGATGAAAGACTTGAAGACGCCTCAGATCTTCAGACCGAAGGGGCCAAGTCTCACTACCATAGAGCAGAACGGCCCTCACTGTGGCCTTGTATACACAGTCTTTTAGACGGAGGGAAACTCACTTCTGTCGTCAAAGATGCCGCAGGTTTAAGAAGGCATCTCTGGCCTTTGCAATGCGTGAGCTGACGTCTGTTTCTCTGCGCCCAACGTTGTTGATGCAGCTGTGTAGGTAAGTGGATTGATCAACCACCTCGAGTTCCTCGTTAACAAAGGTTCAAGGGGTCATAAAGTGGCTGGTGGTCCTGCAGCAAGACTTTGCATTTCGAAAGTGCGAAGTGCATACCAAATAATGAGACCACTCTAGACAAGCTATTCAGGGTTGATTGTGCCCCCGCAAGATCGTCGAAAAGCAAGACGATATCGTCCGCCTAATCAACCAATCTTTCACCAGGTAGCATTTCAACGCCTACATCGTGAGATTTCGCAGGAAAAACTCCATGATGGAATGCACGACGAAATTCAATGAAAATGAGGAAATCGTACAACCCTGACGAACGCCACTTGTGGTCGGAAAGCTATCCGATAGGCCATCCTAAACCCTGACACGGCCTGTAGTGTTAGAGTATGGAGCATGTAGGATGTTCACTTATTTCGTGGGAACACCTTCCCACATAAGTATTTCGAACAGAATCGATCGATCGACTGAATCGAACGCACTCTTGAAATCGAGGAACACAGCTATTGTCGGTCTGCGGTATGCGTGGTGCTGCTCTAGCACCTGCCACGTCCTGGGCGGAAACCGGCCTGATCTTTCATACTTCGAGATTCCTGTTCCACAGTGAGGCGACAAACGAGAATCGAGGCCAGTAATTTTCATTAATATGAATCAATATCAGAAGTCATTTCAGGGTAAAGAATTCTTTTCGGTAGCTCTCATCAGACCCAAACATTTACATTGTACTACTGAGCCTTGTGTACACTTGTTTATTTAGTTTACTTGGTCTACCATCTCTATCTCTGTCTCAAGTTATCGATTTTGGCCATTCAAACAGTCAAGAAGTCGATCCCAGCCCCAGTTGACGCTATCTCCACAATCACTGTTATGTAAATGTTTGGGTCCGATGAGAGCTACCGAAAAGAATTCTTTACCCTGAGATGATTTCTGATATTGATTCATATTAGTGAAATGGGAATCTTTGCTTTGCTGAAGCTCAGCACTGCCGTGATTCAGTGAAACTCTTAAATGAGTATCTGAAGTTCAATACTCGGCCAGTAATTTTGTCACAACTGGCGTTACGCTAATACCCCTGTGGTTAGAACAGTGTGCGACTGCCCTTCTTGTATATTGCCACTATAATCGATTCGCTCCAATTAGCCGGGACACTTCCTTCCAGATAGGTTCGAAAAGGGAGGTCAGTGCTTTGCAGAGGACCTCACCTCCATCCTTAAATAGTGGTGGGAGGGAATCTGGGCTAGCGGCACGAAAACGAATGAGGGTTGTGATTGCATTTTGGACCTTGGACTCCGACGGAGACTAAACTAACCGTCCATGGCCCGTCCTGCATCACCTGAGTAGGAAGAGATCGGAAGCAGGGGGCCAGCTGAACTGATCTTGAAAATGTTCCGCCTAATTAGCCATACGGCGCTGTCGCTGAATGTCTCAATGACGCCTGGTTTCCTGGGACCAGTGGTGCGGATCAGCTAGAAGAACTTGCGGTAATTGCCTAATGCTCCTGCCTCCTCCATTTATTGAGCCCTACTGGTCCACTAGGCTTCCTTGTCAGCACGTAGTTCGCGCCTAATAACCTGTCTGGTCACATTGTGCTCAGAGCCAGGCGGGAGGTATCTTCTAGGTTCCAACAGGTTCACCGACCTCGGATGTCCAGTGACTGCTGCGGTGACGATTGCTAGCGCCACAAGCAGATGCTCCTGCGTTGTGCATGGAGGCCGAGATCCTATTCCACTGAAGCTGTGTCACGAGAACAAGACAGCGAAAGTTCGGTATGCAGTGCGTCTTGATAGGCTTGCTTGACCGATGGCTGAGACAATTTCTCAGTTAGCAATCTGATCAGAATGGAACGAAAATTAACAAGCAGATTCAAATAGCCGAACGCAGGAATGCCACTGAAAGCGTGACTGCGCCGTGTCTGATAGGGTCTCTAACCATTAGTACCGACCATCCCGAGGCCCCCATCCATGAAGACAACACGCACTAGCTTGACCAATTTTCTCATGCCTCTATGCCAAGTCATGGAGTGGCCACCTTGCGGTTTCACTCAACTTGGTGCAACCACGGAGCAAATACCACGTCGAGGAAGCCGGTCAACGGACATACCGAGGACATAGCCTAGTCAACCTAAGCGATTAAGATCCAGTAAACACTGGTGAACCTCACCACTGCTCACACCGTGTTCCCACCAGACGTGAGCAACACTCCGCAAGCACCAGTGGTCAAGCAAGGACCAAGCGTTTAGTGTCTTCGTCGCGATGTGGTCATGTCTTCGATCCATACAGTAAGACCGGCTTTACTGCAGCGTTGTACACCCTACCTATCATTGATAAGCTGATATTCCGCCGTCTCCATAGATAGATGATGTTTTGCGAAGCCAGACGGGCCTCACTGATACGCGAAGGAACTTTCTCAGCCATGTGACCACCAGAAATGACACAGCTGCTAAGGTAAGTGAAGCAATTCACCACTTCCAGTGGCTGTTTGGTGATAGCTAAAAAAAACCGGTGTGTGGCTTCAGTCCTGCAGCAGTCATTGCAGTTTAAAGGTGCAAAGCACATGTCGAAATTGCAGGGCTACGCGTCAGTCGATTCAGTAGTGTTTGCATAGCTACTGCGTCAGACCCAAGAAAAACTAGGTCGTGCGCATACTCTAGGTTTGTCAGCCGGTCACCCGGCAAAATTTCCACTCCAGAATAGTCTGAAAGAACCGAGTCATTCCTGATCATTTCGATAACAAAGTTGAAGAGAAAATGAGACTTAGGAAAACCCTGATAAATTCCACTTGCCGTGAGGAACTCAGGAGAGACTTTCCCCTAGACCCTTACCCAACCTCGGAATTCACGGCAGAGACGGCGTGATGGAAGAAATTTAGCCGGCACACCCTTCATGGATGGGCAATACCACAAGCTGGTGTAGTCAATAGAATTGAAGGGGACTTTTAAGTCAAGGAAAACCAACTTAGTCGGTCGTACGTATGGGTTTCGGATGCAAAACTTGGCGAAGAGCAACTATGTGATTGATACAACCACGATCAGGGCGGAAGTCAGTCTGGCTTTCCATGATTCGATTTTCACGGGAAATAGAATGTCGTCAAAGAATGCTACCCGCGAGAAGTATGGATGCAACGGTAAATAAACTAATTCCTCAAAGATTTCCGCAAGGGGTACGCTCACCGTGCTTGTAGGTGGGCACAGATTGAAGGCACCTCTTCAGTGTTCAAAACGCTGATAAATACTGGAGAGTGTCCCGTCAACAAAGACGCACCATCACCTTTTAGCAAATATAGCTTCACAAGCAGGAATACATGTTTCATTGTGATTTCGTAAATGTCCCAGAAATGAAGAAAATTTGTCTGATGCTCCGGCAGCGGCTGAACATGACAAATTTACAAATTTCATCTTGTCAAAGCAGAGCACTAACTTATCCCTGGATGAAGTTGCCTCAGTCCTGTCACAAATTTTGATGAGCCGACATTCATGTTCAACATCCGGTACAAGTGCCTCACGATAGCCAAGAAAGATGCCGAAACTTGGGTCGACTACTCGAGCCGTGGAAATTGCGAGTGCGAACGTTCTGTTTCACAAGATGCCCGCCGACCAGTACAAGTGGCTCATTTACGTTTACGGCCCACAAGCAGCCTAAAATGCAGACATAAGAACAAGATTACTGAACAAGATGGAACAGAACCCTGATGTAACGCTGCAGCAGATAACCGGTGACTGCTAAATAATGACCAATCTGAAGCCTGATACGTCAGTGATATAGCGACTGTCCAACCACAACGATCACGACCTGGTCTGTGCAGTTAACCGCAGTCCCCAACATGAAACAGCTCATGTGAGACCTTCAGATTACAAACCTCCCTCTGTTTGCTGGCTTTGTACAGAATGACACCTTGGCCGGAACTGCCCGTTCAGAAATCACATTTGTATTCGCTGTGGTAAACGGGGGCACAAACATTCGTGTTGTCTGGCAAGTCGTCCCATTTCGACCCGAAACAAGCGAGACAATGCCTTACGGTCCGGACGCCCCAATATGACCAGATCTGTCACTGCCATTTCCAAAGTTGATGGCTCATCAGACGTAAGTATACGACCGTGGCGATCAATGACATTCAAGTCGAGTTGCAGTTGGATACCGCTTCAGAAGCAAACGTGATTTCCCGTGATACATGGTGCATGCTTTGGCGTCCGTCACCGATACAAACGTGTCAAACAGTACAGAATGGGTCAGCAGGTATGTTAAAATTGCTTGGTCAGTTGAACTGTCAAATAAGATTGCGTGAGCAAAATATCCGCACAGGTTTCGTGACAGACAAGCCAAGGTTGGATCTGCTGCGTCTCGACTGAATGCATGAGTTGGAACTGCTAGCCAGTGAACAGCAGATTTCAGCAACCGAAAATCAATCAAGTGTCACTATCATCATTTCCAAACCGATGGGTTCAGAGCCATAGTCCAAAGATGAGACTATGGCAAACGGGGAAAAATAGAGTAGACCGGGTCAATCACTTCAAGATCGGTGACATGAAGTACGTGAGAGATTTTCATCGACCGAGGAGTTGGTCGACAGAATCGTGATGGGTAAAAATCGTGGAGTCAATTACAAACTAACGGTTGGAAACAATAAATGGATCAGGCACGCAGATCAGCGGAGGCCGAACCATGACAAGATTCAAGGGCCCGTAGACGACATGCAACGAAGACCGAACGAGAAGAGAAAAAACTGCCAAGGCAACTGACTGATGTCAAAAAAAATCTGAATGGAAGTAAGCATGCATGGTGGGAAAGCAGCTTTAATTCGGATGTGTCAAGGAGGCGAGACGGCTGATTACGATGGTGCACTCTAGCAGGTCGCAGGACGTGACACGATTTCGAGACGTCTGTCTGGATGATACAGTTTGCTATCCGATCGACGGTAACATGGCTGAGTCACGCCGGAAGCGCATGGAATCAAATCGCCAACATCGCATGGTTGCTATGAGGCGGACGTGATCGCACTTATAGCCGGACAGTCAAGGCGGCTATCAAGGTCGAACTGCCCATACAAGAGGTGTGAGTCACCTTAGTGATAGCGGCGAGGTAAGCGGGTGTGAACTATACAATTAATCATGTACTTTGCCTAATACACTTCGGTCTAGCAAGCTCGGTGTTCTGTTTTCCATTTCCTGCTGGGAAGAGTAGATAGTCAGAGAGTAGAGGGAAATGCAGCGTTACAATACCTTGGTAACTTCGAACATACTCGACTCAGAGGTTTAAGTACAGCGCTATCACTACTCTGGGACCGATCGTTCTGTAGTGAGGTCTTTGGGTGGTGTGATTCTGTACTGGAAGGAGAGCCTCAGGGCCCATCTTGTGGAAGCAGTCTGCGGCAACGATGCTGCTTCCGAGCTTTTGCGGTGTCGGAATAATGACGGGTGTAGGTCGGTGTATGGTCGGTGTCATTTACAGAGCACCTTATGGGGTCCGGAACTTGCTTACTGGATTCGGTAAAAAAGCACGGCAGCGGTAGAGACTGTTTGATAATGGGAGACTTGAATGCTGCTGTTATGGATTGGGATCTGCTCCATTGTAACCTCTCTCCGGATTCTTGCGATTCTCTTCTCCACGAAATTATTCTTGGTTGTCATTTGCTCCAGCATATTGCAGCAATCACACATTTTTGACATTGCACACTCACGGGCCTACTCAGATGTCTATTCACTGACTGTACTACAACCTATTGGCAAAAGTGATCATTTTGTGGATTAGTTTGAATGGACACGCCGTCTCACCATAGATGACCAGAGTGTGTAACGTCGGAACTACTGGCGTGCGGACCCACACTGGAACTTGCTGCAAGTACCTTAGATTGGAGTATTCCCGAGAAACTTAACGTTGACGATGCCTGGGACCTCTTACACTCAAAAACGATGTCACTCATTGGTCAAACAGTTCCCCTGTAAAAGGAAGCAGTTTTACAAAGGTCCTACTTGCATCGTTCATGAGTTACGGATCCTTATGAGCAAATGACGCAGATTATGAGATAGGGTTAGGCCTACAACATCGGTTTTAGACTACTCGAACTATAAGGCGGTTAGGAACCTTTGTACACAAACGAAACGCCAGTAACGACAACAGTACGAAGTTTGGCAGAAAAATCCAAGACCACTCCCAAACTACTGTTCTCGTACCTGAAAAATTGTACGAAACCTGCGTGTGGGATATCTGCCCTGTATTCTAGCAATAATGATACCTTACTGTATGAGGATGATGCCAAAGCTGATCTCCTGGCTTTGCAGTATTTCTCCGTCTTTTTCATCGAAGCGCCATTATCCCGTGATTTTGTGTAACCCGGCCCCTCTACACTAGAGCGTATTGTGCTCAGTGACGACTTGGTTATGCGAATGCTTCTTGTATTAATTCCGAACTCTTCACTAAGTCTGGATGATTCGCACCGTTTGTTCCTCTAGACGGTGGCTCAGCACATTGCTTCTCCCGCTTGCCAAGCTTTTCGGCGCTCTCTAAACGGCGGACAACTTCCGAGGGATTGGAAACTGAGTACTGTGAGGTCCATAAGCAAAAGAACGGCCGATCTGCCTGACATTGGTAAGTTATAAAATCATGAAAAGACTTCTTAAAATAGCCCCAGATCTTCACCTGGAGAACTTGCATATCCTATCGTGCGCTCAACATGGATTTCGGAAGTCACGTTCCTGACCCTCTAACTTGCTTGTTTCGAGAGAAAAGTGGGCGAGATCGCCCACTAGCTTCGTCGAGTTCAGCAGGGTCATCATCATTTACTATTATACACAGCTAGAGGCGTAAAAACACTTCAGCTACTGTGCTGCAATACAGAAAAAGAAAAGAAATACAACAGTTGTATGTCAGCTGAGATACCAGTAACGGATGGGCATCGTTCCGGAAAGCTAGCAGCCGGTTACTAGGCAACAAGAAAAATTATGATGTAAAATTATATTACGATACGTAATGAGATCGTAATTGGAGGAGAAGGCTAAAAGGGATGGGGAAGGACAAAGAAACTCACAGCAGGAAGGTAACTGAGGTCGGCTCCTAGCCCTGTCAGCAAGTGTATCTAGCCAAACGTGTCCATCGTCTTTTGGACCCCAACCAGGGAGCCGTGAAGCTCAAACCGAGGCCAGCTTCGAAGTGAGGACCTTCATTCCTCTCGACAAGTCATCGCATGACCACCCCTCCTCCTCTTCCATCCACATCCCCGGTGAGCAAACAACGCACATCGTGGAAGCCGGTGGGCTGGCACGCGCAACCCGTGGTCGAGCCATCAGAGCCTGGTGCGTGAAATGACGGTGCTGAGCGGCTCATTTCCATTTTATGTGCCATAAACAAGGCGTCGAACACGCTCGTTGATCATGCGATGTTCCCACCAGATATGAACCAAACTGCGAAGGCATCATCATCATCATCAACAGCAGTACATCAGCCATTTGAACTGATGCTTCGCTGCCATACAACCACGAGGACCTATGAAATAAAGAATAATAAGAGGGGGAGAAGGGGGACTTACTTGAAAACCTTAATGCCCTAAGCAAACACTCAGAGTCAAGGCGCCTACACCTTGTGTAGACAACATACCGTCACAAACAGCTGGC
Organism: Dicrocoelium dendriticum; assembly: GCA_944474145.2. Lineage (NCBI taxonomy): Eukaryota > Metazoa > Platyhelminthes > Trematoda > Plagiorchiida > Dicrocoeliidae > Dicrocoelium > Dicrocoelium dendriticum. Next base: position 190,118,296 of record OX104063.1, on the reverse strand, counting down.
TATTGTGCAAAGGCGGCATCGGCGAGACAGCCTGCTTGCGGCTTTCACTGCACCGCGTCATAATCAGCCATTACCCCGCAGATAACTCAGCACCAAACATACTTTAAACAGGCAATCCGATTAGGAGACGGCAGCAGACGCGCCACTGGTGTCGGTCTCGAGCCAAGCGAAAGGTGAGTCACGTGGACTCCAACCCGGAAGGCGAGACGGACCAACGGCACCCAGTTTGGTCATTTCCCGCTACCAAGTTAACTTCTCTCCACCTCGTGCCTTGCGCCACCCTACACCTGGTAGACTGAGCAAGGCCCTCCTAGGTAAGCGGTGACCAGGCATGCGTAGCACGTGCCCGAGCCAACGTAACTTATTCAGTGCTATCTGTTGTTCTAGGGAGCTAGCATGATTATCATTACCTAGTACTCGCCTACGCATATCATCATTGCGGATACGCTGGTGCCATCCGACACCAGCAGTGCTTCGCGAACAACGATGATCAAAGACTTGAAGGCGCCTCAGACCTTCAGACCGAAGGGGCCAAGTTTCACTACCATAGAGCAGAACGGCCCTCACTGTGGCCTTGTATACACGGCCTTTCAGACGGAGTGAAACGCCATTATGTCGCTAAAGATGCCGCAGGTTCAAGAAGGCAGCTCTGGCTTTTGCAATGCGTGAGCTGACGTCTGTTTCTATGCGCCCATCATTGCTGATGCAGCTGCCAAGATAAGTGAAATGATCTACCACCTCGAGTTCCTCGTTAACAAGCGTCAAGGGGTCATCAAGTGGCTGGTGGTCCTGCAGCAACACTTTGCACTTTGAAGGTGCGAAATGCATACCAAATAATGGGACCACTCTGGATAGGCTATTCAGGGTTGATTGTGCCACCCCAACATCGTCGAAAAGCAAGACGATATCGTCCGCATAATCTAGATCAACTAACCGTTCACCAGGCAGCACTTCAACACCTACATTGTGAGATTCCGTCAGGGAACACTCCATGATAGAATCCACGACGAAATTGAACAAAAACGGGGAAATCGGACAACCCTGACGAACGCCACTTGTAGTCGAAAAGCTATCCGATAGGACACCATAGACCCTGACGCGGCCTCTAGTGTTCGAGTGTAGAGCACGAAGGATGTTCACATATTTCGTGGGAACACCTATCCGCGCAAGTACTTCGAACAGAATCGATCGATCGACTGAATCGAACGCACACTTGAAATCGAGGAACACAGCTATTGTCGGTCTGTGGTATGCGTGGCGCTGCTCTAGCACCTGCCGCAAAGTAAATATATGGTCTATACAGCCACGTCCTGGGCGAAAACCGGCCTGCTCTTCTCTAATCCGAGATTCCCGTTCTGCAGTGAGGCGACGAACGATAATCGAGGCCAGTAATTTTGTCACAACTGGCGTTAGGATAATACCCCTATGGTTTGCACAGTCTGTGCGACTGCCCTTTTTGTATAGTATCACTATAATCGGTTCGCTCCAATTAGCCGGGACACTCTTCGTTCCAGATACGTTCGAATAGGGAGGTCAGTGCTTTGCAGAGGACCTCACATCCATCCTTAAATAATGCAGGTGGGAGGGAATCCGGGCCAGCGACACGAAAACGATTGAGGGCTGTGATCGCGTTTCGGACCTCGGCCTCCGACGGAGGCTCTAAACTAACCGTCCATGGCTCGTCCTGCATCACCTGAGTAGGAAGAGGTACGGGAGCAGGGGGCCAGCTGAACTGATCTTGAAAGTGTTCAGCCCAACGAGCCATACGGCGCTCCTTATTGTGTATCAGCGCATCCGCGCTGTCCCTGACTGTCTCACTGACGCCTGGTTTTCTCGGACCAGTGGTGCGTATTAGCTGGAAGAGCTTCCGGTAATTGCCTACTGCCCCTGCCTCCTCCATTTCTTGAGCCCGATTGGTCCACCAGGCTTCCTTGTCAGCACGTAGGCTCCGCTTTATTGCACGCCTAATAGCCCGTCTGGTCACATTGTGTTCAGAACCAGCCGGGAGGTGCCTTCTAGCTTCCAACAGGTTCAAGGACCTCTCGGATATCCAGTGACTAGTGCGGTGACGATGGATAGTGCCACAAGCAGATGCTTCTGCGTCGTGCATGGCAGCCGAGATCCTATTCCACTGAAGCTCAGTGTCATTAGGACAAGACAGCGAGAGTTCGGTATGCAGTGCTTCTTGATAGGCTTGCCTGACCGAGGGCTGGGACAATTTCTCCGTTGCCAATCGGGGGAGACGCATTGTGCGCCTTCCGGTAAAGTTCATGGAGAAACGACAGCGCACCAAGGCATGACCAGAGTCGACACAGGTACTCCAGTACGAGCGGCAATCCAGAATGAAACCGCGCCACCTGTAACTTATGGCTATGTGGTCAATTTGGGTCCATCGCTGACCAGCTACAGGTGGACGCCAAGTGGCACTTCGGCGCCCACTGTGTCTAAAAGCAGTGCTAGTAAGAAACAACTGGTGCTCCGCACACAGTTGCAGCAGATGCTCGCCGTTGTCAGTCCGTTCGGCGTTAAGTCCATGCTTACCACCCAGCTGAGCTTCTGAAGAGCTCAGACGCCCTACTTGTGCGTTCATATCCCCTGCAAGTACTATAATATCTTAACTAGTAGCACTGCGTAGCAGCGTGTTCAGTTCGTGATAGAAAGTGCCCTTGACTGCATTAGAACTGCAGTCGGTGGGAGCATAAGCAGAAATCACAAACAGCGTTTTGTTTTACTTCGCGAATTCACCTTAGCTGATGTCGTCAAACGGGCTGCACATAAACGGCTGTTCACCAGAATCCAATCAACCAACGATGACTCAGCTTTGGAGCTGAGAATGATACCTACACCAGCTTGACCCGTGAGTGCCGCATCGGCGTCTCCGGATACGTGCAACCAATAACGAGAGGATAAGCCGGGTGCAGTCAATTCAATAACCCCGTTAGGGTCATTAATCCTAGTTTCGGACACACAACACACATCAACACCCAGTGTGTCCAAGGTGCGTGCGAGTGCAGCCTGCTGACCTGTTTGTTTTAGAGTGCGGACGTTGAATGTCGCCATGGAAACGGGACAGCGTGGTCTTCTAAGGGACTTTTGCCGATAGGCGTCCGATAGGTGCTGTGGGATGGTGGCTACAGATGGTTCTACTCCAGTAGCACTTTGGTTGCTGTCAATTAAGCTGGGAATTATAGAAGGAAGGTTAGTAATGGGAGCCGGGATGGGAGTAAGAGAAAAAGGTGGAAAAGAAAGAAGGGAGACGCCAGCAGAAGCATGCTTTCGCTTATCCGCCCTGCTGTATGCAGCAGATAAGGCGACCCTTGATAATCTGCGCGACGGCCGATGCAGGATGAAGTTTATATTTGAAGAAAATGTCATGGTTGTATGTGAGCTGGGTTACTGCCAGGGCGCCCAGACCTAGACAGGAGAACGATTAGGGTCCTCATCCAAAGCCTTTGGCTCAAAAGCCTGTCCGCAAGGCAGCGGGGTGGCAGTGATTTAGTTTTACAGAAATGGACGCCATCCCATTTCAAACCTGAGTTTGCCTGACCTCTCACCATTGACCAAACTGGTAGGAGTAGCTCTCAAGATGCTCGGAGGCATCACCCAGTATAGCTCAATGGGTCAATGAGGTACGCAAACCGTCGCACCACGTTAAGGTCCAGTCTCGTTGCGACGGGTCCAGTCTCGTTGCGAAGGCACCGATGGTTGAAGGTAACTAGCCTCTTTATGTCTGCTGATGTAAGGTGCCAGGTTTTGCAACCGTAAAGTAAGGTCCAATGTACCACTGCCTTGTACACTCTACGCTTCAGGACGAAACTGATGTCACGTCGGCGCCATAGGTGGCGAAGGCTAGCAAAACCACTAAGAGTTTTGCTATACGGTTCGTGATCTCATCTTCGATCCCAAGCGCGCTGATACAACTTCCCAGGTGGTTAAATTTCGAACGGCTTCTGGCAGATCCCCACCAAGGCTCAGCGCAGGTGGCGATCCCTGCCAATATTGGATGAAAGCTTTGCACTTCGATCGTGGAAAGCCAAGCCCGAAGCGGCTGACAGCCCGTGCTAATCTGTCCAGTGCAACTTGGCGCGTCTGGGAGCTGTCACAGATGAGGGCAATGTCGTCTGCATACTCCAAGTCAAGAAGTCGTTCTCCTGGGAGTAGCTCCACACATTCTTAGTCGTGTCCTGTAAATGCAATCTTCATGACTTCGTCAATAGCGAACGTGAAGAGAGGAGGTGACAGCGGTCATCCTTATCTCACACAGCTGGAGCTACTGAAGATCGGCGACAGCTTGCCGTAAGCCCACACGCTGTCCGTGCTACGCGCGTATAATGCTCGGATAATATTTACATGTTTCTCGGGTGCACTTTTCCTGAGTAGACAGTCCCAAAGAGCACATCGATAAACCGACTCGAAGGCACCTTTGATGTCGAGGAACATGACAACGGTGTGCTGCCAATATGTGTGACGGTGCTCCAACACCTGACGCAAAGTGAAGCTGTGGTCGATGAAGCCACGACCACGACGAAACCCGGTTTGCTTCTCCCGATGCTGGATTTCACGAGCGCCAGTCAGTCTGGGAAGCATTACAGAGGCAAGTACTTTGAACGTGATGGGGATCAGACTGATTACTCTATGGTTGCCGCATTCCAAGCTTGAGCATTCTTTGAAGATGGGAACAATAACGGAGCAGCTGCAGTTAGTATGGACAGTTTGCTGCTCCCACAGTTTCACTAGTAATTCGTTTAAATCATCTACAAGAGCAAGTCCCCTGAATTTAAAGATGGTTGGATGGAAATCATCTGGTCCTGCGGCTTTGTCCAGCTTCAACCTTCCTATCTCACGTTTAACTTCTGAGCGAGTGGCCGGATCAAAAGGGACAGCCCACGATGCAGGGTATTTGACAAAGTTCCTTATGAACATCTCCTTCTCAAACCATGTGGAATTGGCCTTTCTAGGGAGATTCTCTCATGGGTCGCTGATTTCTTGAATGGCCGAAACATGCGAGTTAAAGTAAACGATACCTACTGCAATCCCGTTTTTTTTAATAATCAGCGGGGTCCCACAGGGTTCTGTCCTCCGTCTTGAGCACTTTAAATTCTGAAATAATCCTCCATATGAGCTCCAAACTGATTGGCTCATATTTGCTGATGATCTGAAACTGTGGCTAGAGGCGTCCAAGCTTGGTGATGCTGACCTGCTACAGGTAACGCTGGACCGGTTGCAATGTTGAGAAATGGAGTGGCAGCTACCTATTAACCATGCTAAGTGTTCTGTCCTGCCAACTGGTGCCCCGGACCTCATTGGTGCCTATCATATTGGGGCTTCCTGCTCATGAACGCAACCTCGGAGCAGGGCTTTGGAGTTGTCTAGCCAAATCGAAGCACTACTCAAGACACCCAAAAGAAATTTGCCGCCTCTAATAGGATGTTATTCTATACAAGGAGATCCTTTTGCCAGATGACTCCAGAGATATTCCGACTTCTCTTCAGCTCCCACGTTCGACTGATACTAGAGTACGAATTGCCAGCATCCTATCCTTTCATTAAAGATTTATGCGTACTGATAAAGAAAGTTCAGCAGCGGGGACCGAAATCCATCATCGGAACCTGTCTTATTCTCATCGCCTTCAAGGGATGAACTTTTTCTCCCTGGAGTATTGTTGTCGCCGTGGTGACTTGATTTACAGACGACGTATTCTCCGAGGTGAGATGGGGAACAATATACAAGAGTTCTTTCTTATGCGTGCGGATAGTTCGACACGAAGCCACGGTATGAAGCTTTTTAAACCAAGGAGACTTTGGGTTCGCTCTGACGTAACTTCGTCAACACGTGTGGTCAATGACTGGAACAGTTTACTGATCTAGTCGTCAAAAGGCGGGATGTTTCAAACGATTGCTAGATATCTACTTGCTGGACAAGCATGGATCATACTGCGTTGACTGTGACCGCAATGCTCCCTTGTGGAATACTGCGCCGCATCAACTCACATGATCCCTGCAATGAGTGGGAAGTGATGGGGCTGAAAAAGCTTTTTCTTCTGCTCTCTACAAACCAATGAACCAATTGTTAGTGAGCAGCGCTCAGCCTTACATTTTGATTAATCGCTACAGCTGTCGAGCAAATGGTCGTTGCTGGCTAGGAGAGCATAATGCTTTTATCTCAAGCCACTACGACTCATGGAACCACCGATTACATATGTCACACTGCATGCCTTCTGATGAGTCAGTAACTTCCTTAAGATATTCCGATTTTCCACATATGATCCCTGAGTCAACAGAAAGTAGACCCGGGGATCCAGGGAAGCTCTTTCGGACCATCATTGGTTCATTGGATGGTAGAGAGCAGAAGGAAGATCCTTTGTCAGCTCCTTCACTTCCCGATCATTGCAAAGGTGGCCTGGGTCATTGCGGAACGAGGTACCGCAAAGAACCACCATAGCTGTATTAGAGGCAGAGGAATCGCAGCGCACTCAGGTGAGAAGCCAACAGTTGTTTGAAACGTTCCTCTGTCTCAGCATCAACGATGGGTTCCAGCAACCAGTTCCAATCATTCACTACGCGGGTTGATAAGAGCAGCACACGGAGATTCCTCAGTTTGAATGGTTTCAAGCGGTGGCCTAGTGTCGAACTCTCCATGTTGAGTTGAAAGAAGTCCTGTAACTTGCACCCCAGTTCTCCTCTGAGAATATGTCAAATCTCCGCGGTGACGGTGGTAACCTAGAGAGAACAAGTTCAGTCATTGAAATCATAGTGGACGAGACCAGTCTAGCAACTCAGGGACGGATATGGATCCACGCCGTTGAACGTTCTTTATCTTATCACCTACGGATTTGGTGAGATGATAAGCAGCGGGTAGCACGTATTCGAGAATCGGGCGTACATGCGAGCCAAACTGGAGTCGGAAAAGCCCCGGGATCAGAATAGAAAACTCTCTACGTATAGAATAGAACATCCTGTAGGCCGCGGTGACCCTCTTCTGGGTGTCTTGAATAGATTTGAAGTCTGATGACACTATCACTCCAAGATCCCTCTCTTGGAGTTGCGCTTCTGAACAAGGAACCACCAGGGTGGTAACTTCCAAATGGGTTAGATGCGCCAACGACGATTTGCGGGCAACTGCCACTGAATCAACCAATCATGCGATAGACCGAGCGTAGATTGTAATCTCTCAGTGTCTACAAGGCTAGGTACTTCCATCCACAGCTTTTGGTCGTCAGTGTAAATAAGACAATCCGTCTGAAGAGTGGACGGTAAGTCGTTGATGAAGATATTGAAAAGTACGGGACCTAGTACAGAGCCCTGTGAGACCCCACTCGTCATGAGAACAGGGGCGGGAAATGTGTCATTCACCTTCACTTGAATGGAGCGGTCCTTTGGGAAGTCGCAAATCCAAGACATGTTCCAAGAAATACCGATTCATTGGCGTTTAAACAGAAGTCGTTCAAGCGGGTCTTTGTTAAAAGCTTGGCTAAAGTCAGCAAGCACAACGTCGAAGCGTTTGCCAGAGTCTAGCGACTTTGCCCAGGTCTCCTTAAGAACGAGCAAGTTCGAGATACACGAGCGTACTTTTCGGAACCCATGATGGATATAAGAAATGATATTCTGTCCTCCAAGATGAAGATTAACAACCTGTATTTGGATCCGTTCCATAACTTTACACACTATTGACGTCAAACAGATTGGACGATAATTGGCTGGATCATGTCGATTTCCTCCTTCGTAGATTGGTTTCATGATACCCACTTTGCAAGCTGACGGGAAACTTGACGACGAAAACTTGACATATGTGTGAAGCTATGTACTCCACCACAGTCCTGCAGAACGAAGGATGCAATCCATCAGGGCCGGATGAGCTGTACGGAGCTAACTCAAGAAGTTTCATCACAGAAGCAGTGTTACTATCTACTTGGGCCAACTAAGATGGAAAGGGGATACGACTCTGACACTAAATAGTGTTTTTTTCGCGTAAACAGTAGCGTATTGCTTAGCCAAGTGACTAGCTTTCTCAGCGTCCTCGTGAAAGAAAGCTTGATGATCACAGGAACATAAAGCAGGGATGCAATTACCAGCTCTAGTGCTTCTTTTCAAATAAGAGTAGGGCATTTTAGGCGCAATTCTGGAGTGTTGTGCCAATGATACATCGTATTGTCGGCCTTCATGACGCTTCATCGCGACACAACCATTGCTGACAGGCTTGTATTGAGAGAAATCGATTTCTGATTGAGATTGTCTAAAGCGATACCATAATTTGCGTCTTCTATTCATAGTTGCCCTCAATTCGCGATCCATGCAAGGTGGACCTCTAGTGAAGGGCTTTCGATGGGAAGAGGGAACGACCTGCACAATTAGGGACGTTATTTTGGAGAGTGCAAAATTCCACGTATCGTTGAGGTGAATGTGTTCAGGGACACCCCAATGCATAGCGCTTGCGGCCGTTTTCAGGCGGAGTGGATCGGCGCGCCAAAATTCCCTCGGTGACCACTGTGGCTATGGAATGTGAGACGGCGAGTCCAGTGAAAGGGAACAATACAATGATCGCTCTTGCCTATAGGCTGAAGAACGGTTAGGTTGGTGACATCCGAATTTGCCGGGGAGAGCACGAGATCTAGGATGTGCGGGGTCTGGTCTGGGAAAATACCAGTAGGCGTCAAGATATGTTGAACGAGACTACAGTCGAGAGCGGTTTTAAACAATGTGGCAGCGGAGTCAGATCGGTGATCACAAAGAAGTAGGTCCTAATCGATATCCGTTGCATTGAAAGCCTCCAATATTAGTTTTCGCGCCCACCGTGCATTCTCTACCCCGGAAGAACGTAGCGCTCTCATGCGGTTTGCGTTTAAGCTTAAAGGTACAAATATTAGCGTTCAGCCGGACCTTCCGCTGGCCAATAGACTGTAGCTAAGGGAGGCCATCAAGGACCTCAAAAGCAGGCGAGCGGCCGGTGAACAAGGTCTCCGGTTAGTGGGTTTTCGTGTGGTCAGCCGGCGGTCCTTTTCCGCCCTACCACTGCCAATTCTGGTAGCGCACGACCCAGGTCTGGATCTAACGAATACCTTCAGATAGTGCTAAGTAATGTGCGCAGCCTAAGGAATAAGGTGTACGAGTTAGGTCTGCTTGTAGATGGGTCTCATCCTGATATACTCGCATTCACTGAAACGTGGCTGTCTCAGGACATCACGGATGGTGAAGTACATCTATCTGGCTACGCACTATTTAGATGCGATCGCTCCGCTGGCCGGCAGGGAGGGGGCGTCGCTCTTTATGTGAGCTGTAAACTTGACGTTTTGAAGACTTGTTTATTTCAGTCAGTAGACAAAACTGTTGAAGCTCTGACGGTTGTTATTGGCACATTCTTGGCTCAGGTTACAGTTGTAATTATGTATAGAAGCCCTGGGAGGGCATCCAAAGCGGTACTTAACTTCGTTCGCTCCCAGTCCGCAAACAAGTGTTTGATGATGGGCGACTTCAACCTCCCGGAGGTTTGTTGGGCATATCTTTCTTGCGACTCAGCATCAGGCATATTCGGCGCTGATTTACTTGTGCTTACGCTCCAGGTATCTTTGCATTAGTTCATTGACCTCTCCATTAGGTACACGGACACCCAAGTACCGTCTATCTTAGACCTTGTATTTGCTAAGTCACTCGACTTTGTTGGCGACATTACTTATGGACCTCCACTGGGTTCCAGTGATCATGTTTGTCTGCTCTTCAGTTGTACTCTGTCTAAACACTACCAGGGTACTGTTGAGTCTCGCCCGAACATATGGCACGCAGACTATCAATCAATGAGAGCCAAGGCTTCGGGTTTCCATTGTGAGATCTCAGACGACGATACTGTCCAGGTTGCCTGGGATAAATTTAAGTCCTACCTTACAGAGGTCTCTGCTCCCTTCATTCCAGTCACAAGGAGAAAGGAGGCACGAGCACAGCCGCCCTGGATAGATCCCACTGGCAGGCATCTGCTCACAAAGAGGTCTAGATGTTGGCGGACTTACCGAGATGCTCCGTCCACCTATACTTATGACAGGTACCGTAAGGCTAGAAATAGGTGTAAGCAACACCTAAGGGATGCTCGGCTCAATTTCGAGAAAGGATTAGCGGACGAAGCTTCAGAGAATCCAAAAAGATTCTTCGCTTATGTCAAAAGGCGCTGCGGTTCGAACATGTCAATTCCAGTATTGATGCGTGATGACGGTACTCATGCGCATACGGACTATGACAAGGCCTGCGTACTTAGTGGGCAATATGCGGCAGCGTTTGTAAGGGAAACCTCTTTGACAGGCGTTGAGCTGGTTTGCAGGATCCCAGAGGGTTCAGGACTATCTGAATTTATTGTAGCGGAGACGGAAGTTCGTAGGCTGTTACAACGGCTGAACCCTTCTAAGGCCTCTGGGCCTGATTTAATTCACCCGAAACTGTTGCATGAGTTGGCTGCGGAACTAAGTGGACCGCTCGCTATGGTGTTTCAGAAATCGCTTGACAGCTGTGCATTGCCTTCCGAATGGAAGGAAGCTGTCATCTGTCCCATCTTCAAAAATGGGGACAGGAGTCTGCCTGAAAATTACAGGCCAGTTAGCCTCACGAGTGTAGTAGTCAAACTCCTCGAGAAACTGGTGAGAGATTCATTGGAGAGTCATCTGAGTAGATTTAATCTACTTAGCAATGTACAACACGGATTCCGGAAGGGATTTTCGTGTCTGACGAATCTACTGGTGGCTCGCGAAAGTTGGGCGGATGCAGTGGATAACGGCCACGTACTGGACGTACTTTTCGTCGACTTTTCGAAGGCATTTGACAAGGTACCCCATTTGAGGCTCGCGCAAAAGCTGACCTCCTACGGGGTATCTGGCCGCGCCCTTCATTGGGTGACTGCCTTCTTGGAGGGTAGAGAACAGTGTGTACGGGTAGGCCGGGGCCTATCGTTTAGGCAGTCTGTCCTCAGTGGCGTGCCGCAGGGCTCGGTCCTTGGACCGCTGCTGTTCTCTATCTATGTGAATGACCTACCCGCGGAGCTTGAGGTACCATCGCTGCTATTTGCTGATGACCTGAAGCTGTGGAACATTGTCGATGTTCCTGGGGGTTCCGAAGCTATTCAGCGAGCCTTGGATAAGCTTTGGGACTGGTCTACTTTATGGTTACTGCCCATAAATCAGGCAAAGTGCTCCGTTCTTCGAATTGGAGGAGGTTGTCCTCCTACGAAGTACTTAGTAGGTGGGGTCGAACTCCCCCGTGTATCTAGCCAAGTTGACCTAGGCGTCGTACACTCTTCGACTTTACACTCGGGCGACAACTGCAAGGCCGCAAGCAGAGGTTTCCGCAGGTTGTGGTTAATACGACGTTCTTTCGGAGTCTTGACGGACGGCATCTTTACGAGACTGTTCTCGGCTTTCGTTCGGCCGCATTTGGAATACTGCGTCCAGGCTTGTCCGCCATGCCTCGTTCGGGACAAAATGGAGCTAGAGAGGGTTTTAGGAGTGGGTAAGAGGTTAGGTTAGGATTAAGGGGACGGACGGACCCCAAGCGTCTACTTGGTTTGGGAATGCATTCAATGCACTACCGAAGGCTGAGAGGAGACCTAATCCTAACCTATCGTATCTTAACTAGTAAGCTTGGTCCAGATGTATCTGAACTATTCAGTCCCGCTAGACTGTCTGTTCTACGCGGTCACTCCTTGAAGCTGGACAAACCGCGGTCCGATCGGATTATGGCGGAAATCCGGCTGTCACGCAGAGTCATCGAGCGCTGGAACATGCTTCCGGAAAGTGTTATCAGGGAATCTACGGTTAAGGGGTTTGAGCGGCAACTTGACGCTCTTGGGTGGCAACAAGAAGTCTTTCCATTTTTCTGAATAATTCGCATCTTCGTACTTCGATTTACTTTTCTTCACGTGTTGGTATTATTTTCTTATTTTAAGTGCACTTCCTTACTCTGTACCTTCGATTTCTCTTCCTATCCTTTGCTTACTTCACGTGACTGCCACAGCAGGGACTGCTAGCGTAAGAAATGTGGGCATTAACTGGTTGGCCAGGGTGCGATACGGGTGTTCCGTTTTAGATCCATCAAGAACTGAGCACTTCAACAATTCCTGGCTCAACGATCCACTCAAAATGGAATACTCACGGGATTCTCCTATAGTCCCAGTCCCATCTGAACTTGAACTTGAGTCCAACAAGTGCGCTCCGGTGCCCGATGGCACTCTGTAGACGACAACGACCAAGACAGATCTGCATCCGTTATGAACACGGCACCAGAGAGCGTCGAAATTGCTATCATGGTCACTGATAGCTTCAACTAAGTGAACTTTGAGATGTCTATCGGTAGAGAATTACTCCACCCCTTGCCCTCACTCCGTGGCGATCGGACCGGGAGAGATATGCAGGGATAGACACTTCCGAGTCCGTGTTATCTGAGAATAGCCAGGTTTCGGTGAGGGCCATCAATTCTGAACGAGTTGCAGCGCCCAAAATGATAAGTACTGCCTTTTACGTACTATTTAATTGTGGACCAATTGCACATTATTCCTTCTTGTTTTAATCTTCCTTACAACCGGCTGGAAACTCGACAGCCTTGTAAGTTCCCACACTAAAGTGTACTGTCTTACTTCAGGTCAGGTCATGTCAAACGGACGATAGACGCTTCCGCCTAACGAGCGTCCAGTTCTTGTGCCGGTAAGTGAAGCGCCTCCCGGCACTTCGACGTTGGATTCTCATCTTGCTTCTGCAAAATAATTGGGCAAGAACAAGAGCAATCTTTGCACTTTCATATGTCAGCATCAAAATACACTACATATTCCAGTGCAACTACAATATCTCTGGAAAAAGGATAGACCAGCAATCGTCTAAGCCCCTGTTGAAGGCTTCTACAATCTCAGACTCCACTAAATCAGGAGGAAGTTTATTTCAGAAGTTAACTTCTCGGTTCGTAAAAAACGTTCCTCTGATGTCCAAACGAGCTCTATGATGTTTGAACTTCAGGCGATGCCCGCGCAGATGGTCTGACATAGCCAACTCAAACGGATGGGTGGGACTAATACCACTAAGTCCCCTCTCAACCTACGCCGTTCTAAGGAAAATAATCCCAAGCTAGTAAGACGATCTTCGTACGACTTCGCTCGTTGACCTTCGATCGTCTTGGTCGCAAGATTCTGAATCATTTCTATACAAATGATGTCACCCCGGAGGTACGGTGAGCAGGCCTGAACACAATAATCGCTTCAGTACAATTCAGTTCAGATGGGACTGGAACGATAGGAGAATCCTGTGAGTGTTCCGTCTTGAGTGGATCGTTGAGCCAGGAATTGAGGAAGTGCTTAGTTCTTGATGGATCTAAAACGGAAGCGAGCGTTCCACCCGCCACTAGGAAATAATGCTCTTTCGGCATTGTGATTCTGGTACACACGGTTGAAGGTGGTAGGAAGCAAATGTGGGGCCAATTAACGCACGGTAATTTGTATTAATAAATAAGAATGCTCTTTTAATTGCTAAGACCTGAATTGGTAATGAGCATACTATGGTGTTTGAATGCGTTATGATACTCATGCATTTTCCCGCTTCTTGCGTAGCGGCCATGGTTGATGACTCGCTGGTATTCCGACGTATGCTTAAGGGTACCGGAAGGATGCCCATATCGGTACATTTTGTTCGTATGTGTGCATGGAATGCGCAGCAATGTTCATGGAAAACGGTAAGTGCATGGTATTAACCTGATGAGAAGATTATTATAGATAACGCTGTTACGATTGCCTTGCTCGTTTTTCTGTGACGTTTAAGGGCGAATGTCACGAGATTGGGAGTGCATTTCTGCGGCATTCGCACAGTTTTCATGTTGGGAAGCCTGTTGGGCGGAACCTGGGATACTAGTCGGTAAACAATGACACGTAAGACGTGTCAAATACGTCAGTATAGAAGTCGGAGGAGACTGAACCCAACGTGTATTGTGCAGGCTACAAGAATAGGAAGCGAATCAGACTGAGCGAGAAACGTGCAGCGAGGAACTCACCAAAACGGTTTGTGACAACGGATGTGCAGTCAGTTAAACAAATGGACGTTTCGAAGGTTAAAACAACCATAAAATCCAATGTTACAAGATACTGAAAGAGCCTGTTTTCTGTTGCACTACAAGGGCCCCCCCCTAGAAGGCTGAAGGATGGAAGCCTTCGATGGAGCTGTTAGTGGGGGGAACGGAAGGTGAGGGTGGATGCGAATGTTTGCAGGGGCTTGAGAAGGGCTTCCAAAGTAGGGTGTAGCAGATTTCGCTGGGTCCAGGCTTTTGTTAGTTTTATTTATGACGATCGTGTGGACCAGAGTGCATCATCGGTGGGCCGTCAGGCGGGCTGGTCGGACTGCAAAAAGACTGGCTAGTCCGGAAGAAAGGCCGACAGGACCTTGCCTTTGCTGCAGACCCGACGGTGCGCTTGGGAAGTGTCACTCCCCCCACTGCATTTTAGTCCACGGTCCTCGTCCCAAGAAGAAATGCACTCATGCTCGTCCCACGAAGGAATGCGGGCGTCCTCGTCCCACGAAGAAATCCGGCGTCCTCGTCGGCATTGCCTAAGTGGCGTTTGGGGACCAATTCGTTCGTGGGTGTCTGCGATCGAGGGCGACTGTCTGTTCCTTGGGTGAAGACGGCTGGCGAGTCACTCCAGGGTTGCGTTGAGCCGGTTGGCGAGTCACTCGAGGGTGGCCTGGGCAGTTTCGGCGGTTGAGTTTCTGGAAGGTAGAACTCAGAGGAGGTTGGCAAGGGTCGGGGAAGTGGCTTGACGCCGGAGAGGGAACATGGCATGTATGATAAAAGCAAATACGCTTTTTAGGTTTTTCAAAATGTTTTGGGTTTTTTTGTCGATTTTGCAAAACGTTTGTGGGTGAGACGCAGGATAACCATTAAAGACGAAAAAGGCGTGTTAATGGAAATAGCAAACGCTTACAAAATCGGAAAAACGGACCGGACGTTTGACCTGTCTACCGCGTCGGTCGGTTGCCTGGGGTTGCGGCGGGATAGGTTGCGGGTCAAGGGGTACGGAGGGATCCGGGTTATCCAGTGCTCGGGAAGTCACCACAGGTGCGGGTGCTTGTGGGAGAGCATCAGGATGGGCTGCAAGTGGCTCGTCAAAGAAAGCCACTTTGAGTCGGTCGATGGACACCGTTGTTCGATGACCATTCTAGTCTATAGTAAAATGTTTCGGAGTCCGTTGCAGAACTCTGAAAGGGCCAGTGTAGGGAGGCTGGAGAGGGCGCCGCACTGCGTCGGTGCGGAGGAAGACGTGAGTGCAGGTAGAGAGTCCGCTGTGCATTTGCACATCTCTAGTCTGTTCACGGGGCGGGGTCGGGCGTAGTGAACGCATGCGTTGAGCCAGCGAGGACGCAAAGTTAGGCGGAGGCATACCCGACGATGCGGGAGGTGAAACGAATTCTCCTGGTAACTTGAGCGTCGTGCCGTAAACCAGCTCTGCTGGTGCACATTGCAAGTCAGCTTTGATGCTGCTGCGAATGCCTAAGAGTACGAGCGAAATGTTTTCGCTCCAGCTAGGGTCGGAGGAGGCGCAGAGCGAGGCTTTAAGCTGTCTATGGAAGCGTTCAACTAACCCGTTGGCTGCTGGGTGATAGGCTGTGGTATGAATGCGACGGCAGCCTAAAAAGTTGCAGAACGTATCGAATTGT
Source organism: Dicrocoelium dendriticum (assembly GCA_944474145.2). Classification (NCBI taxonomy): domain Eukaryota; kingdom Metazoa; phylum Platyhelminthes; class Trematoda; order Plagiorchiida; family Dicrocoeliidae; genus Dicrocoelium; species Dicrocoelium dendriticum. The sequence goes on along the minus strand of OX104063.1, from coordinate 190,102,638 downwards.
GAAGATTCGAAAGGCGTTCCTCGGTCAGTTGTGATGGTGGATGGGCATCCGTAGTGCGAGACCCATCGATCCAAGAAGGCCCGGATAACAGTCTCAGCTGTGCAGTCTGTTGCGGGAATGGCTTCTGGCCATCTCGTGAAGCGGTCGACACATGTAAGAATGTATACGAATCCGCGTGACGGAGGCAATGGGCCTACCAGGTCTAAGTGTACATACGAGAACCAAGAGTCTGGGGCAGGAAATGAACCAAGAGGACTGCCGGTGTGACGATATACTTTAGAGCGCTGGCATTGAAGGCAGGCGCGAGCCCAGGTACGAACATCTTTGTTTACGCGTGGCCAAACGAAACGTTCGGTGACTAATTTCAAAGATGCATGGATACCGGGATGTGACAGTGAGTGAAGTACGTCAAAGACTGTGCGTCTGAAGGAGACGGGCACGAGTGGTCTAAGACAACCTGTGGACGTGTCACAGAGGATGGTTCCTTCCGTGGTTTGGAGAGGAACAGGTTGCACATGCAGCGAAGTGGACTGCAGAGTGCGTTGTATATCCTCGTCTTGAGCCTGAGCCGATGCCATTGCGGCAAGGTCGACGGTAGGCAAAGACTGCAGAGTGAGGTTGACGCGTGAGAGAGCGTCGGCGACGGGATTGTCGACACCTGAGACATGACGTATGTTAGCAGTGAACTGCGTGACAAAGTCTAGGTGTCTTGTTTCCCGTGGTGAGTATTTGTAGCCAGCAGAGTTGATGGCAAATATAAGGGGCTTGTGGTCAGTGTAGACCGTGAAAGCGCGTCCTTCAAGTGTGTGCCGGAAGTGACGTATCGCTAGGTAAATGGCCAGCAGTTCTCTGCCAAACGTGCTGTAGCGGGATTCCGCTGGTTTCAGACGCTTGGAGAAGAAACCAAGGGGTTGCCATTGCCCACCAACGTGTTGTTGGAGGACGGCTCCTACCGCGACGTCTAAGGCATCAGTAGTAATAGAAAGAGGTGCAGCCGATTCGGAATGAGCGAGGAGGGCTATGTTGGAGATAGCATCCTTGAGCTCGATGAAACGTGGTGGCCTAGGAATTCTACCGTTGATTTGCCGAGTTCGCACTTAGTCGGGTTGACTGTGACACCGTGTTGGGTCAAGCTCTGGAAGAGAGCTCGAAGATGCTCGAAGTGCTCTTGTTCCGATGAACTGGCTACTAAGATATCATCGAGGTAGGAATATGCGAAGTCTAGGCTACGAGTGACATCGTGGATGAAACGTTGGAAGGTTTGTGCGGCGTTGCACAGTCCAAATGGTATTCTTAAAAATTCAAACAAACCGAAAGGAGTGACGACGGCTGTTTTAGGGATGTCATTGGCTTCCACAGGTATCTGGTGATAGTCGCGAACCAGATCGATCTTGCTAAAGATCATCTTACCTGTGAGGCATGCGGTAAGGTCCTGCATGTGTGGGATGGGATATCTATCTGGGACGGTCAGGCGATTGAGTGCGCGGTAATCACCGCATGGGCGCCAGTCACCAGATTTCTTGGGGACCATCCGCAGGGGCGAGGACCAAGGGCTATCAGAAGGGCGGATTATTCCAAGTTCAAGCATGTGCTCAAACCGCCCTAGCTACCTTTAGTTTCTCAGGCGATAGTCGGCGTGGACGGCATGACACAGGTGGGCCATTCGTCCGTATGTGGTGCGTGACTTGAGCTGCCACGGGCCAAGCTGCGTTCATTGGCTGAACGAGCTTGGGATACTGAGAAAAGAGATTAGCGTAGTCTGGCGAGGTCTGGTGAAATGAATAAACCGGGGATATAGATGTCACATCGGCGGTGATGCCACGTACGCTGAGTTTTGTTGCAGTGTCGACTATCATCTGGCGTTTCGCATCGACCAAGAGGTCGAAATGCCTGAGAAAGTCAATGCCGATGATGGCAAAGGGGACTGCAGCGACAGTGAATACCCAGCGGAACGTGCGCCGAAGACCTAGTTCCAGGGTAAGTGACCGATGACCATAGGTGGCTATTGGTGTGTCATTGGCGGCACTGAGACTTGTCGACAGAGAAGCGGTAGGTTCACCTGGCATAGGGGGAATGACGCTGACTTCCGCCTCGGTATCAACTAAGAACTGGGTATCGGGGTCATAATCCCTAATGTAGAGGAGACGACTTTGAGCTTTGCCGACGTTCGTGGCCATTACAGCGCGGCGTGGCGGATCATCTATAGCGGAGTAGCTACACGGCTGTACGCACTTACGGGCTTTATTACCGAAACGCGAGTGGTAAAAGCAGTTACCTGTGGCATCAGGTTTTGTGCGACGGAGCGATGATCCGGACCGGTTGCGGTGCTTACGTTTTAAGGTGAGTTCTTTGATCTGGCGCTGAAGCGACGCTATCTGCAATGATAATGCGTCTATTGCCGACGGCGGGCTAGTCGCGCCTGTCGTTTTGGTTGCGCCAGCGCAAAGCTGCTTGGGTGCTTTGGTTTTAGTCTCTGGTTGGTGCCGCTCGATGACGCGGTCTGCTAGATCTGCAATTGCCGTGATTGGCAAGTCACTTGCTACTGCAAGGATAGCTTGAATGCTTGCAGGAAGGCGTTGCATCCACAGCTCGCGGAGAATCCCTACGTCCATGTTGGACGTGCCGATAAGCTGTTGCATTTCGCGCAACAAGGCTGAGGGCATCCTATCTCCGAGCTGCAGATCACTAAGTAGTTGCTGCAGACGGACCTTGTCAGAGGGCGTGATTCGCTGAATTATAGTCTGTTTAAGTGTCTCGTATTTCATTACTAGAGGGGGCAAAGAATTATGTCTCTCACCTGCGAGGATATACTATGAGGAAGGCAAGATATTAGCTGGTTATACATTGCGAAATCAGAAGAAATATTACGAATATAAAATACGGATTCTAAATGCAAAAACCATAATAAAGGATCATTTTCTCAAAAAGGAGGGGCCAATGCAACCGAATTGACCATGGCATGCTGAACGGCGTTAACCGCGCATGGAGACGGCTTATCCTCTAGATTATCCTTTGCAAAAAGCAGATAAAATGTGATAGGTGAGAAAGCAATATGATCACAAGTAATGAATCACAAAATCACTGGAACGAGCTCACCAGAATGAAAATGCAAAATGGCGGGCGGCGTGTTCCTGACAGGGGGTCACCAATCGTTGGGCGGAACCTGGGATACTAGTCGGTAAGCAATGACACGTAAGACGTGTCAAATACGACAGTATAGAAGTCGGAGGAGACTGAACCCAACGTGTATTGTGCAGGCTACAAGAATAGGAAGCGAATCAGACTGAGCGAGAAACGTGCAGCGAGGAACTCGCCAAAACTGTTTGTGACAACGGATGTGCAGTCAGTTAAACAAATGGACGTTTCGAAGGTTAAAACAACCATAAAATCCAATGTTACAAGATACTGAAAGAGCATGTTTTCTGTTGCACTACAAGCCCTGGCTGTATGTGAGAAATCGGAGGCTAACAGAAGATCAGGAACGAATGGTGCTAAACTTAATGAAAACCTTTCGTAGGACCCAGGAGATGTGTGCGTTTGTGCGGCAGCAATATAACATACGTTTAACAAGGCGAGATTTAAATGGCATACGGTGGCGTCATCGTAACGCTTGTGTCACCGAGGTGGAAGAGGTAACACAGCTGTTGCAAAGGAATGGTCAAGTGAAAATTATACATCAGGGGAATGAGATTCGGTACCTCTTATTCGTTCCCTCGACCATGCTGGATTTAGTGGCCCAATACGGGGAGGTGATTTTGGCTGACTCGACATATCAAATCAATTACGTCGGCTATATTCTATGGCACTATATGTTCGTGGACATTAGTGGCCTAGGTATGCGATTTTATGCCCTGTTGCTTAATGCGACGGAGGTTGCTTACCAAGAGGCAGTAACAGGTATGTTGCAAATGGTCCTTTCGGTTGCCGGTGCTCGCACTTTGGTGATGGACAAATGCGCCGCACAAGTCAATGCTTTTCAGAATGCGCACCCCACCGCTAACATTGTATGCTGCCAGGTGCACGTTATGAGGGACATGCAGCGCCGTTGTGCACATCTTCCGTTCTGTAACAACGAAGATAAGAGGGCTCTGTTCAACATGCCGCGGTCCTTGTTGTACACGTAGGATTGCGCGCGTTATCATCGGATTATGGAATGCATATCCCTGCGCAGCGCTGAATACTTTCAATACCTTCGTCGTACGTGGATCCCATGGCGACTTAGCTGGGCTGCGCATTTGATGGGTCACGTAGTATTATTCGGATGTGATAGCACAAATCGCGTTGAGAATGAGAATAAGCATCTTAAAGAGACGTTGAACGAGCGGTCAACCTTGCTTCACCTGTTTGAGGTGATAGTGCAGCGTGCTAGTGCCATCTTCAAGGAAAGGGAAACAGCACTTGGGAGTGATCAGCTTCGTATATGCGAGGTTGAGCGCGGTGTCAGCATTGGTGACGCGATATTGAGCAGGATTTCGTCCTACACCCGGCGACAGTACGCGCGGCACGGTGTTCGAGTTCGCATTCGAAGTGTTAATCAAGGCGGCGGGTGCTGGCTGGTGGACGACGAGCGTGTTGGCATGAGACGCGTCGTCATCGTAAGTTGCAGCGCATGCAGATGTAGATTTAATCGGCAGTGGTGCATTTCATGTGCGCACATTATACCCGTGGCAAGCCTACACGCGTACGAGGTGGAAGAGGTGCTTCGCGGTTGCCGTTGGGTGTTGCCAGCAGTAGGTGTATTTGCGGCGGTAGTTTCGCAGGACACAGAAGGAACGTTGATATTTGCGCGGGTGCGACGCCCTAGTGATGAAGTTGTTGACCGGGCGGCCAAAATTCGCATCACTCGGGATATGTTTGCATCTCTGGAGACGCAGATCCTGAGCACGGGCACGGAAGAGTTTCAACGCACAGTGGGCGTATTTGCATGTATGCGGGAGCTGCTCTGTAATCACAGTAATGTGCAGCTCTACGCCTGATCATCCAAGTTGGAAGATTTGCAACGGTTATCGTTGGAAGACCTGCCTTCGTTCGAAGGGTTGCATCCGTCATCCTCCGGTGCCCCTACAGAGGTGACGGCATACAGTGGTTCGCGTGCAGTCAGGAATTCCCCGGAAACGGACGTGAGCGAAGGCATGCCCTTGGTGTCGCCTGCGGCTGGTGTTTCGCAGGTTCCCTGCAGCAAACCCAGGCGCAGGAGACGGAAATCACCATTATTAGCCCGTTCGGTTGAGGAGGTTGATGGCACCATAATCTCGGAGAAATTGAAATTCCCTACCCTAAAAAGGAGAACATCGGCGCGTTACCGCACACACACATGGCGTGCAAAGAGGGTCACTGCTGCGGAAGAAGCGGACAGCGGAGTTTGTGGTTTGTGTAAGGAACAAAATGACGCCTGTGGGACCTCCGAGCATGTGGATTGGATAAGTTGCGAGGTATGCTGCAGATGGTTTCATCAGACTTGCGCAGCATACCATGGGGAGCGCGCGTACACATGTGCGCACTGCTGCGGGTAAGTTCCGTTTCAGGTATGTAAGGTTGCTTCATTTTAGGGGTGCAGCAGAGGAGCCCAATGTGGACGTCGTATAATGGACTTCCGCAAACGGGAGGTACTTACAATGGGTAAGTTTTGCGCGGCATGCTTTCTATTCCGGAACTGCATAGGTGGCACCCATTTTGTGAGCATCCCAACTAGGACTTCCATTTTATTCATAGCCCGTGGTCGCTTACAGTTTCACCGCTGCGTGGTCTTTTTGCTATCCTTGACATAGGGAACAATTCGTTGCTGGACCAATGAAAGGCCCAGCAATGTGACAGGCGGAGGCAGTTGTATGGTTGCGCTATAATCACATGGCGTTGTCGTCATGCATTAAGTGATTCAGTGAACAGTGAGGAAAGGGGGGTTTATGTAAGAACCTTCATGTCCAAAGCAGGCAGTCATGTTCACGACGCCAACACGGAATACAGTGGAAATGTTCAACTTCAAGTTACAGTTTAATTGGGACCGGAACAGTAGGATAACTTCGCGGTAATGTTCCTTCTGTGGCGCGTCCTTCACGCATGGTTAGTAATCGTCCGCGATAACTGGAATCCGGAAGAGTCATATCAGGGCGCGCGAATGCGAAGACGGTCAACGAATTAATACCTACGCGACTTGCACTGACAGTCCCCGTAGCAACGGTCACGGGAAAGCAACTAGTTGGAGAGTGATAAGAGTGTCAGGAAAGAAAGTGAGAGGTTTATTAATTCAATAAGACGAATAATGTAGGACGTGAAGGGGAATGTTAACAGGTGAAGGAGCAGAGGGCTGAGTTGATGTGCGAACTCTTTGAATGTTGGTGCGAATAAGGTTCTCGGGCAGCGCGCTGCATGTATACACCATGCGGCATCCTAAGCGAAAGTGCGCCCGGACTCCGTCCAGTGAATCATTGTGTACCTTTTGCGGGTGCACTTGCGGGGATAGCAGCGGAGACGGTTTGAAAATCACAGATAAATGGGATCCGTTTTCACCAGTAAGTAAATAAGTGGTGTGGGGGCTATTTACCGCTATTCGTAGCATGGAGTACGTTGCAGAAATCATGGACAACTGTCGTAGGGCGGAAAAGTCGCAAAGTGCATTTCTGACGAAGTAGGGCAACACCTTGGCCGGTACGTTTGTCAAACTTACCCGTCTATCATTTGCAAGGAGATGTTTGTCGCCTTCTTTAAAAATGTGGCACAGAGTAGCATGCTTGCAGTCCTTCGGAAAGGACCTGCTGATAAGCGGCAATTTCAACAGACGCGTGAATGCTCATCCCGAACAAAAGTCCCGGCATATTGCGCACTAAGTGAACATGCTTCTTCGTGATCAGTGGTGGCATTGCCGCCGTCGCTGCATAATAAACCGGGGATAGATGAGGTGGCATTACTGCGCGGTTGGACGTAAGCGGTGAACCCTTTGGGAATCGCGTAGCCTGCGTCCACCACCTCCATCTAAGATTTTCCCTTTGCCAAATCTCTTTACCGAAAGAGGGATGTGGGGGTAACAAACGGGTGGAGGACGTTCTTATCGAAGGCGCATTGTGGGGAAGCACAGCGAAGCGCAAGGGCATTCACGTGAACTAATATCTGTGAACCGCATGTCCTCCGGCAGGACCAGGAAAGTGGTCCTGTTTGATTTCGGAATAGTTACCAACGTGGTAGGAGTACCTCTGAAGATGACCACAGGCCCCTTTCCGTTAAAACATCACATGCGCCTTAAACCATTTGCACGTGTTTGTCCGCATGTCTGCCGTTGTCTCCATAAAACAGCGAATGTCGCTGATGAATGTGCGTTGCGTTATAAATAAATAAATATGCATACTTCTAGCCCAGCTAGAGGCTGCACCCAAAAGGGTGCATGGTGAACCCTAAAGGGTTCACTTTAAATTCATTGGACATTAGTTGCACCGTTCAGTCACCGCAATTGTAGGTGCGCAACCACAATACCGACCATTCCCCAGACTCTATACAGTGCCCGTTGAAGAGCCACAGGTCCTCTAGGGATATCAACAATATTCCAGAGCTTTAGGTCATCAGCAAATAAGAGGGATCGTACCTCAAGCTCCCTCGGCAAGCCCTTCACGTATATTGAGAACAGCAGCGGACGTAGGACAGAGCCTAGCGAAACGCCGCTATGGACAGTTTGTCGAAACGAATGACTGCTTCCCACACGAATTAATGGTTCCCGTCCATGTAGAATGGCTGACATCCACTGGAGAGTGCGACCAGATATTCCATGCGACCTCTACTTCAGTGACAGTCGCGAATGGTGGACAGTGTGAAAGGCCTTGGCGAAGTCAGTGAACACCACATCCACCGCATGTCCAAAGCTTCAGCACAGCACTCACGAACTACCAGCAAGTTCGTGTGACACGAAAATTCTTTCGAAAAGCATGTTAGTCGATGCCAAGCAGGTTAACGCTATTTAAATGCCTCTCCACTGTATCTTGTACTAATTTTTCAAGTTGCAACCACCACGATAGTCAAGCTGGCAGGCCTGTAATTAGCCCGTAGGTCTCTGTCACCGCACTTGAAAATGGTGCAAGCCACAGCCTCCTTCCATTCAGTAGGCAAAGACGCTTGAGTACTTCTTACTAAGCACGCATGACATGTCATAGTCGCTATAGACATGGGTCTCATCTCCTCGAAGCAATGGTGGAATGGGCGAAGTTGCACCACGGCCTAGTTTAACGTAAGGGAATAATTTCTTGGGATTTTTCGAAGCAGTATCACCTAAGCCCGGGGCCAAAATGTTCGGGTACCAACTGGTAGTATCTTGGCATGGCCTGTTAACGGTACACTGAAAAAAGACAAGCAAACGTGTTCGCTGGCGCCAAGAGGCGAGTCGTATTTAATGTCATTTACAAAGTGCAGTGACTTTGCAAAAGCAAGATCTAAAATGGACGGCTGCTGATTACTCATGTGCCTAGTGGGGATGTCGACGAACAAGTGTAGTGGTACCTGCAGCGTTCATCATCCCAACAGACATCCAGGAGGTTGAAGTCTCTCAGCACCAGACACTTTTTCGCAGATTGAGTACGTATGAACTCTATGATACCATTTGAGGTGATCATAGGGCTTCTATACACTAACACGACCGTAACCTTAACCGAGGAAGAGCAAATCAAAACTGCCAGTGCCTCAACAAATTTGTCGACAGACTGAAAACCGCTAGTGCTCAATACGTCGACGTGATAACTCACATAAAGAGCTACACCACCCCCTTGACGGCCAATGGAGCGGTCAGCGCGTAACTGTGCGTAGCCAGGCAGATTTCCTTCGTCATCTGTGATTTCCTCAGACCGCCACGTTGGAATTTTTAAACGATGACGAAGTGGCCATAGAAATAGAGAAGGCGGAGGTTTGTGGACACCAATTGGCGCATTCAGCCTTCGTATCAACGTGCCAGTTAACGAGGGGAAACACGTCAAGAACTAACCAGTACTGTCTAGGTACCTCTTGCCTGCAGAATTCTAATGTTAACATCTGTACGATGCGTGCGACTGATCCGACGTATACAACTAAGAAGAAAAGAGGTCACAGTCGCTTCTTTGCCTTTAGCGTAAAGGTACGTCTTGAGGGCTTTTTTATGAACTTCTCCATCACGTGCGCGATAATGGAAGTGTGGTTAATAGGGCGATAGTGACCAACTTCCTGTATGCTTCCGCACGTTGCTTGTGCGCACAGCACCGATTAACTTGGAGGGCCTATTTCACTCCGCGAGGTTGCGCTTGGTTGTACACGGAAGTTATCATGGTTTGCAGTAAGCACCAGCAGCGGGTCTGCTGCCGTCTTGTACTTGCATTGCCCGTTTCAATTTCAATTTATGCTTATTTATCTGCGAGGTAATGCCTGATTAACACGTCTGGAAGTCAAATCCACTTGTCCGTCCATGTGCGTCGCCCAAAGGCTTCTAAACTGACGTCGTCACTGACGTCCCCACGTAAGTGACGCCGCCACACGTAAGCTACATGTGCAATGCTGATATCTCTTTCACAACGACTGCTAGGTGCCGCCCATTGCCTTCCAAGGTGCAGCTGCCACAGAGCCTCCTTTCACGTACTGATGCCGCCATGTGATGCAGCTATGATACTTAGCCACAGGTAAGATAGATTTTCCGTGGTCACAACTGCTTCAGAGCCACAAACATAGGTGCCGACGCTAGCCTTCTCACGTCGCGCTGCCACAGAGCCCTCTTCCACGTACTGCCGCTGTCATGTAGCACAGCAATGACACTTAGCCACAGGTAAGCTACATGTGCTATGCTGCTATCTCTTTCACAGCGACTGCTATGTGCCGCCGATTGCCTTCCAAGTTGCAGCTGCCGCAGAGCCTCCTTTCACCTACTGCCGCCGCCATGGGCTGTCGCATTGATACGTAGTGACAGGTAACATTCATTTTCAATGATCCCCTTGTCTGTAGAGCGCCTCCTTTGTGCCGCCTATTGACCTCCAACCTCACGCTGCCATAGAGCCGCCTCCCAAGTCCTGCCGCCGTCATGTGATGTTGCATTGTTACGTAGTGACAGGTAACATAGATTTTCCATGCTCATCACTCTTGCAGAGCCAGTGATATGTGCCACCCCCTTTGTTGTCACCTCAGGCTGCCACAGAGCCTCTTCCCAAGTCCTGCCGCCGCCATGTGATGTTGCATGGTTACGTAGTGACAGGTAACATTCATTTTAAATGATCACCTTGTCTTTAGAGCGCTCCTGTGCCACCTATTGACCTCCAACCTCACGCTGCCACAGAGCCTCCTCCCAGTACAGCTGGCGCCGTGTGAGAACACCATGACAGGCCGCCGCAGGTTATATTCCTTGCCCTTCCTCATTTCTCTTTCAGGTTTCATGTCACGTACGTGCATTCGACGTCCCCTATCATAGCACCATGTCCGGTCTTCCTTCGCCTTCCAGTTACAACACTATGCCCTTTCATTGGAGAACGGAGCAACGACCCTTTTCAGGGCCACCCAATGCATTTGTGTCTTGTCGTCCCACAGCCCATAGGAAGTACGCGAACTCCGCTATCTCCTTGCGGCGGACTACAAGCTCACAAGTTCCGTCGGTGGCTCCGTAACCTTCAGATAACGCATGGCCGATTTCATACATCAACACGTGTTCGCAACCCGGAGACGTATGCGAACATCGTTCTCCAAAAACAACCTAGTAAGTTACTTTCGAAGACATATTCAACCTGTAACACGTCGTTGCATCCGTTCATTAAGCGTAAACACTGATTCTCTAGGGCTCTGACACAGCAATGCTCACCTTCATGAGCCATCCCCTCATACTGTAATGATATGTGATGAACCATTCTTCAGTATTCTCGTTTGGTGGGTGATGAGCGCTCTGAACGCTCCCCAGTTACACGAGAATATTTGCATATGGTTTGAGCGTCCCGTCTGCCCATTTGTCATATAATCAAACGCCGCATTAACCAGGGATTGCCTACTTCACTACCATGTAGCCATGCACATCCGTCAGCATTAGGGGGACAACATCTTGCGCCAAACATTTACATCCCTTTAATGACGTCGTGTTATCTCACTCTGCAAGACACTAAAGTATAGCCGTATATATTATTAACGTTAACTAAACAGACTCTTCTGTTCACGTTAATACACGCAGAGACGTAGGTATTACTTAGATTTTGCTGCATGGTTTACAGATTTAACTTTTCCCTACTTCACGGAACACCATCGATTATGTCAGTCACCCTTAAGGACGCCATATTCTTTTCACCATTCCCACTGTCTCCTGAAACCACTCCCGCATAGCACCTCTTCCGCTCAGCAATCACCGGATTACGCAATTACCTGCTTACACACCATCAATTCATGCGACCTCAGTTTCCCTTGCGTGATTTAAGGGCTATAGCATTTACAAAAGGTAAATCGGAACCAAAAGATCATTCTTATAACAAACCTACGCACTACAAAACTCCCATTTATAAATGTAAATATATATACATGCATATACCTATATGGGTGGCGGCATCCGGTTTCGGATTTGCCTGTCACTGTGGCAAGCCACAGGACGCCTGCGCCTACAGAGTGATCATGGATGGCTTGCGCTGCACCACCCACAGCTCCAACCACACACCCCATATCCAGTGTAAACCCGAAAGAATAAGACCGGGAGGCATGCGGATGGGAACCACGTTTCATCAACGGAGCCGGCCCACACTCTTTCACAGGCAAACACAAGCACACTGTATTTGGGAATCAAGCGCACACAAGGCGGTGGCTGGACCGTAGTCCGCTCCACACTGACTGCATGGAACCACCCTTTGATCCTAACACGGCCACAAGGACCGTGCACCCCGTCCCGTCCAGCAACGACCAACTGTCTCCTGGAGCCAGTATGGACGAGGTAGTGGGTAATAGACAGGTAGGCACCTTGTCAACATGCACATCAAGTGCATCCACAGCGGGGATTTCAAACAACAGCCAAACACTTGAAAGAGAGGAAGAAAAAGAGAACGAAAAAGAGAAAAACGATTAATGCATAAGGAAACGGTGATATAAACCTTAATGAAATAGCATATGTAATAAGTTGATTACAAACAAATCCTAACTAAGTGCACGAGGTCAGGAAGTATAGTTCACGGAATGCCAGGAAAGCAAAAATGTTATGGAAATCGAATACAATTGGCTTAGGCGAGGTGTGCAGGTTAATACAATAGAGTACAGGGAGATATTTATATGAGAAAGAAAAGCCTTAAGGTAAAAACTGTAAACAAACAACCTGAAATAAAGAGACTTAGCATGCAAGGACGCGGTTAGTAAATCGAATTCAGCGTGCCTACAAACGCTGCGCCGGCTCGCCGTAATTCTCTGCAGGACCCGTCGTCGCTTCTGTAGTGGCCCCTAATGGCATAGCTCATGGCCCACTAGACATTTATATGAGAAAGAAAAGCCTTATATATATATATATATATATATATATATATATATATATATATAACGTTAAACTGCATTTCCCATGCTTAGACACACAAGCTTGATTATCTATCCATTAACCAGGATTCTTATCATCATATCCATTATACGGTTAACAAAGCCATACGCAAGCTACACTACAAATCAATCCCCACTACCATAAGCTAGCTACTCAACGCAGATTACCCTATGTCTTGCAAAACTTACCATACATTCTGCCATTGCTTTCTTTTTTCAGATACATACCGTGAACTTCCACAAACCATATTTTATCGTCCGTTTCTTTTTTAACGCCTTACGTATCGTTATATTTCAACTTTTACACTTTTATTCAACTTCGTAATTATGCATGGTTGATGTCAAATGTTGCATTTTTGAAGGTTCTGACCTCTTTAGAAACATGTTGCGCAAGAAACTCATCCATTAAAACCCTTACTTTTGCAGCCAGTTGAGGCATGATCAGGTATGTACAGCTGTACAGACATTTTATGGGAACTGTAGTGACAGTAGAAAATTGTTCATATGTCCATGCTTGGAACTGTGCGATGGTGAACATGCGAAAGAACGATTTGGTTGTAGTGGGATCGGGATCCATTGTTTGGACATAATCGCTCTGCCATATATCGCAGTCATACCTCGAGTAATAATAGATAAAGAATCCTGAGTGATCCATTGGAAGATAATTGAAGAGCAAGCTATCCAGTATGATGATTCTAATTGAGCTGCCAGTGTGAAGTTATGGGCTGTGACTTTATTCGGTGGCGAGTCACATTCGCCACGTTGCAGTGTGTGTTAAACGGACATTTGTGGCTTTTTATAGGGAGAACGCTTGCCAGGCGAAAACCCACCACGTCCTGAAACACTGCCGCCAATCCATTGAATGGCAAGTTGTAACTGGCTATGTTTCTTGTTGAACGTTCTTTTGCTCCGTTATTCGCAGTCAAGTTGCGTCCCATTTTA
>OX104063.1:189939843-190089124 GCA_944474145.2 Dicrocoelium dendriticum | reverse complement strand
AATTAGCTGTCATGGCTCAGGATGTCGTATCAGTCCTGCAGGATCCTAAAGTACTCAGCGAGAAGATGTCTAGCAAACGTTTGAAACTCGCTTCTGCTTGCGCATTGACAATCAGGTCCGGCAGTCGGTTCCAGTCATTAATTACTCGAGTAGAGAGAGCAACATCTGAGCGAACTTTGAACCTCCTCGGTTTAATCAGCTTCTAGCTGTGACCTCGGGTCGAGCTGCCATGTCTTAGCTGAAAGAACTGCCTTAGCTCGTTTCCCAGTTCTCCTCGTAGAAAGCGCCTGGTATAGATGAGGTCTCCGCGACGTCGGCGATAGTCTAAGGGAAAATGGTTCATCCTCTGTAGTCGGGTGGGGCACGGGATGTTGCGTGGCCCAAGGACAAATTTCGAGGCTCGTCGCTGAATTTTTCTTTTTTGTCACTTTTATGTTTAGATAAAGGGGCAATGGCCGTAATTCCGAAATCAAGAATGGGACGGATATGGGAGGTGAAGAGAAGTTTAAATATCTGCGGCGTCATTTTAGAGAATGATCTCCTTATGGCGCCCCACATCCTGTTCTCCGCAGTAGTTTTTTGTAACCAGTCAAGGGTCATCTTGAGATCAGAGGAGGTTATTGTTTCCAGGTCCTTTTCCTGCATGGCAGTCTTGAGTAGGTGCCCGCCGATGTGATAGATGCCCAGTGGTTCAGCAGCACCTATAGAAAGGACTGAGCACTTATCTTTGTTGACCGGCTAACCCCACTTGATAGACCAAGAGTGTAGTAGATCAAGAGTTTCCTGTAATCGGTTGGCGTCTTCGAGGCTGCACACTTCCGACCATAGCTTGAGGTCGTCTGCATAGATCAGGCAGTCCGTTTGTAGCATACTTGATAGATCACTGAGATATATCTTAAACAATTCCGGTCCGAGGACGGAGCCTTGTGGTACGCCACTATACACAGGCAATGGGAAGGAAAGGGTATCGTTTACCTTGACTTGCATATTCCGTCCTTGCAAGCAGTCACTGCTCCATAGTAGGAGGTTCCCTGTTATGCCAATTCCGCAGAGCTTAGAGAGTAGTTCCTGATGTGGGACTCTGTCAAAAGCTTTGCTGAAGTCGATGAAGACCACATCTAAACGTTTTCCAGCCCACTTCTCTCTAGCAACCACCAGGTTAGTGCTGCAGGAATGTCCCTTTCGGAAGCCATGCTGGGTGACTGAAATGAAGTCCAGATTTTTGCAGTGTCGGTGGAGAGCGCATTTAATGAGCTTTTCCATGAAGTTGCAGGCGACCGACGTCAAGCAAACCGGCCGATAGTTCGCAGGGTCCTGGCGGTTTCCACCTTTGTATTTCGGCATAATTACCCCCGTCTCCCAATCGACAGGTAGTCGACCAGCTTTAAGGAGAGCTAAAAGATCTGACAAAGTGGGTCGGCAATGAATTCTGCTACCATCTTGAGAAAATGTGGGTGTATCCCGGCTGGAACTGGTGAGGAAGATGAGTTCAGTTCTAGTAGTAGCTTCCAGGTAGCACCTGCATCGATGTCGATATGTTCCAGTGGTACTGTATGTGCAACTACATGAGGGTTTGCGAGTTTGTCTCCCTTCGTATATACTGCGGAGAACTGTGGAGCCAAGAGGTCAGCTTTGGCGTCATCATCATAGCGTATCATACCTGGCTCATTAGTATACACTGTAGGAATTCCACAGCCCGCCTTGGAAGATCTATTAAGGTATGAAAATAGTACCTTTGGCCTAGAGAGGGATTGTTCGGCCTGGCTATGCTCGTATCGTTTTCCCGTTTCAGGTTTCTGCAGGGAGCAGAAGTTCCTGATGGCTTTGTATTTAGAGTAGTCAGAGTCTAAGCGGGAAAGCTTGAATCTGTCCCATAGATTTCGTCGTTGTTTCATTTTGGCTCTGAGTTCTCGGTCGATCCAGGGGGACCCTTAGAGAGAGGCCTGTTACTGTGCAATAGGACGGCCTCCTCGATGAGCAGCTTCAATTTGCGGAATAAATCGTTCCAAGCAGCATCGAGTTCTAAGAGTTTGGGAATATTCCAGTCCAAAGTACTTGCTGCCGTCCTTAGCTTGAATGCGTCGGTTCGCCAGAAGTTGCGACGGTGTGCGCTCCGGGTTCGGATAGCTAGCCATATGAAGGAGATTGTACAATGGTCGCTTTTGCCTATGGGTGGTAGAAGGGTCAATTCTGAGACATCTGCCAAGGACGGAGTGAGCACAAGCTCAAGAGTGTGCGGAGTCTGGCCGGGAAGAGGCCTAGTGGGCGATGTTATATGCTGGGAGAGATTCGTTTTGAGGACAGTTTCAAGGAGGCTGGTGTCAAATTACTCGAGTGAA
This sequence comes from Dicrocoelium dendriticum, assembly GCA_944474145.2. Taxonomy (NCBI): domain Eukaryota; kingdom Metazoa; phylum Platyhelminthes; class Trematoda; order Plagiorchiida; family Dicrocoeliidae; genus Dicrocoelium; species Dicrocoelium dendriticum. Next base: position 190,086,785 of record OX104063.1, on the reverse strand, counting down.
AGGTGGGAGTATAATAAGTCCCAATTTGCATGTGGGGCACTGAAGTCATCCACAATAAGACAATCTCTGCGGTTTCCATGCGAGCTGATAAAGTCTAGTACAGAGGTACCATGTCCTCACGGGGCTTCGTAGAAAACGCCAACCATAAGGGATTTGAAGCCATCGTTGATCCTACACCAGAGTAGCTCTGCGCCACCAACAGCGTCGCTGACGGCTTCTACGAGATGAACTTTAAGATCCTCTCTCCAGTAGAGAACCACGCCACCACCAACTCTTGCTCCAAATCGGTCAGTACGGAAAAGTTGGTATCCTGAGATGTGCATCGCAGAGTCGGAGATATCTGAAGTGATCCAGGTCTCAGTGAAGGCCAACTGGCCAGGAAGTAGCTTTGCGGTAAGAGCGTGTACCTCGTCAAAGTTAAATAAATAAGTGAATAAATTATTTTATTTGTTTCTGAGACCGCGGACATTTGCAACCAAGACCTGTAGTCCATTCTTTCACTTTGTTTTTAAGACCCGTGGAGGACGAACAGTGGTTTCCAGCGGGATCTTATGGTTTATTGTCCGGGGTGAGGCGAATGGGCCTCCAACGGGTTTTCGGAGTCCTTCGAACTGCTCGAAAATCCACAATATGGATATCTGTTTCACCACTTACCCGTCTTGTACGTAGTTCTTCTACAGCCTTTTTCATTTTGACTCGATCTTCCGGTGAGGGGTCACGAAGTACATAGACTGGCTCAACTTTGAGACGCGAGGTCCTTCGCAGGATGCGTCGGCATTCCTTCTCATCACGGCAAACAATTTTAAGAAGGTGATTTCTCGAGATATCTTCTTGTTTTTTATCAAGACGGAAGGCAAATACAATATTGATTCCCTGTTCGCCTTCATCAAATGGCAATGAGACCAACCGCTCCATCTAGTATTCTTTCCCCAGGGATAGTTTTTTCCGATTCCGCTGCGTTCATGATGATAAGACAATGGTCGCGAGGTGGCTGGGTACGCTCATGAACATGTGGCTTGCTACGGGACGGATTTTCCCTGACAACTTTCTCATGCTCAGATAATCTGTCGAGGACGAGCTTCATTTGGGACTGAGATGATAACTTAGGTTTGGGTTTCTCGATGGGCTTAGGCCTGGCCTTGGCGCCACTTGTAGTCGGGCTTTCGCAAATAGGAACGGAGACCGCGCTTTCCCTCACAACTGCCGCATAAGATCTTGTGGCGTGATCAATGGGCAGGACCTGTGTAAATGAATCCGTATGCGTAGTGGACGTGGTTCGGCTTCGCTTACCCATGGGGGTGATCCAACCGGAGGTAGTTGGTGATGGTGAGAACGGTGGAGCAGATGAATCGTGAATAGTATCAGGCTTCGGCGTAGAAGAAGAATCAAGGCTCGACGCAGATGGTCCAGCGAGAAGAGGCCTGCAATTCAGTGAAGCATGGCAGTTGTGGCAAAAGAAGTTAATGGCTGGCGAGGTGAATCACTGCAAGAGCACATATTGATCAGGACAGATGCCGCATCAGGCGCTGTGCATCCACCCATCACATTCAGAGCACTGCACTGCTTTGGAACGAGTGGTGACACCTTTACTACAGGACAAGCATTTGGACGCCATGGAAGCTGAAGTCCAAATATTCACTAAATGCATCTCTAGAAACGATATTTATTCTCTTTTCTTCGCCCAGAAGATCTCAGTGGAAGGTAACACTCAATCTGACGTCGCTCTCACAGGACTTTGACATTTATTGGCATTTAAAGGTTGTAGCGATTGTAAATAATTTGCTTATTTTTCATTTTCAAGCTTACCTATTTCGCTGGATGTTGTACAGCTTCGTTTTAATAATATATATATACGCTTGGTTTCGGAATCGTCTTCCTTGGTTCTACCTAAGTTGCCGCATTATAGTTGTGATTGTGCGCATCGCTGCCTACTGTATTCTCGATCGGACTTTACCTACACCTACACTTCGTCACACATCGCTGTTTAGGATCTTCCGACGCTAAGGCGCATCAGTATATTTTATTTGTAAGAAAACCCTGACTGACTGAGTATTCTCCTTTGCCACTTCCTCCATATAATTGGTAACACCGCTTTTTTATTTATCTTTTGTGTATAATTTTCCTTTTTCCTTCACAACGTCTGATCACGCGCCCGCTATTAATGCGTCGGGACATTCCCTTGCACTAGTTTTATCTTCATTTGACGTTCTTAACCCACCTAACCTACTTGACACAATCAACGAGAGACTTACTAAACTAGAGCTCACCTTGTCCCACCTCAGGCGCCACCGCGTTCCTTCGCGACGATCCACTTCTCGATCCAGACATTCTAGCAACTCTTGTACACGCTAGTCGCACCGCTGTTGTTATTAGCACCACCGCTTCAGAGACGCAGCGAGTAAGTGCCGTCCAGGGTGTAAACACCCTAAAACCTTCTTAACTCCTACTTCGGGAAACCACGTGGCCAGCCAGTAATGGCGGGGGCTGTCGCTGGCCTGGTTATTAGTCGCCTGTTGTACGTATTTGACTCCACAACCAAACTCCACTTCTTGGTTGATACTGGTGCAGAAGTCAGCGTTCTCTCCCGTTCGCTGGAGAAACGCCCACTGCAACCAGCTGGTCCAATGCTTACGGCAGCTAATCAGACTAAAATCGCTACCTACGGCCGAAAATTGCGTGCTTTGAGTGTCGGACTACAGCGTAACTTCCCTTTCATTTTTACCATCGCCGATGTGCAAAAGTTCATCATCGGAATCGACTTCCTCAGCAAGTCCGGTCTTGTGATCGGCCTACGTTGTGGGAAATTACGCGACGATACTACGTCTTTAAGCATCCCCTGCAAACTGGCTTCAGTCAATTCTCTCGGGCTTTGCATCCTCATACCTGACGACTCACAGTACTGTTCCTTGCTGTGACAATTCCCATTCCTAATTCGAGCGAGTAAAGATACTTCCGACCCTAAAAACGGTGTACGCCATCGCATCGTTACAACCGGTCTGCCAGTAACCGTTGAAGCTAGACGCTTGCTCCCTGACAAACTTCAGACAGCTAAAATGGAATTCCAACACATGCTTGATCTTGGCATTGTTCTTCCTTCAAACAGCTGCTGGGCAGCACCTCTCCATCTTGTGTCTAAAAAGGCAGGCGCTTGGCGACCATGTGGTGTCTACCGTGCTCGCAACAACGCCACTGTTCAGGATCGGTATCCAACCCCCATATCCACGATTTCTCTCTTGGACTAGCCGAAAATTCGATCTTTGCCAAACTCGACTTAATCAGAGCTTACCATTAAATCCCAATGGCGGAGGAAGACCTCACAAAAACCACTGTGCTCACTCCATTTGGCCTTTACGAATTTCTTCGTATGCCTTCCGGCCTCCGGCACGCAGAGCAGTCTTTCCAACGCATTATGAAGCAGGTCCTCCGTGGCCCTGATTTCGTTTACATTTACATTGACGACGTTTTGATCGCAAGCGCCACACCTGACAAACATTTATCGCAACTCCGAACGGTTTTCGAATGCTTTGAAAACTACGGTGTAACCATCAACCCGGACAAATGCAAATTTGCTCAGTCCACCGTCGAATTTCTCGGTCACAGGATAGATGATGAAGGTATTAAACCTCTCCCGGATAAATCGCAAGCGATCCTCGACTATCCGATGCCTCAATCTGCCCGAAGCCTACGCCGACTTCAGTATGATCAACTACTACGCTGGATTCATTACCAACTGTGCTGCTTTACTTCATCCGCTTACCGACTTACTGAAAGGTAACTCAAAGACGTTAACGATAACCCCAGAAGTTGAAGTTGCTTTCACAGCCGTCAAACAGAAGTTTAGTGAGTTCACCTCTCTCCATCACTTGAACACAACTGAGGTCGCTACACTTGTCCTTAAGACGATGCTTCAAGTTCCGCTGTCGGTGCAGTTTTGCAACAGTTAGTTGATAACGAATTTCAACCACTGTCCTTTTTCTCACGGAAACTACAACCTGAGCAGGTCAGGTACAGCACCGTTGGTCGTGAGCTGCTCGTTATGTTCTTCGCTGTGAAACAATTCCGTCACCTTTTAGAAGGGCTTCGTTTCATACTCTTGACATAGCACAAACCACTGGGGTACGCTTTCCGTTCTGCCTCGGACCTTTACTCACGCCGAGAAACGCGTCGTCTGGACTATTTTTCGCAGTTTTGTGTTGGTGTTCGTCATATCGACGGCCGTAACAACGTTGTTGCCAATGCATCGTCCCGCGCTCATATGAGTCAGCTGCCGTCAACGCCCGTCAGTTGCAGAGAATAGCGGCTGCTCAAAACAATGATCCTGATCTTGTCCAACTTCGAGCCAACCCCTCATTGAAAGTCACACAATTGCCCTACTTAACTCTGACATATGATTTTACTGTGACCTCTCAACCGGGAAGCATAGACCCTTTGTCCCATGAGCATTTCCTCGAGACATTTTTGATCACTTTCATGGTCTTTCACACCCAAATATCCGCTCCACCGTAAAGCTCTTTACCGACCGTTTCCTCTAGCACAATATGCACTCAGACATTAGACATTGGGCTAAATATTTTCTTAGTTGTCAAACCAGCAAACTTCATCGTCATACCGTCACTACCGAAGGTACCTTTTCGCCTCCTGACGCACGTTTTAGACACGTTCACATATTGTTGTTCCTTTACCTCCTTCCAACGGTTTCACTCATCTTCTAACATGTGTTGACCGCTTTACCGTTAGTCACAATCTGTTCCTTTACGTGATACACCCACCGAATCTGCTTCCTGTGCTTTGTCGAATCTCGGAGTTCTCTGTTTGGTGTTCCATCCACTGGCACTACCGACAGAAGGACTCAGTTCAGTTTCACACTGTGCCGTTAATCTGAGTCGTTTATTAGGCTGCACTCATATAAGAACAACCGCGTACCACCCCGCTGCCAATGGTCTTGTCGAGCACTTTCATCGACAAATAAAAGCTGCCATCCTGGCTAGTTCTTCCGGCTCACGCTGCTCTGGGCGTCTACCTGCGATTCTCCTTAGCATACGCAAAACAATCAAAGAGGATATTGGGTGCTGCCATGCAGAACACGTCTTCGGGATGACCCTCAGACTACCTGGTGAGATAGTATTGGACTCTGGCACCACCAGCGAGCTAGACACTTTCTCGTACGCTGAATGCCTCAAACAACATCTCCGATCCTTTTAACGAACGGCTACGCGGCCTAAGCCACGTAAACAGCAAGTCCACCCCGATTTGCACAAGTGACCGTTTGTTTTCATCCGCGTGGACGCCGTCCGAAGACCTGTATCCCCGCCCTATGAAGGGCCCATACCAGGTCTTATCACGGAAACCCAAGTATTTCGTGTTGAATAAGAATGGATAAAAAACTTGAGCATCGACCGACTCAAACCAGCTTACGCTGAAACTACAGTCGATAGTACGGACCTCTTTTCCTCTTCCCCGAGCACACCCGCCCCTGAATCATTACCCCCTACCCAACAACACACTGACGCCCGTACACCGAGTGCTCTGTGCCCGACGACTACACGTAGCTCAGCACAAACACGTTCTGGTCGTGTTGTTTTCCTTACACATAAGCTTGCTCAGTAGGTTTCGTAGGCACCTTGTCGAGCGCTTCCTTAGTGCACGCTCTAGGGGGAGTATTGCAGCGATTGTAAATAATTTGTTTAATTGTCGTTTTCACGCTCACCCATTTCGTTGCAGTTGTTGTACAGCTTTGTTTTAATTAAGTATATATACATACACGTGGTTTGGAGCTTGTCTTCCGTGGTTCTACTTCGGATGCCGCTGGATTGTTGTGATTATGCGCGTCGCTGCCTGCTCTATTCGCGATCGAACTATACGTACACGTACAATTCGGTAAGCCTCGCGATTTACGGTCGTCGGACTCTAAGGCGCATAATGATATTTTGTATGTGAGGTAAACCTGACTGACTGAGTACTCTTCTTTGCCGGTTCCCCCATAAGGTAGATCTCATTGGCTCGACCAATCCACCACATTTATAATGACCTTAGCCAATGTCGCTCGGTTTCCCTTACTGACTAGCTTCAAGTCTGCGAAGATATAGCAGGGATCCTCAAGAAGAGGGGCGAGGTAAATTATAAACATTAGGAACAACAATGGACCCAGTACAGAACCTTGGGGTACACCGCTGTAGGCATGGCAAACACTAGAACTCGCTTCCCCAAACCCTGACTCTGTTTGTCCTTCCACGTAAGAATTCAGCTAGCCATAGTAATAGTTGATGATGCAATCCAAACCATGTCAGCTTCTCAATTAAAATCGCTGATTCACTGAGTCAAAGGCTTTACTTAAGTCCAAATAGCACACCTCTACTGACATCCCACTATCAATACATCTGGTAATCTCGCCTAAAAAGCACAATAAATTGGCAAGACAAGACTTTATTTTAAGAAAGCCATGCTGTTCCACTCTAATTAACTTGTGATTAGTCAAGTGTTCACAGATCCTATTCCTTATACGCTTTTCTAATCACTTCAGCATGATGCTGGTCAAACTAACAGGTCTATAGTTAAGAGGCACCGGCTTAGAACCACCCTTGTGGATGGCAACAGTATTCGCTCCTTTCAATCACTTGTCAGCTTGCCTTCTTGAAGAGTGGTTGAACAACTGCGCTACGGGCTAATGAAGGATATCAGCCAGAGGCTTAACTATGGCGGGATGTACACTCTCAGGACCAGCTGATTTATAAGGTTTCAAACAGGCCAGCACTGTGAAGACCTCTGGTACATTGAGAATAACTTCCCGCATTGTTTAGCTATTTGAGCAGTGCGGCTGTGATGGCAAGTCTGACCCCCTATCCTTCCGATGCAGGTTTTGATAGACACGCAGAAGCGATTCTACTTTGCCAACCTTGCCTGCAGCCTGGGTACCGTCCACCATGGTTAGACAGCCGACTATCTCTCATAGAGAAGTCTTGGATTGGACATAACGGTAATAAGACTTGGGACTGGTTTTCGCGAATTTGGCCAACCAAAGCTCATATGAGCCCTTCGCCTGCCAATGTAACCTCATAGCCATGTTTCGACAACTTCTGTATTGCAGCCAACGTCGGAATCCCCGAGTTTCTTGATATTTTCTCCACTCAGTATTGCTCCTCTGCGACTTCTTGTAGCCCATCGAATACATTCCACTGTGTCCGACTCCAATTGCCTTCTGATATCCGCGCTTACTTTCGCGTACCGTCTCGGAATGGTATTTACTAGTCCTACAAATTGGCGGAGCGACTGTTTAACGATAAACCATTGGTGTTGTACGTGACGGATGCCTGGTACAGTCAGTGTAATCATGCTCATGTAGTTTAAGAGGTTGTATAGTCATATTAACGATAATGGCAAGTTAAGGCAACGTCCATGTATGTCATAGTGAAGCAATGAAGACAGTGTAAATGGTTTGTTTCTATGAGGTATTTAGCTGCTACATTTTGTCGCGTTTCGTGTCTTCCGCCATGGGGACCTGGACTCTCACATCTGGCGGGAGCGGGTTTGCTGGCCAAGCTCAACCGGCACATCTAGGACTAAAGTGGTGGCGTATGATATTGATATGTAGTTAATTAATTTGTAAATAGTATAAATGAACAAGGAGCAGATGTATAAAGGAATCAGTGTCCTGTGGCTTTTATAGGGCTATAGTTTGCTGTAACCGTGGTGGCAGGTGCCCGGATTTTCAGATTCAGATGGACTAAAGCGATAGGAAAATCTATTGAGTGTTCCTGCTTGAGCAAATGGTCTCGCCAGGAAATGATAAGGTGCTAGGTCTCGCTAGATCTAAAACTGAAGACCCGAAACACCCACCTCCGGTAGCAAATGTCCAGATCCTGTCCTGATTAGCCTCTTAAACGTTCCTGTGAGGGCATTACGCCAAACTGGACAGGATCTTATACGGTGGGGCGGCCAAAAAGGGATTTTGTCCAGTTTACGGCAATCCAATGAAAATGACGCCAGCGCTGACCAATAAAAACTCGCCACTATGTGTGGCAATCCGGTAGATCCAGAAACCCTGATTGCCTACCATGGATATACGAATAAGGGCACAAACTTCTACGCAATTATTACCTAAGGAATACAATGACGGTTCCGAACCTCTGATTCAGGCAGTACGTGTTGACGTAGTTGCTGGACGTGGGAACACACTTAGGCGGCGCCTCAAGCTGTTGGTCAGAAAGCGAAATGGAGCTTCCTGAGCACCTGAGAACACCACAAGACAAAAGAACATGACAACCGGGGTATAAGGATGCTTTGTGTACATGTAGGTGTGTAGAACAAAAAAATTAGTAGCAAAAAGCGGCATTGTCAAGATGGTTAATCCGCTTCGGCGATGGACAATGTAGGAGGCTAAAGATGTTCATAATAAAGCAGTGGACTCACCTCATTCGCGCTGCATACTTTACTTTACTCAACCGTCGGTCTCTTGTGCCGCGCAGAATGCAACCACGTTTTGATGTGCCGTGTTATGTCAGCATCCGAGACTGCATTACCCATGCGGTGCCGAATGATTCCTTTGTAGTTTTTGTGCAATACTGTATGTCAACCTACCTTGTAGAGTGCCGTTCATATTTTTTCGCCTGAATGCAAACAAGCTTCGTGCGCCTGAGTTGTTGATCTCCGCGGCAATTGACCTTATCATTAGCCGCTCCATTGTACCTCTGACGACGAGTTGCACGTCGGCACCGTTCACTGCAAACAAATGGTTAGCCTGAAAGTCTTTCAATAATAAGACAAACTTACGACGCTGTTGTTGAAATCTGGGTCCTTCCGCCGTTCATCATATCTCTTAAGCTCACGCTGAGAGATAAATGGCAGACAAATCCCCGGCGCAAGACTTTGGGACCGTCGTTGCAGCATCTGCAACATGGCTTCGGACGTGCGGCGATGGCCGACCAGTTCTGATCGGATGAGGCATCATTCATCTTTAAATAAAGCTGAGTGCAATGCAATGCGTCTGTGGCGTCTTACATTTAATCGCCTTTAATTCCTGTAGTACGGATGTTTCAACGTCAGCAATAACGCCCGATGCGACTACTGTTTGACTGGGGCAGTTTGAACGTGCTACTTACGGTTGTTTGTTGATGGCCCTGGACAGGCTGGACTAATGCCACTGAAGAGATAACTGGGAGCACGTGCGCAAGTTGCTGCTGCAGGAATTTTGGGTTTGGTGGGAAGGGCGGCTATATGCAATTGATAGTATACAGTGTCATCGGCCGCGAGCGAAAGATACAGATTTACTTAAACGATAAAAAAATCCCTTGGGTGTTCCTTCTTGGGAGGATCGTTCAGCCAGGAAATGTTGGCGTGCTAGAACGTCTTGATAGGTCTAAAACACAACACCCGAAACGCACCCTGATCAACCAATTACTGCCCACGTTCCCTGCAATAGCAGTTTTTGCTGTGTAGCCTACGTGACGTAAGAAAGAAGTAGAAAGTAAATGGAAGATAAAAGGGAATATATGTCATTTAAATGATGGATAACACAAATAAGTGATGAGAATGAAACAATAAGAGCTAAAAGTTTAAGACGGGTATGGTCAGGAGAAGGGAAAGATTTCGTATTGCTACCAAAGAGCGTCTAACTGAGGCTCGAAACCCTTAACCGTTGGTTCACTGACTACACTTTCTGGAAGCGAGTTCCAGCGCTCGATAAATCTACGCGATAACCGAGATGCCCCCTGATCCTGTCAGAACGCGGCTTGTGTAGCTTCATGGGATGACCGCGAAGACAAGGCAAACTATCATGGCTAAATAGCCAGCACAAGTCCGGTCCAATATTTCCGGTTAAAATGAGGTAAGTAATGAGTAGGTGTCCTCGAAGCCGTCGGTAGTGCATTGAATACATACCCAAACTATGTGGACGATCGGGGAAGGATTGCTCCCGTAACCCCTCAAACAATTCAGTACCTATATTCAAAACTATCTCGAGCTCCAATATTGCCCGAACAAGGCAGAGCGGGTAAGCCTGGACACAGTATTCCGAATGCGGCCAGATGAAAGCTGGGAACAGCTACACAAATGTGTCGGCAGTTAAGACCCCGAAAGAACGGTCTATTAACCAGAACCTTCTAAGACCCCTACTTGAGGCCATCTTCCAGTTGTAACCAGAATGCAAATACGGTGAATGGAGGACGCCTAGGTCTACCTGGTTGGAAACAAGGAGAGTGCGACCCCACCGAGTACGGAGCTCGAAGGCGTGAAAGTTGCTCCTATCCGAAGGACAGAAGACAGCCTGATTTATGGGCAAGAGCCACAAAGTAGACCAGTCCCAGAGTCTGTCCAGCGCATGCTGGATGGCCTCAGAACCCCCAGGAACATTTACAACATTCCACAGCTTAAGGTCATCAGCAAACAATAGAGATGATACCCCAAGCCATCCAAGGAGAGCGTTTACGTAGATGGGGAACAGCATCGGTCCAAGAACCGAGCCCTGTGGGACACCGCTAAGGACCGCTTGCCTAAGGGATAAGTTGCGACCTACACGTACACAATTCTCTCTTCCCTGCAAGGACGCAGGTACTCAGTGAACGGCGCGGCCGGATACGCCGTAAGAGCTCAGCTTTTGTGACAGCCTCAAGTTGGATACCTTATCAGATGTTTTCAAGAAACCTACGGGATGCACATCCACTACATGGCCATTGCTCATTGCCTCGGCCCAAGCTTCAAGAGCAACAAACAAATTTGTCCGACACGAAAACCCCTTCCGGAATCTAAGTTGTGCACTACTCAGGAGATTAAAGCTATACAGGCGACCTTCCTACAAAGCTCTCACCAGCTTTTAGAGCAGTTTGACCGGGACGCTGGTCATACTAACTGGCCCATAATTGGGTGACAGACTGCTTTCGCCAGTTTTGAAGATAGGACAGATGACAGGCTCCTTGCATTCAGAAGGTAATGTACAGCTGTCAAGTGACTTCTGAAACACCATCGTCAGCGGTCCACTTAGTTCCACCGCCAAAGCATGCAGAAGCTTCCGGTGAATTGAATCAGGTCCAGCCGCTTTGTAAGGGTTCATTTCTTGCAGCGGCTTAAGGACTTGAATTTCCACCGCAGTAAACTCAGCCAAATAAGAACCCTCAGGTACTCTGCGGACAAGTACAAGGCTACTCAGCGCGGTCTCACATATAAAAGCCACTGCATACTGTTCCCCAATTAAACGAGGCTTATGTGAGTCCGCGTACGCACGAGTTCCATCGGCCCGCATAGAAGTTGGGATTACCGAAGTTGAACCACAGCGTCTCTTAACATATGCGAAGAACTTCTTCGGATTTTCCGTAGCTCTATCAGCTAATTCCTTTTTGTACACCAGCCGAGCTTTCCTTAAGTGTTGTTTACACCTATTTCCAGCCTCGCGGTAGCTATCATTGATGCTAGTTGATGGAACCGCAGGGCATGCCCGTTGCAAACCTCTCAACAGACCAAAGTGACCATAAGTGCCCGGTGCAACCATTCGTATACGGAGGTTCCTTGGAATTCGCATCAACGTCCAGTAGTCTTTTGGCAAATATGGCATCCACGGTTGCACAAGCCCCAATAGTAGACGAACAAATGACGCTGGTACCTGAGGTCTCGGCTCCCTTCACTCCAGTCACAAGGAGAAAGGAGGCACCAGCACAGACGCCCTGGATAGATCGCACTGGCAGGCATCTGCTCACAAAGAGGTGTAGATGTTAGCGGACTTACCGAGATACTCCGTCCACCTTATTTATAACAGGTACCGTAAGGCTAGAAACAGGTGCAAGCAACACCTAAGGGATGCTCGGCTCAATTTCGAGAAAGTATTAGCGGACGATGCTTCAGAGAAGCCAAAAAGAATCTTCGCTTGTGTCAAAAGGCGCTGCGGTTCGAACATGTCAATTCCAGTATTGACGCGTGATGACGGTACTCATGCGCATACGGACTATGACAAGGCCTGCGTACTTAGTGGGCAATATGCGGCAGCGTTTGTAAGGGAAACCTCTTTGACAGGCGTTGAGCTGGTCTGTAGGATCCCAGACGGTTCAGGACTATCTGAATTTATTGTAGCGGAGACGGAAGTTCGCTGGTTGTTACAACGGCTGAACCCTTCTAAAGCTTCTGGACCTGAGTTAACTCACCCGAGACTGTTGCATGAGTTCGCTGCGGAACTAAGTGGACCGATCGCTATGGTGTTTCAGAAATCGCTTGACAGCTATTCATTGCCTTCCGAATGGAAGGAAGCTGCCATTTGTCCCATCTTCAAAAATGGGGACAGGAGTCTGCCTGAAAAATTACAGGTCGGTTAGTCTCACGAGCGCAGTAGTCAAACTCCTCGAGAAACTGGTGAGAGATTCATTGGAGAGCCATCTGAGTAGATTTAATCTACTTAGCAATGTACAAAACGGATCCCGGACAGGATTTTCATGTCTGATGAATCTACTGGTGGCTCGCGAAAGTTGGGCGGATGCAGTGGATAACGGCCACGTACTGGACGTACTTTCGTTGACTTTTCGAAGGCATTTGACAAGGTACCCTATTTGAGGCTCGCGCAAAAGCTGACCTCCTACGGGGTATCTGGCCGCGCCCTTCATTGGGTGACTGCCTTCTTGGAGGGTAGAGAACAGTGTGTACGGGTAGACCGGGGTCTATCGTTTAGGCAGTCTGTCTTCAGTGGCCTGCTGCAGGGCTCGGTCCTTGGACCACTGCTGTTCTCTATGTGAATGATCTAACCGCGGAGCTTGAGGTACCATCGCTGCTATTTGCTGATGACCTGAAGCTGTGGAACCTTGTCGATGTTCCTGGGGGTTCTGAAGCTATTCAGCGAGCCTTGGATAAGTTTTGCGACTGGTCTACTTTATGGTTACTGCACATAAATCAGGCAAAGTGCTCCGTTCTTCGAATTGGAGGAGGTTGTCCTCCTACGAAGTACTTAGTAGGTGGGGTCGAACTCCCCCGTGTATCTAGCCAAGGTGACGTAGGCTTCGTACACGCTTTGACTTTACACTCGGGCGACAACTGGAAGATGGCCGCAAGCAGAGGTTTCCGCTGGTTGTGGTTAATACGACGTTCTTTCGGAGTCTTGACGGGCGGCATCATTACGAGACTGTTCTCGGCTTTCCTTCGGCCTCATTTGGAACACTGCATCCAGGCTTGTCCGCCATGCCTCGTCCGGGGCAAATTGGGGCTAGAGAGGGTTTTAAGAGTGGGTAAGAGGTTGGTCGAGGGATTACGGGGACGGACGTACCCCGATCGTCTACTTGGTTTGGGAATGCATTCAATGCACTACCGAAGGCTTAGAGGAGACCTAATCCTGACCTACCGTATCTTAACTGGCAAGGTTGGTCCAGTTTTATCTTGGCTATTTAGTCCCGCTAGGTTGTCAGTTCTACGCAGTTATTCCTTGAAGCTGGACAAACCGCGGTCCGATCGGATTAGGGCGTAAATCCGGCTGTCACGCAGACATGGAGCGCTGGAACATGCTTCCGGAAAGTGTTATCAGGGAATCTACGGTTAAAGGGTTTGAGCGGCAACTTTACGCTTCTGGGTTGCAACACGAAACCTTTCCTTTTCCTGACTAACCTGCATCCCATTTCATCGACTTTTTCTCTACTTCTCTTTACGCCTTCGTATTAGTTTCTTATTTCAAGTGCACTTCCTTATTCTGTACCTTCAATTTCTCTTCTTATCCTTTGCTTACTTTACGTGACTGCCACAGCAGGGTCTGCTAGCGTAAAAAATGTGTGCATTAACGAGCTGGCCTAGGTGAGATACGGGTGTTCTGTTTTAGATCTATCAAGAACTAAACACTTCAACAATTTCTGGCTTAGCGATCCACTCAAGACGGAACACTCACGGGATTCTCCTATGGTTCCGCTCCTATCTGAACTGAACTGAGCTGAACGTTTCTCAAGGTATGGATCACGGCATCGGGGTCCCTGTCATCGTCACAGCAGTTGGTAACGTTAACAGATGTCTGCACTGTGTGAGCAATCGTAAGTACTATATGTTACAAAGCCTCTTACCCATTTGTCGCTTAGCTGCTGACAACAGAAGCACTTCTTCGTAGCTAAACCCGGATGTTTTGCAGCACGGTAAATGGTGCTACGAGACGGAAACCGTGCAGTTATTTGATAACATTTTCGACGCGGCATGCTGAAAATGTATACATATGTATCAAACAAGCTATACCTGGAAAACCTGATAGATGTGCCTGGGGAGGTGCGGTATCAAAGGAGCTAAGCAATAGCGCTAAACCAAGCTCAAGCAAGTAATATTCAAGCTCGGGAAAACTCCGGAGATTGGAACAGGAGATTTATTAAGCAACACGTAGCAAACTACAATAAAGGAAATAATGTTATAAAAAGGAAAATAAACGTTACAGTCTATTCTCTTCTGCTTGCACTTCTTCCGCTAGAGCGCACGACCAGGTTCCCGCAAGGTAAATGACAGCGCAGCGTGAGCAACAGTTCAAAGTCAAGCAGCGCGCCACGACGGTTGCCGTTCCGCACTACAATCAGCGACCAAGGTTACAAAACCGAAACTATGCAAATAAAATGACCTACGGATGTAATTAAACCATTCGTGTTATGGTCAACTAATATCACTTATATTACTTACCAAACATTTATTCATTAACAAATGTCAAACTAAACGCATTTAGCTTCAAGTAATGCATTAATAACTGAACTGGACCGTTATACAGTTTCTGTCCAGTTTGCTACGTTTACTGTTACGATGGTGCTACCAGGGCTTGAGCAACCAATTACTGCCCACGTTCCCTGCAATAGCAGTCTTTGCTGTGTAGCCTACGTGAAGTAAGAAAGAAGTAGAAAGTAAATGGAAGGTAAAGGGGAATGTACGTCATTTAAATGAAGGATGACACAAAAGAGTGAAACGAATGACAGCATAAGAACTAAACATTTGAAGCTGGATATGGTCAAGAGAAGGAAAAGGTTTCGTTTTACCACCCAAGAGCGTCTAACTGACGCTCGATACCCTTAACCGTAGGTTCACTGACTACACTTTCTAGCAGCGAGTTCCAGCGCGCGATAACTCTACGCGATAACCGAGTTTCCGCCATGATCCGGTCAGAACGCGGCTTGTGTAGCTTCGCGGGTTGACCGCGAAGACAAGGCAACCTATCATGGCTAAATAGCCAGCACAAGTCCGGTCCAATCTTCCCTGTTAAAATGCGTTAATTAAGGATTAGGTCTCCTCGAAACTGTCGGTATTGCATTAAGTACATACCCAAACTAAGTAGACGCTCGGGGTGTAGCGATTGTAAATAATTTGCTTATTTGTCATTTTCACGCTCACCTATGTAGTTGCGGTTCTCGTACAGCTTCGTTTTAATTAACTAGATATACGTACGCTTGGTTTCTAGCTCGTCTTCCGTGTTTCTCCCTTGGTTGCCACTGGATTGTTGTGATAGTGCGCATCGCTGCCTGCTCTATTCACGATCGGGATATACGTACATGTTCACCTTGACATACCTCGCGAGTTACGGTCTTCCGACGTTAAGGCGCATAAGGATATTATGTATGTGAGGTAATCCTGACTGACCGAGTATTCCCTTTTACCGGTTCCTTCATAGGAATACGATTGCCCTCGTATCCCCTCGACAAATTTGGTACCTTCTTTCAAAACCCTCTCGAGCTTCATGTCGTTCCGAGCAAGGCAGGGCGTGTAAGCCTAGATACAGTATTCCAGATGGTGCCGAACGAAAACTAAGAATAGGTACACAAGTTTGTCGGCAGTTAAGACCTCGAAAGAACGGCCTATTAACCAGAACCTTCTAAGACCCCTACTTGAGGCCATCTTCCAGTTGTAACCAGAATGCAAATACGGTGAATGGAGGACGCCTAGGTCTACCTGGTTGGAAACAAGGAGAGTGCGACCCCACCGAGTACGGAGCTCGAAGGCGTGGAAGTTGCTCCTATCCGAAGGACAGAAGACAGCCTGATTTATGGGCAAGAGCCACAAAGTAGACCAGTCCCAGAGTCTGTCCAGCGCATGCTGGATGGCCTCAGAACCCCCAGGGAACATTTACAACATTCCATAGCTTAAGGTCATCAGCAAACAATAGAGATGATACCCCAAGCCATCCAAGGAGAGCGTTTACGTAGATGGGGAACAGCATCGGTCCAAGAACCGAGCCCTGTGGGACACCGCTAAGGACCGCTTGCCTAAGGGATAAGTTGCGACCTACACGTACACAATTCTCTCTTCCCTGCAAGGACGCAGGTACTCAGTGAACGGCGCGGCCGGATACGCCGTAAGAGCTCAGCTTTTGTGACAGCCTCAAGTTGGATACCTTATCAAATGTTTTCAAGAAATCTACGAGATGTACATCCACTACATGGCCATTGCTCATTGCCTCGGCTCAAGCTTCAAGAGCAACCAACAAATTTGTCCGACACGAATACCCCTGAGTAGAGTAATCTATAAAGGCGACCTTCCAACAAAACGCTCACCAGCGTTTCTAGCAGTTTGACCACGACGCTACTTATACTAACTGGCCCATAATTGGGTGACAGACTGCTTTCGCCAGTTTTGAAGATAGGACAGATGACAGGCTCCTTGCATTCAGAAGGTAATGTACAGCTGTCAAGTGACTTCTGAAACACCATCGTCAGCGGTCCACTTAGTTCCACCGCCAAAGCATGCAGAAGCTTCCGGTGAATTGAATCAGGTCCAGCTGCTATGTAAGGGTTCAGTTCTTGTATCAGTTTAAGGACTTGCTTTTGCACCATAGTAACTTCAGGAAAATAAGAACGCTCGGGTACTCTGGGGACAATTTTATTGCCGGTCAAATGCATAAATGGGTCTGAAGTGGGCGTAGGTCATTGGCTAAGTAAATTGTGCCTTTCATCAATCGGAAAATGAAAAGAATCCTTTTTATTGGTGTATAAGAATAGTGATACACCCATACTGAATGGGAAATACATATTATGCTTACCTTACATGCTCCTATGTGCTTTCGTTTTTCCGTAATTATTAAGCAGAAAGGTTATCGTGCTCCGGGAAATAGGTGGGCAAGAACGGAAATGGCTTTGAGAATAATATGTAAATAACGGGGTAAACGGATGCGTTAGATATAGGCAAGTGACATCGTGAGTTAAGCGTATATATTTACATAAGGAACTTGTCACAGAATGTGTATGTTTAAGGACAAAATCAATTGGAAGCGTCAGTTGCATTCTGGATGCAATGGCAAATCGAAATATATGCCAGTCTCTATTATAAATGTGGTGCATTAATGCTCGCAACTGCGAAATGAGAAGCCATAGTGTTCGAAAATAGTTGATGAAGCAAGCTGTATATATATATATATATATATATATATATATACATTGCAGGAGCAGCAATTCCATTTATTATCGTGTTAAACTTGCAAAAATTTAAACGCGAATATTTATAAATAAGTATATGCATTTGCTTTCATACAGAAGTATGCTACATATATGTACTCATTAATAACTATATATATATGCATATGTATATTTGTATCTTTATGGAACTGAGATTATTAATGCGTTCATTCATATATACGTAATGGTGTTCGGAAGTAAAGGCATATAATTATTTATAAATAAGTGCTTTTCTAATTTCGCAAATTTAGCACGATAGGAACTGGTATTGCTGCCGTCTCAATCTCTCCATGCTTATATACTTATGTAGGAATACGTTAGTACACGCATTATGGTGTAGCAGGGCGATACGTTAATGTTCTTCGCTGAAATTGCCTAACGCAATTTCCTGTGACTGGACGTCACTGTAACAAAGGGTATGTTCTTTTCAATTCAGGGAGCTATTTGTCCTTCTCCCAAAGTGCTTGAAAAAATGACTAACTATGTGCCTGCCAATTATCATGGAGGTTGAGCATTATCTGTAACTGTACATCACAAAGTATTCGGAATTGATGAAGTAGGTTGCGCATTTCATGAATAGCATGGTTGGCGGCTTCCGGTTTCGGATCTGCCTGCCACTGTGGCAAGCCACAGGACGCCCTCGCCTGCATAGGGACCATGGAGGGCTTGCGCTAAACCACCCACAGCTCCAACCACACACCCCATATCCGGTGTAAACCCGAAGGAATAAGACCGGGAGGCATGCGGATGGGAACCACGGTTCATCAACAGAGCCGGCCCACACTCCTTCACAGGCAAACACAAACACACTGTAGTTGGGAATCAAGCGCACACAAGGCGGTGGCTGGACCGTAGCCCGCTCCACACTGAGTGCATGGAACCACTATTCGAGCCTAACACGGCCACAAGGACCGTGCACCCTCTCCCCTCCAGCAACGTTCAACTGTCTCCTGGAGCCAGTATGGACGAGGTAGCGGGTAATAGACAGGTAGGCACCTTGTCAACATGCACATCAAGCGCAGTCACACCGGGGATATCAAACAACAGCCAATCATTTAACAGCGAGAGAGCTACAAAGAAAATAACTCGAATAATGCATAGGGAAACGGCGACATAAACCTTAGGTTAATGAACATATGAAATAAGTTGCTTACAAACGAATCCTAGATAAGTTCACGAGGTCAGAAAGTGTACTTTACGGAAATGCCACGAACACAAAAAATGTTATGGAAATCGAATTCAATTGGCTTAAGCGAGGTGTGCACGTTAATGGAATAGAGTACAGGTAGACATTTATATGAAACAGAAAAGCATTTAGGCAAAATTGCAAACCCACCACATGAAATAGAGAGACTTAGCATGTATGCACGTGGTTAGTAAATCGAATGCAACGTACCTACAAACGCTGCGCCGATTCGGCCTACCTTCTCTGCAGGACCCGTCGTCGCTTCTGTAATGATCCCGAGTGGCCTCGCTCATGGCTCACTGTCATAATACGGTTATCATGAATAACAATAAGGGAAATTTAGCAGGTGCAGTGTATGCAGAAATTATATGAAACGTAACCAATAATAGGGTGGCGAAGGAAAAAGGAACGGAATCAATTACTGGGGTTGACATGATAAATAAATAAATAAATAGTTTATTCTCGAATTTGTCGAGACACACCAAGCAAGGCATGATCAATATTTACATGCAATATTACTTCGCAACCAACACCTTGCTATGAGTGTAGTCGGCAGTAAGCCGAAGGTTGTACAGGCTGCGGAAATTGTGTGAGTAGTCATGAGGGATAGCGTCTTCAATGAATGACGAAACGTTGAATTCTAGCGTGCGTAGTGTAAACAGTCAGGGCACTACATGTGCAATGAAGGCGATACATATAGGCATGGTGTAACTTATTATTGAAAGTGTCAGGGCAATATTGAATAATGATTCTGGTCGAATTGCCAGTAGGTTGTTCTGGACCGTGTCTTTATTCGGTGGCGAGTCACATCCGCTACGTCGCAGTGTTGTTACACGGACATTTGTGGTTTTTTATAGGGAGAACGCTTGCCAGGTGAAAACCCACCACGTCCTGGAACACGGTCAGAAATTTGTCGGTGCACTAATATACAACTGGCAGACCAGGTTGTCGACTGATTTCACACTCAGATATTCGTAGTCAAATGACCTTCAATTTCCTCTGTTATTTGATCAGGTATCTTGGGCAAGGCCGCCATAATGGCTGAGGCGAATCGAAGATGGGGGCTTCACGAAGAATCGACTTTGTGGGTATTAAGGTGGGCGAAACGTCAGTTTCTTGCGTCTGGATTTTTCAGGAGTATGTATTCTTTTCAGGAGCGTGAAGTTCTCGAATCCAGCTAACATCACTGGACAACGGTCATGGTATTGAGTGCTGTTGTATCCGTTTGTTGTACAGCCATGTGCTTCATAGGTCCTTATTGGTTGTCCTGTCCCGGACAAAAGCGGTTTCTCGGTTCTATCCCAGATTCCCAAGAAGTTCCGAACCTCGGAGAAAAGGTAAGGTGAGCGACAACCAAGGCCGCAACGAACAGGCGTGGAAACAAGCATTGTTAAACTCCTATGTTATAACATTTACAGTGGAGACAAATGATTTACAATTTGCAGCAATGATTGTGCTGAAAGTGTCTTTTGAATGTTTTTCGAAAGCGGTGGCCCTATAAGTTGGTTGCTACTATCTACATGGAATACAGAGCGTTGCGCCATTAAGCACAAACGCTGTATCAGTTTACTATGATGCGACTATTGCGTGGAAAGACAGAAAGCAGAGTTCAGGGACCAGCGGCGTTTGAATGGTGGATGGACGGCTGGTGGCCAGCCATATCGAAAGAGATTCATAGGTCAATTGGTAGTAAGTCAGCGGATAGATAGGATTCAAGCGCTGAGTAAAAATTATCGGGTGATCAAAACAGAAAGACGACACGAGGGTACTAGGAGTATAGTGCTATGGCCTATTGAAATAGGAAAAGCCTATGAGAGCTAACCTCCTACAAAGGTAAGTTTTGAAACCTTTGCTGCAAGAGCGGACCCAGATTATTAGGTGAGAAAGGATTGATCGATAGAAGTGAAGTATTATAGATCAGTTAAAGGAAAGTGAACGTGCAGAACAAATGTATATGTAGCGTCGCGCAGAGAAATAAGTCATACTATGGTGCTAAGCAAATGGTGAGAAATGAACATCTAAAAGTGTGAAGCTAATGGGCGTCTGTGTGCTGACCAAGTGAAAGGATGGAAGAAATAAGAGGCTAAGAAACATTAATTGACGGAAAGGCGGGGAATAGCCGAAATGCAAGCGTAGAGTAAGGTTGCTTAGAGTAGCAGAGCAGTGAGGCCTAACCGCAGCAGCTAAGGCGCTAAGATAATAATACCAAGCTGGATAGTGCCAGGAATGCTAGCCCGAGAGTTGGATGATTGCAGGTAATAATGTGTAAGACAATACGTCAAGTAAGGGATAAATGAACAGTAAGATGGGTGAGGCAAAACAGCGGCTTGTGCTGAATACATGGATATGCCTGTAAGAGAGAAGAGAGCAAAGAAAAGCTTCATGAAGTAAGGACAACGAACGGATGAATCCCAGGCATACGTTAAGGCTCTAAAATATTTTAGAGAAAAAATAGGCAAAGACGAGGCAATGCGCATATAATAAGATCATGCTGTGGTGCTAAAGGAATAAAACTAGGGAAGACTGAGCAGGGAGAAGCCAGTGAGCATGATGAACTGCTATTACTAAGGTGTCATAAACGAGTGACAGCTGTGCAGCTAGCAAGGAGCGGCTGTGCGTTGACCAGATGAGGTAAAGAAGGTCGCCAGACAAGAGCTAAGTAGGTCGAATGAAGAAAGGCCAACAGACAAGAAGTATGCAAGCATACAGTGAGTTGATTGAGGGAGTCATATCATATAATGCTGAACCACGGCGGTGTATAAGTTCATGATTCATGCTGTGGTGCTAAGATACTACTACTTTGGAAAGAGCCTGGGAAAGCTAGTCCAATAGCTGGTCGCTTACAGGTGAAAAAGTCAAAGACGTTACAGCAATTAAGAGATATGAGAACGTCTAGAATAGAGAGGCTAAGGAGCGGCTTAGCACCGAATTGAAGCGTCGGAAGGAGTACTAGAGAAAGCTAAAAAGTTCATTTGGAAGGACATCAAAAAGTCGGAGTGCATGCATAAATTAGGTCTGCTGAGGACATCGCAGCATATGAGTCAGAGGCGCGCAGCTACTGAGTTCCACATATATAGGCAGGATCATGTGTTGGTTCAGGATCCTGTGATGTTGACGTTTTTCACACAAGTGGCATTCGTTTGTGCACTCACGGAACTTTATTGTTGGCCACGTTTGGTTTCAAAATTGATGCATTGAAAAGTAGCATAGGTTCTGTGGCAGTGGTGTCAAAATGGTCATCAAAGAATTATCCATATTTGGCTTCACTGCGGTAACGGCATGGCGCATAGTACGCCTACTTATCTTACACAGGGAAACCTGAATATGGCTAACAGCTGCATTTCTGTACGCGGCTCCAGGAGCCCACGTGAACCGCCTTCACTTACCTAAGTTTGTCTCATGATATTTGCATCAATATAGGCGCTAGGAAACTCTCATCTACTGGCTGCACAAACCTTTTAGTAATATTATATTGGTCACGGATCATTAGAGATTTTACGGACACTGGCATATCCGCAATTGTTGGCAACATAGTCCATAAATACGGGTGTTTACTATGCTCATAATGGCCCCGCTGCGGTTTTACAGGAAGCACCGCTGATAAACCAAATTAGATTGGAGCTGCACGCCCCTATGGAGTGGTTTAACTGTGCTCATAACAGGGGCATTATATTTGCTACCAAGGAATTGGCAAGGATTTTCGTCATACAGCTTCATGACTGATACTAAATAAGTCTATATTTGCCTCATGGCGGTGGCGTGGTTATCGGCACGCGGGCGGACTCCACTTTAAGCCCGCGGGCTTGCAAAAGTAGTACCTATGAAGTGTATATAGGTCGCGTAGCATGCATTAATATGGATACGAGTGAAGCCACTGATGTAGCCTTATGCGGTGCGCCAAAGCGAACGCAGTGAATGGGCTTTGTTTACGGTAATGATGCAAGTTATAAGCGATCACATGGGTTTCCGTTTGTTTACGTTATGGTCTGCAACTCTGTTGAATGCCTTATGCTGCCTACTCGGGAAAATTTGGAAATGCTCATCAAAAGGAGACAACAGGAACGGTGACGTTTGTACTGAATCCGAATAGCCATGTCATCATGGGGAGCGTGTGAGGCGCCTTTACCCAGAACGCGCGAACGCTGAGGAATGGTTTATGGATACGTGTTTCGTAGACACACATAAAAGCAATATGCGTGTAAGTGGCGCACCGTTGACTTACTTAATTACATGGTAGTGATGTAGTGCACCTCTCGGTAGTGGTGTGCATTCTTCATGTCAACGCTGTCTTATAGAAAAATACCTGGAAATAACAAACCGGTGGATTGGTAATAAATGTAGGATTACCTTTCATTGAGGTGTCACCTATCAATCGGAGATGAGGGTACATGCGGACGGCTGCATGATGGAAGATATAAATAGCCTTGTTGGTGTCCGATGGAACCGGGGTTTCCGGTACCATGATCTGCGTACGCGAATACTACGTAGTGTTATTCGTGTGATCTCCATAGAACAACAGGTCGCACTGTTTAAGATTATGGCATCAGTAATGCGCTACATGTTGCGAACTACCAGCCTGCTAACCATTAAAAACGAACTCACTATTGCCCATTAGGTAGGACACATACGGATACTCCCCAACATTTATGATGCCGTAGGTCTGCTGGAAAATGAGGGCCAGGTTTCGGTGAGGATTCCACTAACCGCTGCAACACAAATATCTGGTACGCCGTACGATGATTGAAGGAGAACAGATACACATTCTTAAAGTAACTTGTGCTAAATGTGTGGCGATAAATTTATTACACGATGGTAGTCATTCATAATGCGGCGTCACATCTAAAACATCTTTTACGCACTTCAAAGGAAACGTACCTGATCAAAACAGGGATGCCTTGCTGCAACTGTGTGTATCAGGTAACACACCAAATAACCGTTAAATCACTGATAAGTGTGAACGATAAGACCTTATACAACGATGACAAAGGAGCGAAATGTAATAGTTCTAAGTTTGTAGTAGGTGCATATGACGCTACTGCGTATCCGCCGCGGTGTCCTGTTGGAAGCACCAGGCTCATTTAACTCCTAGACGCGCTTACGTGGTGTACAGGGGACTGTTTTTGACCGTACCACTACGTAGCATCCACTGCTGCCGTCACACCGCAAATGGCGTCTTCCCTGCTGTTATATGCTAATGCCGCGAAAGTGTGGTGCACAATTAACCTTCCAGACGATGCCCACGCGCTTCAGACGGACCTTAACCGTCTACCCCAGTGATCCATACAAAACAACCGTTTTCTGCTACGAAATGACGCAACCCCCTCTACCCGCCCTTCCGCTTTTTCTCCTATATCTTACCTGTGAGCGTCTATCCTCTAGATGCCTTCGGCCAAGGTAGACTAGGGTATCATTGGCCATATGAGTCCTTCCGTATCCGCTTCCTGCCGAAAAGAAGCAACTGCTGCTAACCGCATGGTATGATTGCCGAAACCAGATTTCAGTCATATTAACACTAGCAATCTCTGCCTAATCAACGCTTCTGTTTGACCCCACTCGGAGTTTGCTATTCAAGCTTGGAGCCCTTGTTTGTTGAAGGACCAACACCTACTCAAGGCCCCGCAGTTTAGAGCAAGAAAACTAGTCCGAGGTTTCAAGCACATAGATTATCCACACCGACTACCCCGCCTGGGAATCTACTAGCTTAAGTACCAACGTCTACGGAACGACATGATCCTTGTGTTTATGATCTTATGCAACCGTGGACATCCCTGTTGCCAACTACTCACACTGCAGCAATCGTGCTCCCACTTACGTGGCCACCCATTGAGGCAGACATATCAGCACAGTCAGTTGAACTGTAGGCGACACAACTTTGCTTTGAGAAACTGCCCACCGTGCCATGCTCTGCCTGGCTGATGATGTAGTCCGCGCATCCACTGTGCATGGTTTCAAGACCGGCCTGGATGGTCTCCTGGCCGAGCTACACTGTAATAGTCCCTGAGACAACTGCCTTCTACTTGACGCAGCTGCTCTTCTTTTTTCTCTTCTACCCAATTTCCTGCCACAGCCGTTTCAGAGGGCGGGGAGAGATGTCACGCTTTGAGCCACGCTGCATTCCATTTAAATTTTGCATAAGGCCGCTAAAGATACAGGTAAAACGTGACTCCAACCCGCTGTAAGTTTGCTTCGCCTTTCCTCAGACCCGACCGGAACTCATTTTACCCTATGGGTCATGTAAAGCTCGAGGTTGCATTCCCATAAAACACCTGCGTGTGTGTTTTCAACCCCGAAGGAAACTTCTCTGCCCGCCGCAATTTCCTGGCCCGTCCCATGGGTCTAACTTCCAACACGTGGTCCGTCACATGTATGCTCATATTACGTTAGAATGAAGCAACCGACGCAGTGTTCAATGCATCTTGCGTCCCAACATTCATAGGACATTTAACCTTGCAGCCACATACCCGTACCAAGCCTAGTGGTTATGCGACACATATGAGCACACGACATACAACCCTGATGATGAAGTGCGCAGTTGCAGGACTCCAAGGTCACAGAATAGGAACGGGTACACGTACCACGAGCACACCGAACCAACCATTGCCGACCAACATCCTGGACAGCGGTGATACGTGCGCTGCTCCGATGTCTCATAAATTGTTTGCGAGCGAGCGGAAGAAAACGCGAAAAGTCGATGGTTTCACGGACAATTCCGGGGTGGTATTTAAGTGGAAGCGATATGCCTACCAAGAGTTTGCAGTCTCTCCTGTATCAACGTGTTTACACAATCAAGCGTCACCGTAAACAGAGTACGCGGGGAGGACTGCTCGGTAAGCTGCCTCTTCAGGCGATTGTTCTCGTTCTCAACGCGATTGGTTGCAGCGCAGCCTAATAAGCAAACGTCGCCCGAATCATGGGCAGCCCAGGACGACGTACAGGGCAGCCAAGTTCGCCGTGGGTAATTATATCATTCCACATTTCTCGTCGCTATCGCCCTCAGCAGACCGTCGACTAGCTCCGCATTATGTGTATAGACCCACTGATGCAGGCTGTGCTGAAGAAGGCATACGACTGCTGAACGCGTTCCCAAAAGACAAGCAAAACAGCGGGACATATATCTCAGCACGTGAAAACGGCAATACACCACCGACGCGTTAGGATAAGCCTAGATGATCGCCCGCACCTGAGCGATGCATTTATCCATTAAAAGGGTGCGTACAGATTCCGTGCAAGGTAGCAGTCCTTTCATCGCATTCACGGCTTGCCGGTAGCTGCGGTACGTCTTATTCGGCAGCAACGCATAGAACAAGGATGCGCCACACCAGTTACATCCACCAGCATACAGGGCAAGAAAATATATTCCCATAATTCACCTGGTAAAGCGCGTCCGCCAGTATTACTTCGCAGTATCGTTCCGCAACGGTCTCTATTAAGATGGCACGAAGAACAAATATCTCACCATCTTGCCCACTTTCAACCCCCGACAAGCGCCGTGCCGCTCTAACAATTCAGGCACCTCGCCCATTTTCCCTGTTTCCCGCTTCGTGTGTCGCCTTCTAAGCATACTCGGATCATCCGCGTACAACTTCTGCCAATCTGCCATAGAAATGTACCTAAGTATACCCCTAGCACTTTTGAACATGGACATCAGGGAAAACCCCCTTTCTCCTGCGCCTCACTGAACCTCCTTTTTGTGGATATAGCCGTGGTTTTCCAAAATGGAAGTGATGACCATGACACAAATGCAATCCCTTTCGTTCGTAAAATTCACGCCTCAAATTGGACGAGAAATGCGCCTAGCAATCCAGCATCCCGTAATTGTGTTGTATCTATGCTACAGTGAGAAAAGCAAGTTACCGTTTCCCACGAACTTTGGTACGCATGCCATGAACACAACGACACTTCACGTACTGGTACGAGTACTCCTCTGGCAACCGCTTCCCACTTCGCCGTTTATTATGCTGTCGAGTCACAGTCGTGTGCTTGTTAAAAGCTGTGGAAGTTGCACATTGTAGAATTCTTTACCTCGGACTCAACCTCATCAAATTTCCAATAATAGCACGCACCAAAGGACATAATCGCTCAGATTCATCCACCATGATGACAGTTACAAATGTGGCGCCAAGTGATTTCCAATAAGCCTGTTGTCCATCACAACAACTAACCATATTCACCTTCTCCAACAAAAAGCACACGGACTTAATCAGTGCATGCGATATATATATATATATATATATATATATATATATATATAAATCGCCACCTAATGGCAACATCTCCAGTTGGCCTAGCATGGATACCGAACCAAACCCGCAGCTAGGCAAATCTCGGATGCGAGATTCCCGGTCCGTCTGCCATGCATGATGATACCGCTGCTTTTCATTGCGTGATAATTGGTGGTTACGAGGCAACTGAGGAGTTCCAACGCTATTTGACGCGGTTCAAAAGAGAAAATGCAAGCTCGTTTTATAGATGCAAGGGGATTACTGCGGCGAGCCATAAGCAAAGGACAGCAAAAGATCGCCCTGAAGGTTCTCGTTATTGGTACATGCAATATCGATATGTGCACCGCAAGCGTAAGAATGTGAAATGGAAACGGTAAGGTGCGTGACAATGTTTACTGCTGCTAAATCTTTTAGTTACAGGTGTTACAACTGCAAGGCCCGATTTTCCCTGGTACTGAAAGGCGTGTGGTGTGAAATTGGCCGCGCCTGCTTGAGGTATTCGCATGTGTTCCAGTTGGGGAAACATTGGCTTTATCCGGTTAATCGGCGGCTGATTGCGGTGTAAGCGGCGGCAGTCCTAATGTTGATGAAGTCGTTTCGTCAGACACGTGAAATCAGGAAGTTCATATTAACGGAATACGGCATCCATGGTATCAGACGCGATTTATGTCATCTGAAGCATGGGTGTCAGGCGGAGCTAGTTAGTGAGGTATAACATGTAAACGAAGGTTCTTATACGGTTTGTGGAAGCATCTGGAGGTGCGTTTCCTGTTATTCGTACCTGCGTGCCTTTGGAGGTTAATGGCACGTTACGGCGAAGTTATACAGGCGGATTCTACGCATCAGATTAATTACGGCGACGGCATTCTATGGTCTTCTACGTTTGTTGATGTCGCGGGGGTGAGGATGTCATTCCTTTACGCCTTATTACCAAATGAGATGACGGAAAGTTTGTCGCAGTCAGTCAAAGCCATGGGTGCAGTGGTTCCAAGCATTGCATCCGTGCGGATAGTTGTGGTTGACAAATACGCACAAACAACCAACGCTTTCAGGGAGGTGTAGCCGGAGGCGTGGCTGGTGTTTTGCCGTGTTCACATGTTACGGGATATAAACAGACGGTACAGTCAGCTGTCAGTTGCGGACCCAGCAAAAAAGACTTTTCTGATCCGTTTGCTAAGGAACCTTATATTCAGTCCTAAAGAGACGTGTTATTATGGAATACTGGAAACCGTCCGGCAGAAAAATATGGAATGCTTTTAGTGTTTCCGTAGAACACGTAGGTCTTGGTGATGCTGAGCGGCGCGTCGATTGCAGCATGTCATGAGGTTCGGATGCAATTCCAACAATCGAGTAGAGAATGAAAATATGCAACTTAAATGCACTTTGAGCGAGCGTTCCTCCGCACTTGCGCTTTTTGAGGTGGTCTTTAATCGTGCTAAAGGCATGGCTGTCCGTCATAGCACTCAGGTAGCGACGGAGTGCATGCAAACTAATATAGCACGCGGTGCTGGTTCGGTGGTGTCTGAACTTATAAGCAGCTAGAGAGCATATGCTCGCGATAGGGTGATGAAGAGTTTTCAGTTCATGACGATGGTCGGTGTCGTGCCGGATGGACAGTACAAGGTGGTGCCGTAATTTGGGTTCGCTGTGCACCGCGTTTGCATAGACTGAGGCCGTAACTGTAACTGTTCCCTTAATCGTCATTGGCGCTTGCCTTGATGTCACATATTACACGTGGCGGCGGAGAATCAGTATGCCCACGATGTTCTTCAAGGCTGTCGATGGTTGATTGATCCAGTGGTATAAAATGAAACGGCGAAGAAGTTGGATAGCAGTCAACCTGAGTCGGCCTCCGCAGTTGGACATGCACACAGGGTTATAGACAGACGCATACAGCTAAGAGGATGGCGTGCTTTCGGGAATGTTATCTCTGCTAAGTTGTATTACAGCACATCGAGATCTTCAGAAAGTATACCGTGTATAATGTGTTCCACGTTTATAAGAAATTCAGTGTGAGAATGAAGTGCAAATCATTGCGGCGGGCTCCGTGAAAATATCGGCAAACCTTGTGGAGCGCGTTATGATGGATAACAGTCAGGAATCAATCCCAGGCCCATCAACTTCCGCTGCGGTGCTAGCTGTGGAAGACCCCGGGCATCGCAAAGGTGCGCACAAGGAAACTTTGATTCATCGTGTGACAAAACCGGCTCCCGGTACCAGCGCAATGTGCGGTACGCAATTTCGTCCGCTCCCGACGACTACGACCGCGAGATGCAGAAGGCCGATCAAACGTGGTGCACATAGGAGTGCAAGTGGCCAGGTTCCAATAACGGTTTGCGAATTGCGTCTGCAAGAGGAGGACTTTGGAACGCGTGGTAGCGATGTTCCTTGGGTGATGTGTGATAGGCGCTCAAGGTGGTTCCATCCAAATTGCCCATCACCTCATGCCGAAGATAGGTATGAAGGTGGTTGCTGCCGAATATAAGTTCCCTTATTCCACGTAATGCTAAAACCCATTGCAGATGAGCGGAAAACAACAGCATGGGCGTCTGCAAATGGAAGCCAATAGCAGCAGTAAACATGATACGTTGTGTTTGCCAATGTACATCACACTTTTGGTAAGTTTCTTGCTGTTATGAAAGCAATCATTTCATGTGTCGGTGAATTTTTTGATTTCACTTGCTTATGTGTACTAAGGCAGCAGTTGCAGCAGCCTGTGCTGTTATGCCAGCAAAACGCAATGTTGTTCGCAGGTTTTTCCTGCTTCCGCCTCCTCCGCTGTACAAGTGTAAGCGGGATCTGAACAACCATCTTAAACATTCTACACCGTGGACTTGCTCTGAGGCACGGAACACATGAAAAGCCGTTAATCGAGTGATCTATAACGGAATAAAAGCGCATGTTTGCGCAAGGACTCTTAGCTGTCTAGGCGTGCTGTCAAGTAAACATTTGTCCGCTCCGAGCTTAGTGCAATAGCGTGGCACTGCTCTAGCACCTGCAGCAGATTTAATTCATGGTCTATACAGCCTCTGGAGGACCAGGAGACTGAGTTTGTCTGACATCTCACCATTGACCAACTTGGTAAAAGTAGCTCTCAAGGGTCCCGCGGGCACCACCCCGTTTAGCTCAATGGATCAAGGGGTAGGCAAACCGTCTTTTTAATTCCGGTAATAATAACGTCGCTCTATGGGACATGGACAGCCTTATTACGCAGCTTGACTTGGCGGCGGTTAACACCTCAACCGTATCACAGTTTCATAGTTGGTAATGACGCCACGGTTATGGTACATATATTAGTTTTCCGTGCATTGATCGTGCAGGCAAATAACGTCAACCATGGGTCCGTTAAATTATCCACGTTAACGCCGCAGCATGACGCATTAACACAGCTTTAATCTGTACCCGTCACATTTGCAGGAATACCCGGTAATACTTAATCATGTGTTATACATATTTGAAATTATTTTTCTCCGTTCATAACTTCCCTCAAATGCAACTTGATCACATTGTCTTTGCATATGCTCCATGTGACTCATTCATCTACGCCACCTAAAACTTTCAATGGCTTTTAATGATACTAAATGTGTAATGTTATTATTGAAACGCATAATCCAACTATACTATTCACTATATTTCAAGCTGTACAGTCACCTATACTTGTTATTCTGCATAATCTGCAGCAAATATATCTGCGTACGTTACAATTCATTTTTAACAAGCATATTGCAAGAACTGGAGTTACTTAGCTGCACATATTAAGCAATATACTTAACTGTACGTAACTTTAACACATTTGCCAATACCAGGCATCCGTCACGGACAGCACGTTCCAAGGTCACCGCTAGCGAACGCCGTGTGTTTTCGTTCTGACAGAGGTTGACTTTGTCCTTATTCTTGTGATTCAGTCGGTCATTGAGGTGCGCAAAATACTCGGAACCTTCTGCCGGTCTATCGATCATCATGGAGTCCAAGTGTCTAGCTTGTGGTAAAGGAGTCACTGCCCGTTCAAAGACTGTTCAATGTTCTTTCTGCAACGGCAGTTTGCATATCACTTGTTGTGGTATCTCACCAAATTTTTGTGTGTGTCTTTAAACTGTATACTGTATTCTCTGTTGATAACTTTTCTGACACTTGTCGTACCTTAGTCACCACCCAGAATGCTCAGTCTGGTTTACCTGCCTTTACTCCCCGCCTAGCTAGTGGGCACTCCAATCCCCAACTGACTGGTTCCCAAAATTCGCCTTCTTCCTCCCCTCATTTGTGTCCTGCTTTTGTCACGCGGGTTATTAAGCAAATTTCTGTCCCACTCTTGGAGCCGCGAATGTCTAGTGACCAGCCCAGTAAGCCCCTGCCCATGTCGTTTGCGACCGTCGTCGAGGAGAACACGGTGGCTGCTCCCGCAAGCCGTATTCCTGTCGTACAAAGGTATAAGTCTATAGTCAAGTCTGTGGAAGACAAAACGGCACCTTCAAAGCGCGGGCTGAAATCGTTTCTTCATAGAACCGACCATTTGGTGAAACTGTTCAGTGACAAGCCGCCTTCTAGGCGACCGATCTCCGAGACCGCCAAAGTCCCTAACCGGGAATGTTGTCTCATCATAATGAAATCCCGGAGTCAGAGAAGACAAGAGCAGCAGAGAGAATTTCGGATGCTCAAGTATTTCTAAAACTTATGGTCCCCCTACGGTTCGATGAGGGGAACCGAGGATTAATATCGTCTCTGCTTTTCGACTTGACATGAAGCTACTTTTAAGGTGCGTCACCTTAAGATTGTATGCCAAAGTGAAGGTGAATGCCGTCTGCTCCTAGACGGACTTCGCGCATCAAGGGGAGCCGTTTCACGTGACATGGGATCTATCCCCGGAAGACCGCGTTAAAATGAAGATTGCAATCCATGAATAGTGCACTCGTCTTGCAAACGGTGAGGATTTTCGCGTCGTTCGGAAAATGTAGAACATGCACTGGAAGCCAGTTGTTGTCCTTCGCTGACATTAAGATCAACACTAGATTGCACGTACTTTTGCGGATGGGCGCAGTCTTCGTATCAAACTAGATGAAGTTGTCCACCATGCGTCGGTACTCCTCCCGGACCTTATGTATTTACGAAGACATCGTTGTCCCCAGAAAACTCGGATCCCGAAGTACACATTCCTGGTTAAGGTCTTTCACGAGCTGATCGCATTGGGTTGAGGTAGGGGAGCGGTATCATACTCTACTGGAAATAGAATCTGAAGGTACATGTAGGTGGGATGGCCTAGGGAAGTGGTGATTGCGCCGAAGTGCTTTGGAGTCGTAACCACGATGGATGTATATCTCTCCTTCTCGGTGTCTTCTACGGAGCTCCGCTGGGTTCCGCTGATCTTTTACTGGCCTCGCTAAAGAAGCATGGTGGAAATGCGGTTTATTATCGGGGGAATTTAACTCCCCTAATGTTGATTGGAATATTCTTCACTGCAATGCTGCACCTGTCCCCTTGGATTCAACGTTTCGGGAAGCTGTTCTTGAACGTAATTTAATTTAACATGTTGCGGCACCTACTTGCGTTATCCCCGGTCAGACGCCGCACATACTTGGTCTGGTGCTTTCGCCTGCACAATCGGATGTTTCTGATTTGAATGTTTTACCACCAATCGGGAGGAGTGACCACTACATACTTTCATTTCACTGGACCACACGGTTGAGCATTCACAACCACTGGGTCTATCCTCGGAATTGCTGGCGTGCTTATCCAAACCGCTTGAAGATAGCCGCTAGCGATCAGGATTGGAATCTTCCCCAGCACTTAGACGTCGACGAAGCTGAGTGCCTTGTTTACTCGAAAATGTTGTCCCCTATTGATGATGTTCTTCCCATATCCAAACGAAAACCATTTACTAGAGGTCCCACTGGATTGACCGAGTATTACGGTAGCTCATGAACTAAAGACACCAATTTTGGAATTGCTATAGGCTTTCGAGATTGGAACTGGATTATAGAAATTATAAATTTGTCCGGAACGTATGTACATCGAAAAAACGCACGAAACGGCAGCAATACGAAGATCATCTGGCTAAACATTCCAAGTCTATACTAAAACTGCTTTTCTCCTACTTGTAAAGGAGCACCAGAGCCGGAAGTAGAATACCGTCCTTGCATTCCCATGCTCATAACACCGTGCTCCACGAAGATGCTAATAAAGCTGGTCTTTTAGCTTGCCATTATTCATCACTCTATACAACAGAGGTGCCGTCAGTTGATGGTTAGTAGTCCTTGCTCTCCGTTCTCAGTGATATGGACATGAATGTTGGTATTGTATACAAACGTTTGGACAAGCTGGATCCAAACTATTCCCCGGGACCTGATGGAGTACATTCTTTTTCCTCAAGCTTGTGGCTGAATATATTGCTGTTCCTCTCTGCCACTTATTTCGGCGCTTACTTGGGACCGGGCATCTTCCGCTTGCCTGGCACGTAGGCATAGTCATGCCCATATACAAAGGAGGAAATCGACAAGATTTTACAAATCATCGGCCATTTGTCTAACCTTTGTTGTCTGCAAGGTTATGGAGAGGGTTCTTAAGCGAGCTCGCAATCAGCATTTCCAGCACCTCAGGATCATTTCAGCTGCGTAGCATGGGTGTCATCCTTCGCGTTCATGTGTCACCAATCTTCCGGTAGCTCGAAAAAGGTAGGCTAAATCCATGGATGCTGGTAGGAGGTTAGATGTCCTATTTGTGGATTTCAGTGAAGCTTTTGACAAAGTACCACCCAAACTTTTGCTTAACAAACTTCGCAGTAATGGTGTTTTGGGAATAACCCTCTCCTGGCTCACTGATTTCCTGCATGACCGCGCTGTTCGTGTGCTAGTAAATAAGTCCATTTCCTTCCCTGTAAATATGACCAGCGGTGTTCCGCAAGGCTCTGTTCTTGGCCCTGAGCCTTTTAACGTCTTTGTTGAACGACCTGGCGGCTGTACTACGAGTAGATTGTTTGATTTACTCAGATGGTTTATAGCCATGGATGGAAATCTCTTGCCCGAATGTAGTTGATTTACTACAAACAAGGCTCAATTCGCTACATAATTGGCCGATCAGGTAGCAGTTACCCCAACATCAAGATACATGTTCCGTTCTTCCGCTAGGTGCCTCCGAACCATTTGGAATTTATCATATCGGTGGGTTTTGCTGCCCAACTCTAATCGTGAGCGGGACCTTGACGCCGTTGTGACCCCGGACCTAAAATCGACGGAACGTACCTTGAGGAAGGTCGCTTCTGCAAAGAGGTTGTTTTTCGCCATACGACGGTCCTTCTCTCGCTTGACCCCAGTGACCTTCAGGCTCTTGTTCACTTCTCATGTACGTCCGATCCTTGAGTATGGACTGCCCGCTGTTTGTTCTCTTTCCAAACTTGAACGCAACTTGATTGAAAGAGTTCAGCGGAGAGGATCTAAATTCCCTCGGTAGTTAAGAAACCTACCTTACTCACATCATCTTTAGCGCCTAAACTAGTTCTTCCTAGCCTATCGTCGAGATCGCGGGGATTTGCTTTTCACACTGCGTATCGTTAGAGGTTAACGTAAAGCTGAACTGCAGCATTTCTTTCCACTCGATTCTTACAGTTCGACGCGGGGTTACCATTGGAAATTGTTCAAACAAAGGAGACTTCGGGTCCTTCGTGACCACTCTGTCTACCTGAGTAGTGAACGAATGGAACAGTCTACCTTTGTACGTCGTTGATGCGCAGTCAGAAGAAAGTTTCAAACATGGGTTGGATTATTACCTGTTGAGTGAACTCAGATCTTGTTACTTTTTGTGTCAATGCATTGCATCCATGGTACTGACTTGCACCGTCCATCTTGGGCCCTGCGACGAACGGAGGAGATGGAGCTGACAAAGTATTTTTCTTCTGCTCTCTACACTTTAATGGTCCAGTGATCGAATGATCCAATGATATATCTCACATTTGAGCTTACGTATATATAATTGTTTAATTAACGTTTCATTCTTTTATACTTGTGCATACAGGCTTTCACTAGCTACACATGCACTCATAGATAGATTTGTGCATCTGTAATTCCACCAAGCATTTTAGGCAACATATTGCAAGCTATTTTTTCATTCCCTATGTTACTTAGCACTGTTAATGGGCACATAGTCATAAGGATAAGCGCACAATTACGCAATCACACATGCAGTTGCCATCAATATGTTTTGCTACGATGCACCAATAAACCGACATACGTTTTCCTCCCTTCGCAACAATTACTTCTCATTTTCGAACTGAACTTAAACACCACCTTTGCATTCCACTTGTATTTTTAAGGGAAGTACGATCTTTTGCCTTTTTATCAACTATATGCCAAATAGATGCTTTTTGGGTACCTAGACATGCTAAAAGAGGGAATTTTATCTTTACACTGCACTATTTCGCCATATTTGCCCAGCTCCCTAGAGCCGTTGTACCTCGAGGAATAAGGCCGTCGGATTAATCGAAAACAGCTGATCGTGATTTGGGGGCGGTACTGTTTTCTGTACTGGGTACTATCAAGGAATGTTAGGATGGTGTTTTGTTAAATGTATATTGATTTAGGGGACCGCGAAATAATGGTACATTTGGTACGGGGTGGAGAAGGGTGTGTTTTAGTGCGCAGTTGTTGTTTCGCTTTTGCTGCAATAGCTACGATGGCTGTGGATGACACTGTTGCGTTCGGCGCTATTTTTCACCAATATTATAAGGCATGTAACTAATTCGAAGAGACGTTGAAGAGGCTTCAAGTGCAGACGGCGACAAGTTTTACAAATATATCGTTTTAACCGCTATGTTATATACGGAGAGGTCAGGACAAGAGTTATGCATAGCATACCGTACAACTGCGTACAATATAGTTGTGTACTTTGCAACTGGAATGTAGAAGGTGGTAGTCGGCAATTGCGAACGTAGTTTTGTATTTAGTTCATTTTTCATAGGCATGTTAGCCTTGGTTGTAAGGCGAGCATGTCCATCAGTGTGAAGGGCATTTACTATGAGCTAGGTACGCATAGCCTAATACTTACTAATACTCCCAGCTGGGTAATCCAGGTTTAGTTGTTAGCAATCGGTGCTTGACTCCCGAAGCGAAGTGGCAGGCGTTTGATTTGATGCGATCGTTCCGTGGTAATGTAGAACTGCGAGGCTACGTATTAGAAGGGTATAACAAACGATTAAATAGACAAGCACTTTTGCTATCCGGCATGGTTTAGGTGGCACATGTGTGGGAAACAATGTGAACGCGGTTGCAGAAGTGTTGTCTAGGAATGGCGCGGTGGGTGTGGAAAGGGATGGTTTCCATTTGCGATACCTATTTTTCCTGTCTGCATCGATTAGATCCGTAGTAGCGAAATACGGGGTGTGTTGCCTGCAGCTGCCACGAAGCAGGTGAAATGTGGTGGTTATATTCTTCAGTACTGCATGGTAATGGACGGTTTCGACGTTGGCTGCAGTGTTCTGCGCGTTGAAGCCTAACGAGATGACAGGTAGTTACCTGAACGTTGCTCGGACTACGTCAGAAAGCTTGCGTAACACTCACTCAGTGAAGATAATGGTCATGGATGGGTATCTGAAGCAAATAGCATTTACGTTTTTGTATCCAATGCAAGTAATTGTATTCTGCCGCTTCCCTTTCCTAAGGGACGTTTCACACAGGTGCCAGTCCCTGTCGAAAGTGAAAAAGGCGGGCAGAGTTTTCCTGAGGAGTGGGATGCACAACTTAAGCTGCACCAAGACTGACTTGCAGTTTAAGCTGCTGCTTAGAATAATAAGGGTTAGAAGCAAAGATGCCTTAGGTGCTTCAATCTGGTTTCGTTGCCCTTCGCAGGGAGTTTGGCGTACCATGGTTTACGCAAATCGCGCAGGTTGAGTACGTTCACCACAAACAGAGTGCAGAACGATAGTAAACGTCTTATAGTGCTCTTCAGTGAGCGGCCCTTGCTGTTGCAACTCTTTGAGGCGGTTGTTCGGAGAACACGCGCTGTAGGATCGCCTTGAAGCACGTCGCTAGCCAAGTTTTGATGTCGAAAACGCAAACCGTTCCGGGCACATGGGATGCAAAAGCGTTGATTTCTTGTCTGCCTTTTTATGCTTCTGGCATATTTATGCGACACATTGCCTCGGAGAAGGTGATAGCAATTAGACGTGACGCCATTAGGTGGGAGTAGAATAGAAGTGGGAGCGCAGGCACACCGCTGGGATGGATAATGACATGAGCTGCGGTTGCTCGTTCGTAAGTCAGTGGAATATGCCATGTGCGCACAATATGCGGGTTGCTGACATGCTAACCGCCGTCATACCCCCGCTTATACACAGAAGCCCTTAGTCAATGCAGGACCGTCAGCTTCTTATCCATGAGTACGATACGTCCTCAGTGGAACTTCAACCGAAGCCATCTACATCAGCTAACCACCGGTGGTGTTGAAGCGCGTAGATAAGTTGTCCCGTGCCAACAGGCTGTTCGTTGACATAACGGTTGCCATGGGCAGCCTGGATATAGCCCCTTTCCTTGAGGCTGAGGTCTGCTACCGCGGCTGCCTGAATACAGTAATACGTAGGCAGGGCTTGTTGTCAGTTGAAAACTGCCGTCCTGACAACCACGAGTAGGCTGACGCCATACCAAAGCGTGTCCATCCCAAGGCAACAAAAAGGACGCAGTCGCTGTCGCCTCGAGTGATGGAACCACCGCAGCTGTCAACCTTAATGCACCCACTGTGCTTCCGACACATCCACACTGTCACTTATGCAGCTTACAAGACCTCGAATAAAAGCGCCGGATCAGGGCAACTACAATCGGCACGCAATAACGAAAACGTTTGCATCACTTGCGACACGGAGGATGGGCGAAGAACGAGCGGAGAATACGTTGATTGGTTAATGTGCTCTAAACACAACAGGTGGCTTTATCAATATGTGCGGCGTACACCAGCTACGCGAAGCACCATACTGCATCTTTCGCATGTGAGTCAATTTTACCCTAAGCCGTTTATGATTTGTACATGCTCATGAGAACGATAAACCGACCTTTTTAAGATCATCTCCTGCTGCGGTTGTGACATGGTCCCACGACTGTAACTCAAGCTTCTTGAAAGCTGCTGGATACAGGTTGGAACCTACCGACATGGCAGCCAGTGGGGGGCTCCACTAGCAACCATTACGTCGTTATGTTAACTTGTTTGACACGTGAACGCCATTCTAAGTGTCAGTTGTGCATACCGTATGGCAAACCTACGTCTGCTACACATTATTGCTCAGTTAGAAGGGGGAGCAACAGGTAATCGTAAGTCATTTTTGTCCATTCCTAAGCCTACACACTGCACTACGTTCTCGTCTCCTTGTACACGCCTGCCTTTCCATGGCCCCTTTCGCAGATGTCCGTACGAAACGCCTAGAATGGTAGTGTTCGACTGGTACCTTGTTCAATTATTTCCTAAACCTATGACATAAAATGGAATATAGCCCGGACCACAGTGATCCACTGTGTCGACGCCACATACCAATACTTCACTCAAAGTCAGCGTAAGCAATTTGCAAGGGCCTGCGCACCACTACTACAGCGTTAGATGCACTGGTGCCGCGGTATTAAATTGTGGCTCTGTTGCTGTGAGACCATGGGTGTAGCTGGCGACATTTTATAATAATCTGAGGTCAGCTTATGTGAGTAGTCATTTGGTGCTATTTCATACGTCAACAAAACCGTGACACCGTCTGTGGAGCCGGTCACATATTTTAATTACTTGCAGCTAGCTAACGTTCATAGTCAGTTAGTTCTTTTGCATATGGCAGCATTGCTATGACACCTTCCGTGGAACCGGCAAGTATCTTTTAACTATTTGCGGTCAACATGTTTTATTAGTTCGGTCGCTACCTTGCATCTCGCACCATTGCTGTGAGAAGTCAGTTGGAGTCCTCCATTTTTTCTACTTATTGGCACTCAGGGTACTTAAGTAGTCCGGGACATCCATTGCATCCAGTAGTATTGCTGGAAGACGGACGACGGACCTGGCCTCTTAATTTCCATCATGGCGGTATGCGTCAGGTAGTTGACTTCCAGCTCTGTTGGACCTAGTGGCATTGGTGATTGACCTTTTCTTCTCACAGCCGTTATGCAGCTTTCATAAGCTCGTTCTAGTACCGTAGTTCTGCCATCGTTTGGAATAATATAATAACAGCCGCATACCCGTTCCCGCGGAATTATTACACTCCATTTATTTCCATTCACCCACAGACATTTGTCTTATGTTTTATTGGCATAAAATATTTACGTTTCCGTTAAGTTACCCTCTCCGAGTACCTTAAGTAGGTCCTACGGAGTACCTCAGGCTTTGCATAAGCAACGCCTTTATTCATCTTCATAAAGTGCAAGTTAATACAGTACTTGGGGATAATCTCAAAGAAGTTTTATCAAATGCACTTTTTATGTAACGCTTAAATCGTAAGCATTAGGTGTACTAAACTACATAATCTTCTCTTATCTGTGAGTCACTGGTTCATTGGTGCATTTGTGTGTGACGAGCAGGATGGGAGATCTTCCTCAGCTCCGTCGACGCCGATTCAGTGCAGGTTTGATGTAACTGGCTGCAAAGCGGCATACCCTGGGGAGAATCGCTGTTGCAGTAGAAGCAGCAGAGTCCTACGGCATTCATCAGATGGAAGGCAAGCAGCCTGTTGAAACTATCCACTGTCGGTGCATCAGATTGATCTCCGGTAGGCTGTTCCAATCGTTCATTACAAGAATGGATAGGGCCACATCTGGACGGACGTGAAGTATTAGGCTCCTGTACAAATTCCACTTGTGGCCTCCTGTCGAGCTGTCCACGTTTAGCCGAAATTGCTTCTGTACCTCCCTCCTAAATTCTCCACTTAGAATCCGTGTGGTGTAGATAAGATCTTCACGGTGCCGACGATAGTCCATTGGGAATAAGTTCAGGTTGCTGATTTGAAGAAGTTAAGCAGGACGACGAAGCTCCATTATGGAATTCGAGCCAAGCCTCTTAACTCTTGCTAGGAAGTCGCCTTCAGATTTTAAGAGAGTTTGGGTAGCTGGAAGCCTAAACTTTAATATGGGACGGATATGTGCGGTTAACTGCGTACTGAAATTGTCAAAAGATCCGAGAGAACGACCACCGTAGAACACCCAGCATCCTGTTGGCGGCCGCAAACTTTCTTAGGGTATCATGGGAAGTTTTACAGTCAGCTGAGACGATAACACCCAGTTCCTTCTCGTGCATTACACTCGTTAGAAGATGTCCACCAATGTGGTGTACACCGAATGAATCTTGGTTACTAATCGGAGGAACGGCACCTTTGTCGTAGTTAACGGGAAGGTGCCAGTTGACGGACCGATCGTGCACCTGGTTCAGTGCTGTTTAGACTCTCCGCGTCCTCAAGCCTAGCTACTTCTGACCATAGCTTAAGTTCATCAGCGTAGACTAAGCAGGCGGTTTGAAGAGCTGCGTGGAGGTCATTAATGTAGAGTTTGAAAAGTTCCGTCCGAAGGTCATAGCCTTGTGGGACTCCACAAGCCATAGACACAGAGCCAGACAGCGTTTGGTTCACCTTCAGTTGAAGTGTCCGATCTCTGAAGGAGTCTGCAACCCATGCAAGTATGTCACCGGTGACGCCAATTTCATGGAGGTTGAGCAGTAGTCGTTTCTCTGGGACTTTGGCAAAGGCCGTGCTGAAGTCAATGTAGATAACATCTGGGTGTCTCCGGTCGTCTTCTGCTCTGACGCATGCTTCTCTGGCAACAAGCAGATAAGAGATGCAGGAGCGGACGCTGCGGAATCCGTGCTGAGCGGGGAAATTGGCGCACAGTCTTCCGCAATGGGTTGGGAGGGTGCGTTTGACGATACGCTTCATGAGCTTGCAGTTCGCAGACCTCAGGCATATCGGTCGGTTGTTTGCAGGATCGTGCCGATTCTTACCATTGTACTTAGGCCTTACAATCTCTACTCCAGTCAGGTGATAGGTACTCCTCTGCAAGAGAACGCCGGAGAACTTGATGTAAATTATCGGCAATGTACCCTGCTACCATCCTGAGGAATAGTGGGTGAAGTCCATTGGGGCCCAGTGCGGAGTTAGTGTTTCGTGCAAGAAGGAGTAGCCTGACCAGCTCGGGATTGCTTTAGACTTGCTCGAGAGGGTAACGCGTTGCCAGATCGCTAGTGGGTAGTGAAGGTCCCAGTGCTTTGATCGAGGAGTACTGCGTGGTTAGTACACTAGCCTTCTCGTCAGCTTCGTAGATCACTGTGTCTTCTGCCTGGCAGGATAGAGCAAGCATACCACTGCCAGCCTTAGTGTATCGCTTAAGGTGCGCGAACAGATGCTTCGGGAAGGTTCATGCTTGCATGCTTGGGCTGTGTTCGTAGTGTGGTCGTTTATGGCGCTGTCTTAGAGTGCAAATATTTCTGTTCACTTTGTACTTCGAGTCATCTAATAGCGCCTGTCTTGACTTGCATATGTCTCACAGTTTGCGTCGTCTGTTCATCAGGGATCTCACCTCTCAGTCGATCCAGGTGGGCCTTTGGCGGATCGCATGCACTTAGTGGCGGGAACAACATTTTTAATGATCGACAGCACCGTCTGCGTAGTAATTTCTATGCCCCAACGGGGTTTGTGGTATGGTCTAGTCGGTAGTGCTTGCCATTTCTAGTAATCTGGATGGAACAACAGGCCAGGTGTTGCTCTGGCGTGTTCCGTCATCATGCATGGCAACACGGCATGCCCAAAAGGAGTTTGAATAGTGAGCACTCCGGCCGAGTGGTTGGATGATCCTCAGACCATAGACGCCAGAGAGCGCTGGTGTGAAGACGAGGTCCAGTATGTTTGGTGTTTGACCCGGTATCAGCCGTGTTGGCGCTGAGGTGCGCTAGGCAAGGCTGCTTTCGTGAATAACGTCGAGAAAGCCAGGCTTGAAGGAACCTTGGCGTAGGTCACAGTAAAGAAGGTTTCAGTCGACAGTGGGTGCATTGAAGTCTCTCCTTAACAAACGGTTCCTTCCTCGACCATTGGTTTTTACCTCCTGTAATAGACAGACTCCTGAGCTCAATGGTGCTCTGTAAGCCACACCGACCTTATGTAGCTGATAGACGTCATGAGTTTGGCACTATAGTATCGCTGATGCTCCGTCACTGTCAGAGAGAGCTTGGATAACGTGTACCTTGAAGCAAAAGCTCAAATAGAGGATTACTTCGCTCCCAGTCAACCCGCTGGAGCGACCTGCCCGTGAGAGTTGATAGCCTGATCTGTTAACCCTAGCTTCCTGTATCTCTGTTGATAACCTGGCCTCGGCAAAAGCTAGTGAATTTGACTGCTGCACAGTAAGGAAAAGGGGAAGCTCGTCGTGCTTAATTTTAAGGCTGTGTACATTGGCAAATATCACTCGCAGGCCGCTATTTAGACATGGGGCTGGGGAGCCGAAAGATTGGCTTCCCGCGAGTTCTTGGTTATCTGGACAAAGGGGAAACCAACAACGTGGAGATCAGTTTTACCATTACTTAGGGCGAGTTTGCAGTTCGTTGACGGCTTTTCTCCTTCTGATTGCATCTTCTGGGGAAGTGCTTTCAGAACATAGAAAGTTTCTCCTTTGAGATGCAAGGTACGCCTGAGGAGGCGGCGACCAGCATCCTGATCATGACAGAAGACCTTTAGCGTACGAGTCTTGGATAGATCCTCCTGCTTTCAACACAGGCAAAAAACAGGTAAAAGGTTGATGCCCTGCTCGCTTTCATCGAATAGGATTGATACCATCTGCATCAAAAGGGCCTGGTCGTCAAGGGTTCTTTCAGCTGGCCATATTCTGTGGGATCCAGTAGCATTCGTAGTTATTAAGCAACCCTCATGAGGTGCTTTGTTTCCCCTCGCGAGACCTGGCTTTCGTGGGACTGGCTTTGCTTGTATGTGCTGTTCAAGTTGGGTAACTTTGACAATAATGAACTTTAGTTGCTGTTTGTTAAATTTTGCTTAAAGTCTTGAAACTGTTTTTCTCTCTGTCGTATGAACAGGTCCATTGCGAAGGTTTCTGCATGGTTTAAACCCGTCACAGCAGTCTAGGCCCTCGTCTTTATTTTTGGCTTAGTTGCATCCAACTTGTTTTTGCAGACACTACACTGCGTTAGAAGTGCGCCCTCTGAGGAAGGGGTGATCTGGCTTCCACGTCGTGTGGATCGCTAGGGCTGATGAGCAACAGTGTTCCCGCTAAGGTTGTGGAGAAGGCAGACTTCTTTTCCACTTGGGGGTAGCGCAGCCAGACCCGGGCAGACACACAGATGAAACAGGAGTTGCGCAGTCAGAGTTAGACTGAGCAGATACGCTTAAGGTCATCAGGAGATTTGTCCCTCAAGGCTGTTAGACACGGGTCGCTGCGTGCTGCAGACAGTGGTAGACAGCTTAATTAACCTTACAGCGCCCTATATGAATCCAATTCTCGCAGAGGGCGCACTGGACGGTCTTGACCGGAAGGTGACACCTTTGCCACAGTCAAGCATTTGGGTGTCATAATTTCGAAGAAGAGTGGACAACAGTCAAACTTTGTTGCAAGTGTTTACTGGAACACTTGGCTTCCTGATATGTGAAAAGTATTTGACCGAGTCTAATTCGGTTCCCAGTATTTAGTTAAAGCTGTGTTTTATGCTAGTTCGGCCTAGAAATCAAATCAGTCTGGCATACCAAAAACTAGAGGTACCGCTTAGTACTCACGGAATAGGTAAACCTTTTTACAGTCTGCCACTTACTTACCTACTGAATTACTTTAACTAGCTCATTCACCCTATTAAAACGACTGCGTGTACACACCGTTATTTAGGACATACTATAGCACCTAAGAAAAATAATTGCACGGCTTTGCTTAATTCCGCCTTTCCCTTGCATATTCATGATACTTCGGCATGGCTTCCTCCTACTACAACAAAACAGCAAGTTACTGCATAAAAATTTGTTAATATCATTGTAATTGAGTCTGTCATTCACGTCTGTAACCTAGTGCCGATTACAGCGTGTGTAATTTGTTCCGTAGAGCAGGTTCATGGTACTGACAAGGATTTCAGACTGGAAGCAAATAGTACGCGAAGCTCGAGAACCGAGCTGTAAACGCATATACGACGACGGTCCTCCGAGGAGTCGAATACCAGGACAAACGATCGGAGTGGCAACACGTGTATTCGGCGACAAGGCAGGTGCAAGTGTTATCCGGTAGGTACGTGCATAAAACCGGTAGCTTTATTAAAGATAGACGCAGTGATGGTTTTACCGTTTGGTTCGTCATGAATACGATACACATCAAGATAGGAAAGGGAATAAAACAGGCACTAAAATTAACGTATGGTTTAAACGAACTAGTGTGCTTTCACTTGCGTTACACGTGAAGCGTTCTTATTTACGTACATTTTTCGTCCTTTCATGACAACTCACTAAAACCAAAACCTATGCAATTTCAAAAACAAAAATACTTTAAAATATGCATTCCTTATTGTACGTGTTTTCCATGCCACCATGACGTTTGTCTACCGTTGCAAATAGGTGACCATGATGTCCACAGATTCCGCGAAGTGCAAACTTATTCCGCGCGTCATATTGAGTTAACCGTCCCCAGGAGGCAGCACACCTATTTTGAAACGGCGCCTATCGTTACGCAGTCCCTCCCACCAAATGGTGACCCCGACTCGCACGCGATGATTTAAACTATTTCGTCCTAGGTACATTTGTTGAAATTGTTCTCCTTTTCGCTTACATACAAGTATTCGTTTGTCACTTGCTTAATTTTAGTACTTTCGTCGTGGTTTGGTTCATGCTTGACCTTTTCGATTCACATATTGAAAGTGATCTCTGAGTCGTTTCCT
Source organism: Dicrocoelium dendriticum (assembly GCA_944474145.2). NCBI lineage: Eukaryota > Metazoa > Platyhelminthes > Trematoda > Plagiorchiida > Dicrocoeliidae > Dicrocoelium > Dicrocoelium dendriticum. The sequence goes on along the minus strand of OX104063.1, from coordinate 190,042,182 downwards.
AGCGTAAACCTGCCCACTTTGGCGGTTCCCCGTTTCATGGAACCCAGCCCAGAGGTTTGGTTTACGATATTTTGGATCGAACTGGAAAATAACGGCAGTATGGCGGACCGTCTGAGGTATAAACAGCTTAGCCCAGGCCTTCGTTCGTCGGTTGTGACTCGGGTTGAGGACGTACTACTCTGTGCATCGAACGAGACAACGTATGCAACTATGAAGAAAGTGATTTTACAAGGGTATTAGCCCAGCGCAGACGCTCAATTTGCACAGCTCGTTTTCCTCAAGCTTGGAGATGGCAAGTCGTCGGGTTTGCTCCGCTGACTTCAGCGCATCACTGGTCTCTTACGCTTGAGCGAAGAAGGGATAAAGGAGCTTTGGTTCGCACGTCTCCCAGAGCCATTGCCGTTAACGTTATCCATGTTTCTCGCTACGCCCCTGAAAGAAGTAGCTACCAAGACAGCCTCTGCGTTCAAAGTGTATCCGCAGCAGACAACCGGCAACTCTGGCGACGTATTCTCACAGACGAAAACAGAATCCCATATTTGCTCCCCTTCTTCAGGCCTATCTGACCCTAAAGGTGAGAAAAGCGCGCTACTTCGCAGCATGATAGCATAACTGAAGGCTCCGAATCAGCGCGTGCCACGGTCAGATGCCACCAGGTTTTGGCTACCGTTCATTACGGTTCGTCTGTGCCTGCACCGAGTACGCTTCGTTCGACACGAAAGCGCAATATTTTCACTGCCGTTCTCAGTCATTTAACACCAAACCCGTCTAAGACGTATGTTGGTATCACCGTCAATACGGTGTAAGATCTAGACGTTGTAGGGCTCTCTGTATTATGCACGACCCAGCCGTTTCAGGGAAAACGAATAGCCCGCGTACAATCACGACGAAAGTATCCGTCAATGAACAAGCAAAGCGCATATTTTACATTAAGGATGGATGTACTTCCATCAGGTCCCTCGTCAACATGGGAGCGGAAGTCAGCGTCATCCCAGCGACCACGAACGACAAGCACTCGGAGCCTACCTACAACCTAGGTGCGGCCAACGGTTCGCCGATAGCGTCAGTCTATCAGCGCATGATGAACCTGGACCTCAATGTTCACAGAGATTTTCAGTGAGTCTTTATGCTTTCGTCTGTACCCTTCTCAATTATCCGCATCGACATCATTTGACACTTTGGGTTGCTTGTTTTTGTTGGTCGCCATAGACTTTCAGACGAACGTGCCAAACTAGGGTGGAATGCGTTCTTACAGACACCCCGATAATCAGGCTCGTCTTTCGAAGCGCTGATGTACCATCAGAGTATGTGCACTTGTTGTCTGAAAACCCGCGGATGGTATGAAAAGCTGCAGCGCTTCCGCCAGTCACGGCTGAGGTCGCGGATTACATAGTCACGCTTGGTCAGCCAGTTAGCGCACAACCAAGACGGCTTGCCCCTGACAACCTACGTGCAGCACGAACTGAATTCGACCACATGCTTCAGCTCGGCATTGTCAGACCGTCCAAACTCTCATCAGCGTCGCCCCTCCACCTAGTATCGAAGGAGATCATTGGGAACTAGCGTCCTTGCGGCGGATGTGGAACCTTAAGTACGGTTACTACACCGGATCGCTATCTGATCCCACACCTAGCGGATCTCAACGTTAGTCTGGCGGGTAAAAGTATCTTCAGAAACATCGACTTGGTAGCGCATTCAAGCAAATTCCGGTAGCCGAAGCGGATATCAGGAGACCTGCCGTGACGACTCCATTTGGTTTGTTCGAGTTCCTGAGCATGCCATTTGTTCTAAGGAATGCCGCGCAAACTTTTCAGCGCATTATCGGCCAAGTTTATCGCGGCATTGATTTCGCTTACGCTTATCTCGAGGAAATTTCAATCGCGAGCCCTTCAAGAGAAAGGCACATGCGCCACCTACGGAGATTTTTTGAACGTTTGTCTCAATACGCGGTGATGATAAACACAGAAAAGTGTTTGTCTTGCGTCGACTCCGTCAACTCCTTCAGCCATTGTATCTCCGCTGTAGGCGTCGCGTCACTGCAGGACAAAGTTCAAGCCATCATGGACTACCACGAGCCTCATTCTTTCAAACAGCTCCAGCGTCTTTATGGGCTTGTCAACTGTTACCGACGGTTAATGCCCAACTGCGCCTCCCTGATGCAACCCCTCACGAACCTTCTCCGACGGAACTTCAAGAAATTCGATTTACTGCGGCAGCATGCGTTGCTTTTAAGTCACTAAAAGAGGCCATCGCCAGCATAGCTTCAATAGCACAACATGATCCGGCCGCCCCACTATTTCTCATTACTAACGCCTCGGAGGTGGCAGTCCGTGCTGCTTTGCAGCAAAGAGTAGTCGACACGTGGCGGCCTTTAGCGTTCTTTTCCAAATGCCTAGAACCTATCGAAACTTGCTACAGCACGTTCGGTGGAGAAAAACTAGCCATATACCTAGCCATACGTCGCTTTCGACACGTCTTAGGATTCCGCTCCTTTTCCGCCTTCACCGACCACGAACCCCAGACTTACTTTCTCGGCTCAAATGTCGACTGATACTCTCCTAGCGAGTTGCGCCACCCTGACTATATCACTCAGTTTACGACCCAGATACGTCATGTCTCCGGTGTGCACAACGCCATTGCCGATGCACTTTCCCGAATCCAAGCTATATCTGCTGACGCAGGCACTGTTATCTACTTGGCAGCCATGGCCACAGCAAACCTCCGTGATGCTGCGGTTGACATAATACACAGGTCTCCCGCATTGGACATACGACCGGTCCCGCTGATATCACAAGACTGCACTCTACTTTGCGAGTTATCTCTGGGCACGGCGCGCCTAGTCGTTTCACGCGATTTTCAGCAGACTGGGTTCAACACGTCGCACGGCTTGTCTCATTCAGGCGTACGGGCATCGGTCAAACTCGTAACGGCACAATTTGTTTGGCGCAAGGTCAAGCGGGACGTCCGTACTTGGGCAACTGCATGCTTTCCGTGTGAATGTGCGAGGGTACACAAGCACACGAGAAGCTCATTTTGCACTTTTCCGACGTCAGATGCACCTTATCATTACGTGCACGTCGACCTCGTAGGTCCTCTGCCTTCTTGGCTAGGCAATGTGCATCTACGTACCTGTGTCGATTGATTTACCAGATGACCTGAGCTCGTCCCTATCCCAAATTGCCCTTCGGAAACGGTATCTAAGGCTTTTCTGGAGCGCTGGGTAGCCCATTAGGCAGTCGTGCCTTCGTGACCACCGATCGCAGGCCTCATTTCCCTCGCCATTTGCCACGTCGCACATAGATTTAGGCTGTCGTTGCGTTCAGACGACAGCGTATCATCCGACCGCTAACGTTATGGTGGAGGGCTTTTACTACCAGTTGTAGGCAGCGCCACGGGAGCACGCCGCTCCTTCATGGTCTGAAACAATTCCCCTCGTCCTCCTAGGCTTAAGAAACAGTTAAATCCGAATTCGACGCAACACCGGCGCAGTTAGTCTACGGTTGCACGCAGCGGTTGCCCGGAGAGCTGCTAGCACCAGCCCAGCCTGCATCTTTTTGACTACGGAAGGTACACTGCTCGCTTGGCTCAGCAGATGCGTGAGCTACGTCCACCCGCTCCTCAATCGCAGATGACACCAGTGTACTTGACCGGAAAGCTGTCTACTTCTCACACGTCCTTCTTCGCACAGCCAGTGTTCGACAGCCACTTCAGTCGCCGTACATAGGACCCTTCAAAGTGCTACACCACGCGAATAAAACTTACACCATTGACCGCGGTGGCCCACGAGAAGTCGTCACCAGCGACCGTCCAAATCCCACCTTTGTGGAAGAAACCACCTCGCGTACTTCGTCTAGTAGTGCTTCGTGTGACCTCACAACTCAATACACCAGCTTTTAGCATCCTGGTGCAGTTTAACCAGACCAAGCTCTCGGCCTAAAACCTTCAGCCGTCCCGACATCTCCCGAATCTAGCCCGCCGCCTCACGCGACAAATCGCCGGGGTCGGGAAGTGCGTAAGCCTATGCCTTTCTCCGACAATGCACAGTGAAAATACGTTTAGTTTTGTACATATTGTATATTTTCGCCCCGCATTTTGATCGGTTAAGGTGTTGAAAACAAACAAACATATCAAAAACTAGCAAAGCCTTTTCTAAGAACTAGGCGCTAACCAAAATTTTAAACATGCAGGTCATTCCTTTGTGCCTTCTGACCATTTTTGCGTGTTTTCCATTTACTCGCCTTTACACGCCCCAACCCTCTTCTTTGATCGACTGGCCCGCCCGAACAACGTGTTCGAGGACCCTGACGCAAACGCTGGTCGTATCTACGCTGGGCGGGTGTCGCTTCTTCGTGGGAAGATGGTCGTTTCTTCGTGGGATGAGGTTAGTTTCTCCGTGGGACGACGGTCATCTTGGCTCGGGGTGGGTTGAGACGCTGGGAGAGACCACTCCCAAGCGCATCGTGTGACATCATCGGAGGTTGAATGCCTGTCGAAAAATTTCAGGGCTGGCCAGCCTTTGTAGTCCGACGAGCCCACTCCAGTAGCTCGGCGAAATGCACCCTGCCCTGCAACCAATAAAGAATAACTCACAAACGGCGCAGAGGACTCCGACTTACGGCGAACTCTTGTTTTACACGAAGGCTCGCTCATTCTTAATCGACGCACATTTGCCCTACGAAGCTCGATTCACCTGACCGTTCCGATATCGAAAGCTTTCTATGTTCAGAATTCTAGGGGCACTGCAGCACCCAAAAAGATAACGGCAATTTTTATGTAGTACTTGCTGACCTACTGTACGTTATCCTTTCTTGTTTTAACCTTTCTTACAACCGGCTGGACACTAGACCGCCTTGTAACTTACCACGCTGACGTGTAATACCTGCGTTGATTCATCCGCCTGCGTCTTCCTGTAGCTCATCGACTACTGTCCGCTGTACCCGACTCCAATTGCCTTCTGATGTTCGCACATACTTCGCGCACCTTCTCTGAGTAGTATTTACTTGTCCTACGGTGTATTCGTAATAAGCAAATGCATTTCATCTAGCTTATTCTTTGTGCTGCGCACATTGGCAGGTAGCAAGCGTGGTCCGTTTTATATTTTACGCTCTGGTAGTGACGCGAGTCGGCCTCCAGCGGGCTCTCGTAATCTTCCAAACTACGCAAAACTTCGCAATTTGGAGGTAGGTTTTACCACTAGCCTGACGTGTTCGTACCTCCTTAACAGCCTTCTTCATTTTAATTCGGCCCTCGAAAGAGGTCCCGGAACAAGTAGAACAGTTAATCCAATAGGACGCGGAGTCCGTCGCAGGCTTCGTCCGCTCACTTCTTCGTTTCCGCAACCTTGAGGGGCGCAACTTGGATGAATTCTCCTGCCTCTTGCTGAGACGAGAGACAGAGACAAGTTTTATTTCTTGCTTGTCTGCATCAAACAGTAGGAAAGCCATCCGTTCGAGCAGTATCTGATCATGCGAGCTTCGCTCCGCTGCTTTAGCCACGTACGATTCGGCCGCGTTCACAAGAATGAAACAACGGTCACGCGGTGTTTGGATGCGTTCTGGGATTAGCGGCTAACGGGATGATGCATTCTCCTTTTTCGCTTTCTCCGGCTCGGACAGGCCGACGAGAACTAGCATCCTTTGTGACTAAGAAGATGGATGCCCAGGTTTATTCAAAGGCTTAGTCTTAGACTTGGTGACACATGTAGCTGGACCACGGGCACACGATGCCAAGGTCGTCGTCTCCTTCACTACAGCCGCATATGAGGTTGTCCTAGGCTCGCTAGGCCACATATATTTCAAGGCTTCCGAAGGAGGAGTAGTCGGTGCTGGGACGGTCGCGACTTTAGGTTGGTCGCTGGGAGACGCCTTGCTGCGCTTCCTCGTAAGCCTAGTGGAAGGAGCGGAAGACCGTCTTTCAGGATGTTGGTGTGGCGGAAACTTTTTCAACTCAGCAGCACCGACGCAATATCAACAAATCCACAGAAAGCGTTTGTGCCCAGAATAGCCTTTGAAGAGCGGTTCAGTAAGTCACGAGAAACGCTTTTGACAACCTATCCACAGTTTGCAGGCAATGCATGGGATACCCTTAGGCACCACTTTCGCATAACGCAAACATTGTGAGTTAGACATACTCAATTGTTATCAGAGAAAATTTGACGATGTTCACCTTTTGTCACCAGTGTTACGTCAAACATTGTGCTTCGCATTATTTCACTTAATATGGTTGATCAGTATGACACACCAAATGAAACAAATTACCGCGTAACCCTCACATTAGAACATTGGAAAATTGCATTTAATGGAAATAAAAGCTCGAGCTGTACATGACCCATGGGGTAAACTCATTTCGGGTCGGGTCCGATGAAAGGCCAAGCAAACATAGATCAGTTGGGACTGGCGTGTTGGCTGTAGCTTCGTCGGGCTGCTGCGGCATTTAGACAGAGTGCACGCCGGCTCAAAGCTTGACGACACACCACGCCCTTCGAAACGGCTATAGAAAGGAATTAGATAGAAGCAGAAAAAGGAAAGAAACTTTATCAAGTAAAGTTAGTTATATCAGGGAATATAGCGGTGTAACTCGGCCAGATGACAGTCCAGACGGGGCTTAAAATCCTCCACAATGGGTGCCAAGGCTAAATCTGTAGGCAGAGCATTCCACGGTCTGTAGAGTCGCAAAACACAGTATGGTCGTCTGCAGTTCAGCCGACTGTGTTGTTGTTTGAGTCTTAGTGGGTGGCCACGTAGGTGGGAGCACGAGTAATGCAGTGTGATTTCATGTCGACAGGGATGTCTAGAGTTGGATACTGTCAAAATTACAAGGAACAGGTAGCCCGCAGACGTCGGTACTTAAGCGAATAGAGGCTCAGGCTGTGAAGTCGTCGCGGTTAATCCAGGTGCTTGAGACTTCGGACTGGTTTTGTTGCTAGACGTTGTGGGGCTTTGAGTACACCTTGATCCTGTAACAACCAGGGGCTCCAAGCCTGAATAGCAGACCCCTGGTGGGGTCTAAGAAAAGCGTTAAGGAGGACGTGGAAATTGATAGGGTCAATTTGACCAAAGGCTCGTTTCAGCAATCTCACAATGCAATTAGCAGCAGCTGCTGCGTTCCGGCAGGAAGCGGATACGAACAGACTCGTCTGAGTAATGCTAATCTGCCTCCTTTGGCTGAAGTTCTATGAACGATATGCGCTCGCAGGTAATATATAGGGGAACTAGTGGAAGGGCGGGTAGAAAGTGCGCAACATTTCGAGGCGTTACATGGCAGGTTGACTTCTATGGACCACTGATGTAGACGGTCGAAGTCCGTCTGCATTGCGTGGGCATCATCCAGAAAGTTAATTTTGCGCCACAGTTTTGAGCCATCCGCATACAGCAGTAGCAGAGACTTCGCTTGCGGTGTGGCGTCATCAATGAAGAGGTCTGGTCCGAGAACTGACCCACGTGAACCTCCGGTTGTGGCAAGGATGCGGGGTGACAACGCTCCGTCGACGCGTACTTGGAGGGTACGGTTTTGAGGTAGGCAAATTTGAGAGAATATATAACCACGTATGCAGTCTACGGGAGAGTTATATGAAACCACCAGGAGTGACACGTTGGTGCTCATATGTACTCACCTGATCGCCCAATCTGGGAGCTAGTAGTTGAGTGCTGTTGGTGGCCAGTCGTTCAAAGACAAATGTTCAGTTCAGTTTTATTCGGGCGCGGTTTCTTTCAACATTTCGAATGACATGAAAATGGACAAAGTCCATAGTCTACATATCTTACCTGCTTGTTACTAGAGAAGCACTGGTCAAAGCAGTAGACGACCGGAGAATCTTAGATGCAATCTATATGAACTTCAGCAAGGTATTTGACTGTCCCACCCAAACGACTGCTTCTTAAACTTCATGGAATTAGCGTCACTTGAAACGTCCTTGCATGGTTTTCAGACTTTTTGTGAGATCGGTGTGGATGAGAATGGTAAAACTTTACCCTGCTCCTACTCACTATAATACATTAACCAGTCGACTCTCTTAAGTTAGACGTGAAGTTTAAGGCATGCCTGAGATAGTTATTCGAAAGAGCGATAACGTACTAAGACACGTAAGACCTAGAAATCAGGCTCGCAAAATTTTCTACCTGAACGTCTACGCCCACCTGTAGAACCTTTTACCACCCAAGCTGCGAGAATGCAAGTTGTCCGAATTCTTCCGTAGAGAGGTATATATCTTACTTATCGTTAAATATACCACTGGCCTCCCGGGACAAACCATGTCAGAAGAAATGGGATCCGAAAAGGGTTGGCGGGTTGCTAACGCACAGACCCCACTGCAAATGTCCTCACATTATTGCTGTTCGCTCGACAGTACGAGAGTCCTATGCCAGTAACAGCTTACTGCACCATTTATCCCATATCACTTTTAATCCTACGACGATCGCGATAAACTGCAATTCATAAACTACCCTCCCCTTTATCGTCCTACATCGACAAAACCAATGCGCCGCGGGGTTGAAGAATAGGTGCTCAGCTGTAGATAAGCGGCTGCTATCCTTGACAAACAACTTTTCTCTCTCCTACTTAAACCCTGTACGCATGACCGCCGCAAACCAACTTTACTCCAGTATTCTTACAATCCTCGTGGCCTGTCTTATGAATCTCCTAAACTCCAGTCTTCTACCTCTTTATTCGACACTGTCCTATATTTCTCCGATTCGTCATAAAAGCCGAAACGCCAAGAGCACCACGGTATAGTTGCCTTCGTGCATATGCGTGGCTCCACGTTCTACCGGACCTTTCCTATAGTTTGCTTGGAAGGCTGCCGTATGGCTGTGGTTTACTAGGCAACTCGGGAAAGCGAAGGATGACCACATATTTAGCATGTTTCAGCGAAATGTGTACCCTAGAAGCTGCCCTACGCTACGCTGCCTGATGTCGAAGAGTCAGACACAACCCGCATCCACATGTGCAACAGAGAGAAGAACTATTATCCTATCGTGCATCCATGGGATTTCTGAAATAGCAGTGCGGCTTTTAATGCCGCAAGGGATAACTGTTGCACACGAAGCAACGGAAAACATACGCAGTAAACTTTTTAAGGTAAAGGACAAACTCTTTAAGAAAGAAATATCGGGTGTAGTTTAAAAATTCCTTGCAAGAACTGTGACAAGCACTATGTAGACCAGCCTGGTAGGAAACTTGGTACAAGACTGCACTAACATAGTCTGGCCATCCGTCGCCAGGATGAGCAATCTTTAATGTCAATGCAACTGGATGTCGAGAACCATCAGTTTGATCTGGAGAACGTTGAAATATTTGGAAAAGCTAGAAACCGCAGATCACATGAGTTCCACTAGGCCTGGCATGCTGGCCGGAACGCAATCAACAAACACTTGTAGCTGGAGAGTGTCTATGGAGCTCTGCAGATTAAGCTAGAATTAGGCACACGATCGACAAGAAGAAGGGGTGCACACTCGACCGACTCAAACGAACAGATCGAACGCTGACATTCAAAGCAGGCAACGAACAATAGTCACTCGAATCTGACATTGGTTTGCGAGACCGCGAATCAGGACTTAATAGCCGCACTGAAGATTTTGCCTAGTTTGGTAACGGAACGTCTGTAACAGAAATGCCCGGCTGGAAGAACAGGACAAACCTCTCATCCACACCCCAAGCAACAGGTATTCTCAATAATTCCCTTACTTCCTTTAACGCCTGGTACTCGAAGTTCGGCCCTTCTAGCTTTGGTCACCTAAGCCGCTGAATAGTGTAGGGCCCGCGTGCATATCAACCTCATGATATAGAAAGTCGAGTACAAGGATATGGGTGGCTCCCATCTCTTACCGGACCAGGCCTGCTCTGGGCTGAGTTTCAACTTCGTGCTTTCCCCCAACTGAAGTGCTTTTATAACTGTCTACCGGTTAGTGTCGATGTAATTGGACCCAAGTGCGTTGTAATATAACTTGGTTCCGAGGATTGTGCTTGTAGTACAGAGGCCCTGACAGTGGCGCACATACGATGGTGAGGTAGCATCAGATAAAGCATACTGTTTGACTAAAAATCATCCTAACCTAGTTTCGTATGGACGAGGTTTGGTCATACAAAATCATTTAGGGTATGGCTTTACGGCTACTGCGTTGCGTAATTACAATTAGTAGGTAGTTTTCCGCTTCACGTTTACAATATTTTAACCATGAAACGTTTGTTTCGGAAATTCAGGGGGCGTTGGAATATATTTTAGGTGACCAAAATGTCGTCCATAAGGTGAACACTTAGACTGTTAAGGGTGAAAAGTCTGGTCATTTAGGGAGTTACAACACTCACAAGATGGCACACGTTTCCGCTGCTCGCGCGGAAGGGATGCAAATTCCGTCAACGTTACGCGATAATCGACTACACACTTATAAGTAGGTACTACCACAGGGACGAGTTAGTCGTCAATCCTGGCGCTACTAAGATTATTTGCGCTGACAGAAAGTACGGTTAAAAAGCAGGATTTTACGTACAAAACAGCGCCGATAAGGATTTGGAACATTAGTTAGCAACATTTATGGACATTTAACGACATTTATCTTTATCTCCTTTTGCTTCTCCGCGAGTGGCCAAAAGCACGCTGCAATGGGAGGGCTCGCTATTCATATGTTTAGATGAAATGTTAATCCATAGGTACCATAATTCTGCATAAGTTTCTTATGATGTTACAAATTCTTCGCTATTAAAGAAGCCACTTAAATATGTCTGCAATGATGTATCAACTGCTATAAAAATCACAAACCCCGAGTGTTACTTAATTCCTTATATTAATAATGCTCTTCACATTAAACTTCCAAGGCTAAAATTATCAGCAGACTAGGAGACTAAATAAGTAGTCCAGGAAGAGACTATCAGCGGACGGCAAGTATTTTTAATAAATGGGCTCAGAAACAGTATACTTATATTTTATATCTTGCGGTGAATAATTTCTACTTTAGTTACCATTATTGCATTAGTATTACAAATGTTTAAGGCAAATATAGCTGCATACATTACATACTTGGAGATTTCGCCATCGATAAGTAGACGCATAGTAAAGCGAGTTGAATATTGGCACTTTTGCAACACAGTGTGCACAGCGGATTCAGTGGGCGCTAGTAGGCATACGTTTCAAAACCTTTCTCCTGCACGCATCATCTGTTTTCTGTTTTGCGTCTAGCAATATCTAGACAGGACGCCGATAAGACGCATAAAAGTAACCCACGGACTATTAACGGACGCTCATGCCGACAAGCGGGTCACAAAAGATGGCTTTAATAGTATGAGTAGCGCAAAATCAATGATTTTAACGAGCTTCCAAGACTGCAAATCAGTTAGATACAGCATCCATGAAAACAGGCTACCAAAAATTGACTTTTAGCATAAAAATGAGCGCACAGTGCAATATTGTACTTGCGTGACTTGATATTTTTTGTCTAATTAATTTACCAAATTTGCAGCTTTTCGAATTTACGAGCAATCGAATCGGCGGCAAGCGGTTGATAGTTTTTAGTACACTAAAACACAGTTTTATAGGTACACCAGATTGGAATGGCAGAGTCTAGAGCTCAAGTGTTTCACTCCAGTCTGACTAATCAACAAGCGTTGCCATCTTTAATGTACCCTGCTAGGTCTGCTACTACCAGGCAGCCTAGAAGTAAGCCTTAATGGAAGTCGACCCCAAGACGGCGTTGCTACCGAGAGACTCCAAGCTCCTTCTATGCTTTATTTATAACCTCATATATTCTACTTTAACGTTAACTTCGCATTTCCACGCCTAGCTATTCATAATCTCAGACGCGGACCTAACTTCTTCGTATCTAGCTCCCAAACTACGTGTAATTGCGGGCGCTTGCATAGCCCTAGGGCCTCATTGCTGTTATTTCTCACCTTATTATGCCTAAGTTTATTTGTTTAGCTCCGACTCGCTTTGTTTGCTTAATACTAGGCGACGTATCTTAACGGGATATTAAGCGATCCATTGGCAGATATACGTTGAGACCCTGCTAGCTAATATGGAGGTAAACGAAGTTTTTCTTAGTTATACATGTTCGTGCTGAGTACTAAGGTAAACGAAGGTTTTACGAAGGTAAACTGAGATTACGCTTCGTTAAAGCTTAGTGTTTGCCGCTGAGTGACACGAGGATTACGAAGGTGTCCATCCACCAATAAGTGGTACAGCTCATGGTACGCAGGTGATTGCGTACGGCGTACGCAACCAATCAGATGACAGACTGACTGCACTTACGAAGGTAAACAAAGCTTTTTCTTAGTAAATATGAAGGGTAGCCTTCGTATTGACGAAGCAATTACGAAGGTTTTTCTTAGTATATACGAAGGTCTTTCTAGGTAAATACGAAAGCTGTGCTTCGTAATTACGAAGCAATACTGAGGTTTTTCTTAGTATATACGTAGGCTGTTCTTCGTAATAACGGAGCAATACTAAGGATTTTCTTAGTATATACGAAGACAGTTCTGCGTATTGACGAAGCCATACTGCGGATGTTTTTGGTAAATACGAAGGCTGTTCTTGGTAATGACGAAGCAAAACTAAGTCTTCTCTTAGTAAATGCGAAGGTTTTATTAGTAAATACGAAGGCTGTTCTTCTTATTAAGGAAGCTTAACTAATTCTTTTCGTAGTAGGTACGAAAGAATTTTTAGGGAATATGACCGCTTTTTGTAATGACGAAGTACTACGGAGGCTTTGCGTAGCCAATACGAAGATGTTTTCCCGTACGAAGGAGGAGATACATTGATTTCGCGTAGCACACATAAAGGCGTTTCCTTGTAGGAACGTCACGAGACGAAGGTACCGGCTAGTGTATCAAACGGTGACGCTACTGTGTACGACCCCATGCAATGCTTTCGCCAAAGCTACAAAAGTGGTTCCCTCATGACCCAGGCGAAATTGTTTTTCGTAATCGTAATGAAACTGCTCTTAGTATCTAATGGTTCCTATTCCCAAGCGACCGGTAATGGTCGCACTTTTTGCGTGGACTGCGCAGTGAACCCATACGAAATAGCGACGTACAGTAAGTGAATCTATTACCTAATCAGAAAGCATTGAAGAGCAATGTGCGCACTTACCAACTGCGGATTCGTTGGCTGCATTTGCTTGTCGCCGTCTGAAAATGTTACGCAGTTACCACCGAGCATGTACCTGGTCGGTGGGCCAATCAACCATACACGATTGCCAATGCTGACATTGCTGGCCAGCCGAACAACCTCCACGTGGTGCCAGCTGGGTGGTTCGGGTAAATCCCGTTCCAGCAAGTGGTTCGGCGGCAGTGTTCCAGGATGTGGTGGGATTTCGCCCGGCAAGCGTTCTCCCTATAAAAAGCCACAAGTATCCGTTTAACAACACTGTGACGTGGCGGATGTGACTCACCACTAAATAAAGTCACTGCCTCTTCCCTTTTCCGGAGGATCGTTCACACATCACGGACGTCAACTGATTCAATGCATTCCATTGCTCCCCCCTTTGACGACGAACACAACGAACAAAAGCACACACAGTCACATTTACCTACTCACACAACATTTCCCCTTACAACTACCCAGTTAAACATAGTTTTACATCTCAACACACGCATAAATTCCCATGCTATTGGTCAAAATGTACTACTTTGTGCAATTACTGATCATACGTGTCTGTAATACCATGATCACGCCCTTGATGATGTGCCTCGCAGTGACGAGAATAAACTATTTATTTATATATTCGTTTATCTTAAGAGATGTCGCAACGGCAGTGCGTTTTAAATGTGTACAACAATGGTATGGTGACTTCGTCCAAAGCAACAGTTAAAGAAACGTATTTGCATAAAATTTCATGAATGAGAAAGCGCTTCAAGTCATTAGACACACCGTTGGCAACACAAAGGTGTAGCTTGGTCGATGGCATACTATAATTGTATAAATCTCTTAGATTTATGTAAGACGTGCAGTTCACATATGCAGTTGTGTCCACGTCCTGGTGCACTGAGACAAGTTGATACGGTTTCTTTCCCACAATGACTACGTTATCCGGCCTGCATGCGAAGAACACGTTCCCATTTAAGTTAAAGCCCAATTGCCTATTTATTTGAACGTAGCTTATGGTGTCATTTACGTCGGAAGACCTATTGCTCTCGGGGACGTTTCCATGCAACTCCATACAACGCCGCAATAGCTGAGGCACGATGTTCACTGGCTTTCGTATTCGTTATTCAGACACCTTAGGTAAGATTCAAAAGTGAAGGTGGAGAAGCCATCCAGCATCCCATACCTATTCGCACCTTGTGCTAAATGGCACAAGGCGTGCATGGTAAATGTCATTTCCTTAGCAGCATATAGATGGAAGAAACGCGAAATAAATATTATAAGTACATTGTGTGCAAAGCGGAATATTTTCTAAATAGCAGTGAATGACAAAGCAGATAAATACCTAAATGCAAATCCAGGGAATTGATCTAATACTCCATCGGCAAAATATGTGCTAGGAAGGCAGGTCCGGCATACTACAAGAATTGTCGGAATTCCGTCGCTTTCCATCAACGAAACTTATCCACGCTTCTACAACGTCGTGGAAAATCACGTGGCCAATGACAGCGATTGCTGTACAGTACATCGTTAAGACGTGCCACAGTGTCCATATCTAAGCGAAAGTCCTTGCTAGCCGCTGCAATTATCCACAACGATATCAAGCATCTCATAACACTCAAACAAACAGCATGCATATAGTCTATTGGAAGCTGGTCCACCATATCTATGGGCAAGTATTCAACTGGTGACCATTTGCTAAGGCCGTGCGAACGGAACGACTTATTGGTACACAGGCGGTAATCGGTGCAAAGAAACGTTACTTTCCCAGCGACATAAACACCTCGCTGCACAAATTTAGCTTATAATGCCATACCCAGAATGAGCTTTACTACGCTTTACATGTGATCCCGCTGGTGTATCAGAAATGATACTAGAGCTACGGACGGCTTTTGGTGTAGTTCAACCGGGAAACAGCACGCCTGTGCGAAGTAACCTTTTCAATTCACTTATAAGTGGAGCCAAGAAATGATGTACGTTCCACGGTTTACGTGGCCCCGAGTACACCCCAACCACAAAAATATCGGATAACAAGGGCGACACCGACCTACACAAAATGGGCCACACTTGTACACCGGAGGAATTAAATGGTGAAAACCCATCCACATGCAGCTGCAGGTGCATGCTGTCGGACACAGCCACACTTTCGCACCGGTAAGCCATCTTAAGCCGAGAACTTACACCCATGTGCCCATACCTACCGGGATGTACATCGATCTCCTTTGTGGTTCTGGGAATTCTCATTAACGTGCGGTCATCTTTCTGTAAAGACGGTATAAACTTACGCAGACCTTCAAGAAGCTTGTTAACAGCAAAAGCAGAAGTGCTCGTATTAAGCACCCGTGCTGTCAGAAAATTCCGTGCCTCATCACACAGGTTTGGTGACGTGGTCATATCTAAAGACGTGCATTCATGCTCCTCGGATTGGCAGGTCATTGCTTCCACCACCTCACTCTCCGTTTCCGTCCGTGAGGACTGAAATGAAAGTGCATCGGTTGATGCGAGTACGGAGCCATGGTGGACAGCATGCGAAAGGTTACTCGGTTGCATCAAACAGTGGTCTACCATCACACTAAAAGATGCTTGGTAACCTTACCTCCTAAAAGAATCTCCACGTTACTGGTATGGCTATATTCGCGGACACGGACTGCTTCGCGCTCAGCTAGTCTACGCCAAATAAGCAGTTGCATTCTCAATGTGCGTGTCGAAGGTAACGCAAAGGAACAACGACGCCTGGTTAAACGAGTACGCATCTCTAAAACGTCAAACATAAACTTAATACACGCTTACATAATGCTTGTTGGACACAAAGACCTTGGTGAGGAAAGCAAAGGACGTACCGACACGGTAGGCAACAAGGGAACCTGGAAGCCATCAAATGAACGCGCAGTGCCATTTCCGGTACAAAAATGTATGCAAACAAACACACAGGCTTACCTTAAATGCAAATAATTGCGCCATATACATTTCTTTATAATCCTTTTACGCAATTATACGTAAGTTTTGATTGTTCAACAAACAACTTCATTTATAATGATTTCGGACCAATCAGATATGTACACAGGAAGTCGAAGGACCGCCTTTGTATTGGTTCGTAAATGACGAAGCCAAACTACGGCTATCCTTTGTAATGGTTCGTCAGTGACGAAGCTGAACGAAGACCAACCTTCGTAAAAGTTCGTCGTTGACGGCGCAAAACGAAGATTAGCCTCCGTTGCGCTTCGCCATTGACGAAGCATAACAAAGTTTTTGCTCTGTGTGACGGAGATTTTTCTTCGGCGCGTGCTAGTAGGGGACCCACGATTTTGTGAACCCACATTCTCCTAACTTGGTCCCATTCCACTAAGCTTATACCTGAGTTAAAGGCTCGCCAAGCGCCATTGGAAACATTGGCCGGCGAGCAGCATGAACTACCAGATCCCGTTTTTCGGCAAATTCTACCTGTACCATTTATATTTTTCTGACTGGCTTAAAAGCTTACCATAGGTCATATTGCCACTGCCCCGTCAGAAAGCTGGATATCTAGGATATTTTGATCACCACTTCATCTTATTTTCGCCATCATTACAAAACTTAACCTGTAGCGGCTGGAAATTTCCCGTTTGCGTGTGTAACATTCTAAATAAAATTATTTCATTGTACACCTAGGCAACCGGTATGGTATTTAGAACTGATTGCTGCGTTCGAATACTTGACGCGCTCATCGTCCTTTTTGTCTGGCGATTGTTTTGTTGCAACGCGCGACTGTCCTGTTTGCTGTTAATCCACCGCCCCATAGCAAGATCGTTAACGATGTCGTTTTTAATTGCTAGGTAACTGGAAAGCTTTAACTGTAACAATAAAAGCTTTCCTGCAACCCGATCAGTCTTCTCGAATCGGTTTCTGGGCTCCCGTTACAGGCTACTCGCTGCGTGCCGCCGATGGCACACCAATTGCAACTGTCCGCGGAAGGCTGCTGGCACTCCATTTAGGTCTCCGGTGAACTTGTACCTGAACTTTCATACAAACTGTCGTGCATTTCGCCATCATGATCATAGGCTTTTTTCAACGCTTCGACCTCAAAGTCGACGCTAAAAGGAAGAAGATTACCGACTCTAGGACACAGCTCAGTGTTATCGGGACTAGCGCCAAAGTGGATGCTATCACTGCTATTCGTGTCCCACCTCAAGGTTCACAGCCAATTATAGAAATTTTCAACAAGCATCCTAAGCTCGTTCGCGCTCTGAACGACTTATTTCCTCCGAAGTCAAACGTCATGTACCACGTTTGCAATAAGGGTCCACTTGTTTCGGTCCTTCCTCGCAGACAGGCCACGGACAAGCTCAAAGCTGTTAAGGCGAAATTCGAGGAAATACTCGAACTGGGAATAATCCGTCCATCCAAAAGTCCGTGAGCGCCACCATTACACATGTTGCTAAGGAAATCCGGTGATTGGCACCCCCTGTGGTGACTACAGGGCACTTAACAAAGTTACCTTCCCGGATAAATACCCCATTCCGCACATGCACGACTTAACCTCAGCTCTAGCTGGTAAGTCTATTGTTAATAAAGTCGACCTTGTTCGCGCCTACTATCAGATACCTGTGGCGCCAGATGAACTTGCTAAAACAGCAGCCGTCACGCCATTTGGCCTATTAGAGTAACTCAGAATGCCTTTCGTCCTCAGCAACACTGCGCAAGCTTTCGGCGTTCCCTTCACGAGATAACGCGAGGACTCTAAGGCACTTAGACTTATCTAGATAAAATCGTTGTCGCCAGCTCTTCTGACAATGACCGTCTTCATCACCACGACGCTCTATACCAACGCTTGACGCAACATGGGGTTACCTTGAACCCCGATAAATGCGAGCTTGGCTAAATGTCCATTGACTTTCTTGGCCACCGCATATCCAACTCTGATATTGAAGAAGTGCCAGACAAAATCCAGGCACTGAGGGACTATCCTGCTCCTTGATCCTTCAAACAGTTACGTTGATTCCTAGGCCTGGTTAACTTTTATTGACGCTTCATTCCTAACTGCGCGGGCATTGTGTAACCAATGACCGACTGGCTCCTCGGGAAATAATGTTCTGTTCACTTCCTAGACGACGCTAGACTGTCGCTTGAGAAGCTCAAAGACGCTAACCCCAACATAGCGCTTCTAGCCCATCCAAACACATCTGCACCACTCCGCGTGACAACTGACGCATCCAACACTGCCGCCAGTGCAGTTTATCAACAACTCATCGGCCAGCGATGGATACCTCTAGGTTTCTTCTCGAAACGTTTGCAACCTGCCGAATCGCGTTACAGCACCTTCGGTGGGGAACTGTTAGCTAGCTACATGGGTATCAGACGTTTCCGTCACTATCTCGAAGGTCGACATTTTACCCTCTTCACTGACCGCAAGCAACTGAGATACCCAATCCCTGGCGCAACGGACAAGTATTTGCCGCGGGTAACTAGACACCTAGACTACGTTTCTCAGTTTACGACCGAAGTACGACATGTCTCGGGTGCTCTCAATCCCGTCGCGGATGCGCTTTCACGCATTCAGCGGATAAGCTTTGCGCCTGGCACCAACCTTGATCTAGCTGCTATGGTTGCTGCCCAACAAGCTGATCCCGACATAGACAAGCTACGACGCAACACCTCGTTGAAACTACGCGAAGTTCCATGAGCTTCATCTGAGGGGACCGTTCTTTGTGACGTTTCACGAGCTTCTCCCCGACCCGTGGTTCCTACTTGGATGCGCCGACTAGTTTTCAACGCATTACACAACCTGTCTCCACCCGGTATACATGCTTCGCAGAAGCTCATAACCGAACGCTTCGTACGATCTAACGTCCACCGCGACGTCCGCCTTTGGGCAGCTCATGCTGCGTGTCAGCGCGCCAAGGTATACGGACACACCAAAAACCCACTTGGTATCTTCACTGCTCCTGTCTATCTTTTTGCAATCGTCCAGGTCGACCTGGTCGGACCTCTGGCCCCATGCAAAGGCTGGGTGTATCTCCTCACCTGGGTCGACCGGTTCACCCGTTGGCCAGAGGCGATTCCGATAGCCAACTGCTCAGCTGAAATAGTGCAACAAGCCATCCAAGAACGCTGGGTAGCTCAATTAGATTACATAAGCGTAATCATCACCGATAGGGGATCACACTTTTACGGATTCTCCAGCAAATGTCTCGGCATTCTTGGTTGCCAACATTACCGAACAACCGCATACCACCCTGCAGCTAGTAAGGTGGTAGGAAGCTCCCACCGGCAAATAAAAGCACCACTTCTGTTACTGGAGGTGTCCACTGGTAATTAGTAGGCTTAATTCGAATGCCTTTGCTGGCCACTGACACTCTCAACCCCAGCGCCACTAACTGTCGCTCTTTTTATCTTCCTCACTACTGCAGCAATTCGCTGTAAGCTCCATGTCCGCTCTGCGCAGATCTTGAGCTTGCTGGAATACACTCCTTGTCACTCCATCATACATTCTCCTGTAATGTCTGTATCACTTATGTCTGCTGGCTGGTTGATGCAATCAGTGACTCTATAGGCATACACCAGTGACCAATCGTCTGATTGGAATGGCTACATCTGGCCACTGTTAGTCTTTCCTAGCGCCACCATTTGTCGGTCGTCATAAGTTCGGCACCGCTGTTTATAAGTAACTAATTGTCATAGGCGCCATGCATATGCGAGTATCCAGCGCTTGTTAGGAGCCACTCCGTATCTCAATAACCTTTACTCCTTTAGAATATCTGCATTTAATCTTCCCTCTGCACTACCGCCAATTAACCTTTAGGTCTCTCTCGCGGCAACCTATTTATTTTCACTTATCCTGCGCTCCCTATCGTATTACGCCAGCTACTCGCCGTTCATGCACCTTGCAATCACCACCAATATTCTAACTCTCTTTGCTCTCTCCCCAAGCAAGTCTTGGCTCATACTAAACCGATACTTCGTAGATTACTTACTGGTACAACGCTCTTGTCTCTACACAGATGTTAGTAATGCACCCATACGGCTAATAATTCTATAGGATATTCAAAAGGCACGTTCAGCATAATTATTGTTGCACAGTGTACATGCTTTCGTCTCAAGATCAAATGTTGTAACATAAGACTTTAACAATGTTTAACTCCATGCCTGTTCTGGCGGTCTGCTCTCGGTTGTCCCTCACTTTCCTTTTTCTCCGAGGTCAGGAACTTCTTGGGGATCTGGGATTAGACTGAGGAACAATTTTCACCTAAGACGGACGTAACCACCGACAAGGACTTACATGGAGCATGGTTGAACACCAAAAAGAAAAAACTACAATCACCACAACCCTTGTCCAGTATGGAAAATTGGAAACATCTTCGTACTCCCATACATTACACATCTGAAGAAAACAGACAGCAGAAAATTTGAACTTTTGCTCACCTGGACACACAACTAGGCGACTATTCGCAATGTTCCCCTCCTCAACCGACCTCAACAATCATGGCGGCCCCGATCAAATTACCTGTCCAAAAAACAGAGGAAATTAAGAGCCATTTGTCTGCGAATAACGGAATATAAAGCAGTCGCCAACCGGCTTTGCCAGTCATACATTAATGTTCAAAATGCTTTAGGGCAGTGTTGCAGAACGTGGTGGGTTTTTGCCTGGCAGGCGTTCTTCCTATAAAAAGCCACAAATGTCTGCTTAACAATACTGCGACGTGGCGGATGTGACTCGCCACTGAATAAAGTCACTGCCCACAACTACATACTGGCAAGTCGACTAGACCCATATTTCAACTCTTCCCGACACATGCAAAAATATGTTACTCTCCGTCTACATGCACCGTTTCATTGCACTTATAGTGCCCTGACCGTCTCAACTACACACGATTGAACCCGAAGTATCGTCGTGATACACAACTGCCTTTGAACCTTGATCATGCCTGATTTGGTGTCTCTATGAATGTGAAAATAAACTATATATTTATTTATATGAACCATTTGCTACTGTCACTGTTACAGTTACCATAAACTTTCTGTACAGTTGCACATACCTGATCATGCCTCCATGGGCGTGCAACACAGTCGGGAATAAAATATTTATTTATTTAATCTAGCACATCAGCACAAAGCACTTCCACTCGTTTCCTTAGGCATAAGAAACACGATTAAAGGGGTTTTGCACGCTACTCCATCGACGCTAGCCTTTGGATGCACAGAACGCTTACCTGGTGAACTCGTCGCACCAAAAGCACCAACCACCTTTGACTATGGCGCCTACGCTGCTCGCCTATCTCATAATATGCGACTGCTTTAGCGTGTGCAACCCAGTGCACAGAGCTTGCGTACCGAAGTGGACGAACGCTTAACTACTTACGCGCAGAGCTCGCTCACACTGAGTGTGTAAGCCGGTCACTCCAACCTCCTTATGCTGGCCCTTACCGTGTCGTACGCAGAAGCGACAAGACGTTTAACATTGACTACAATGGTAAGACTGAGACGATCAACGTCGATCGACTCAAGCTAGCATTCCTCGACAAGTCTGACTCTTTGGTGCAACAAGTACCTTCACAGCCTGCGCCATCACAGCTCGCACCGCGACCTTAGATGAGTCAGTTCTCTCCAGCAGAACCAATAACCTCAACCGACAGCACTCGCACGCACCCTGCTATCAATCGGCGCTGTAGGAAGCAAACCTCCCATTCGTTTTTCGAGCTTTGGTAGCACTTACTCTTTTATGAAGAACGTGCCTCTGAATTCGTTTTCCTCTTGCCAAAAGTTTTCCAAAACCCACAAAAGGAGACCAAAACGCTTTGAATGTAGCAAAAATGTGAAAACCTTTGAAAACCCAAAAACAAGTTTGCGCGTTTTTCGCTTAGTATTCTTTTGTATATTGCTATGCAGTTACACTGCTTTTTATTTTGCTTTCCATGTACACCTTCGGTTGGTTGCTACTTGGTTTCACTTTCAGCTGGATCCTTGCATTTTACCTGGAAGTGAAAGGAACATTCTGCTCAACCACCTACTTGAACTATATTAACTGCCCCCACAAACAGTATATTACCGTTTCGACACAGTAGGAAGGCCATGGGTGGGAGCCCGCTAGGGTCTGATTGCATGCTTCTCCCCCAGCAGCTGCATCAGGTTTCACGACCTGGTCTCGCAGTAGGCTGGCCCGCGACGGTCAGTCCTCACGTAACGCGAAAGACTGCCTACACAGTCCCTTCTGGGGGAGGGCTATGTAGCAGTCTGGAGATCCCCCTTGCCCGTATAAACTCCTAACTAAAATTATTTTATTGTACACTTACACAACCGGTGTAGTTTTTTGTTACGTAGCTGAGTTCGAATGCTTGACTTTATCGCCATGTTTGCTTTGCGCTCGTTTCGGTTGCAACGCGCGACTGCCATGTGTGCTGTGAATCCGTCGTTTTCTTAGCTAGGCCGTCAACGGTGTGGTATTTTTACAGCTAGGTAATATGGAATCTTTTAATGTACAAAAATGATTTTCCAGCAACCCGATCTGCCTTTTTGAATCGCTCCCCGGGCTCGCGGTACAGGTTACTTACTACTTGGTTCCATTCCTCTTAGCTCTTACCCTAGGTAAAGGCTGGCCAATCGTTGTTGGAAAGATTGGTAGGCGAGTAGCCACGATAAACGTGATCACGTTTTTCGGCCATTCTTACGTCTTTACCATTTCATATTCTTCTGACTGGCTTGAAAGTGTACCATGTATCATACTGCCGCCGCGACATCAGAAAGCTGGACATCCAGGATAGTTTGATCACCATTAAAACTTACCCTGGCCATCACTACGAAACTTATCTTTTACCTGGCTCCGATGCCCAGCATGAGCTGATGGAAATCATGCGTAGTGGTGGGTGGACAACCAGGTCCGATATTTTAATACACCTTGCTCTTATTAACTTATAACATTATTCGTTTATTGTGCCTGGCGCATTGGGACAGCCAGCACCAGCAAAATCACAAGAGTTCTTGCTCACGATACCTTCAAGTTTATGGTAGAAGAACATACACTGCTAGCTAATGACTCAACTATATAAAACCTATAAAACCGTAAGAGTCAGCCCCGAAAATGTTATAGTGGCGGACCCTTAGTGTACTGAAATACGAGAAACACCTATACTCAAAACCTAATTCAATCCTTAGGTCTTACAGCTATGGTCGTCAAGGCCCCGATTAACTGCCTTAGCAAACTTATCGCTACTACAGGCTGCTTCCTATCATTTCTCTTTTTTTCTACTTACAGTTGTTGGCCTACGCATTGTATCTCAAGCGTAAAGCGAACCGAAGCATTTGTTATCTAGTAAGCAACACAACTGTACCTTTCTCAGTCTCAAACACATGAATTGCAGGCAGCTGAAGTTCCATTTGCCAATGTATGTTGAGCTGGCCTGCTACCTCTATGTGGTCAAGACTCGTAAAGTCGTGCTCGCCATTGGCGATCAAGGAGAGTTGGACAGTGCGATTGTGATACACAAGGTTGTTTGTTGATAAAAGAATATATGGGGCTTTTTGATTAATGTGTAGGTTTATTATTATGTGCACGTCGTGGTTAGTATGCTAAGGCGAATTATAAATCATTAGGCGTAACGGTTTGAATGCGTTACGATGGTTTATCATTTTCCCGCTTTTAGGGACAGCCGTCAAGGGGCACCGTCGAGTCGGCCACTGGTGCGATTTTGAATACGGGTTGTTGTACATCAGGACGACCGGTTGCTGAGTTCTCTAAATGTACGGGTTTTTGGGGTAATTTGTTGCGAAAGATGTTTATAATGAGGTCACGTACTCCAGAAATCTAAAAACTGTACTGCACCATGCTTAATTGCAAAGTTGGATAAAAATGGAAAAGTTAATATGTAACGGTACGCATGTGGTTAAAAAAGGAACAGAATCTAAAAGATCGCTTAGGGCTGGCCGCGTTGTATCTCCACAGAATGAACGAGGTGGCAGCATGTATGTTAAATTTTCCAAAATATGCACGCGTCGATGTATAGCATATGGTTTTTAAGTAGGGATTAAATTTGCAGTGTAGGTTACCTGTGCAAGCCATAACCGTGTAATCGAAATGGTGACCAAAAATATTATTAATTGTTAGCTAATTGACTGTGTGTGCAAACGTGTCTCCTGCTCTTATATGATATATATAAATATATATATATATATATAAACTGAACGATTGTAAATGTTTTAAGTACCCCTTTTCCCCCTAACAGCTCTTAGGCTCCGAAATAGGTAATCATGAACTTCCATGGTTACGTACCATTACTTCATGCAAAATGACAGCGTGAAGCGAAATCATATCATTTAGCACACCTAGCAGGAGAAGTATGATGATCACAATAACAAACAGCTGCAGTCCCCACTATTAAATATAACATTCCTCCTCGTCCACAATTGTACACCACCAAACCATTCGTAAGTAAACACCATATTTATTACAGGCAACGCAACATTGAGGAAATCTCTTCAATCACCCATTCTACATGTATTATGCATCAAACTTGCAGTATATAGATTTACAGAGAGCAATAAATCACGCACGCATTATTGACTTATGAACATATCATTGTTTCTCACTACCTTCACTGACCTATATATGCATATATATAGGCATATACGCAATATATATATGGTACGTATATGCCTATACACGTATACATATATAGGTTAATAAAGGTAGCAGTGAATAATTGATATGTTCGTAAGTAAGAATTGCATACGTGAATTAATATTTGTGTGCAAATTCAAGTACTCCTGCATGTTTGAAGCATAATAAATGCAAAATGGGAGATTGGCGACATATCGGAAATGTTACGTTGACTAAAAGAAAAGTTGTATTTAAGCACAAATGGTTTTGTGGCATACTACAGTGACAAGCAGGATCGGTACGCTTAAGAACCAATACACGAATTTAAGGCCAACCTCCGATGAGTGGAGAACACCAAAAGTAACGCTAGGAAAAATTTATTAAGTAAAACAAAAAGCTATCTAGTGCTAAAAATAAGGCACCGGAAGATAGCTAGCTAGGGGAAGGTGTGGTCGCGTACGCGGAGAGCAAAGATGGCCGCGGAGCCGATGAGCGTCACGCCGTTCGAAGGCGGATGCTATATTGACTTAAACAAACGCGATCAAAGCTCAAACAGGCCAGCGGCTGGTTTGCTATGTACATCGAGAAAATACAATTTGGTGATGTAATATTTTACGCAGCATGCGGCAGCCAAACAGGGGAATCTTCAGGTCATTACACAGCCCCCTCTTAGAAGGGAAGCGTAGGTGACCCTTCGATCTACGTGAGGACTGTCCATCGCCGGCCAGCCTTTTGCGAGACCAGGCGTTGAAACGTGATGCAGCTGCTGGGGGAGAATCATTGCGATCGGACGCTAGGGGGCTCCCACCCGTGTCCTCCCTACAGGTGCCAAAAACACAAAATGGGGGGAAATGTTCGTAGCGGTCGAGTGCGTAGGGTCACAGCACATGATGTTTGAGCACGTAGTGTCCGAAAACGTAACGTTTGATTGTCGTTGAACGTCCGGGTGTCGGGGATATGAAAAAGAAGCGGAAACGCGGAGTGTCAAACAGGGGCGAGCGACAGGGCTAACAAAAGGCGATAGCACTTACCGAGTGTGATAAGCGAATAAGTTGAGAACCATTTTGTGTTTTCAAAACTTCATAATTATGACACATCAAAGAACCTAGGAAACTGATCAATTCAATAAAAGTCACCTGAGTCGTCCGACTTCAACAGCTCCAACCACTTGTAATGGACTCCGAAGGCAACTACACAGCCATAGGAAACAAATTGGCGTTGCGTGACTGCGAATATCCGCGAGGGTAATCGGTCAGATACCATCTTGCTAATGTATATCAACAGCCGGCAGTGTTTCAGGACTTGGTGGGTCTTCGTCTGGCAAGCGTTTTCCCTACAAACAGCCACAAATGTCTGTTTAACAACACTGCGACGTGGCGGATGTGACTCGCCACTCAATAAAGTCACCGCCCCTAACACATTGGCAAGTTGATTGACACCACATTTACAAGTTCTGTGCATATATCGGCTCTCGCATGAACACGCCTACATATCTGACTAGTGACATACCACTATTCTTAAGTATTTTCCACCCGTTTCCTCATACTGCACTCACTGACCTACATTGCTTACGGGACCTCATCGGACTAGTTCCTCATCAACATACCATATCACTATTTTTACCTCTCGCATTCTGTGTACATAGACTACATACAACCTTTGGGCTCTACGGGCCCACACTACTGTCTCCAACTTTACTAATCCCACCGTTGGTGCTGCTTATTCCGCTATCATGTACAATAATGCAATATGGTAACATACAGTCCATTTCGTGCCGATCCTCTTCCCTGAAGGCAAAAGCTAGCTCTGTAGTCGCGCTTCTCCGCTCTTCCCACTTCTACGTGGGCCTACGGACATGTGACAACCAGTGAAGGGCACAGTCGTTCAGCGAATCCACGGCCAGTTGAAGCATTTTGATTGGTTGATGTATCCCGGCGTTATTTACGCTGTGTCTAACTCATCTGACCAATCACATTTGCGGTGTCAGGGTAGTGGAGTCTTCGTTTGCTTCCCCCTTCCCACTACGGTACTTCCGCCCATAGTTAGAATGAGTGGATGTAACAATTTATGGGCTGTTGGCCCCTTTCATGCGGACCAAGCAAAGCGCTGGAGTGGGTGAGCGACGATGGTGGCAGTGCCGCTCGGCTACCACGTGTGCGTGCGCGATGTAGGGCCGTCACCGCAGCCGAACCATTGAGTATGGTGACAACAGAGCGCGCACACGTACGCACACGCACATATATACACGCACACAAAGGCACCCGCCGTTTAAACCATGGCCACTGTAACAAAGTCACAGCAACAGTCTTACTCGCTGGCAAGGCGGAGGATCACGTGTCCGACCAAATCGGAGTAGTACAACTAACCGCTCAATAGCTTGTCCACACTACTGCTGTTGTTACGGAATTCCTGAAGGGGAGAAATCTAATTGAACCAACGTGCAACATCCACACCACGACCATTTTATCGGAGGTCCGTACTTCGCGGATCGATTTTCGCCTTCAGGTGAACGAATATCATTGTGTCCCCCACGGCCAGAACAGGATGTGCTTATTGGAAGAGGAGCGGTTTCTGTTCAAAGGTATTTGAGACTTACTGGACGTATTCCAATTCGGTGAGTGATACATGAATGCGCACTGTAGCAAAGCTAGTCTCTCATTCTCGTATCTTGATGCTACATGCTAAGCCTTATCCATCACCATCTGCACCGTAGTTGATAGGATTCAGTAAGGATTCCAGTACGAATGCCTGCCGTGCCGCATCGTCACAAAATCTTTGGCTGCGCACAAGTTGAGCAGTGAACAATAACTTATGACGGGCAAATATGCGGTTGTTTGACATGTCTCGTAGTAGGACAGAAGTGAGGATTATAAGCTAAAGGGATAAATGACAGTAAATAGCGAAAATTCTAGTTTAAAATGATTGTCTAAGCTATGCACTTGAATACTGTAGCAGGGTTCTGCGTCTATATGTCACAGTGCGATGTCTGACGAGCACACTGTTTGGTTCTCGTTGTTTCGACTTCGCGTGAGATGAACGATCTCAAGTAATGCACATGGGATGGTGTGTCATCAGGGCGTTTTTTGGAAGGCGTTAATGCAGGGGCAAGATGACGTGCGTTGGAAGTGTGTTTTATGTTCGGGCCACCCGAAAGGGAAAAGAATTTCGTCAGCAATCAAGCCGACTGTGGTGTACAACCAGCTTGAGCTGGTGGCCTCTCAGGTTAGTATTACTGTTGAGTTGCAGCACATCGCTAGATGTGTGATTTGGCATTGCCATTAATAGGTAATGCTTGATGAGGTCTCCTCGCTGATGCCGATATTCACCGCCGTACAATCCAAGGGCTTGCAGTCCGCGTTGCTAGGGGAGGTCATTCAAACAACTGACTAATTTGGTCGCTCTGCTGTCTGAAGCTTCAAGCGCATCCACATCCTGTTTGCGCCAGGGACGCGCGGATTGGATCGCATAATCCAACTGGGGGTCGCACGTGGACGTGCAACAGTCGTGAAAGAATAGTTGGATCCAACTTCCCGAGCGATCCCTGTAAAAGGCTAAAATGCTGGCTGGCATTTCTCCATGCCTTTTCCGTCTGTTTCGAGTGGCCAAATTCATCCTGCACAATTACTCAGAGATCAATTTCCTGGGAAGCACGTTGCAGTCGCTGGTCCCGAAGTCGGTAATCATGGCTAAGTTGATGACGTGTGCTCACGACTTTGCATTTCGCCGTGTTGAACTAGAGCCGGCTTTCGGATGAGCACGTATAGGCCTTGTCGAAATCGTTCTGCAGTGCCGTGGGATCGTCTACTGTTTGGATGCCATGTCTGCAAGTAGTAGGAAGTTCGAGTGGAGTACACTAGCAAGATCGTTGATGTGAGTCTCGATGGTGTTTCTCTTACACCTGAACGCAGGCTAGTGCAGCCAGTTGCGGGAGGTAAAAAGAGGCACTGGTCAGTTGCTTCATCCCGTCAGCATTTATAAGGTAAGGTTACTGTAGCCAAGTAGAGGGACGCAGGGCATGCGACCACAGCATCACTAGAATGTGGTATTGGGTTGTTCAAAAGTTCGCAGAATGACCTTTAAAAGCAATTAGTATAAAATGTGAATTCGGTTATTTTCCCTTTACGGCAATGCACTTTGTGCTCAAATACATAATGCCCATGCTGTAGAAGTTCGAATATTGCTCCTGTAGCCACACCTGTATATCTGCAATGATTTCAGAACTGCAATCGAATTCTTTGCGACGTATGTGATTCTTGAGACGAGAAAACAATTAAGTCAAGTAGTTTCAACCCTACTTCATCAATTGCCCCACAGTGACGCGCCCCTGCACTGTAACAGCTTCCCGAAGTTGTTGAATTATGCCTGCGAGATACCACTTGGTGTTTATGGCAGCTTGACCGAAATAGCCAATCAATTTACTCCTTCGACATCCCAGAAACTAGTGAAGATGACCTTGCCAGCCGTGGGTGCAAAACAGAATTTCTTTGGTAGTGATGAATTAGTGTGTTTCCACCCCATATTTGCTTGTTGGTTCAAGGACTTAAGTGATGAATCCAGGTTTCATCCATAGTCATCACACAAGACCAAAAGTGTATCGGATCCAGTTGGATGAGGCTCACATTGGCCTGGTACATTTGAAAATGATATACCATTTGCTGGGCTAACGCTATTTCTAGCAAACATCTCACATTTACTGTTCGTAGCATTAAATTATCCGCCATGATAGAATGCACATTGGCAGTTGAAATACCCGTAGACTGCTTTTGCTATAAATTCTTCTTCCATCTAGCTTGATGCAGCTGCTTAAGTTTTCAAAATTTACTTGGGTCACTAATGTTGTTGGCCACTCACAACACAGCAAATTAACATGACACCTTAGTCCACTTAAACTGCTTAGGTGACTTGGCAACTGTTGTATAGGCAGGGGCAAGGTTTCCTAATTGTACTGACATTTCGCCTTGAATTTCTTGCAAAGCCATTCCCTTCAGCAACACAAAATTCACCGGCACACTTTATTTCTCTCACCCTCACACGATGGCGCCAAAACTTGTCTGCAAAATGCATGAAATAATTGGGGGGAATTGGCCTATGGTTTCGTAAGTCAAATTAATTATGTGCCAAAAATTATGCAACATTAATGAGCTGAAGTATGTTAACCTACGAACTTTTGAACTCTCCTCGTACATATTCACCAGCGATGCTGATTGCCATGCTGGAGGTATTTTAACATTCTATAACACGCATGACTGAACGATGGAACCGGCTGAATGGTTGGTTGGCTGAATGTATGGCTGAATAGCTGTTGGATGGAAGAATGGTGCATATACAAAAATACGTGTTGAGGCATCCTCGTGGTTTGTTGTTTATGTTCTGATCATGGCTCAGTGCGGTCCACAACAGCTGACTTCACCAGTCGCCGCATAACATTTTTAACTCTCATTGCAATACATCACATGCCGATTGTGTGCCATACACAATGGAATTATGAAAGAGATCTTGAGTAACATTTCCCCCGGCGACAGAGATGTATGCCGCCAAGTGGAAAATGACTCAAACTATACACAGTAGGCAGCAACGTCAGTGTGCGATAATCCAAAACCCAAGTGGTTTCGGAGCAAGAGTTATTCACCCAGGGTTCACAGCTCCTCTGCGACACTAGGCACGAAACGCAGCCTCAAAACTGGGCAGTCAGTGACTAGATGGCTCACAGGTCAACTGAGTCGCCGGTACCCATACCCACTTACAATCCTTTGGTGTACTGCAATGGTTTTGAGGATACCATATTCCTTTGGCATCTACCGATAGCGGCTTAGTCAACGAGGAGGACCACCCAGGAACGCATGGGATTTGTATCGTTCAGGTTTACCGCACCATACGTAGCAACTGCATTTGTGCTCAAATTGTTCCCTCAGATTGTTGGGTAAGATTGGGGAGAATCATTGACGGTAATAAATGCAGCATGGTTTTTGTTTCACTGACCCCCAGCATGATGACATTCATCCATTACGTTGATCCTCGCTGGGAATTCCAATAAACGATAAACAAATAAATTAAGTACGTAAGTAAACTTTTATTCTCGACAAGGCGAGGCATGCCTTTACAGGCATGAGCATTTTGACATAACAATGCATGATCAAGAATGTGCAAACTCCGATCATTTTGCCCTAACAGTGTATGTTTGTGTAAAGGGGTATGTAAGTATCTAATTGTGTGTGTCTACGTAGCTGGATAAAATTCATTCCACCTTATTTGGTTTTTTCTACCTGCCTGAATAATCTATTAACTCGCACTCTTTGCTTACGCTAATTGTGGTTATCTTCGTTAAGTTTATCGCGTTTGTGGCATTTTTGAATAACGTGGATATTTTGTACTTATCGCGGCTTCGTTGCTAACTAATTTATTTCATATGCTAATTTAGCTAACATTTATGCCTGCATAGCCGTATGCTTTAACATATATGCTTTATTTGATGATGTTCTTTCTAGTGATTGGTTGATGTTGACAAGGTGACTACCTGTCTATTACCCACTACCTCATCCATACTGGCTCCAGGAGACAGTTGGTCGTTGCTGGAGGGGACGGGGTGCACGGTTCTTGTGGCCGTGCTAGGCTCAAAGAGCGGTTCCATGCACTCAGTGTGGAGCGGACTACGGTCCAGCCACCGCCTTGTCTGTGCGCTTGATTGCCCAAATACAGTGTATTGTGTTTGCTGTGAAGGAGTGTGGGCCGGCTCCGTTGATGAAACCTGGCTCCCATCCGCATGCCTCCCGGTCTTATTCCTTCGGCTTTACACTGGATATGGGGTGTGTGGATGGATCTGTGGGTGGTGCAGCGCAAGCCACCCGTGGTCCCTCTGCAGGCGCAGGCGTCCTGTGGCTGGCCACAGTGACAGGCAAATCCGAAACCGGATGCTGCCGACCAGTTTGTGCTTGTAATTGTGCTGCTCCATTCTTGCATGTTTGAGATCCTCAGCAATGTGCGAGTAAAAGATGGTGTCGGTGGGTAGTAAACGATTATCCGGATGTGCACGGGGCAATGACCTTGTTTTCTGGCAAGTCGCGACCGCGAAGTCACAGTGTTGTTAAGCAGACATTTTTGATTTTTGTATGGTGAACGCTTGCCAGGCGGAAACACACCAAGTCCTGCAGTCCTGCCGCCTAACTATTTACTGCAACGGGTTAAACCCGAACCACCAAATTGGCACCACGAAGAGGTTGTTCAGCTAGCCAGCCGATTGGGGTTCACTCCGGTGACCTCGTGATCCGCAACCGAGCTGACGAGAATCGAACTTTGAGCTGGGATGGACAGGCGAGTAAGCTCAACATGAAACAATTGCAAAGCTCGCGACGTCCTCTCCCGAGCCTTATAGACTTCAGGTACTCCAACCCATTGCTTGCAACCAGTCAGTGAAGTTGCGTTGGGAGACGGGTATGTTCGTTACCGAGTTTACACATCTGCACCCACTCCTATTTTCAGTAGCAGTGATGTAATCCGATACGGGAGAATTAACAAGCTTGCGTAGAAGACTCGCTCAGCCCACCTGATAGCGCCGTAATCGCCCGGCAACTTCACCATCGCAGCCAGACAGTTTCATCGTCTGCGCGTCTCCTACCACCAAATGGTGTTTGAGAACCGGACAATGCAGGGCTACATGTTTGTTCAATGATCGCATTTACAGAACACTTTTAGTGTGTTGCGAATTCAGGGTGGATGCTACTGACACAACTGCTGTGCAGAATGTCAGTTGTAGGTGTCTGGCTTAGACAACAAGGACGGCGTGTCACAGATCGGTCACAACCACTTTAGGTCAGTAATTACTAAGGACAGCGATGACTCCTTGCTCGTAGATTGCAACAAGCGGCACTAGGGTACGGCTAGCCGACACAGGATTTGGTGCCACATCAGACCTTGCTCAATGTACGCAAGATGAGTCTGGATAGTACCCGAATTCCTCTTCAGATTGAACCACAAAACCTAACGAGATGAGTACTGCGACTTCGAGTTGCTTCGGCTCGCGGCAACCGTAGTAGAAATCCGTGCCTTGAATGCCGTGAAACGATTCACGGCTCCTGATTACACGTATGTGATTTAATTTTATGGCATCGCATGTTGCGGTGTAAAACACAGTGCTTTCGGATTCATTACACCGGTCAGCTTGATTAACTACCATCGAGTTCAGACAGCTTAACTTGATCCGCTGATCAACGCGGATCAACATTTGATTGCACTGGCAGCATACACACAGTATCTAAACGGTTGTAAAAATGTAGTCGAGATCTATATTCTGGTCAGCGCTCTATGCACTCGGGTACTAGCCTCCGGGCGTACGCACGTAAACTCCCGTGCTTCTCCCCGGGGAGGCATTTCTTCACAGGGTACACGGGAATACACATGGTTTACATGTTCTGCATGAAAATAAAGGATATCTACTACGCCCTCCCCTAACCGCACCTCTGCCAATCTGTACTTACTCAAGCTCTCCTGCAGTGTTATCGGCTGGCTAGTAGTTCAGTAAGGGAATTCGTATGCCCAAAATCAGGTGTTGTCCTCTGTATGGTAGTGGTAGAGAACTCGCGTTAAATGAAGGCGAATTATTTAATCAAAGTAGCGGCTGTCTTCTACCGTACTTCAGTGGCCTCAGTTGCTGGCAAGAATGTGGAAGAGCACGGGTTCGAACCCCGGAAATAATAAGGGTATACACTGCGCAAGAGAGTCGAAAGCATGAGACGGTCGTCCATTGCGTTATTAGCTGTGCAGCGGCTGTCTGTCCGATTATGATTGTAGGGTGTGTGTTCTGAAACTGATCTGACCACCTCCTAAGACGCTGCCATAATTCTGATTATTGTCCTGCGTCCTCCAAATGGAGTATGGTGACCCAAGCGGTGAGTGTACAATGTATGTCGACCAACAAGTGCCGTAACTTGGTCTCCTCTACAAGTTTTGCATCTATACTGGGAACCGGAGGTGGAGCAGATCTCGGAACTGGTTATGTGCCTCCAAATCTACCCTATAGTCTACTTGTAAGCAAACTAACTCTGAGGAACGTACACAGGTTTGAGCTAGACGTAAATGGTTGTATAGACATACGGTGGTGCACGGCTAGTTAGTAGTATGTGTGGGAACAAGGAGGTGTAACAAAGTCAGGGAAGTGGATCGCCGGATGAACTATGCGTAGTGGAGGACTCTACCGCCGCACGAGTATTGTGGTCTAGGGAGAGGGATATAACCGGTAAGGAAGTTGTAGGACAATAAATCTGAAAGTGTATTTTGCCAAACGACGTCCACGGGCCATGTTGCGGACAAAAGTTTAATTCTGTTTCACACTTACCTCTTCACTGTCTCACTTTCTCACCGTCTCGAGGGCTGCCACCCACCATATATATATATATATATATATATATATATATATATATATATATTTGTACTGAGCGCAATCGGACCAAGGATATCAATCAGCACTCTAAACAAAAAGTCATAAAATAAACTCACACACCAACTGCGTCGATGACGTAACACACGTGCCACAACAACCGCATAATTGGCTTTGGTTGGCAGGTGAACTTGGAAGCAACGTAGTTACCAAGCGTTAATAAGTGCTTACTCAACTTACTCGTCCCCTCTTCGATACTGGCCCTTCGTGACCACGTTATTAGTTTCCAGACTGCATTCGCTGATGCACACACGACCGCATGTTCTAAAGCACCATATGCTTGACATCGATGGGCTATATTCCATCAGCGCCTGTCGGTTCCGTGACCGACTATTTCCTTCCTGATGCAACAGCCCTTTCTGATGCTCCTGGGTAACGGGATTCCTTATGTGATCACGCCATTTGCAACAATTCATTGTCATTGCATCCTAACACCTAAAATCAATATTAGTTTCTGATAGACTTACCTTGACCATGTTCCGCCAGTGTAGCTTCGGTTTTCCCCCGTTCCATTTCCTTGTATTAACATAGTCATGCAATAAGCACTTCGGTATCATAAGGACATGCATACGGTGGACATATCCGATCTAACCCAGGTGTCACAGTTGTGAGAATACGCAGTCGAATCCATACATGTCCCTTCAAGGCGGCACTGCTGTGTCCGTAATCCCGTCATACCAATGGATGCACAGAATCCGACGAAATCAATGTCGATGAAGCGCTTCAGATACCAGGTGTTCTTTCTGTAGAGCTTCGATGTTCCGCTGCCGTGAAGAAGAACCGACAGCACCATCTACTTGTATACCGTCAGCTTGGTAACGGTTCTTCCACACCCGATGTTCCCGCTTGCCAAGTGTAGAACTCGCCTTCAATGCACGGATGCTCAGCTCGCTGGTAATCTACAGGTCCGTTGACAGTATGCTCCCTAGGTAGCAAAATTTCAACGTGGTCTCTAATACGTATTAAGCCACCCAAATTTGCGGCAGGCGTACGGATTTTATTCCTAATGACAGCTAAAAAGGTACAAACTGTTTTGCTTGTGTTTATGGTGAGTCCAGATTTGGCCGCTGTCGAAGCAAGAGGCATCGTCACGTGCTACAACTCATCCTTGCTGTGTGCAAAGGAAGCGCAGTCGTTGGTGTATGGTAACTTACGGGTGGCCGTCTAAAACGCTAGGGTTCTCACTCCGAAACGATGGGTCTTCAGTAACTCACATTCGATACGGTACTCGGGACGAACACCATATTCAGGGAACTGAAGCACTGAACATCAGTAGTCAGATTAATAGTAAACAATATTTATGTATGTATGTATGTATAAAAATTAATGCGAACCCCAAACTAGTGGCGTTGAAACGCATTTCCGTGACTCTAAAATTACGCCTGTGTCACCGGGCCGCAGCTTTACTCCACGGTCCACTGGAGTTACACGGGCCAGAGTTAAGCGGTTGTAGGCACTCTTTTGACTCTGTCGACAAATGAGCAGCGTCCTTAATTAGTTTTGCTTTGAATACTAAACTTCGGATCAACCAGCTATGGATGACACGCAGGCGATTACAAAGCAAAGAACTGGTACGGTCTGCATAAGCCGATTCGGCTGCCCTTAATCAGGAGTCGTTCGCTTTCCGAATGGCTCACATTGACAGGCAAACAACGCGAAGCGTGTTGGTCTCTCTCTGGACTACCTTATTTCTATTCATACAACTGTTGCTAACTGCATTTACATGGCCGAATATCCTGCACATATTTGATGTAACGCGACCAACACAACAAAGTAACCGAAGTGAGGGTTCACCATCGAGCCTCACTAACTGTGACTTGTTGGTTCCATCAGATGCAGGCAGCCAGCGAGGGAATTGAACAGTCCAATGACAATTAGTATTTACATACTGCACGGAACTTGCCCTCACTGCGATTGTCACAAGTTTGAAGGAACTTATGATCCACAGGAGCACATCTCATTCGATCGATCTGTTCACCGTGGTCGACCATTTTTAAATACACTTTGACTATATCCAGTGCTACGAACTCTGTAATAGGGCACACGTAGATTTCTGCATGTTTAGGATGTTAGCTAACTTTTCCAGACCCCTATCTCGAGCATTGGACATCACTGGGTTTTGAAATACATTCGCACAGGTGGCAGTTACCGAGTAATCTAGCTATACGTCGACTTTAAAGACATGCATGTGCTTAGTATGGGTAAACTGACCCTCACTGGTAGACGAGTGGAACATGGGAACACCGATCGAAATGCTCTGTTGAAGCAACTGAAGAAAGACGACAGCACACGGTGATCTCCGCCCGCCTCAACTTCTAGTACGGAGATTGGAAAATGATTTACGGCAGGCAAAATGTAATTTACTTGGCAGGTCCCTAGGTTGGTCGAGGAGCGAAACACTAAAGTGAAGATTATGTGTTCGAAACTTCAAGGCAGTAGGATAGTGGCGTAGCAGAGTCAAGCTCGATGAAATGGGATGGTATTATGCAAACGAGCGGAACAAGTTAGTATAGCTAAGGCCTCATATGAATTACAACGGGATTGCTCACACAACACCACCGAATCACGCACATCAACGTGTAACATAATTACGAAGTAATCCGGACGCTGGCACATATTAAAGTGTATTAGTGATAAAGTGCAGGCAGCTGAATGCGATACTCAAGCGATGTTTGAAAATGGCTAGAGTGGGGCCAAATAACTTAGCTTTGAAGGGCTTCCCGGTGTTGGAAGACTCGAAGGGAGAAGTCAGTTCATTGGCAATCAAGAGGACTGTATTTCACTCGTAATTTTATGCTGTTGCTGACCGTCAGCAGTCCAGGGCAAGCGTGACTAGGATTGTTCAATAGTTGGTTTGACCTACTGAGGTTTATACGTAGTCGCCGGTATAGCTCACTTAACCCTCCGAGACTCTTCGGGCTTTCTTGATGCAGAAGGTGGCGTAATCAACTAAATTTTGTCGCTGTTCAGTGTCGTGGCGTCTCGAGCGCTGCGAGCTTACACTTTAGCCAATGTTGTCAAACCTGCGTAGTGTATTCGACATGGGGACACCCTCAGACATTGAACATGTGGGAGAGGATGGATTAATCCAAAGCGAGCAGGTCGACACAACGAGTTTCCTATCATTTATGGGCTATTGAAAGCTGTATTGCACTGTAAAATGTGGGGACCACTGTGTTGCGGTAAACGTGACAGTGACCAAAATTCGTCCAAACTGGTGAGTGAATGGTCGGTTGGACACCCATAACAGCATGCATTTCAACTCAAATACCGCTGACGTTCTCACCTAGAAACAAACATATAAGCAACATCAGAAGTCTAGTGCGTTCACGCAACTGCACCCGAGTTGGCCGCTTATGGACAGATCATGGTGATACTTGAATCTCATCCTCCTCTGACATAGGTCATGGCACCTGGGCCAGAGTCTGTTATAGAAGGTAGCATTTTTATATTCACAGTCCCGCTGACGTATCCGTTCGGGCAGTGAATTGATAGAAATCGAGAGTAAGCTGGGCCATTCAATGTTACTGTCAAGAAAATATTGCCTTCCGGGTAGCAACCATCATTTAGAAGCGGTTGCAAATTGAAATTACTAGATTGTTACTGCCGGATCCATTTCCACTCCA
The DNA here is from genome assembly GCA_944474145.2 of Dicrocoelium dendriticum. NCBI lineage: Eukaryota > Metazoa > Platyhelminthes > Trematoda > Plagiorchiida > Dicrocoeliidae > Dicrocoelium > Dicrocoelium dendriticum. The sequence continues at coordinate 190,004,488 of OX104063.1, read as the reverse complement.
CAGCCGGTGCTAAACGGTCGACGATCGTTGTGGGCGAACCCGCCAGTCAAGATTCGGCTATGCGTGCGTTTGCGGATGTGCCGGGAGTTTAGTAAAGCGGTTTGTAATGTTACTCTGTCATGCAACCCAAAAGTGCAGGTACTACGTCCCATTAATGACCAAACAAAAACCCACGACCCCCTTCTAACGTGAAAAGCGCACAGCGCTGACCACAGAGCAGCATCAGGACACCCTGACTTCTTGGTAGCCCTTGTTCAAGTGCTCTTCTCATCACTAGGGGACTTTGATCTCATCTGATTGTGCGAGCCGTTGTCAGCGTGTGATACTGACCATGAATCGTAGCGCCCTTCGATCACGCAACAAAAGAGGGAATGGATAATTCCTTGCCATCAACCGGAGTCCTTCGATGTGCAGTGTACCGAATCTTTTGGACTGCTGACATGGTCTGCATGATACTACGCGGTCTACCTTGTATATATTCCTATATAGTGGTGTGCACGATTCGGTGCTGAATATTGGTGGAATTTAATACTACCGAATCTAAGCACAACTCTACAAAAATCCGTGGGTAAAGGGTGGGGGATGGCAGTGGCCGATATGACTAAGTAGCCATCTGCCATGCCGCGCAGCCAAATCTCTACTAACTTGTATGGGTCCGCTCCTTGAACGGAACAGAACAACCTGAGTGTCAGCAGCGACTTCCTGATGCTGACGACCGTCCATCTGAGTCTATTTGCGATGACTTCCTTCACACCTAAATTCTTGAGCTAATCCACAAGACAAACACACATATTTAGTGTTTATTCTGCAATTAATTTAGAATTCGTCGCAGCAGCTTCCAAAGCGGGTAGTCCGTCACATGTCCGGAATATAACTATAGATCAATACTTATATTAGTTACATGAGACCACCAAGTTTCCACCAGTACACGGTGAATGCCACACACTCACACGCCTGTCAACATGGCAGCCTGTGCACACATAAGTAGCGAATTGAATAGTTTGATGTGGAGTACCAAAGGTATTCCACAACGTTCGACCTATCGATTGCTTCTTATTTTCAAACAAGTCACACAAAAGAAATAAACTGGGGCCTGCCAACCACATCAATTTTAGCAGCTGAGGATGTGACTACTGAATCAGGCTACCAGCAGGAACTGGATTCTTCAAACGTTCTGAAAACGTAGCCATTCACAGACGCACAGGATGAAGTTGATATTTCGCGCTCCTACGCAATGCATAGCGGACACACTGGCATGCTTACACATCTTCTGGACGTGATGGAACAAATAAATTTCTTTCATTTCAATTGCCAAGCAACAGAACACTATACTTGATAGTTTTCCATCTGGTGGGTAATAATTATGACAATAGCAATGTGTGCGTGATTTTTTAAAGGTTGTGCATTCCGACGATTTACAGGGCAGTTTCTAAACTGCTGACTCACAATCTGTGCGATTATCGCATTATTATTACTCATCTATCCCACAATATGTACCACTACTGAGTTTGCAAATAACGGCGGACTTGATAGTACGTTCGTGACAAACAACTTCGCCGGTGATCTGCAGTTAAAGTCTTAGTGAATTGCGCGCAGATTGCCATTTCTGAAAGCTGTGTGAAGCGGGGTGCTTTGCAGTGTCAGCAGCCGAAACAAAGCAATCCAATTATTTGCACTTGGGCAGCGCACATCAAGCGTCATTGTCTCCTATTTCCCCCAGATGGAGCGGTCTCGTTGCAGAGGAACACGCTCATGGTTGTCTGTAATTTAGCGTTCTAGTAAGCCAACGTATTATATCACTTTATATCTGCTTGTCGGTGTAACTGGATTCCCTTTTTGTTATAGCGGAGGTAAGAATACTCCACCGCTCCCCGTTGTTTTGTGAGTTTTGCCCCACTCACCCTGCCCTCTCTTCCGGGTCCTCGCATACGTTCACTTTTGTCTCACATTTGTGATTACCTTGTATGGACACTGAAGCTTACGGTTATTCGCTTTTACTTTGTGAATTTCATTCGTTCGTGAGGCAAATTATCGATCCCCCGCTTTTTGAACTGCCCAGCATTGACCGATCGAATGCCAGCCTTTCCGCATAGCATGTGATATGCCCTCATTTGAATATCGTATTGAGTTGCACAGACAGACGCTTGGTGGCTGGTTTCGCTTGCTATGTGCACATTGTTTGTTGCTCGGTCGTTGGTGTTCTCACTACCGTCAGTGGGTGGAAGCAGTCGTGGGGCTCCGACACAACAATTTTCAAGGCATGTGCAATCACAATTAAATTAAAATTATTCACTCAAAACATGCTAAAACGTAAACGTTCAACAAACACCCTCAGCGGGCCGGGTTACAATTATCGAACGCCGACCGGTCCATGGCGATACATAGGTTGGGCGTCACTGCCGTAGAGTGCACCGGCTTGCTATACCCCCATATTTCAATAGACCGGCTGCTTGTAGTGTAATCCCCTAGCAACAAGATAGTACATGTCTGCGTACTTGCGGAACAAGAAGGAAAGTAATACAAGTCACCGTCTAACATATCCTTTGAAAGAGAATTGCAAGGCTGCAATCAAACATATAACACATGCCTCCTTCATCGCTCCATTGGTGATTATATCATTCCACCCGGGAGCTGTTCTGTGTACCTCGATCAGATTTGACTTGTGTGGTTCGTATGGGGGCGAATTGTTTGGAATATGATTACCTTCTACCCCACGTTCAACTTAGACCTGTGGATCCGTCACAAAAGTGCTATTTCATCGCATAAATAAAGAAGTTACGTGTAGTGATTGCTATCCATTCTGCTGCGACGGAGATCATTCCGCTCCTTATGTTACGGACAACTTGACTTCGAGGTCAAACGGTAGCTTCTACTGCGTCTTCAACTATTCGACCGAACTAGCCTGAATACCCACCAAAATGAGACAACCTATCTGCGCCTCTTATGTAGAGTATCGTTTTAGTGCCAGGCCAACGTTCTTCACTGTTGTCCTGCGTGCATCATTTCCGCCCTAGCCTCTGACATCTCCTTTGCTCACTTACCAAAAGGGGCTTGACTCCACTTCAGGCTTATACCCGGTGTTCTGAGTGCACGCGTTTCCCTTCCCTCAGGGACTGTGCGCGCTCCGATGGATGTCTCAGGCACCACCATTGTCCAGTGAGGGCGCGCGGCGCACTATGCACAGGCTGAGCTCCGTTTAGTAGTCTCAATTGTCGTCCATTTGAGTTGGACCATGCTAGTCTCACGCAAGTCTCACTGTTTTCCTACCCAGCTCCGAAAGCGTGAGTATTCTGCGTGTGACTGTTTTCAGTCGCTACGCTATACCGAATTCTATTGGCTGGTAGCCTCTGCCCACGCAGTGGTACGTGGATGCTACGTGGATGATTAAAGGATGATAGCCTTTGCGTTAAGAGTGATAGCTTCTGAACTAAGAATGATAGCTCCTGAACTAAGGATGTTAGTGTTTGCGTTAAGGATGTAAGCGATTGCGTTAAGGATGTAAGCGATTGCGTTAAGGACGTTAGCAAGTGTGAAATGGTATAGTACTTTGCCTTATCTAGAGCAAGCACCTACGCTAGCAGATGAGCTAAAACCACCGAGTCAAAACATTGGATCTTCACTTAGCCTCTTACTTCCAAATAATATGGCTTTAACACTTTGATCGTTGACTGCTTCTGAGGCTGCCTATTCAACCTGTTTCGTTATTGTGTTAATTCATCACTTAGACGTGGCCCTGCTGGAACATGTAGTATGGAACCAGAGGATTCTTGTAGTAGCCCTTACCACTATACCACGGATTTTGTTAGTGCTAGAGAGGCGGGCCCAGCCAATGTCCGAATACGAGATCGCAAACGTGTGTGGGTTTCCTGTGGAGTACGTGAGCTGTCTGCTACATGTGAAAGCACGAGCACGGTACAAAGTCAAACTGTTCGGAAAGCAGGCACGAGTTTTTGGCCAACGAATACAAGCCAGTTCAGGCGAGAGTTTTGGCTAGCAAAGACAAGTCAGCGCCAAAGGAGGCAGTGCATTCGGCCAAATATGGAAAAACCGTGGAACCAAAATCACTGACATTGGCTGAGAGCCAGTCGCATAGCTACGCTTCCTAAAAATAGTACGTTTCGTTACCTAATAAATACGAGCGGTCTGTCGTGTAGAATATACTCCCTGTTACCGAGTCTTGGCCTTTTTTCTGTATCCCGTTGGTTGGCTGGTGCGGGACTGAACCGTCAGACGGTCGTAGCCTAGCAGGTTCCGTGTTAAGGAAACAGTACTACAACAGTTAGATGGTACACAAATACAATTAAAAATCGGTGTGTTGTCAAAGTTGACGGCATATGTGCTTCGCGAACTTCTCACTATGATGGATACGATGCCATTGCATGTGGGAACAGAAAGCAGCATTCCAGTGCCGACTTACTGTAGGGCAGAACATGTTATGGGATGAGGTCTACATACTTCTTGACTACAACGCGTAATATGTTGATAATCTAAATGAACCTTGTGAAATCGATTGAAGACTACTGTAACTGCTACCTGTTGTTGTATGTTTGTAAGTTCCAGATCACCTGAATTGCACGCCCAGGTTGGGCTGTTCGGGAAGTCTACTTGCCTTCTAAACTGACTTACTGTGGCGCAATTCGATCGGTCACAATGCTAGTGAAACATACGTAAAGATCAATGTGGTGAGCAGTGGTTGGTAGGTGTCTATAGAAATTACCGGAGCAGCGATGCTCTATATTCGCACATTGGTATTGCGCTTTTTCTTCTACTTCAAATCAAAAGGACTTCGCTATTTCCAACTTTGAGATTGTTGGTTGTACAACCGCTTATAGAAATGCATTTGCAAGAAAATACATTTCCCTATTGTGGGCACTTCTGAACTCATGGAAATAGTCTCCCTTGAAATGTAACGTAAGTGGCTGCATTGGCGTTTTGGATCATGTCTAGTAACTCGTCAGTCTTATGCTTCGTATTCGGTACTTTTCTATAGGTACGGCTTTATGGTTTCTTAGGAAACATCTAACAGGCTGGGATGGGTGAACGTTTAATCACGAGCTGTCAAATAAAGTGTATCCATCTTAAATCTATGCACTCAAAATGTGAGGCATAGATGTAGAACGAAAATCATTCCATGTCAGGCGAGTGATTTACAACGACTAGGAGAGCTCTATCGCAAAGTCTGTCATAATCAGCCTGTGCCACCGCAGTCTGTAAATCCAAGCGCAGCTGACTCGTATGGATGCGGATTTCACCCAGACGTCTAGTTGTTAGGTAGATTCTTTGTCTCAGAAATGCTTTGCCTGCTTTGAGTGCTATTTGTGCCGAGGTGTACGAAGAATCCGGAGGTTTAACTTTGAGGGAATTGGGAATAATGTTGTTCTTGAGACACCTGATGTTAAAAATCCGATGATTTTCCCAATTGGCTTCGATGCCTGCTATGCGCACAAATTCACTCGCCATTTTTCGAACACGAGGTCCGTAACTGTACTCAATATCTTGGAACATATTTGGAACCGATCGGGGAGTCATCATTTCCGTGTATCATTATAAATACATTAACCGGTCGTTTATCAAGTTTTCTGAAATGATGACTCCCCGATCGGTTCCAAATATGTTCCAAGATATTGACTAGGAGAGCTTCAAACAGGAAAACGCGCAGCTCCATGCCGCTTCCATTTAAATAGTGTGCTGTATATCTATCTAACAAAGCCAAGCTCATCCTAAGTTCTGAGATTGGATGACTCGAACAGTGTTTATGCTGCGATGTGTAGCACAGGTTCGTTACCGAGCTGCAATGGAGCATCGTTATCACCGCGGTCATATCTGAAGTGTGATCAGAGGTTGCAGCAGCTCAGAAACACAACGTTTAATGTAACGCGTCAGTTCATCGCCAACCACTGCTACAGGCATTATTGTACATCCCCGTAGTTAAGTGGGGAAAGTAGTACAAGGGCCGATGATGCTCTGTAACAAATTTAAATGTAACTAGGTTAGAAACAAATGGAGATTCCCATGGTCGTTCCATCCTGAATGCGGTGTTGTTCCAAGTTCGAATTTGGCGTATGACTGGCCAGTGGTATGTGCCACATCAGCACGTGCAGAACCCGCCATAGTCAACTAATAAAAACCCCCATGCCCTGCGCTAGCAGACCCCGCTGTGCCAACCATGTGCAATAAAAAAAGTAGAATTGTAGTCTAGGTAGAAAGTAAGGGAGTGATAGAAAAGCTGCATGGAAATTTAGTACGAGTAATTTAGGAGGAAAGGAACTGAAAGGCAAGTAATAGAAAAATTAACACTAGAACCCCCGGAGCGGTCTTTTTGACCGTTCAGTTCAGTTATATGGGCATAATTGCTAGTTTTTAAAAATTTTCAAAGATATTTCATGACTTACAATATGTTAGTCGTACTTTATAACTAACTTTCACTTTGATATCTGTTGTAGCTTTCGAGAAATTATAGTCTGTTCTCACTACCTCGAAAGCCGGTAACTGGTCACAATGACTGCATTCCTTTAATGCGGTTTCTGTTTTTCTATTCAGACTCCAGCTTTATTCACAATGGTTCGTAATAGGACAGCCTTCGCGGTTCTACGAGAATCTACAACTTGCGAGTATAACGAGTGTGGGGACGAGGATGAATATGATGTCGGTGATAGTATTACTATTCAGGATTTTGTAGAAGATCGCGGCACCTCTGATAGTCAAGGATCTGACAGTAACAATCATCATGAAGACAGTGGTGACGGCGAAAAGCATGAGCGTGTGACAGCGGTTTCTGAATATTTTAATGAATTTCACGCAGCAAAAGTTCGCACAACGTGGACCCCATGTAGTTCCAAATAAGTCCTTTTGGTAGGATGCCAGCACATAATGTTTTCAAGATAAGACCAACGCTTAGAAATGCTTGAAATATGGTGATAGCGAAGGCCTTTGTCATCATAGGTACGTCAATGATGCTGGAACCTGTTCTAGTATGTGCCGAAGCTGGGGCCAGGAGAGCTTCAGGTATTTCTTGACAATGGAACATAGGTGTTGCGGTATTGCGCGTTTTCTTCAGGCTACTTTACATCAGAGCCTTTCTGGATTTGAAGAACATGACATTGAATATTCTATGGTGCGATAAATACGGATTGCTTGTGCTCAGATAAACACTTGGCAAGAACAGGTTCAAGGATCTGATCTGCGGACTACCAGGGGTGTTTGATTACAGACTGAAAAGTTTACTTTGATTTCTGATTTCTGGAATGCACTTATTGGTAACTATCAACAATGCTATGCACCAGCGCAGAACCTAAGTGCAGACGAGTCATTTAATGCCACCAATTTCCGCTGTCGTTTTCTTCAGTACATGACCAAAAATCATGCTAAGATTGGTGTAAAGTTTTGGGTGCTGGCAGAAGTGGACAGCAAGTATCTCGTAAATGGATTTGCATATCTCGGAAAGAATGAATCTCGGTCTCGTAAAAAAATATTACAACCAGCGTGAGCTTGGGCGTTAGGTAATCCTTTTCTGGAAACGGCTACGGTGTCACATGTGGCAGCTTCTTCACATTAGGAACAATACTCGCTAAGAACGATACAAGTGTGGGTGGAAATATTCAAGCGTGTAGAAGGAGTGCTTACAATTTTGAAGCAAAACAGTAGCGTAGTTCAGCTCAGTTATTAGGAATATTAAAAGTAAGTACATATCCTAGATGCCAGTAGTGCAAAAGGAAAGAAATTGTTTCGGTTTTCAGTTTCTTGCACAGTAACTGCCATTCATGAGTCTAGAAAATGCCTGAGAGTGTAATGTTTTATAACTCTACGATATATTGGGTAGACTTACTCGACCAAAGGACAAGAGCACTCACTATCAAGTAACCATCTCGAGGATGGACAGTCCTAGTATTCTTCAACAGGCTGGATTTAACGGGGATTAATTCCTGGTTAAATTATAATACCGTCTCTGAATGGTCTAGCGGAAGAAATGTGTGGACCTATGCATCAGGCAAGGAACGTGACAACTGGATGTACGTCGAACACCTCAGCCCAATCTGAAAGTCTTGAGGTGTGTAAACCCCGATAGTGTCAGACTGGTTACTGTAGAGGTAACAAGCCAAGCAACACGTGCTCTGTATGTGTACAAATAGTTTTTGACTCACGTGGACACATGCAATTATCACCTGTTTCGTGTGTATAGCTGAATATCAAAAATTAGTTCCAATTTTGTGAAAGTTTAACGTTTACCACAGGTATTTTCTGGCTACACACATTTCTATAACTTGTTCCTGTTATATATATATATATATATATATATATATATAATTCCAAAAATAAGAGAATAAAAGAAAACTGTAATGCGGTCATTTTGGTCGGTTTCGGCGTTCTACGTGGGATGAATGAAACGTTTCCAGCCTGACATGGAAACAAACAAGATACAAATGCTTCTATGCTTTTATTTTTCAACATTATCTCCCTCAAGCGCAACACGCTTGCTCCGGCGTTGCTAAAGCGCCTTTATCCTAATGGAAAAGAACTCCTCAGATTGTGACTCCAAATAGGCTCCTACTGCCTCAATGACGTCACTATCATTAAGAAAACGTTTGTCAGCTAGAGCTTTTTTCCAGTGTGGAAATAGATGGAAGTCAGAGGGAGCCAGATCTGGTGAATAGGGTGGATGGGGGAGAAGTTCGAACCCCCAACTATGGATTGTTTTCTACGCAATGGAAGAGGTGTGAGCTGGATCGTTGTCACTGTGGAGAAGGACGCCTTTCGTCCGCATTCGTGGCCACATATTTTGAAGTTTTTCTGATGGGTTTCAGAAGCCTGCAGTAATACTTTCCGGTGATAAATGAAAACTCAATGTTTTCAAGCGAACATATGTTTTCAATAATTCTTCGTCAGGCTCGTACAATTATATGCAAAAATAACCAAAATATAGACACAGCACATGGACTGGTAAAGCACTCAGTTCACAGTCAATGGTCACTATCAGTCACTGCCCCCTAGAACACAGTTGTAGCAAGTGCACAATTCCTTGGTATGGACGGAGTAGTTCGTCTGGGCCAAGTCAAGCACAGCGTGTGAGTGAATCTTTTCTGGACGCACAATTCTGGCTCGTATAATCTGATCGCTAAACTCTCTGCCGATTCAAGTAAGCGCATGCGAACGCACTTTGATCGATTTGCAGGTGGTCGATAGATGACCTTAAATGCCTCGGCTAGATTGGGGGAATGGTCCGTGTCAGCAAGATGCGTGGCGATGGATGAGTTAGTTAGTTTTCGGCACCCAGTCGCAAGCCAGGCCGGATGGTGTTCTCTCACCCTATCAGACAGGCGCCTCGTCGTACGGCCAATGTACGCTGAACCACAAGAACAGGTGAATGAGTAAACACACATGGAATTGGCGTGGACAGGCCTTTTGTCTTTTGGGTTAGTTTTCACCATCGGGCTACTGGTGAAGTGAATCTGCATTTTGGCTGCTGGAAAGGTGTGCCTGAGAGCGCGGGAAATACGACGAGTTAGAACTTCAGCTACGATTTCCCCTTTGTACGGTATTTGTAGAAAAATGGGTTTCTTTTCGGCTGTGAGGGTTACAGGAGATTTCCTCCTTGGCTCCATGTTGGCTTTAATGAATCCATCCGGGTACCCATTTTCCTTCAGGGTTAAGCGAATGCGCCGCAGTTCCTCAGATAATGTGTCATTCGAGCAAATTCTTTCCGCCCGACTCGTTAAACTGAAAATCAAGTTCCGTTTTGATCTAAGTGGAACAAAACTGCAGAAATTCGTGTATTGTCCGTTCCAGGTCCGTTTCCTATACACCCCACGCTGTAGGGAACCATCATCGAGTCGCTTCATGTTCACATCGGGGAAATGAAAAGATCCAGCTTCCTCCACTTCAGATGTAAATTTTAGCGCTGTGTGTGCCTGGTTAAATGTGTAAGTAAGGTCCTTGATGTCTCGGGAGGAATGGAGCACTATAAAGATGTCATCGACGTAACGGCAGTAGAGGCTAAGGCTTTCGACAACCGATCTTAACTTGCTCTGTTCTAGCATACCCATAAACACGTCAGCAAGAAACGGCCCCAGTGGGGAGCCCATAGCAACACCATCGTGTTGTCGGTATATTTCTCCGTTGAACAAAAACTGGATATTGAAGGTGCATCGGAGCAACAGTTCCTTTAGGCCAACTGTAGGAATGCCAATGGTTATCTGGTTCTGATCAATATAATCACAAATGTAATTTATAGTTTCAAATAGTGGCACGTTAGTGAATAATGAAGCAACGTCGAGGGAACACATAGTTAGATCCGTAACATTTCGATCACGTACGAGCTCTACGAATTCAAAACTGTCCTTTAGACTGTGTACAGAAACCTGTTTTCGGACGGGCTCTAAAAGCTCAACGAGTCAACGTGCAGTGGAATGGTACGGAGAGTCCTTCATGTCCAAAACTGGTCTCAGAGGAACGTTAGGCTTATGCGTTTTAGGTAGACCGTATAACCTTGGAATCGCGGTACCTACGGGACGTAGGTTTTCATAGACACCTTCACTAATGAAACCCCCATCACGAAGCTTTTTAAGGCTGTTGCAGATTTGATTCTCGATCTGCTTTGTTTTGTCTTTTTCGCCTATTATCTTTGAAAACTTGGTGTCATCTGCCAATATTTCATGCATTTTCCGAAGATAGTCTGCTTTGTTCAAGACGATTATTCCCGCACCTTTATCGGGTCGAGTGAGCAAAATATCTTTATTTCCAACTAGATTGTGTAGCGCCTGAATGTGTTCCTGTCTCACCGGGGTTTTATGCGTTATCCGTGCTCGGCGATATTGATAACATGCATGCACCAGCAGCGACTTAAACTCTTCTACTTGCGAATCTGATGTCGGAGACAATTGTGAAGTCTGTCTGTATAGATTTTCAAATTGGGCAGTGACTGATAGTGACCATTGACTGTGAACTGAGTGCTTTACCTGTCCATGTGCTGTGTCTATATTTTGGTTATTTTTGCATATAATTGTACGAGCCTGACGAAGAATTATTGAAAACATATGTTCGCTTGAAAACATTGAGTTTTCATTTATCAGTGGGATTTTTCCGGTGATAGTATGACCTCTTTTAAGGAAAACAATAATCACCACACCTAGGGAATCCCAAAAGCAGATGTCATCATCTTGCCAGCTGACAGCGTGACCATGGCCTTTGGCGCAGGTGATGATGGACACTCCCATTGTTTTTACTGCTCTTTCTTTCTGGTTGAAAGTGATGAATCCAACATTCATTCATAATGAGGAATCGAGCAAGAATAGTACCGGCGTCAGTCTCAGACAGTTCCAAAATTTTCTTCCCCATCACTTGCTGAATGCGCTTCTGCTCTGGAGTCAGAGGAGATGGCACCCATCTAGCGGATGCTTTTGAATAGTCTAACTCCACTTCCAGAATATTATCAGCCCGCTCTTGGGAGATGCCCAACCTCTCCGCTATCTGACGGGTAGATACTCGTCGACCTTGCAAGATCATATCTACTGCTAGGTCAAGATTTTCTTTAGTGTGGTCTATTGATAGTCTTCCTGACCTTTACTCATATTTAATACTCTCCCAGCCGCATTTGAATTCACACACTCAGGGTTTAACTGTGGCATATGAAGCGCGTCGTCATGCAATGTATTCAGCATACGTTGGTGGATTGCACATGGTGACATTGCTTTGAGATAGAGATATTTAATCACCGCACGGTGCTCCAATTTCTCCAATTTCACAAAATTGTTGAACATCATTACTTCAACAATCTGCTGAAAAGATAAAAAAGAGGTAGCAAAATGCTTTTTCATATATTGTATAAAAAAGTAGTAGATTATAATAAGCTTACTTTGACTTTTTCGGATACCTGATTTCTATGTCAGGCTCGAAACTTTTCATGCACCCTCGCAGGAAGGACGGGGGAGCGGTCTTTCTAGTGTTGTGGGGAGAAAAGGCGATTCGGGGCTGCAAGCTGAGGGTGTCAAAGCGAGGTATACATGTTACTGTGGGTGACAATACGACGTCTTCGGGTAGCCCATTCTAGGAGTCTATCTCTAAGTGACAAACGTGAGTCAGCCCGAACCCGATCAGATTGGAATTTGTGCAACTTCCAAGGATGCACACGTAGAGGTGGTGGCTGAGCAGATTGAAGATGCCAGGATAGGTCTGGGCCGATCGGCCCTGTTAGTATACGATAATTGAGAAGTAAATCGCCAAGAAGACGGCGACAATTTAGTGACAGCAACATTAGTTTGAGCAAGCTGTAAGAGTAAGACAGGTGCCGCAGCCCTCGAACCATTTTAGTACCACTCCTCTAGACTCCACCTACCGCCACCCTGCCACGATTCAGGCAAAGAGGGCAAGCGTGCTGAGGCCTAACAAGGGCCTTAAAGCATTTAATAATCACCGCTTTCATCCAAAATGATTTACGGATCATCCAAATGCTTCGGAAGCCCTTGATAGCCGTTCGTTTCTAGTTCTCGCTGGATTTTAAGTCCCTGGCTAATGTGACACCTGTCAATTTGTTAGGACACATGAAACAATTCGTTTTGGCCAAGCATCTGGTGCATCGTTGGACCATTTAATCTTACGCGCATCATTGAACAATTTGTGGTTTACTGGCATCTGCTACAGAACAGACCAGTCACTCTGTCAAGAGCTTGTTGCAAAGCTTGGGTGCAACCAGAGTCACTCACCGTGCACCAGAACTACAATCGTTCATGAACATGAGGGTAAGCATTCCAACACTGCCGGCAGTTCGGGTTGTTAAAGCTGTATTTGCTAATACCGTTTTTATAACGAACTCGAGCGTCCATTAGATGTTGCTTACATGCGTTCCGTGCTGTTCAATAACACCGCCAGGCAAAGTCTGATTGAGTTGAAATGCAACCCCGCCAACAATAATACCATCTGTTTAGCCTTTGACACGCATTTAAATCATACCAGGGTGATCTGGCGTGTTATTTCTTCTGAACTGAAAACGTACTATGAGGGAGTGATACCATAAAAAGAAATGTTCTGAACGTTGCCCAAGCCGACTAGATATCGTCTGCTGCCAAAATGGTGCAGGAGGACAGGGTAATACTGGATCTCATTACTTGAAAATCAGCATGCCAGATGTTCGGACCCCTAGCTGCGCATTTCTCCTGGGTTTTACTAAGGACACAGTTGAATGAGACGCAGGTGTGGTCGCTAGCTCCAATTCGCTTGACTTTGCAAAAATAATAGCAAAAAGGTACGGAGATCGCCCCTCTATGAACCGTGTGGGCTGATTTACAAACTAAGTAGAGGAACTTGGGACGTCAGCTCAACTAGTTTGGCGGCTAAGCCTGCGATCAGTCTCGCAGAAGACGTTGTGCCAGTCTATCACTAAAAATTTAAAGTCACCCATCACCAAGCACTGGTTTATGGGGTGATCGCGAATGAAATTAACAAAAATCCCTGGAAGCGCTACCTGGGCCCACAAACATTAACAATTTTGAAATGCGAAGACAAGGTACACACTTCAAACGAAAGAGCTTCAACAGTCCTATCCAATGAGTGGAACTTATATGTTTTGAAAACAGTTAAACATAAGTTTAGGTAGAGCGCAATCTCACCTCCCCGACGGTCGCAGGGACGATCTGACCTCAGTAGTGCGTAGCCAGGTAGGAGCATTTCACTGTCCATGACCTCCGAAAATAGCCAAGTTTCGATAAAGCGATGACATCTAGACGATAGAGGTCCACAAGAGCACCAACTTCGCATATCATGTTACGCAGGCTACGCACGTTACTGAACACTACGTGAAAGGTATTGGTATGGTGCGTCCAGGATCGTGCGCCAATAGGACGAGCTTTGGCATAGAAGAAGTGGACTGCTGGCGCACCACCAACCGCAGACCACTTTCACCTACAGCGCTACGTAACTTGAAGTCTTGGATAGCTGCCTTAAGTTACACCCTGTCCGCTAGAGGAAGGTCCGGCTGTGTATTGATTCCAGAGCCTTTTAATTTAAGAGCAAATCGCATAAGAGCTTGGCGCTCCGGTGTGGAAGGAATCACACGTAGAAAGCGAAGCCTAGGGTTGGGGCTACTTGCTGGTACACCTGCAAGTCTTGTTAGCTTACCCACCGTCACTCAATGGAATCCAGGCTGGAGGATTCTTATAACGCAAATTTTAAACCATTCGTGCTCACGTATCATTCTTTTCCTGGTACTTGCGGCAGAGGATTCAATGACCTTTATAAAGATTACTCTACTATCGGTATACAAGTCGCCCCGATGTGGGGTGTTGACAGCACGTGTTACAGAACCACGGGATAACCACACATGCAACATATATGCTTGTGAAGAATCGATGGCTTTACAATTCGGGGCTTGTGGAGTTTGTGGAACGACGACAGGACTCAGTTCCGATCACGTTGTACTCAAGAAGCTTGCCGTACACGCGACGTCTACGTTCACTTGCTATTTAAATGAGGGTAATGCCTTCTTAGTCTTTCTTCGTCTACTTTTCACAAGCACAGGAGCTTGCAAACCGTCTTTATTATGAACGGAGTCAGAAACGCTGTCTGACAGGTTATCATCAGCAGATGACCTGCTCACAGAATGAGTAAGATAGCCAATCCGGGCGTGTCCGAAGAGTTGGGCAAAACCTCAATAATCTGCAGCTCAAGTACATCTATGTTTTCAAGGCCAGCTACGATTGCATATAGTTTACGTCCTAGGTTGGGCAACAAGGAAAGTAGGTTTTCCATACTCACTAACCTGGAAACTAGTGCCGAAGAAACTCGTGCTACCCAAACGCGTTGCACTACGACGAACCCCGGTTACTTCGGGTAACACTACACTCGGCGGACGAGACTGAGGCCGTTCTGCTGTCTGCGAATCGTCTCCGCAACTACTCAAGTGGAGTGCGCATACTACCCGAAATCCCGTGGAAAGAACTTTCAATGGATCCCGCTAACAAAGAGAGGTACAGAAAAAGTCAAGATAAGAAAACAGTGATTGCTCACGGTGTTCCTGAGCTTACTGATTCCTCTTCCGACAATGCTCAGATGCACGACCGCGAGCAATGGTACTACATCCGGAAGGCTCTTTCTCTCGAAAATATCGTGGTTACTTCGTTGACAAGGATCCCCATATCACCAAACTATAAGTGGTGAGGTCCCAGGTTGTTAAAACTTGTGTTACAGTCAGAACTAAGTGCACAAACCCTACTAAAGAACTGGACTAAATTCCGTTGTAGATTGCCAACCGAAATTCGTCCGAAAGCAGCGGGGACACCAGCAGCTTCTAATAACAATTCAGTAGAGGCACAACCCTTAATGAAAACGCCAACTGCAGGACCCAACTCGGGGACGGTTTCAAGAGTAGCCATAATATCCGGAGGGACACAACAGAGCACGAGCAAACACCGGGATCCGGGGCATCTGATACCTGCTTATATATCAAATACTTCTCGTGAGTATGCAAGCCATCCCAAAAAGGATTAGTCGCCGACCATTTATTGGTCGGCGTAAACTCACTTGCTTCATCCATCCAATCTAACACACTCTTGGGCTCCGAGTAGCTCTCATGCATGTACACAAATGCCCAAGGTCTACTCGGCAAATTAGTTGAATTAAGACTTCGACACGCGTCTGCAGCTTGGGACCTCATCGCTGTCACCGAAACGTGGTTGCGCTGCGAGATAACGGATGCTGAAATCGAGCTAACCGGCGTGTCCGTAGTCCGGAAGGATCGAACCAGCAAAGGTGGTGGGGCAGCCTTCTACTTTCGTAACAACATGCAATGCGAACCCCTAAACGATTCGGAAACTAACCTACCTGACGCCATTTGGTGTAATTTCTGGTTGAGAGGGAACGATCTTGGTCTACTGGTTGTTGTTTACCGCCCACCATCGTTTACTCCTGAGATGGACTGCAATGTGACGGCTGCCATGAGGCAAGTGATAAACAGGAAGTACAGTCACATTCTAGTCACCGGTGACTTCAACTTACATGCTCTCGAGTCCCAGGCCACACCAGGAGAGCAATTCAAAGCATATTTACAAGATCTGGTTTCAGACTTCCCGCTTTATTGCCACGTCACTACGCCCACCAAGTTCAGGGGAACTGACAGGCCATCTATGGATGGACCGAATATTCACCAATGAAGAATTAATGGTCGAGAGAGTGATAGCCGATACTCCTTTCGGCCGCAGTGATCATGCGACCCTAGTGTTTCATTACATGTGCTACGCGGATTATCCTAAAGAGCATGCCGAGGAATGTCATGTCGTAACCAACCATGACGACCTGTCCGACCTGCTTGATGCAACCAGCTGGTCGTTCTTAGCTGAATTAACCCCTGAGGTGGCCTGCGGTGAATTCGTCAACATATTTACCAAGCTCGTGGCAAGGACATCCGAAACCAAACTCTACCGACCTAGAAGGAGGAAGTCTTTCCTAAGGAGCAGAACACGTAAGTGCATGGCATTAAGGGACTTTGCATGGCACGCCTATATAGCCTCCCCGAACGACCATACTTGGGATGTCTTCACAATCCATAGGAACTACTTTGTCAAGCTCGTCCGGGAGGCTAAACTGAAGAACCAACAAGGTCTAGTGGAAAAGTTTTGCTCCAATCCCAAACTGCTATACAGACACGTAAACAATTCGCACCGTGTTAAGCGCGGTATTCCTGCTCTGCACACAGCATGCGGGTTAGCCCAAACCGCACAAGAGGCGGCCAGCGTTCTTGGACAACAATTTGGCCGTACCTTCCTAAGCGCGCAATCAACATACATCATGCCTAAGCAGTTAACGCCACCATCAAGGCTTAATCACATATCGTTTACCTCCGTAGCTGTATTGAAGCGGCTGATGTCTCTGAGCGAGTTCAGCTCCCCGGTTGCGGAGGGCATTCGCCCGAAGGCTTTGAAATTTGCTGCCATGATTTTGACCGAATTACTAGCAATTTTCTTTCAACGATGTCTGAACGAGATGCACGCCCCCACGATGTGGAAGCGCGGAATCATCACGCCAATCTACAAAAGTGGCAGTCGTGCTGAACCAGCAAATTATCGCCCGATAACACTACTTCCTGTGATCTCCAAGGTTATAGAGTCCATCGTAGCTGAGGCTTTAATGGGTACCTGGAGAACAATAAAATTCTCGTTCCGGAGCAGCACGGATTTCACCAAAATTGCTCCTGTACCACTATTCCGTCGATTGCTCGTGCAAGCTGGACGGAATCTGTGGACGCTGGTGTAGGAGTCGACTCGACCTACTCGGATTTCTCAAAGGCATTCGACCGTATAGACCATCGCATTCTCCTCCACAAACTCCAGAAATATGGAATCGGCGATCATGTTCTGGGCTGGATAGGAGACTTTCTCGTGCAACGTCACCTGAATGTGAGAGTTCGAAGTAACCCATCAGAATCCATCGAAGTTCAGTGCGGCGTACCTCAAAGCACGGTATGTGGACCCCGCCTGTCCCTGGTTTTCATAAATGACCTCGCGAGTGTGCTAGCTTCTAACTATTTGCTATTTGCTGATGATCTAAAGGTATGGCGCACTATAGGTGCAGTGGAGGATCCCACAGTGTTACAGGAGGACCTAGACAAGCATACATATGATCCATCAAGAACATGCTGCATTTCAACATCACCAAGCGCATAGTTCTCTGTATTCGGCACCAGAGTATGCACAACTACCGCCTAGGACCACAAATTCTACAGTGGGCTTCTCACTAGTGCAATATCGGCGTGATAGTTCAAGATGACCTCGGTTGTTTGAGGCAGACTGAAAAGGCAGCTAAGAAAGCGAACCAGTATCTCGGCCTTCTTCGCAGAGCCTTCGGAAATTTTGAGCCTTCAGTCTTTTCAAAAATGCTTAGTGCATACGTGAGGCTGCATGCGGAATACGCCATTCAAGCATGGCAACCCTGGCTCAAGCACCATCTCACTGCGCTGGATACTGCACAACGTAGGGCAACGAAGAGCGTCAGAGGTTTGACCAGTCTCCCCTACCCACTCAGACTGAAGACCCTCAAAATATACAGTGGACGTCATCCGCGTCTAAGGGGCGATCTCATAATGGTGTACCAGATCCTGAGAAACCCCAACCACCCATGCCATTCCCTCCTAATACTCAGTCAAAACCCCCCACTCAGAGGTCACCAGTGTAAGTCAGTCACGCAGTACAGCCTCCTGGAATGTTGGCGAAACTATTTCACCCTTCGAGTGGCACAGCCTTGGAACGTCCTCCCAAAACATCTAATTAATGCACCCACCCTATCCCTTTTCAAAAAACGCATTGACGATACTCTGCCACATTTACAATACGTGCTACAGCTCATGACCACCAGATGCTGGCACTAATGCACAACAGACAGTGGGTAGTGCCATAACCATACTCGAGAATGAGTCACTCCAAACCTCCTGCACGAAATTTGATAGACGCTAATACTATAGAAACTGGATTTCTGTATCCTGTCGACCCAAGATAGTAGCACACGAGTAAGCGTTGTCCTTGCTATATTTTTTCTCGCCTATGTTTTGAACAATAATCACTCCCCTGTTGCTTTGTGTGCGTACCTTCTCATTTTAAACTCCATTTATACCACAGTGTATTTAAATCTGTAAGCGCCCGAACTGACGACTCCATTACCCTTCGCTATATTCTTTTTGTCACGCTACACATCCTACGGGACATGTCACGTACCTGCTTTGTTACCCGTTATAAATCATGGTTCATTCATGATGACATTACTTCCCTTTGAAATGTTGCGACATGTGGATGCTGAAGTTTTCAGCACAAAAATCTATTATCATGTATTGTGCTTATTTATAACCGCAGGATCTTTCGAGCTTGACGATGGACATCTCTGTATGCAACTGTCTACACGCGAATTCTGGATCAGACCCCTGTGTGCCTTTTAGGTTGTATCAACCTGCTTGAAACAGAGTTGTTGTGCTCCACTTCCTAAGGCACCGCATATGTATTACTTGCCAACTATCCTCAACCAAATAATCACCGGAACTGTGGGAAAAAGCACCACCATTCTTTAGAAGTGGGCCGGATCCCCTTTTATATGGACATAGATGATAAATTCACGTAGAGACCGCCCTTTGTTGGTGTATGACAAAATACAGCGAATCGGCCATCCCACACCCTCAGTTTAATATTAGCTGGCCGCACCTATGAAGTGGGCTTGGGAGCCTACATAACTCACAAAACAACACAATCTTCATACGTACCATATACTCAAGCTCCTTCCGCTGAGCGGAACTAATGTTGATTTTGTCTTTAAACACTGCTAGTTCATCTTTGCGAATGTGATGCTATTGTTGCCGAACCATAACAGCAGCAATCGTGAAGTAGAGACGATTTGGCTACCAAACAATCTACTAGTCGCCACCCATTAATCGGAATAGGTGAAGCAGGTTTACTGTCTCCGGGGCCTGAGATCTTACAGGCCAGTACTCAGCCAGCTCACACGGTCGTACAAAATATGTCGGGTATTATGAGTTCCCAAGAATAAATCCGTTGTTAATACTTTTCTTGCGCGTTCCCACAAAATCGCTGCCTTCGGTGCCAATATTTTCTCATGAAAACTAGTAATGACGTTTGTAGGAATGCCCTCTCCCTGCTAAGCTGGGAGATAATGCTATCAAAATAGTAGTGTTTCCCAAACTGCGAAAACAAATACTGATAGTTTAACTAAAGTTGCCTATGCATGCCTCTGTTAATTGATTTTACAGCTGTCGCACTTTCCTCACTAAGGTCCAATGTTTGACGTATGCAGTTCCTTCAGCGGTTTCAGTAGATGTGTCTTTCAATTCAGCAGCTGTTAAGAGTGAACATGTTTAAACTGCATAACCCAAAGGTAGTTTTATGTAACAGCGCTTAATACTAGTCTCCAGGTCAGTGAAGGTCAGCCTCCCATTCCCATACCAGGAGCCGGTCAAATGTTCGCAAATGCGATTGTCCCTAGCTACTGTGAATTCCTTGGTCCTTCACTAATATTGTGATTGACTTGCTTAGCAAGCACTTAATTACACACAGTAGTCTAATGAGCTCATACAACTCAGTCGTCTCTTTTCTTCAAGTACTTATATATATATATATATATATATATATATATATATATATATATATATATATATATATGGGCGACATTCTAATGGATAGACATCGGGCCCAGCAAGACCATAGAAATCAAAGGAAGATGACAGGTTGAATCGTCGCGTCACCATCACCAAGCCACATTAGCTGAAGAGGAGCGACACACCAACTATTTTGCTGCAAGAAAAATAGAACATTTTTGTTATTTCCCACACTCCATCCATTTTTTTTCACTTGTTAGACAGTAAGCAAAAGAATTTAAACGAGCCTGTGCACAAAACTTCCACTGGTTTCGATTGGGAGCCAGTTTCTCTACTGTTTCCAGCCATCGGGACTCTTCGTCCTTAGGTTCCTAACCAGACAGGCCTGTGGATCCAACGGCAGCAAGATGAGACGTCAATGATTTTACGTTGTCACCAGGTGGATGGTTAATCACCGCGTAGTCTCTTCCAGTGGAGTCCTTCATGAAGCGAACGTGGTGCGATGGGGCAAACGCTCAGTTGAGATGCGCAGGACGTTACCGAGCAATCTTAGCCAGCACAGAAAAACCTTGTTGAGGGGAATACTCGAATTCACTAGGAAATGTCTTAGTTCACTGTTGCAGATACATTGTTGCCAGCACACGGGGCAATCCTCATCAAGCACACATTGTCAACGGCAGTGAGTCAGAGCATGTCGCCCACGAGAACTGGCCACGACTGCCTTCCATATAGTAACATCACCCGAACGGTGACATTATAAACAAGGCCCTTTACCAAGAGGAGAACCCGTGACAACGCCACAGGGTTTTAGGTTGACAAATACGAATCAAGCTTTGGTGACGCAAGGAGAAAGTCCCTTTCCAATATACCACCAGCAGCTGCCCAGATATATAAAGATATCCACTTGTTTAAGCTGTGTACCTTTAAAAATGAGCACGGGAACAGCCAAGAGCCAATCCTGGAGCAGAATTTACCATTCCACCGGACGAAGAACATTCCTTACCAAGATGCCTCAATCGCCAAGCGGTTTACAATGTTTGCATACCATAAGAGTCATTAACAAGTAGGACGATGTCATCGGCATAATGAAAGTCAGACTCTTGATTAGCCGCTGGTAGATATAGACCAAAATACAGGTAATCTTCCTGAGCTCTCGACAGATGTCATCTGACAGATGTCTTCACAAAAGTGAAGAGGAACGGGAAATTAAGCCAGCCATGTGGTACACCACTATTGACAGAAGGACGAAGGAAAGTTGTCATAGATCTTCGTTCCGCCGGAGATGTGGAGGTAGAGTGTACACAGGATGACAGTAGTTATTTTTGGGTCCCTGTTTCTTAGCAAGTAACGCCATAAAGCAGGTCGAACAAGCTAGTCAAATACACCACGTATGTTTCGGAAGGCAACGCTGGTACGCCTCTGGTGGAGCTGGTGATGTTCGAGGGTTTGGCGGAGCGTGACGATATGCTCCACACAGTCACCCTCGGCCAGGACGGAAGCAAGCATATTATTCCCCGTACCGTGCTTCACGAATCAGGGATAGTCCACGATGTAGTGTGGATGCAAATAGGTTGGAGGTAAGCGAAATGAAACTTCTCCCGGGAGATTAAAGCACATAGTGTGAGCACTCTTCTTAAAAATCAGTAACCTAATTGATTCGCTCCAGAGAGAAGACGCCATCTTCATGTCAGATTTTGGAGAACAGTGAGGTTAGCTAACTGTTGATAACTACGCAACCATACTTGAATAGCTCCGGAGGAAGTCCGTCTATGCTACATTCACAAGTGGTTTCAAATGCTGAAGCGTAAGGCTGACTTCTGCTTCGCTGGGTAGATCAATTGTAACGACCCAGGGCGGATAGCTGGGTTCGTAGGGCACACAAGTGCACGGTGAGGGCTAATTGAACTGGGAATGAAAATGTTCGGCCCATAGATCCAGGCGTCTCCGTAGGTTAGCTATCGGCGAATCATTCGTTTCGCAAATGGTCTCAGTGACACCGAGCTTCCTGTGGAAATTAGATGGAATGATCTGGAAAAGCCTGCGAGTATTGCCAAAAAAGCAGCGGTCTATATTCTCGAGGCGCACTGAGACCATCAGGCTTCGCTGTTATTGCCTATGCTTTGTTTAAGCTGCCGACTGACGGATTAGACACCGCATAGATATTTCTGGGGCGGTCAGATAGACGCAAGGCGTGTGGGAAACCCAGGCATTCGTTGGGTGCTGAGTAAGTCCACATAGTGACTGTCCGGAAGATATCAATATCTTCTGTATGAACGTTCAGTTTGCATCATTTTCGTGCGGTGGGTTGTAGCTAAGTGCGTTAGCCAGGAACGATTAATACCTTTGTTAAACCCAACGGCTAGATAGTTTAATTCTATCTAACTTACAGTGTTTCTTTTTATTGGACTCTCCGAAACTCATGCAGATGTTCGCGCAGACAAGAGCTTGGTCTGAGTCAAGAACTAAGGACCACCTTGATCTGTAATCATTTACAATGCCCCGTCATCTGAAACTGATTACGAGAGGATAAATCTAAGAGCATGATTGAGTCGCCGAAGGAGAGCACAAAGTAGCCAAACATCTTCTTGAATGACTAAGCTAGTGCTCGAGAGGAAATGACTGCTGTCATTACACAGTGTGCAAAGTCGATCTCCGTTATCTTAGCGGCTATCATCGAGCACGTGGGGATCATCGGGATGAATTCCACATGATAAAAGGTAGCCGACCCCTGCTTTGAGATCCCCGGTAGAAAGAAACTTATTGGATCTGTAAGCTCTGCTCGAGAACTGAGGGAATTCTTTATAAAAATTGTCCCTGACTACATCTCAACCGCATTCAGTCGGAACGTACGCTGAGATCACAGGCAAGTTGTGTCTGTCCTCAACATGTTTGTTGATCCTGCACGCATCCTGATAATAATTACCGAAGTAGGGAATTATCTTATGGGACACCAACCCGAGCCTTTGGCTTGATAGCCTACCCTCAAGGCAGCGCGGCAAATTCAGGTAATCGCAGTACATAGTGCTGTGTGCTATTGTGTTCAGAATTTCTCACATCTCAAGTATTGTTGTTCGGTAATTTTATAGTGTATCCGCACATGTGCTTACCATCGTAGAAGTCTTGTACCCAGTAGCATGTTACTTTAACCCAATCGTGTTTCTCGTTGTCCTCTACTAAACATGCACTACGAGGCTTGTAACTGTGTAGTGTATTTCTTACTCCTAAGATGTATGAAGACTTCGGTTAGTTTGAACGAGCGCTCAATATTGCCGTAATACACACTGGCGGCCTCACGTTTGGTTCTCTCTGAGCTCCCGCTGATGTGCTGGACCGCAGTACTGTCTTGCTGCGTTACTGTAACCAATTTCCACGTATTTCTTTAGTCTTTCGACTGGCCCTTCCTCTGGACCACTACCACCCAGTAACCCTTCTTCCTATACTCTCCAAGGTCATGGAATCCATAGTTACCGATACACTGGTGTGCTATCTGGAAAACTGCAACTTCATCACTCCTGAACAGCACGGTTTCCGTCGACAGCGGTCATGTACAACGAATTTACTAATTGCACGCAGTAGTTGGACCGAGGCAGCTAATGCTGGAGAAGGTGTTGATGTGATCTACCTGGATTTTTCCAAGGCTTTCGACCGTCTAGACCATCGGATACTACTATCCAAGCTGCAACATTACGGGATCGGATACCCTCTTTTAAGCTGGATCGTCAACTTTCTACTTCAACGGCAATTAGTGGTCAGCGTTCGGAGCTCTATATCGGACCCGATACAAGTCGATTGTGGTGTGCCGCAAGGCTCAGTTCTAGGTCCACGTTTGTTTTTGGTGTTTATTAATGACCTTGCACAGGGAATCGCTTCAAACTTCCAAATGTTTGCCGACGATATCAAGATCTGGCGCCGGATCCAAGCGAACACCGACCAACATGTGCTTCAGAGTGACCTAGATACGGTGTATCAATGGTCGACCCAAAACTTATTGCATTTCAACCTCAGTAAATGCAAGGTGCTTTCCATCCGACATCAGGGCAGCTACTCATACCGGCTCGGAACGAATATACTACAGCAATCAACTCTCGAACATGACTTGGGTGTCCTGGTTCAAGATGACTTGGGTTGCTCCAGGCAATCCGGAAATACCTCGAAGACCGGGAACCAACACGTCGGGCTATTGCGACGGGCGTTTGGACAAATAAACAGCTCCATATTTCGACAAATGCTCAGTGTGTATGTTCGCCCCCATGTCGAATACACAATTCAAGCCTAGGATCCATGGGTGAAACACGACCTTCATGCACTGGAGCAGCCACAATGCCGGGCATCTAAGAACCTAATTGGAATGCGCAATCTTTCCTACCAGGAGAGGCTGCGACGACAGGGATTGTTTAGTGGAAGCTATCGCAGACTACGAGGTGACCTGATTATGGCATACTTGATTCTGCGAGACCCACATCATGTGTGCCGCCCTTTACTGCAACTCAGCAGCAATACAAACCTGAGGGGCCACTCATTAAAACTCACAGTCGTCTGAAGTGCCGCAGAAATTTCTTTTCCATTCGTGTCTGTCACCCGTGGAATGCTCTCCCAGAATCGGTCGTCTCTGCAACGACACTAACGGTATTTAAAAGACGGTTGGACGATGCGCTCATCCACTTACATTTTGTCACTTAACACTACGTCTCCATGCTACACCTGGAGAGTATACCATGGAATTATTTCGTGTTAACTGTAGGTGCTGTGAATCTAAGAGGATCGCAGGAGTGCGGCGAAGCAAACGATAAATCCTTATTTTCATATTTAAAGTATTAACTATTTCACTATTTTTATCATCATTATTGTTATGTTGATATCCCCACCAACTATCCAAAGGGACTTGTAAAGCAACGCTTCTTAACCCGTATAAATCCATTGTTCATTGTTCAGATTACAATAGTACATGAATGGTGAATTATAACATATTGAAGGTTGATAAATAGCGTCACCCACGACCGTTATGTTGTTTAAGTTTGGGCGCAACGACAGTGGACTTTTGAGGACGGAAGTTACGCGGCACCCTTGATCGTCACGTAGCTGGGATGAACGTAATTATCAGTTTAGACCCATATTGGTGACTGGCCAATGAGATGAGCGTGCTTTTCTGATTACAAGTTAACTTCGCATATGCCCATCAGTGACCTTAAGCTGATATTAAGTACACGCGTCGATAATCCCAAGCGGACGTCGCATAGTTCGATGGCGCCTGAGAATACGCAATAATAAAGTATTAATTGCCATTTGTTTACAGCATAAAATAAACTGTTGGGTATATAAAATAGCTTTTGATAGAAGCCCAAATATCGTTCTTGATGCTTTGAGAACCATTCAACAAAACCGGTAACAGGAAGCAGAACAGCAATTGTGTTGTCTCAATAGAAGCTGTTAGTTGAAAATACGAGACTTCGAAACCCACAGGATATCTAGTTCATCGTTCTGCCTCTATGTAATGGCATATATTGTGGTTTCCGTGTAACCTTAGCCTGTTATCTGAATTCGACGGACCAAAACTTTGCTGCAGCAAGTGATGATGTTTACGACAGAATTGAAGTTCAGCAAACTATTTTCAACACAAAAGTCACGAATGCGAATAAAATTTCTCCGGCGACATCAAAATGTTCGAAATTCCAGAATTTCTGCTATAAAACACATTAATTTGTCCAATAATGTTGAAGTCTCAAGTTGAGCACTAATGTAATGTGCCTCGGCTCTGTATGCTTGGGGAGGACAACCAGAGACGTGGGAAAGGTGATCTTCGACTGATTTTCCCGGTAGGTCACACTTTCAGTGAAATTTTCCGCTTATTTAACCAGCAATGCTTTAGTTGACGGCTTCCGTATATGGATTTGCCTGTCACTGTGACCTCCATGAGGACAGTCACATGATGCCTGCGCCTACAGAGGGCCATGGGTGGCTTGCGCTGCACCACTCACAGTCCCACCAGCACACCCCATATCCGGTGTAAACCCGAAGGAATAAGAACGGGAGGCATGAGAATGGGAGCCACATTTCATCAACGGAGCCGGTACATACTCATTCAATAAGCATAACGGAAGCATTTCGGCCTAATTGGGAAATCATGTACACCAGAAGTACACATGGCGGTGGCTGGACCGTAGCCTGTTTCACACAGGATGGAACCACTCTTTGAGCCCAGCACCGTCACGAGGACGGTGCACTCCGTCCCCACCAGCAAAGATCAACTGTCTCCTGGAGCCAGTATGGACGAGGTCGTGGGTAATAGACAAGTAGGCACCTTGTCAACATTCACATCAGGCGCATCCGCACCGGGGACCTCAAACATCTACTCCTGAAATGCAAGATTACTCAGTACGCAAGCAAACGTACCACATACGCCGCCTTATCGGCTTAGATTGGTAAATCGAATGGGAGCGTACGCATCATGCTTCTATTCCGCGTGCAATAGTACCTTCTCCCGCACCTGAACAACCGCCCTTATGAACAGCGCCTTGGATTCGCAACACCTGAAATAAACATGAGTTTGTCATAAACTCACCTTCTTCATGTTCTGGTAATGTTATTTCCGGTTTGCTCGAGTGCCGTTTCCCTGCACTAAGTTAGCCGGACAAAAGCGGTATGAGTATCCTCGTCGAATTCATTCGGTATACATATATACATAGATTGGCGTCATCCGGGTCCAATGGCAGTTCGAACACAACCTATGTGCATGCGTTTATGTAAACTTAAGTGTGAGCTGTCACAAACTGGATAGAGACACATTAGGCCTCCTGACCAAAGGTACGACAACCGTGTATGGGTTTCGTTTGGAGGTCAGGCTAACAACCACTTTTACAGGTATGAGAATAACTACCCAATAAGAACTATTAGCGTTTTCTTCAACATTTAGACGTGACAGCCTTAAATCTTGTACATCCATATTTCAATGAACTTGATGTAACAATAGTGAAGCAACTGCTAGGTAGAATGATGACTAAACCACTGGTAAGTGAAATAGTGTGCATTTAGGCGTTGCCCTCTACATATACAGTCTGGTTCGAACAGCTGATGGGAGAGATCACACAGCATGTGAATGCGACGCAGTGTCCACTTCTGGCTCTCTGTGTCTCCGACCGGTTCGGTCATGTGTTGCCCGAGGTATGTGCACCTACTCAAAGCACGATTGATGCGCAACTTTTGGTATTGACAGGTAACATCAACTAAGTCCCGCTGCCCACTGTCAAACACGCGACTTTCCAAACAGTGTTCGCATTTATTATGCAAATGTCCAAGTACCCAACCGTTTATATCTACAGACCTGGACTCTACTGTGGCCATAAGCTATTTGCTAAGGATCTGCATCGTTTGTCTCCGGGTGCAGTCATTCGGTGTTCATAAAACCATTGTCGCTATGCGCCGATTCATTTCGCATGTAATATACTAACACACTGCTGACGTACCATTCCCGTTAGGTTCAACCTTTTACTTAATCCATCCAAAAGATTGGCCATATGCAATGCAATTTCTGATAGGCATCTCTGCACGTCTGCCTTCTATCCGGTTAATAGTACGTGTGTTTTCATAAACTCCGGTAAATTCAGTAATGC
This sequence comes from Dicrocoelium dendriticum, assembly GCA_944474145.2. NCBI lineage: Eukaryota > Metazoa > Platyhelminthes > Trematoda > Plagiorchiida > Dicrocoeliidae > Dicrocoelium > Dicrocoelium dendriticum. Next base: position 189,976,807 of record OX104063.1, on the reverse strand, counting down.
TGAGGGACAATTGGAACTATAGCTATACTCACTCTCATGACTAGCCTGCGGAGTGGAACATGGAATGGCGACATCGTGATAATCGCTAGTTGGTTAATTGTCGGGATTGTTCACTTGACACAGAATTTCCATGGAAATTTCGCTTCGAATGCATAATCCATTGTGATCACACGATGGATAATCATTGAGCAGTGTTTCAAATGTCAAACTCGACACTTTATGCGTACTGTAAGCGACCAAGTGATGATAACCTTTTGATTCAACGTATCCATCGAACTGGAAACATACACACTAATTTTCCACCCTAGCATTGATCCGTAGCAAGCAAACAAATCGCTCGGAAACACCGCGCGCATCAGTAATGAATGAGCTCATGGATGGACTGAACCATTATTCTGCGATGCACCGGCTCTCTAAGCGTCATGTTAGTTAGTATTGAGCAGCTGGTCAAAATACGGTTCTGGTGAGTAATATCACGGAGCTTACACAGTGATGTGAATCGCGACCGAATAATAATACGAAGAGGAAGATGCCGTAGCTCACTGTCTCGATATAACCATACTAGACTCCGCTTGTGGTATCAAGAATAGCATAGCATAGGTCATGATGAGTACAATATCGTAATGGGCAACATGTGAAGTCATCGCGAAATACAACCGAGTTAAATAAGCCGTAAAAAAACTTAGGTTAACTGTGGCTCATCCATTATAGGCATGGGCAATAAGGATACCACATTGCACCAAGTCAGTAGTTAATCGTTCCAGAATTAAAATGTACCCAAACGCGACTTACCTATGGGATATAGAATATAGATGTTACAAAGAAAAGGACATAAATGGAGTAAGCAACTTTTCAAATTAGCAGGGAAATAGCGCGATAATGTTCACTACAGGCTATTCGTGTCATAAGATAAAACCAGAGCCCGTTCTAATCGTCTCTTGTCCGAGGTGAGCGAGAATCAACAGGGATGTAGAACCCCCAGGCAATCCGTCATGTGTTACTATTTATTTCCCCTGGTCATTCGTTCTGACCGCTAGCATATCTCGACCAATTCATCAGTGTCTAGAATACTACCTATGCCCAAGCATTTCGATTTAGATGTCACAACGTATTGCCGCTGCTCCGGGAATCAACCTTGATGACTTGTCTGAATCTCAATGCGTTTACCTGAAGGCGGCAGCGGTACAAGGAGGTGTATAGGAACACTTGAGATGGGATATGTCAATCTCATATTGCAACCCCCAATAAGTCACGGTGTTACACGAGAAGAAATGTAATAACATCCTTCTGTCAAGTGGGAATGTATGAAGATCCGAACAGATGTTAGCGGGATTTGTACTTTTGGCGAGTCCCAGCAGATGATGGTGTTACGTGAGTGAAAATGCCATCAGTCTGTCAGGCTGAAGTGTGGTGCTTATAAGTGTTTCTAAATGGCTTTCATTTAGTCATTCAACGTGAGATATCAGTTGACATACCAAAGGTCCCTGGTTCCAGTTATAGTACTGCAGTGTTGCGAACGGTCATTTGTTCTCACTTGTGTATGGACTATCACGAACTGGATGGAGAAACAAAAACCCTCATGAACCTAAACACTATGTACGTGTATGAGTTTGGATTGAAGGAAAGGATAACGGTCATATTCCTCTAGTTTTAGAAAACCGCACGTGGAATTATAAGTAACCACTACGACTGTCACTTGTTAGTTAGCGTTTGGATTTTAACCTAAACGGCAGCCTTAAATTTAGTCAAAGGTGTGGGTATCAACAATAGTTTGAGACAGATATGGAAATACGGAAGCAAATGCCGTGCGTATGTTTACCAGGTAGAATGGTGCACAACTAAATGTACCGTAGAACACAGATGACTTATGGTTCCTGTGTATTGTACATGCTGTCTTGCTATAAGCGTTAGTAGACGATGATATCATACATTTCCTGATGGCACACTTGAAGCTATCACATCACCAACACATGTAGTAAATTCCGCTGCTCCCTTTTCTATCATCAACTTTCGAAAGAGTGTGCAAACTGTTGTAGCAAATTTACAAGAACTACCTTGCACAACATATAATTATCTAATATCTCAAATGAGTATGTTGTGCGACGACTGGGCACGATGGTATCTAACAGCGAGGTTTGGAATGGAACCACTTAGACATGGCTTGCGAAAACAGTGAACCAGTAAATCTCCATACCCATGGTGTGATTTGCAATGAAAACATTAAGCATTGCTTAGTTAATCATATGATGTTGGACAAATAATGGGTATCAAGAGTATCGACAGATGACGCAGATAAGGTGGTTAACTGAACGTATGATATTCCGATGCGATCTGGATTTCTCATCGAAATTTTACCCCTTAAAATGTACTAACAATCTGTCACCATGCATCTCGGTTGCAGCCATTCTTCGCAACAAATCAACAGTGCATAGCTGTCTACATATCAATAATATTATGTGACGTTGCTAACAATAGTCACCAAATCGGTAATGGTCCTGGTTGTTCCAAGCCCTGAATTCAAACGAAACTATGGAGTACAAACATGAGGCGTGTATTCACAACTGATCTTTCTGTATTGCTCATCATAATACTTCTGCTGAACCCCTGCAAGTTATTCAACGATACGAAGTATTACAGATTGGTTGGACATGGAGGAGAAACGAGCGTTCCAGGTGATGTCGATCTACGAACTGAGCACATAAATTCCGGTGAGTCAGCATCCGCATGACATTACTGTCTATTGAAATACTACAATGAACAATGGACAATGATTTATCACGGGTACAAAAGCATGTGCTTGACAAGTCCCGTAGGATGGTTGGAGTAAAAAGCAAAATTTGATGAATCGTCCAATAAGTAAATCGCTATTTCAAGCGTCCACCGAGTTAAAGGCACTACTGCATAACGATAGTTTGCAGTTGGAATGGGATGTGCATACGCAAAATACTGTAGAAAGCTGTTATAGTTGAGTAAGTGCATGAGATATATAAAAGGAAACGACGACACTCACTCGTTTGTTTCTTCAATTGACAGAGGTGGCGTGTTAATCAAGTTTAGCTACATTCAGGCTAATCACATGGACACTACTACATGTATCCTCACCGCCACGTTGCGGAGAGGGCCGCTAAGCACATGGTTAGGTTTGCGTTATTTCGTCCTCCAAGTGGAACGAATTATATCAATTAATGCAAGTCTGAAAGCGTTTCATCATGGCGTTTTATGATAAGCGTTAATGTAGCGGCAAGGATAACGTGAGTCGGAAGGGCATTCCAAGCACAGGACACACGGAGGGAGAAAACGCTTCGTCGACAGTCAACTCGACTATAGTGCGTAACCAGTTTGAGCTGATAGCCTCTCAGGTTGGTGTTTTGGCTCAGTTGCAACAGATTGCGACATGGGTGAGTTGGGTTCGTCAGCATTAAGGAAACCACGATTAGGTCTCCTTACTGACGTCGACATGCACTACAGTGCAATCTCAGGGACTGCAGTCTGCGTTTGTAGGAGAGATGAAACAATCCTCTAACGTGTTTGGTCGCTCTACGTTCTGGGGCTTCGAGTGCATCGACGTCGCGCTTGCACCAGGGACGCCAGACCTGGATCGTATATTCCATGTGAGGCCTCACGTAAGCGTTCAGCAGTTGCGGAAAGATTGATGGCTCAAAATTGCCAAAAGTCTTCCGTAAGAGTCAAAGATGTTGGCTGGCACTTTTTGATGCCTTCTCAGCCTGTTTTGAGCAACGGAGGTCGTCCTGCATGATCACCCCGAGATCGTTTGCTTCAGAAGCACGTTGTAACTGCTGGTCCACAAGTCGATATACATAGTTAAGCTGATGGCGTGTGCTTGCGACTTTGTACTTGGTCAAGTTAAACTGGAACAGATTATCGGATGACCATGCATATGCCCTTTCGAGATCGCTCTGCAATGCCATGTGATCATCCATGTCCTGCTATTATGCCAGATTTTGATATCCTCTACAAATAGCAAGACATTCAACTCAGTACACTGGCAAGATCGTTAGTGAATGTGAGGAATAAACGTGGACCCAGTACCGATCCTTGAGGCACGCCACACCGGACGTCAATTGCGTCGGAAATGGAGCTGCGGATTCTCACTTTCAGCTAACGATGAGTGAGGAAGTTGCCGATTCAACCGAGTATAGGGTCTCCGATTCCAAAGCCTCGAAGCTTGTGAAGAAGAATGCGATGGTCCAAACGATCGAAAGCTTCCGAGAGGTTCAGGTAGACAACGTCGAGTCCCACTCTGGCGTCCGGTGACTCTATCCAGCTTGCTCGGGCTAACAGCAAGTTTGTATTGCAAGATCGATTTCGGCGGAATCCGTGTTGCTGTGACATTAGGAGGTTGTTACTCTCAAGATATCCCATGAGCGGCTTTGCAATTCTACGTTCCAATACTTTGGTAAACACTGAGAGAAGAGTGACTGGACGGTAATTCGAGGGCTCCGAACGATTACCACTCTTATAAATAGGAGAGACTACTCCATGTTTCCACATTGTGGGAACCTGCATTTTGTCGAGAAAACGTTGAAAGAACTGAGTTAATGGTTCGGCAAGATTCATGGCCGCTGTCTTTAATGCCTTCGTTTTTATGTCGTCCACGCCAGGTGAGCTGTGCACACGCAATGACAATACTCTTTTAATCACAGTGGCTGTAGTGAACAATACGTGGTTTAGCCCTAGTGGCAAAGGGAGCTGTGTAAAAAGCGGATGAAATGATGATTCACTCTGGAAAGTATGGATGAAGTGTTGGCGAAGCACGTTGGCTGCATCTTGTGCGGTTTGCGCAAGACCAACTGTTGCACGTAAAACCGCACAGCACTCCGCGGAGCTTGTTGACGTGCCTATACAGCAACTTGGAATTTGTACTGAATTTCGCCGCTAATTTCTGTTGGTGCTGGAGCTTGTCTTTGCGGATCAACTTGACGCAGTGGTTTCGTTGTGTTGTGTAAGCAACCCAGGTCAGGTTACTTGGACAGACTTTGTAAGCGCGCCAGGCTGAATCCCTTAAGGCCATGCAGTTTCTAGTACGGCCCCATAGGAACGAATTCGCTTGCTTCGAGCGAAGGACCTAGCGTTCTGACGCATTTGCCACTAGCTCGGTGAATTGGGTGACGAACAACATCCAAGCAACATCGGGCGGCTTCTCGGCCAGGAAGGACCAGTCGGTTTCATGAACGAGGTTAAACAGTATATTGCAATGTGTAACGACATAGGTTTTCAGGTTGTTCTCACTGATGTACTCCGAGTAACAGATGTAACGAAATAGCAAAATTGCATGATCCCTACGTGCAAGTGGTGCATCTACCATAAATGTGCTGACCATTAGTTCCTCGTTGGAGAGTACAATGTCCAAAACAGAGGGTGCGTCACCCGTTCGGAATCGCGTGGGTGACGTGAAATGAATGTACAGAGGTACATCGGCGATCAGCTCTTGCAAACCAGCCTTGAATTGTTCGCCGTGCGATGCTGGAACTTCGATTGCGTGCAGGATGAAGTCCCCCGCCAGAAGGACTTAACTGTATGGTTCTGCGAGGACTCCTTTGAAAGCAGAAGCTAGGCATTGATCCACTTCCAAGGTAGACATTGGACGGCGGTAAACTATTGCTAGTAAACACAAATCACAACGTCTTAGGTGCATACTACACCAGAGAGAAATGACGCCTATCGTTTCTGTGTCCTCAGTGACATCAACATACAGGTCGGATCGATAATAAAGAAGCACTCCCCTTCCTCTGCTAAGTCGATCGTTTCGTATGGAAGTCATGACAGGTAGTGCAATCTCAGCATCCGTGATCTCCGTGGTCAGCCATATTTCGGTAACTATGACTACGTCCCAAGGCGTGGAGATCTGAAGAATAGGAAGTTCGGTTAGCTTGTTCAGAAGACCTTGTGCATTGGAGTACAAGCAGCTGAGAGTATAGATGGTCAGAAGCGCGTTTGTGAATGCTGGTTTCCGGTGAGGGTCTATGCCAACACTTGCGGGGTCGGTTGCCGGTCGTTTTTTGTAGGATCAATGACGCAAGCCCTAGGGCCAGGTCAGTTTGTTGTATAGAGTTCTCAGCGCCGACAAAAAGGTGATTATCCTGTTCTTCAGCTGTCTGTGTGTCTTAGCATTGTTTCCGTTCTGAGCTACACGGTGACCGAATTGTATTGGTAAGTTGCATGCTCAGTGTTACATTGTCTATCTGTGGCCCGGTGTCTGTTGCCTTTATAAGTATTTCGGATGGCAGCATTTTACGCGTTTTGTGCCACATTTTATCACCTGTTCTGCCATCAGTTTGGAGTGTAGTGTCACATTTAGCACTCGGGGACCACACCCTTTGTAGTTAGGTGCTAGCGGTAACCTTGATGTCGAGTTTGTGATAACATTTTCAAGTGAGAGTACTTCACGAATAAAATGCCATTCATCCCAGTCATGCACTTTGACCTCAGCTCGCTTAGTGACTGGAGCTCGGGACACCGTGAACAAGGATAGATTTCGCGTCTTGTTGTTTACGGAAGTCATCCAGATTTTGTTTGCGTTTCTGGCGTTCGCTCCGATGAACATCTGGAAATATTCGAACAGTGCATGCGGTGGTACGGAGGCGAGTGGCTGACAAGAGAACTGCCTCTGCATCATGGCCTGACTGAAGTGTTATCCGGAGTAATCACGGTTCACCGTGGTGTACAGAGTTTGCGTGACGGACGAGGCGCATCATACTGACTGGTTTCGTCTGAATCCCTATTAGTTGACACAGGGAGTCTCACTGATTTTTGTAGTCGTACCTTATCTGTTATGGAGTTCGTCCCCGATTCAGTCACATTAGTGCATATAACAGTTAGAGAATTGTGGTAGTGTTTCATGTTCTCACTTTTGGTGGGACCAGTGGCTGCTTCCTTCGGTTGCACAAATGATGGGGTCTTGAGTCCGGTAGTGGTATTGGCAGTAGTAAGTTGTTTGGCAGCGGCGGGGTTGCAGTGCGAGGTACCTCCGTCACATGGGTGCGGTACACTCGACTATAGCATAGAAGGCGATGAAGCTTCGGTTCATAAACGTAGATGCGCGGCACCAAGACAATAAAGGCGGCAGGTCCACTGAGAGCGTCACTACAAAGTATAAGAACAGTGCTGAGGTTTAGGATATTTATCATTTTCAACAAACTTATGAAGCATACACAACCGCAATTACATATGTAAGAAATTCTTTGGCATATGCGATGTTCCGTCATGGGTTTTAAGCTCATATTTTGATCGCCTCATTTCAAACTGTTTTACTATGGTTACAAGTGTCATTAATCGGAATCTGAGTTGCGTGGAAATATGCGACCAGTTATTTACTGCTCCAGTTGCGGTGTGTATTACTGCAAAATGCATTGTCTGGTTATCAGACGGTTGTCAACGGCACTTCTTCAAGATGGAAGTTAACACGGATACATGACTAACACAAAATTACCCCCTTGGAATTAGTTTGAGGTTTGTTAGCACTAATTGCAGGCGAATATGAACTTTGTTGTAGATGAAAATGCTAGTTAGTATAACTATGTATGTAAGCGGACGATAGTGCGATGGGATAATTTAAGCAGGAGGACGAGAAAGACATATGCGAAGAAGCAAGGAGCTAGGTTGCTGAAATCGAACGAAGCAGATGATGGGGCGTTGAAGCATTTCCACGTCTAATCTGGTTCATTACTGTTTAGATGAGATAGTGTGATTTTGTCTGACTAAGGCAAAGTAAGAGCCTAATGAATTACGTAACGTTGTTAGTTTCAGAAGCAAAGTAGTTATGTACAGCTAGGCTGTCTACAGACTAGCCATGCTATCATTTTCGCCGAGATTGTTTTGTTGAATACTCATCAGAATACTCGATTGTCAAGAACAATTGACCGAATCTACACAATTGTTCTCGATGATTCGTTGCCAGACCTGTGCAATAATATGAGTAAAATGGTAATGGGCGTAACAGTGGATTCGATCAGTTCAACTGTGATTAGATCATGTGCCGACCAGGGGCATTCACCAGCGACAAACCTAGGTAAAAACCGCCAACTAGAGCAAAGAGCACCTGGCTTCAGAACCACCCATTCTCTCTGGCCAAAGTAGCTTAATGGCATCGACCAATTACTTTTTTGCACACAAAAGTATATGAACACGAAGCTATACAAGTATGCTCTTTGTCTGCGCTCTCTGCCGGCGGCCGGTTAAGCCATACCATGCTCCACCGCACCACCTTATACATGGTATGTTCCACGTTTATTGAATTCATCCATTTTTGGTAATCCTGCTCTGATTTCGGGTCGCTGACAACGCTTCAACTTGAGGGATAGCTCTAACCGTGTCGATAAGCTGGTCAATACCTTTATTTGCCAAACAAGCTTTATCTAACCCCGCGTTACCAATTCAAGTTGGCCGCTTTCACTGTCCGGAATCTTATGCAGATAGGGTCGCAGGCCGTCCTTACTCGCACTGTAGAAACACTATCGGTCGACATTTGTTGTCTCGCTGAGAGCCGCTTGCAGGAATCTAGCGAAACCTAATGACAAATATCAACGTCTTCGTGCTGCCACCGTATGTTCAAAAAACGCTTATCCAAATGCACAATTGCTAAAAAGGCGGGCTATGCAGGTGTGGGGATTGCGTTAAGCGCGCGCAGAAGATTCGCTGGTTGATTGGACCCAGCTAATAGCTGATGCTGCGCGATTCCGCTGGAAAACTTTGTGACTGCTCAGCCGCCACGCTAACAAACGCAGTTTGTTTGTCGTGGCGGCGTACGTACCCACGGATTGCGATCTGGACTCAGAGATATGTGCGTTTTGCCATCAAATCTCCTACCTTCTCCTTAAGAGAGGCAGAATGGATAACGCGGCGCGCGCTGCGGACATAAACGCACAGGACGGTAGGTTCGATGCGCACGAACGCAACACCGGTGATGTGAATGTTTACAGTATTCGAAGGAAGGGTAACGGAGAAGGCCTTCTTTAGCACTGCGTTGATCACTGTCTAATCCTTTCGAGCACAAACTGTCGTCGCTTCTCGCGCCAGTGGGTCGCCTGGCGACTTTCGCCAAGGCAGCCGTAGACACGTTTTGTCGACATCGCCATAAGCTAACGTTGGCAATGCTGCATAATGGACTGCGAATTAAGTTGGAGTATTTGTCGCATCTTTCATCACGTATTTGTGTGCGCCAACGTTGCGCACCGCTTTGGTGGCATCTAACTGCTTCGTCGGAAAAGACTTTATGTAGCCAAAATGCAGCTCCGATTATCCTGAGACTTTCAGAACCCGTTAGCTTCTAATCTGAGGGCCTTTCCAATCCTGTGTTGGGGTTCATTGGACACATAACCCGAATGATTTACACAAGTCCGCCAGTGTCAACTGCGGTTCCACTAAGCATATCTCCAACAGATGGATTGCCGCTCGATCACTTTAACTGAGGGAAGTCCGCCGGAAAATTCCCGATGATGCCGAGTATAACGCAAGGCAATAAGCTCCTCGAGAATGATCGTTTATCGGGTAAGATTGTTTTCGTCTCGAGAAAGTAGACGTGCTTTTGCATTATCATCCCGGATACCAACAAACAGACAGTGGATAGTCATTGTCTATACAAACTTCGTTAAGAGGATTTCATTATAACGGCATTCTGGAAGGGATTAATTGTACATATCTGCTGGATTCAGTAACCCATTTCTCTTCCTGGTGTAACAGAAATCTCAGGCGTACCATTAGACATGTTGCCGCGGCCTCCAAAGGTAATCGAATACGTTAAGACTGTCTGACTAATATGTGTGTACGACAAACGCTGTGCATCAAAATGACTTTGACTTGCTGCGCTAAGATGTAGTCGCAGGAGTTTAACGGGTTGTGTTTCAGTAAGATAGATGTGAAGCTTTGTAACTGAGAATAGTTCAAGCTAATCGCAGTAGGTACTATTCCAGAGAGTCCAAACGCTAAAGTTGGCTTCAAGCTGCAGCCATCCTAATAAAGCTCTTCAAGTAAAGTAAGCTGGCTCATAGCAAACGACTCCAAGTTTGATCAACGTCAAATAAGATACAACGCGGCCCGCACGCAACTACAATTCTCACTAAACACTGTATTCGGCTAGTAACGCAAGAAAGCAGAACACGTCAGTCTGGGCAGCATTAAAAATGTATTATTGTAACGAGAACGACGCGGCATAATTGTTATTGGCGCAATCACAAGCTATAACACAATCAGTGTTGCTTCGTCTGCTCGCTGTCATTGCTCCTGTTCCCCTTTCCGTGCACTCCCGTTTTAGTGGTCTTTCTGTCCCCCGGGCAATCACTGCCTTCCGTCTCCCTACACCTACTCTTTCTTGAAGTTGCTTTTCTTTTACGTGCCACAGCCACAGCTTGGCTGCATTCATCCATCGTTGGGGCTCCCCGTTGTCAATTTTAAACTTTTCTCCTTTCCGATAGAGTACTGCGTAGGGGCCTTTTTAGCGTTCTTTGAGCCTCTGTGCTCCTGGCCCTCTATGTTCCGGGCGGTCGTGAATTCGTATCTTGACTTGTTCTCCTATGTTGATTGGTCTCCACTTGTGGGCCGCATACCTGGCATCCTAGTTGCGCTTATTCCTTGCTTGTCGCGACTTGGTTTCTTTCCTGGCGGTTGCTTCCAAACGTTCACGATGTGTTGCTGGGATGTCCCAATCTTGCGTATGTATGTATCAAGCGGAATTCTTGGTTGTCTGCCAAACTGTAATCCCAATGACGCAACTTTGGTGCTCGGCTGCTTGGTGGTTCTATAAGCGAGAAGAACCCCAGGCAATGCTTCTTCTCACGCCAACGGTGTACAGTGCATCCACGTCTTCATGGTTTATGCAAACCGTTCAATCAGCCCGTTGGTCTGCAGATGGTACGGTGTCGTGCGTCGTCTCTGGATGTTCCACTTTTCCAATACTGTCTGAAACATCTTGAACTCAAAAGAGGGTCCTTGGTCGGTAAAAACATCCTGTGGTATTCCATACCTTGTGAGTACATTGAATTGAAATGCAATGCCACGGTTTTACCTGTTTGAGTCCTGATCGCCACGGCTTCTACCTATCGAGTGAAATGGTCAATCATCACAAAGATGTACCTGTTTCCTGAGCGACTGACTGGCAAGGGCCCGAAAACGTCCAATCCCCAAAACTCGGACGGTTGGTTGATTTCGATAGATCGCATCGAAAGCCTTGGTGCATCCATATGGCGGTTTGTTTGACAAGATCGGCTTCCACAAATGTATGCTACGACGTCTTTTTTCATGGGTGACCAAAACATCTTCCGCAGCTTATCGAAGACTGTCTCGAATCCCATATGGACGCCATCAAGGGCCAATCGCATCAGTCGCTCCCGTAGATTCTGGTGGGTAAAAGGCACTTTCGTTTTGTTTATTATCACCAACAGGGTGCCGTTTGCTAAATCAAGTTTGTTCCAGATCATGAGCAGTTCCTGCATCGTTCCCGATGTTTCCTCTGGCTTTGTCCCGGCCTGAAAATGAGCGCACAGCAACCTCACCAATTCATCTACAACTTGCCTTTCCAGTAGGTCTTCATCATCAGCGGTGACGCCATACACCGGTATGGCATTATCTAGCAGGAGCTTGTCCAGAGATGGGTGCGATAACATGTCGAGTATTACGTTCATCATTCCATCTATGTGTTCGATTGTAAAGGTGAATGCTGCGAGCCGGTACACTCACTGTGTAGGTCGTCCCCGCGGATCTGTCCTGGACATTAACCATGATAGCGACTTATGGTTAGTAAGGATATACAATTCAGTCGCTAGAAGGTATGTCCTCCATTTCTTCAAGGCCCGCACGACGACAAGGCATTCTTTCTCTGTCGTGAAGTACTTTTACTCTGCGCTGGTCAACACTCTGCTGGTGTATTCGATCACACCGGCTGGTTGGGATAGCACAAACCCGATTGCAACTTTTCTTGCATCGACTATCACCGTGAATTTTTCACCAGGTTTGGATAACCTTAAACATGCTGGCGCCTCTGTCACGCATTCCTTTATATCGTTAAAGGCCCGATCCGCTTCAGGTATCCAAGCGAACGGTTCGTTTCTCTTCAGCAGCTTTAATAATGGACGGGTTTTCTCTGCAACATGAGGCACGAATTTCGAATTATACGCTACCATTCAGATGAACGACTAGAGCTGAGGTTTAGATTTCGGGGCTGCGAAATTCTTGATTGCCTCGCGTTTCGCTGGAAGCGGCCGGACTAGGCCATTCCCCACAATGTGGCCCAAAGACACAATGAACTTTTTAGCAATCTGTGACCTTTTGCGACTATGCTTCAGACCAGCTTCCTCCAGTCGTTGTAGAAACGTTGCGAGTCGGGTACCATCTACATGTTCCGTCTCCGAGAAGATAATGATTTCGTCTCCATAGACAACCACATATTGGAGGTGCTCCAGGACCATTAGCAGTAGGCGTCTGAATGTCGACGGGGCGTTGCACAATCTAAACGGCATTCTCAAGAATTCGTACTGCTGGCCGTTCACACTGTAAGCTGTTTTATGCCGGTCTTCTGCGATGGGATGTTGCCAGTGTCCGGAACAGAGATCTATCAATGAAATCAGCCATTGACTTGTGCACGTTGGAAAATATGTTGTTGTAGTACTGTTTCCTTAACACGGAACCTGTTAGGCTACGACCGTCTGACTGTTCAGTCCCGCACCAGCCAACCAACGGGATACAGAAAAAGGCCAAGACTCGGTAACAGGGAGTATATTCTACATGACAGACCGCTCGTATTTATTAGGTAACGAAACGTACTATTTTTAGGAAGCGTAGCTATGCGACTGGCTCTCAGCCAATGTCAGTGATTTTGGTTCCACGGTTTTTCCATATTTGGCCGAATGCACTGCCTCCTTTGGCGCTGACTTGTCTTTGCTAGCCAAAACTCTCGCCTGAACTGGCTTGTATTCGTTGGCCAAAAACTCGTGCCTGCTTTCCGAACAGTTTGACTTTGTACCGTGCTCGTGCTTTCACATGTAGCAGACAGCTCACGTACTCCACAGGAAACCCACACACGTTTGCGATCTCGTATTCGGACATTGGCTGGGCCCGCCTCTCTAGCACCTCCCTCTTTCAAAGGACTGCTTCTCCTTACCTTTCGCACCTGAGCTTGGTCGTAGCTTTTTTCCCTTGGGTTCACTTGCAGCCACTGCGGCTGTCTTCGTCTTCGACTTGGCTTGCTCGGTATATCACGCGGTAATTGAGCAACCGGTTCTATCCTATTTGAGGCATCAGTTTCGTTTTCCAATCCAAATGTATCTAGCAGAATGTCCCACTGTAGTTTTGACGATGCTTGAGGTCTCTGGGTGTTTCCATTTCGTGGCCGTAGATGGTTGACATGCCTGGTCCACTTGTCCTTTCCGACCATTATCTCATATATAATCTTACCCTTTTTTCCGATAACCGTTCCGATGGACCACCTTCCCGGAGTCTGGAAGTTTCGTGCGTACACCAGTTCACCGACCTTAAACCTACGAAGTCTCCCTTCCTGCTCTTCGTTTGTTTGTCCGTTGTGTTTTTCATCACGTCTAGAAATCAGGCTATCAAATATCGTTCTAATTTTTCGTCCGAAGAGGCATTCCGCAGGAGACTTCCCTTCTGGTGTGTTTGGATTCGGAGTGTTGCGATACATTCTCAGGAACGGTTGGATTATATCTCGTGACACCCTCGATCCTTCCGCCTTAAGAAGAGCACGTTTAAATGTATCTACGAATCTTTCGGCCTGCCCATTTGATTGTGGATGGTACGGCGGTGAAAACTTGTGCCGAATTCCGTTTTGTGCGCAGAATTCTTGAAATAGCGTAGATGTGAACTGCGGTCCGTTATCCGTAACTAGTGTTTCCGGTGTGCCAAAATACTGGAACAATTTGCTCAGCTCATTGATAGTGTGCTGGGCGGTGGGGTATTGCATCGGAATCACGTCGGGCCACTTCGTGTAGGAATCAACGAAAATCAAGTAAGACTGACCGTTGATTGGTCCTGCGTAATCCAAGTTTACTCGCTGCCACGGCTTCTCCGACTCGGGCCAAGGTTGCCAAGGAGACTTTGGAGGGGCCTTCGCCGCCTGCTGACAAGATTCACATCTTTGGCAAAACTGTTCGATTTCTGAATCCATTTGGGGCCAATACACAAAACTTCGTGCCAGCGCCTTCATTCGGCTGGTTCCCGGATGTCCTGAATGAAACTGCTATAGAATTCGGCTCCGCAACTTTTTCGGTACCACTACTCGATCTCCAAACATCAGACAATTACCAACAACCGAAAGAGATCCGCGTCGATTGTAAAAGGGTTGTAGGTCAGCCGAAATTCTGATATTGGGCCAGCTGGATTGCACGAACTCTATCACTTTCGGTAAGAGTTCGTCTTTAGCCGTCTCCACACGAATTGTGTCCGACGTTACAGGCAACTCTCGTACACTGTCAAACAGAATTTGCTGAACTTCTGACTCGAAATTAACAAATGCGACCACACATTCATCGTTCTCCTTCGTCTGGGAGCTGATAAGGCGAGATAGAGCGTCAGCTTGGCCGAGTTGTTGTGTTGAGCGGTACTGTATGCTGAAATCGTAACCTAGCAGTATGGTAGCCCATCTCTGTAACCGACTTGCAGTGAAAACAGGAACACCCTTCTTCGATCCGAATATCGACAACAAGGGCTTGTGATCCGTAATCAGTTTAAAATGTCTGCCGTATAACATCTTGTGGAACCGTTTCACTGCGAAAACGATCGCCAGCGCTTCCTTCTCAATCTGGCTGTAATTCTTCTCCGCCACCGTCAGGGACCGTGCTGCGTGGGCGATAGCCTTCTCTTCTCCTCCTGGAAACAGATGGGAAATAACAGCACCCACACCATAATTGGAAACGTCCGAAGCGACGACAATCTCCAAGTTTGGATTGAAGTGAGTCAAAAGCAAGTCGGAACTAAGTGCTTTTTTCACTGTAGCAAAGGATTGTTGACACTCCTTTGTCCATCGCCATTCTTTCCCTTTCATCAGCAACTCGTTCAGAGGACCTCTTGTCTGATGTAGGCTTGGTAAGAAAGCACTATAATGGCTCACAAGACCCAGGAATGAGCGAAGTTGGGGAACGTCTTTCGGTGGTGGCATCTGCTTGACAGCTTCTATGTTAGCGGGATCCGGACGCCGACCATGTTTGTCAATGAAGAAACCGAGAAACTTAACACTTTCCATCAGGAAATTACACTTTTCCATTCGTAACCGAAAACCAGCTTCCTCTAGACGGGTTAACACTTTCTCCAAAGTGGCCATCAAAGCTTGAGGGTCAGACCCCATAATCAATGCATCATCCAAGTACACTGCGACCCCAGGGATATCGTTCAGGAGCGTATCCATGATTTGTTGAAAGATAGCGGGAGTCGTCTTCACACCAAAAGGCAACCGATTATACTGAAAAAGACCAAGGTGCGTGTTGACCGTCAATAATTTTCTGCAGTTCTCAGCCACTGGAACCTGTAGGTATGCGTCAGCTAGATCGAGTTTGGCAAACCATTTTCCACCGTTAAGCTTGGAGAACAAATCTTCAGGTATAGGCAGAGGGTATTGGTGTGCCTCCAACATGGAATTTAAACCAGTCGAAAAGTCAGCACAAATACGTACCTTACCGTTTCCTTTCTTCACCACAACGATGGGTGCCGCCCATTCCGAGAAATGTACACGCTCGATTATGCCTTCCGACTGCAAGCGATTCAACTCAGATTCCACAATTGGTTGTGTTGCATACGGCACTGGACGTTTTGGTCTGAAAACCGGTCTGGCGTCTGGTTTGAGGTTCAATTCTGCTTTGGCAATACGGCAACATCCAAGACCGGATTGAAACAAACTTTCATGGCGTCGCTTTAGTTCAGCGATTTGAGTGTAGAGTTCGTGGTTCATATTCAGCCTCTGAGCGGGTTTCTCAACTTGTAATTTCTGGCAAATACTGTTTACCGACTGGTCAAGTAAGTTCAATTCGTCCATCCAGTCGAGACCAAGCAAATTCAATCCTGGTTGATCCGTCACAAAACAAGTGGTGCGTATATGCTGATCGCGAAAACTGACCTGACAATGCAACTCCCCGAGCGGTTTCAAGATACCCCCGGATGCGTTTCGTGCTGTGTGGTCTGTGTGGACAAGTGGCGGTCGCCCCAGCATGCACCATGTTTCTCGACAAAGCAAGGTGATATCTGACGCAGTATCCAACTGTAATCTAACTTGTTTACCATTGATCTTCAGCACAGTGAACTTACGCCTGCTGACACCATCAACCTTGAAAGTTGCCGTCACTGTTTTAGCTTCGTTGTGACATTGGGAGCGCACCGGAATTCGACGATTCATTCCGATCACTGTTGATCGTCTTGCAAGACAACACGACTCCTTGTGCCCTCGCTTACCACAACGGCGGCAAATGTGGTTCCGGAACGGGCAGTTTCGGCCAAAATGCCACTCTCTGCAAAACCAGCAAGGAGAAGGGGGTTTTGAATCTTTTGAACTCACATGAACTGGTTCCTTGTGGGGATTTCGACTGACCCTGCAAATGATGTCCGGGCTGCTCTGGGTGGGCGACTGTTGGACCATCGCAGCATCATGTTTCAAATTCATCAACCGTTGGCATTCATTCGTCACTTCCTGCAGTGTAATCTCTGGATTTTGTTCGATTCTATTCAAGACTCTTGTTCGGGCATCAGCATCTTTGGTCGCCTGAAGACCGCACACATAAATAAGGCACTTGTACTGATCTGCTGACATCTTGTGAAACAGGGACCGTTCGCACTCACGATTGACGCTACTTGAGTAAGTTACCCAGTCTTCATCGCCTCGCTTGGTCATCGTCAGACACTTGTATCGGATATTAAATAATGAGGATTGTTCACCAAATATCTGCGACAAAGTAGCAACGGCTTCGTCGAAAGTTAACTCAGTACTTTTCTTCGGTAAGATGAAGTTCATGAACTTTGCGTGCTCGGCCGCACCCAATTTCCGTAGCAGGAGACGAACTCTCTTGTCTTCTGGGACAGCTGCTAGATCAACTCGAAACAGATCTTCGTATTTATGAAACCAGGATTCAAACGTAATACCGGCATCGGCATCATAATGGAACTCACCAACTTGTTGGGTCAAGACTTCTTCGGAGGGGCCACGTTCACTTGCACCTGTTACCGAGCCTGCTTGTAGAGACAAATTCTTGGTCAGTGTTTCGATCAGTCTGGCCTGAGCCTTCTCAAACTGCGCTTGCTGCTGTTGTAACAGAGTCTGCAACAGTTCTTGCATTTGTGGAAAGGGGATTGCCATGTTTGGGTTCGACTTGTTAACTCTGCGTCGCCACTGTTGTAGTACTGTTTCCTTAACACGGAACCTGCTAGGCTACGACCGTCTGACGGTTCAGTCCCGCACCAGCCAACCAACGGGATACAGAAAAAAGGCCAAGACTAGGTAACAGGGAGTATATTCTACACGACAGACCGCTCGTATTTATTAGGTAACGAAACGTACTATTTTTAGGAAGCGTAGCTATGCGACTGGCTCTCAGCCAATGTCAGTGATTTTGGTTCCACGGTTTTTCCATATTTGGCCGAATGCACTGCCTCCTTTGGCGCTGACTTGTCTTTGCTAGCCAAAACTCTCGCCTGAACTGGCTTGTATTCGTTGGCCAAAAACTCGTGCCTGCTTTCCGAACAGTTTGACTTTGTACCGTGCTCGTGCTTTCACATGTAGCAGACAGCTCACGTACTCCACAGGAAACCCACACACGTTTGCGATCTCGTATTCGGACATTGGCTGGGCCCGCCTCTCTAGCATATGTCTTCTATTTGTGGCATCGGAAATGCATCATTCACCGTCACTCTGTTTAGCTCCGTGAAACCAATGCAGAATCTGTAGGTTCCTTTCGACTTCTTCGTCTGCTTATTCGATTTCGCAGTCCGACGTTTGGCAGTCTGCGCACTGGTGACGATACTCGAATTGAGGAAACGGTGGTTCGGTTATTTTCGAATATGCGCTGCCCTTTTTCTTGAGTCTAACTGGCATGAATTACGATCGATGCCGTTCATCTCTCTTTACTACTCTTCTGTAAACTGTGTGCAGACCAAACTGCTTATAATGTCACAAGTTAATTGGCGGCTTACATTTGGTAAGTCTGTCCCTTGGCGAGGTGTTTACCCTGTCCTCTCACAGTAGTAACCTGCAGGTCATTAGACAGTGGATGGCGGTGCGTCACACCTAGTAACTCATTCATCACGGTCGATTCCGTCTTCCGTAGCTCAGTGGTCTTAACCACAGGCTGGCAACAGTCGGGTTGCAATTTCTAGCTCTGCAAGGGTCAGATGGAATGCGCGCTGCTGACGATTCCCGAACGAACGATACGGCCATGCAATGCTCTTCCGAGCTTGTGGTATGTTTCTGAGTGATTCTGGTTGTGATGAGTTTCAACCTATACCATCCAACTCCCCCTACTATTCTTCTGTAATAAGTTTTGCTACGTCGTTAATTAGTGCGTTGTAAAATGCACCGTAGATCTTAGATCTCACCGTTGTTTTAATTCATTTCTACTCATTTCCTATGAGTTAGCTCTAAGACATCTTTTAGTCGTTACAGTGCTCCGTCACTGAGCGGTGCGTAACCTGTCAAACGAACACTTGCTCCATTGGACATGGAGGAACACAACTTGACTTTTGCCTATAGAATTGATTTCCGCTGATGGTGCACCTAACTGAACAATAGAGGGTTTATCACCTGGCGATGTTTCGACAGAGAAAAGAAGATGAGGCACGCCGAGCGTTGGCAAAGGTACAATATGGAAAGAACAAAGCCCAAATTGATCTAGAGATTTTATCCAAAAATTCAGGGCTTTCCAGGTTCATTCTAACGAAACGTGTCTGCCGTACCACTTTTTCACTCTAAACACAAACTCGAACTAATCTACCGAGAACTACGTTAAGGAGCTGAAGTTACTTGTTCTTTCTACTAACTTGTTCAGTTGTATGACTAACCGTCCTAAATAAAATCGCTTTAAGGATCAAGGATGAAAACATCACCAAAGAAGTGCGTCAAAACAAGTTTACTGTTTGGCGACAAACTCTTGTGTTCCAAGTTAGGCAAGGGTGCTATCATCAATATACTACCAAAGAAGTAGTGCCTATGTATTCCTGTGCGACCGGATCAAGTCTCTCTGCGTGTGTGAAAACGCTCCAGGCTCCAACCGAATGGCTTAGCCGCAATCAATTTGCTCAATTCCAGTGACAGATTCTGACATCAGTTAGACATCGTGCTCGTGGAAAATAGTTCCTGTCAGTTCTCGGAATTGATTCGATCGGACATCTTGCTTTTACTCACTTTAACTGTGACCGTTTTGCGCATGCGTACAAAGCGGAGACAAATGTTAGTGAACAGCATCCGTTTATGTCTAGCTCAGTTCTTTGGATGTTCGATGATTCAGCACATTTGTCCTTAGACCTGACCATAGGATCGACTGCGCGAGCGGCTGATAGGTTTGCGTTTGCTTTCCGTGATAAGTTCGTGTGCAACCTGCACGAGCAGAGTTCATTTGCTTCCTATCAGCTGGAATCACCAGCGTCAGAACGTGCCAAGTTAACACTAAAGTAACCATTGACCGGACTGATTGAAATTGTGCAAAGCGTCATGTTTGAGGCGGAACCTATTGTGGGGAGGCGGAAGATACTGACTTCCCGGGGGACAGAAAGACAACTAAAAAGGGGGCGGACGGAAAGAGGAACAAGCGTAATGGAACAATGGAACAATGGTTTATTACGGGTAAAAAAGCGTTGCTTAACAAGTCCCGTAGGATGGAAATTGTTGTGAAAATCAATTGCATGATAAAGTGAAAAGCGTTGTGGTGGACTCACAATAGACTTATGCGGAATAGCGGAGATGTTCGCGTATTAAACATATAAATCCATAAATCCATTGGTTAGGCGTGTTGCAAGACACCGTTTGATTGCGTTTGGTAGCCCCTGGCTAACAAGTCATAAAATGAAATGTAAGTGAGACAATGCATCGTCAACACGTTTTTTAAACATCGCCAGATTGGGAGCAGAGACGACATAATTAGGGAGGGCGTTCCAAGGCCGGCACACGCGGAGAGGAAAGAAATTTCTACGGCATTTAAGCCGGCTATAATGAATTGTCAGTTTCAGAGGGTGACCTCTTAGTTTAGTGTTGTGGTTCAATTCCAGCAGCGGACGACAAATGTGGTTTGGGTTCTTCAGAATCTGGTAAACCGTTATGAGATCCCCCCGCAAAAGCCGATATCGACTGCTGTACATTCTTAGAGATTTCAGTCTAAGCTGACAGGGCAGATGAAAGAGGCCCCTGACATTGGGGAGTCTAGAGAGCAACGAGATCCAGTTTCTGCCACGGCTGCCATGCCTGAATAGCATATTCCACGTGAGGTCGCACGTAGGCGTTAAGCATTTGGGGAAATATTGAGGGTTCAAACCGACCGAAGGCTCTGCGAAGAAGGCCGAAGTGTTGATTTCCTTTGCTCGTCGCCTTCTCTGCTTGTTTTGAACACCCGAGATCTTCTTGCACCAGTACACCCACGTCACGCTCCTGAGAAACCTTCGCCAAGGTGTGGTCTCCAATCCTGTAAGCGCTCAGTGGCTGGTGACGCAGATGCATCACTTTGCACTTAACCATGTTCAATTGAAGCTTGTTCCTCTTTGACCATTCGTAAATGCAATCTAACTCATGTTGGAGCAGATCCTGATCAGGATTGTTACCAATCGCCCGCCATATCTTGACATCATCGGCGAAAAGCAGGAAATTTGAGGAGATGACCCTTGCCAGGTCGTTGATAAACACCAGGAATAAACGCTGTCCCAGCAGGCGAAGCAACACTGGCCTGACGGAACGAGACGAATAGGGGGCACGAGCGGCGTCCGGTAGTGAGCCTGAGCCAAGCAGAAGGGGGAGAGTATTCTTCCAGAACGCATGAAATTAGACAAAACCGCCGCTATCGCAGCCTCCCGGACCAATCCCAAGCCGCGTACCGCATCCACCTTCAAGCAAATCACGATCTGTCGAGTGACTCTGGGTCGGTCAGAATGTGACGCTTGGAAGCGGAGATATGGGGTTAAATGAGCAGGGAATATTTCATCACGATGCCCCCAAAGTGCATGGACATGTCGCAAGCGGAAACCAAAAAGATTTGCGTCGTGGGAAGGAAACATGACTCATCAATTTACGTCCGCGTGAGTGGTGGTATACCTTGTGATTACGCCAATAAAGATTTCGTTTCATTGCCGTGTTGTTCTCGCTACATGGTTGCCGTGACCAATCAGAATGATGGTGAGCTGACCAGTGCTGTTTGCGGAGGGAGACATGGAAGCTTATTTAGAGGAGTTTGAGGCGACTGCGATAAATAAGGGTTCAAAGAAAATGCATACTTACTGACCGTCTTGGGCATGCTATTGCCAGGACGAGCGAGGAGGACCTACCTACTAACACGGAAGGTCATGGCTGGCTGCTAATTTGCTTAGTTGAAGGCTGCACCGTGTGCGGAGTTCTGGAAGGAGATCGATCGACAACAAGCGCTGGAACAGTTACACTCAGCGCAATGGGAGGAGCAATAATAGCTGGTGGTGTTCTTTCAGAGGCTGAACAGACACTTGGAGGTTACGCTTCCGGAGTTGGATGGCGACGCGACCGTACGGCTGCTGAGGGGCCAATTCGTCTGAAGTTCTCTCAAACCCACACAGGACAAGGTGAAATTGGCATCCATGGTTGTGGTCAGAAAATCAGAAGAGCGTGTCGCTGTGGCCCAAGGTTTTTCGGAGCCTGTGGCGATGGGAAGAATCCAGCGGTCATAGCTGGAAAGCAAATTAGACAAGCTATCGCGCACGTTGCAACGCCTGTTGAGCGAAATGGCTAGAACGGAGACACAACGCAATGAGTCTGAAAGACGGGATGGACACTGTTGTTTCGGATGCAACTAGTTTGGTCATTTCGCAACATACTGTGCAAACAGAAAGTTTTACCCTTGTATCTCCTTATCTCTTTCGGGTCGGTGGCGTGTACCCTCCCATGAAATAACAACTGAGGTTGTCGTCGTCAGTGCGATGGCAGACACGGTAGCGAGTGTTTCCATTAGAAAAATGTTCAACAGTGTCCCGTTAGCTCAGTCATCAATCGAGATGTAAAAGGCCGGAGGACACCGCTTGAAGGTGAGAGGCGCTCAGCGATTGCAAGTAAGAAATGGGAAGACGTTCGTTAACCATTCCATGTTTGTTGTCGAGGGAGCAACGGAAACAGTCACCAGTAATCACAACCTCAAGCGGCTCGGTGCGGCGATTGAATTGAAAAAGAATGTTGCAGTAGTGGGCAGCGAGACGATTGATATGAGTACAGGAAAATACGACCAGATATGTGCCGTGACGGTTCTTTCCGAGTGCCAGAACCGCATGATGCGGGTTGTGTTGCACAAGTACGCGCATTCGTTTATAGATGCGAATGAGGAGTACGAAATCCGCAGCTAGGTAGAACACCGGATACGCCTAATTCCGGGTGGGCAGTGCAAGACGGTTTTCAGGCGGTTACCACAGAACACTGGTGGAGATACAGAAGCAGGTGGCCTAGCTGAACGCCAAATGGATCATCAGGCAAACAAAATATCCGTAATCGTCATTCATCCGAATCGTCCAGGGTAGCTTAATAGCTTCGATCAATTCCTTTTATAAACACAAAAGCGGTTGATACAATCGAATACTGATCGCGTCAGCTGTAGTGAGGGATCGTATCCGAAGCGCAAGGTTTCGGTGCCGCTGTCACGCAAAAACCATTAGGTGACCTTAGTGTAACATAGTGGTCCGAAAGTTTGTTCCGCTTACAACATTAACCCAAGCTGAAACCTATATGAGTTTAGTAGACAGAATCGGTGTATACAAGCGTAAAAAGCCGAGCCACTCTGATGGCAGCCTGTTCAAAGTAGGCCACATACAAACTCGACTATCCATGGTTTACGCCGGCTGCACCTTATAGTTTGGCGGTATGTTGCCGAAACTGATTCCCCCTCCCCCCATGAATATGTAGGCTCTTTTAATTCCTGCTATTTGTATTTTTCGATAACCAAAACGGTTTGGCGTCTTTGATGCATCACGTAGTGCAACGAGGCGTCGTAACGCCAACAAACTGTATGTTTAGACCAATTCTTTATAAATTAAGACAGCAGCTTGTAAAAAGTTAGGTAAGCAAACACTACGACAGCTCCAATTACACGTGAGTTATTCTTGCAGTTATGTTTATTAAAAACTTGTTAGTTCCTACCCGCTGAGCCTTGCTAAGCTTTAGATTACGGATCAATGAATGACTAATGTTTCAGTGTACATCGGCACTCAAGAGGAATCTTAATCTGTCAACCGTGACTGAGAGAAAACAATCAGCAGGAGAAAAGCGAAAATTAAGGCAATTTCATTAATGTTAAGTGTTTTCGCAAAGTGCGAGCACTCCCGTGACTCACCAACCAAAAATGTGGATTGCGGTTGCTTTTTATGATACAACACTGGTTCGCCTTTAATCCTACAGGATACTAGAGAAAAATGCAGAGAACGCATAGATTCAATTTACCATGAAATAGGTAAGAGTTAGGTCGATTAATGAGATGAAGCCTGATGAGCTATCGGAAATTGAGCTGCATTATCTCTCGCAAAGTTTGCTTTAAATGTGTGGTTGCACTGTGGTGTTCAGGAAACTAAAGGAAAGGCAATATTGCACAAGATGAAAGCAGCGAAATAGTAGTTTAAGGCAACTTCATTGTAAAACTGATCTACCTTCGTGATTAGGTAGTCTTTGTAGGTTGTACCGTAGCATGCCACTTGTTTTATCAACACATTTTGAAGTGTGCCCATACTGCTCCTCGGTCTCACGGAATTAGTTTTTAAGTAACAATAAAGCAGCCACGGTTCAACTGGCTTCGCGACTAATTGCCCCTGAGGCATACGACACCTGGGCCACGACATTTATACTTGACACTGAAGTTTTAGTAATATGCACAATGGAAGAACAAACCGATTCAGATGCAACTCAGAAGTTGCTATATTTTGTGAGTAGACGTGGTGGTAGCTACATGCAGTAGTTTTTGTGGTACATATATCCATACATGCCGACATTATAGTTATCCACTAGGTCCTCTGTTTTCATGGATTTGTAGACTGCTGGTAAGCGCGCCCATCCATCCGCTCTCATACCGAGCAAGCAACTCAAAGCATACGGTAGAAACCGTCAGTGAGATGTCACCATACCCCAGGTCGTATTTCCTAATATGTACTATTACGTGGCTGAAAACGCTTGGCGAACAAGATCAACGGTTGATAGCCTTACTGAAAGAGTGCATTTATCAGTCTACACCTAAAAGCCGGTGGGCCTAATTAAGCTGACTAACGCCACGGGTTTCCTTCACAATGCCGCATGCGGTGCTGTCTTGGCCCTGCTTTCCGCTTTCGGTGAGCCTCGCTCATTCTTATTATCCAAATCGATTTGGATGAAGTATTTAAAAATACCGAAACTAGCAACACTGGAATAGATACTAAAGATACGTCTCGCAGCTGGATGCTCTTAGGTAAACCCGGAATAAGCTTTTATCATCAGAACTCCCCCCCGTTTTATCGCTCTTGTCGAATTCAGGGTAGAAGATTCCTTCCTGACTTATTTAAGGAACTTGATTCTTGGCATTTTCATAGTCGAACATAAAATGTTGTATATTTGTGGCACAAGTATAGTGAAAAGCTGTAGGCTATTCAAGCACATAGTGGTTTATTCGCAGGTGCCAGAAGCAAGGTTGCTAGGACCACCAGTTCGTTTGTTTGAAGTGCAGTACAGAAGTAAACGAAGGTGGGAGTTTTTCGAGTACATTGCAACGAAAACTGCAACGTTATTGCAACATTTAAACAAACCAACCTTGCTTGAAGGCATGTCGATTAACACACGCGCATGTACCAAGTCCGATCTTCGGATTCGCTGTATACGATGATAAACTGATCCCAGGTGTTTCAGCAAATAGCTGCAAATTTCTAATGCCTTCCTGTGATCTTCTATAGTTCCAAGAATATCCTATAATGAAGTTAGCAAAGCTTAAGCTCATCGTTATCTATGGGCTAAGTGACTATCGGTTTACATCATAGAAAATTGAAATGAGTAACGTCAGAGTGTACATCACAAGAATTATTCAGTGTAAGGCTCCGAACCCAAACCGGACTTGACGGTCAACACCTCAGTTATGCTCTGAAAAGGCTATAAATTCCCTTAGCTTTGCAACTTTAACTGAAGATAGGCACTAAGGAAGAGTTGAATCTTGCCAGGATTAAGTTAAATCAATAGTAAAATGTGTAAAGGTCGATATGTCCCCGCCAAGAACAAGCGCAATGCTTAATAGTATATTCCTGCTTTGCTGCAAGAATGCACATCCGTCGATGTAACCCCTCGAGGAATTTAGTAGCGATTGCTTACCAATTTGCTTGAAGTCCGCCACAAACATAATCCGCTTTTTAGATTAACAAAGCGTGGGCAATGCGGTCCTTCCAAACCCCAATTTCAAAACAAATCTCAGTAACTCTCCGGTCTAAGTTTTCCACAGTATGCTCGATTTTATCATCTGGGATATGCTACTTGTATTCCGTACTTACTATGTAGAACAATGTCCCCGACCTCCCAATAATACTCTCTGGTCGCTATTTATAATTTGGTATCTTCATCACTTGAATAGCAGAAAATTTCGCAAGCCCTAGAGTTGATTTTATGCGGATATTCATTAATTCAATCTGCCATATGTTTATGCTGCGACTCAGAACTATCATGCCTACGAAGGTGGCGTAAGAACATCGAACAATGGTATAATAAGGGCAAAAGCATAAACTTAAAGGTTGCTTAGGATAGTCCGGGTGAACAACCTGAGTTCGAAGAAAGCTTCGCGAGAAGGAGCAACCACGATTCTGTAGACACATAATGAACATTTACGTCAAAACAGAGGGAAATATATACCTTCCTCGATTTAACGGGAGACCGATGAGCACAACGTGTGTCTCGTTATTTCATCATCCAGGGAACGTAGGTAGCATCACGTAGTGCGAATTTTTTAAGACATCATAGACCTTCCCTAAAATGCGAAGAACGTTGGGCTAGAACTGACGCAAGTCAGAACAACATCCTACAACTAAAAACAGAATGAGAAACTTACTATAGCACTTAAATCGGAAATGATGTAGGCCAACTTCAGCTGATGGCTTGTTAAGTTGGAGTTAGCGAAATTTCATCGGGTGACGAAAATCTGACTGGGGTTTCTCAAAATCTAGCAAATGAATTGAAGTCACCAAGTGGATGACGATAACTTGCACTGTACACTCCCATACTTTCACTCTAAAATGCTAGGGAATATCAAACGAGTTCCTTAACTGAGTTTTTAGTCAGCAAGATAACTCATCTACCAAGATTATCAGGCTAGAATAGCCTGGTTTAGCTAGGATTTCATGTGCGAATTGATGTCGCATAACACGAACCGTATCACCAGTGTTTCTGTCTGATAGCATTTCAGTTGTGTAACTTTATGCGATCCAAGAAAAACGTCTAGTTGAGTAAAATGGATATCTCAGATGAGCTATTTTGTACGTCAGATTATAGCAACAAGATGCTCTCTTTCGTTAGTCGTTATGGAATTTGTAAGCTAAAACCAATAATTTGCAGACTGATTGGCTGTAGGATAAATAAGTGAGGATAAATATTGCTGATGCATCTTAACGGCACTTCTACACGCAATCTTGTCTTATTCTCTAAAATTTCGTGTACCATATGCCGTGCAGACCGCCCAGCCCGGAGTTCATGACTATTATGCAGATCATCCCTCACCATCGTACTGCTCCTAATCGAGTCTACACTCATTACATTCAGATTTATTAGCTCCTCAAGGTGGATATAAAATTGTCGGATTATGCCTAACGCCTCAACTTCCTATTCACTTTCGGCCATTTGAACACCGTTTGTATAGCAATCCAAGGGCGTTACTACTTCATTTTCAAGTTCCCGTTTAATATTGTACTCGCACTTAAAGTTTTTTTCCAGGCTATATGATTATCCTAAACCCGTGCTCATTCAATAGCGTTTGTAGCCGCTGCAACATACGTTGCAGCCACCAGTACACTGCTGTTAATCCGAAAGCAAACTACGCAAAGCACTACGTTTCTCGGTTTGTCGCAACCGCTATTTGGTGGAAACCGACACATCGTCTATCCCCGCTTGGTGTGACTAGCTTGCGCCACATCTAGCATAGTTCAGAAAACCAGTCGCCTGACCTCGAGCGCACGTGCATGCGCTTGTGTGTGTGTGTGTGTAGGCAACTGTCCCACTCCATCGCGTGGCCCTACCCCGCAGGATTCAACTTCACGACTTGACATTAAGTGTTCGTCTTGCTATGTTCGGTGAATTGATATCGGTGGCTATCATCGACAAAGGTAACCGTGGAAACTAACCGGCCTGTCAATATCCGACTGCGTGAAACCATACAAGGCTAATTTTCATCGCGGTATCTTACCTTGGCGCCTGAGCCTGAACCCTGTGCAGCTTAGAGTACGATGGCCCCACCGAAGTCTCTTCGTATTGCGCAAGCTGAGCGTAGTGTACTTTGCACGCTACCTCATAGCGAGTAAAATGCGTGGTCCTAAAAGAAAAGCGAATCTGTTCCTCTGCCGACCTTATTTCAGAACCAAATGATAATTTACTCTCTTTGAAATCACAAATTAATGCGATGAAAAATCGCTTGCATTCTTGGAACCCCTCAAATATCATCTAGTTTTACCTGACTACATCAGTAACCCATCGGAAAAGACTGGTCTTATTCGTCTTAGAAAAGCAAGGTAACTAATTGCCACTCTTGTCTTCGAAGTGCACGAATATTGTGTAGAGCAAAAATGTGATTGTTTTAACGTTACTGACAGGTTGAGCATGGACAAGATAAAATTAACGGTACGGGAAGCATGTACCATATCCTATGCCGATTGCAAATGCTAACGTTTAAAAAAGAAAACAGCTGACATAGTTGCCCGGGCATATTCAAATTTTCAAGCGAGGAAGCCGCGCAGCCATTCCTGCATTGTGGACCCATCCTAGCGCTGCACACGCAATTTAATAACAATTTGGTTTGACCAGATTGGACACCCGTCCAGTAGTCTGCAATCAGAACTGTGCCGCATACACTGGGAAATGTGATTATACTCATCGAGATTTCTCAGTCAAATATCCAGAAGGTGAGTGATCCTAAGGTGCATGGAGTTCGACCTCGATAATCTATCAGCATTTTCAACTAGTTCCAAAACCATCCTTCCTTGTTCCACTGAAGCGGCTCCAGAACAATGAACGGATAAGGCGAGTTTTCCTATTCTTAACAACCTTACTGCCATTAAAACGAACTCTTCATGTATAAGTGTTTGGAACAGCGGTATAACGACAACTAGTTGGCTATATCACAATCCGGTCGCAACGACCAAGGCAGGTCCAAGGGTAGACAACCTAATGTAATCCACAGCTCACTGTCTCCACCGACAACTTATCCAATCCAGGGACCAGTGTATTCATAAAGGGTTTGACTACAAAGTACTCAGTGGTATCCAAACTTCCCTATCGACCAGCCTCTTAAAAACACCAAGGAAATCATTCCTCCTTGATGAATAACACTAACAACAACTGTCTCTTGACTACGTGTAATTATCATCACAAGATCTACAACAAACACTGGTTACATACAGATAACGGAAGAACATCGGCCGATAGGACAGTGTTATCCTCTGCTCCGCCTCATGTACATTTAAGACCCCACGCGGCTTCTTCCAAGAACCATTTTTAGCGGTGGTAGTAAAGGGATTGCACTCATTCGCACCTCAGATCTATCCGGCGGAGGTCAGCATTTTGATCCCACTCTTCCTCCAATGTGTCCAGATGACAAACCTAGTCCAGTGCTAAGCCAACGGCCGTTAAATTATGATGCCTCTGTTTATTTCATGCCTCCAGCTGTCTTGGGAATCACAAGTGGCACGCTGCTCCCACTAACAAACATTCTGATGGCTAACTCGGCTTCATCACTCTCGCGCTTACTTACCGTGTGCACTATGCTGGAACGCAAACACTCAGGCAGTCATTCAACAGCCTGCACTTATTCCCCAATACATAGCATATTTTCAGTGGTTCTGTTTAATGCCAGATCCATAATCAACAAACTTCATTTTATAAACACACTTGCATATTTTAATTACCAAAAGCGGTCCTCGTCACTGAAACATCGTGTTTCTCTGATATATTTGAATCTAGGTTAATGATTCCAAACTATCACCTGTTTCGAAAGATCGCTGCACCAGAAAAGGCGGATGGTGTATCCTATACGTACACAAAAGATTTACAGCTAAACGTATATACCACCCACAATTGGAAAATGTCCCTGAATCCATTTTGATGTAAGTTGTGGATGTCACCACTTACATACTACTCGCCTCTATCTACATTCCACCGGATGCGCCTAACGTGAAGCATGAACAGTGATTTTATACAAGTTAAGAAGCATTGCTTTACAAGCCCTGTTGAGTGGTCTAATGGCTTAGCGAAAAACGGTAATGAAAAAACAGTTAGTAGTTTTCCTTTCAAAATAATGGACTCATCGGTTGTGATGCAGTAGCCCTGCACTCCGAGCGTTTTCATAGCTTCAATAGGCAAGAAAGATAAATCCAAGGTATTTCCCAGAAGTAGGTTGGAGCGTAGCATCAAGTAACAAACTATAAGTGGCGGAGTGCGTCATCCAGCCGACTTTCAAGTATGGCTAGCGTGGGTGTTGAAACAACAGATATGTAGAGAGCTTTCCACGAATGGAAAAGCGCTTTGTACGGTACGCCAGGTGGCTGTATTGTTCTGCTAATTTCAAGGAGTATCCTCTAAGTTTGGTGTTACAGTTGGGTTGCGGTAAAGAGCGGCAGACATGGTTGGGATTGTGTAAAATCAAATGCTCCATAATAAATTTGCCTTAGTCAATGATACCGCCAACTGAATACTTCCAAACGTTTCAGCCTCTGCTTGTACGGAAGGTGGCGCATTCCAATGACATATTTAGAAGCCCGACGTTGAGGTTGGTCCAGTGTAGTAAAGTCGTGCTTCAGCCATGGCTTCCAGGCTTGGAAGGCGTATTTGACTTGGTGGCGAACATACGCATTCAGCGTCTGTTTGAAATAGTGGTGTCTAGTTGTCCGAACGCCCGTGGTAGCAAGCCGACGTACAGGTTACAAGTTTTCGTGGCCTAGGCGGATTGCTTGGAACAACCTAAGTCATCTTGTACAAGCACGCCAAGATCGCGTTCGACGGATGACCGCCGCAATACTTGCGTGCTTAACTTGTAGGAATAGGTACTATGATGTCTTGTGGAGAATAACTGTCATTTGTCCAAGTGGAACTGCAACAGATTGCGGGTTGACCAACCATGTACAGTATCTAGGTCACACTGGAGTAAATTCCGATCGACATCCGCCTGAATCCGGAGCCATAGCTTGATATCGTCTGCAAACAGTAGGAAATTTGAAGCGATATGCCGTGCAAGATCATTGATGAATACCAAAAGTAACCGTGGACGAAAAACTAAACACTGGGACACACCATACTCGACTGGTATGAGTGCAGCTAAGAAACTCCGGACTCTCAGCACTGATTGTCCTTGCAGAAGAAACTTTGCGGTCCAGCTCAAGGGAGCGTCACCGATCCCTTAATATTGGAGCTTGGAAGGGAGAATCCAATGACCTAAATGATTGAACGCCTCCAAAACATCCAACTAGATCACAACAACGGCCTCTTCAGCGTCAGCTGACTCGGTCCAAGTACGCCTTGCGTTTAAGAAATTCGTAATGCACGATCGCTGTCGACAACGGCCATGTTGCTCGGGAACCCTCGTGATGAGACTGAACCTTAACATGATGCGCTGGTTGTGTGGCTCAGTGCTCCATGGAGCTATGCTGGTTGATGCGTTTTAGCACCTTCATAGCCATTGATACCAGATTGGTCAGTTGTTAGAGGCCAGACAAAGTCAGTCTCTTGGCCCTCAAGGTTGGGGGTTGGAGTGAGGGTGCGCTTTCCTCCATAAAACGGGCTCTCTGTAGTCCATTGTCAAAACCCCGCTGGCTTGCGGTACGATTTTGGAACCACAGGCTCTGGTTAAGACCCCAAATCGTTCTCCTGTCTAGGCCTGGGCAAGGTGAGAGTATCTTGCTCCCGCAATACACCATGACTTTTCCTTCTAACAATCTCTTGACGCTCTGGCCGTCGTAGAGGATAATAACTGGCGCGCCATCTATACATCAAACAGGGTAGATATGGGTTTAGATGCTACTGCTCAGGCCTTCCCGTCTTCTTATTCACCGTCCTGCGCTTTTTCGTTCTTAAAGTCCCGTTCAAATCCCCTTTCATCCCGCCGTTTTCAATCCCCAACTCTTGACCTCCCACACCTTGCTTCAATAGTCGCTTTTCTTCTCCCTTCAACTCAAACAGAATTGCAGGGCGTCGCCCTAATCCAGTAGACAAGACCATGTTCAACAAAGAGGACAAATTCAGTTCAACTGTTTTCCTTTGGAGTTCTCGATCCTCGCTAAGACTAGCATGCCTCAAGGTGCGCACTTTGCTACAGATTGGCCAACAGGCAGCACTTGCCCGAACACTCGCGATCCTCTCGATGCATACCTGCTGTTTATCAGAAACCCGCCTGCATGTTTTGAACTCCGTGCCTACTCTGCGATACCTCACATGCGACACTGGCGGCACATTCTCCTTGCACTTGTCTAGCGATGACGCAGCTTCAAATGCCGGTCAAGCTGCCCTCTGCATTTTTATGAGTCCCCGGGCTTAAGCTGCCCGGATCGATTGGATCCCAGTCAACAGCCGGATGTGCGCTGTTAGGTTGGCTGGCTCGTTCCAGGCTTCGAACTCGCGCGGGGATATCAAGTGCCTGTTTGTCATTGCGGCTTAGGTCCACACAAACTGCAGCCCGGATTAGATGAAAGATGATTTTGATCACCAAATTAACGATCTTTTTCCTTATAGACGAAGCACGGATACTGTGGTGCTTGCTAGTGATCTAAACGTCCAAATCCGAAAATTGTCCTCTGATGAGCGTCATCTAAGCGTCCAGTATGGTGTACGCTCCCGTAATGATAACTTTGTGCGGTTGCTACACCTGTGTAAAGGTGCTCGTTTCTCTCTCGCGAGCACTAAGCTTCGACATAGCACCCGCAGAACAGTGACTTGGCGCCCACCAACGTCGGGCCAGCCATGGAAGCAAATCAATCACATTGTGATCAGTTACTGCTGGAGAGGCTGTGTCCAAAAGGGTCGCTCGATTTGCTGCACCGGCGTAGACTCCGATCACGCTCTCGGGTGTGCCGACCTGCGGGTGAGTTTCGGCGGACGTCCGTAACGTCGATGTGAGCGCGTAAATACCAGCCAGCTGACGAAGCCAGGTGTTCTGAATGCGTATCAAATCACGCTGTCTTCTGGGCTGAGTAAGCGTCCACTAAACACCATCAAAGATCACTGGTCGTATATTCGTCAAACGTCACTCACAGCCGGCATGTTTACATGTGGCAAATCAAATTGTAAACCTAGACATTAGGTCACTACAAAGTCTCTGGAACGTAGGAGTGCTCGCCGACGTATTACGGCTCGAAGCGAATACGATGAAACTCGCAAAACTCTCAGAGCAAATTGCGTGCTAGTTTGAAGAGAGACCGCGAAGTCTGGTGGTCTCATCGTGCCTCGGAGATGGAAACAGCCGCTGACGATGGTAATCATCGCGTTATTTCGTTTGATACGGGAAATAGGCAGCGATACCATGTGTGACAAGAGTGGACAACCGATCCACAGCTTGTCAAAACGCTTGGAATTTTGGGTCGAACACTTCAACCAATTTAACCAACCAGTCATAGCTTTCTCTTTCGGGCACTGAGCGCCCTTTTCCCTGGGCTGTCTGCTTGGATCCGCACTCACGCGCAGACGTCGAACGTGAGAATGGACTGTGGAATTTGCAATAGGCCGCTGGTGCACATAGAATTCCTCCAGCTCTTTAAAATTCTGAGTACCCGTTCTTGTGGATGATTTACACGAGTTGGTAATGGAAGTTGGGGAGCAGGAAACTGTCCCGACAGACTGGACCCGCTCCGTCATGGTCCCAATTTTCAAGGGAAGCACCCGTTCGAAATGCGGCAGCCATAGAGGGATCAGTCTGAACTCCATTGCCTCGAAATTGCCTGCCTCTGTCGTTCTCCACAGAATGACTGGCGCTAGTGAAGGCCAGGTCCGCGAACAGCAAACCGGGTTTCTACCGAATCGAAGCTGCATCAACCACATCTTCAAATTGTGTCAATCATTGGAGCACCGCCATGTTTATTGGCCACCCACCGTTGTCGCGTTTCTTGACATCAAAAGTGCCTTCGACTCGGTGGATTTATGTGCTCTTTGGGACTGTCTGCTGAGAAAAGGTGTTCCTGATAAATATGTAAACATTATCAAAGCGTTGTATGCGCATAGTTCGGGGAAAGTGAGGATTTATGACAAACTGTCGCCGTCTTTCAATATCTCCAGCGATGTGAGACGAGGTTGCCGTCTGTCACCTTTGCTATTTAACTTCGCTATTGATGAAGTCATGGAAACAGCGTTCGTTGGACACGACCTACAA
This sequence comes from Dicrocoelium dendriticum, assembly GCA_944474145.2. Classification (NCBI taxonomy): domain Eukaryota; kingdom Metazoa; phylum Platyhelminthes; class Trematoda; order Plagiorchiida; family Dicrocoeliidae; genus Dicrocoelium; species Dicrocoelium dendriticum. The sequence continues at coordinate 189,943,106 of OX104063.1, read as the reverse complement.
ACTGTGGAGCTACCTCCTCCTGGTGAGTGCCTTCTTGACTTGGAGTATGCGGATGCTAATGCCCTGAAATGACAGCGCCCAAACCTGTCACGGTGCACTGGACCGATTAGCACTGGCTGTCAATCGTTTTGGCTATGCTTTGCTCCACTGAAATGCAAAGTTCCTCTCCAAGCTTAGCAGGGACGCACCCCTATCATGACCCTTGGTGGTGATCAGCTAGAAGTCATTCAGGAATTCAAGTACTTAGACAACTACATTAGTGCCCGTGCGATCGAAGCGGGGATTACGAACCGATTAACAAAAGCTCGAAATGCTTTTGCCAATCTATGCCACCTGTGGCGCAAACGCGACGTTACTCTCGCCCTGAAGGGCAGAGTTTATAACGCAGCCGTCCGTTCAACCCGCTTATACGGCTGTGAAATCTGGCCCATTAGGTCGACTGACATAAAGAGGCTAGCCAAGTTCGATCATCGCTGTCTTCGCAGCTTAGCTCAGGTCTGGGGGGAGCGCCGCGTGAGCAAGTTCGGCGTCGCGTATATGGTGCAGGAAGAGCTAGTGAACCGCTGAGCACCGTTATATCACCCACCAGGCTCCGATGGCTGGGCCACAGGGTGCGCATGCCAGCACACCGACTCTTAAGACATGCATCGTTTGCACGTCGGGGGTGCGGTTGGAAGAGGAGGGAAGGCCAAGAGATGACTTCGTCGAGAGAAATTAAAACCCTTACTTTGAAGTTGGCGCCGATTTGTGCATCTCGACTGCCTGGTTAGTGTCCTAAGGACGATGAACACGTTTGGTTGAACACACTTATTGATATGGCAAGAAGCCGGCCCCAATGGCGTTTGTGTTGTGAGTTTCTTTGTCCGTCCCCATCCTGGTAAGTCTCCCACTCCAATCACGATCGCATTCGCTGAGCATAATATAACTCCCTTTTTGCGGCACGACAGCCGGCTGTTTGCTCTCCGGAACGATGCCTATCTATTACCTGGGACTCAGCCGATGTGCCTGCTTTTCTCTTCTTTTCTTTGTGTTGCGACACAATAGCTGGGGTGTTTTCCACCTGCAGCTGACGTGTATAATGTATGAATAATTGGATGTTGCTCGGGAGCAATAATGTTACAGTTTGCTAGATAACACACCAATGTCTCGGCAACGATGGATTCCATGCCCTTGGATAATATGTGGCGAAGGGACACTGGGCGGTAGTTTGTGGGCTCAGGTCTGCTTCAGCCTCTGTGAATCGGAGTTATTATTCCAAGTTTCTACATTGCAGAAGCCTGGTTCTTGTCTATGCAGCGCTGGAAGAACTGTGAGAAAAGTTTTGCCAGTTGTCTTGCTGTTGCTTCCAATGCCTCTGCGCGAATGGTGTTGACTCACGGGGAGCTGGTGTTGCGCAGAGACGACAGCTTCCGCAAAACAGCTTCGGCAGTTAGAGAGATGTGGGTGAGTGTTGGATGCAAGAAAAAATTTAGAAGTTAGCCTGATGATAAGATCCTATGAAATGTGGGAGTATATTGTGTCCGTAACGCGTTTGCTGCTTCTATGGCTGTTCTAGTTGGACCATCAGTTGTACGGAGCGGAGGAATGCCCTGCCCCACCTTACGACGGCCATTGACATACTTGTACAGCACTTTGTGGTTGGCGCTGAAATTTTTCGCCGTCTGCTGGTATGCGTCTGTTATCTCTGAGCAGTTTAGTGCAGTGGTTACGATGGGCTACATAGTTTTTCCAATCATCTGGCCTTGGTGACGATATGTACTTTCGCCAGGCTGCGTTGCGTATAGTTATCCATCTTGGAGTTCTGCTGCTCACGGAATAAACGGTTTTGGGCTTATTGAAAACCCTTGTCTCTGAGGCTAATGAGTTCGAGCCAACCGATTTCCGGATGGCTTTCAGCTAGGGACGACAAGTTGTGGCATTGACCAGCTGGGCTAAGCGGTCGTAGCACGTAATGGTGCGAAGCAACTCAGGTTTTTGGTTAACATATTCCGCGCAGCAGATGAACTCGGAACTGTTGAGTGCGTGATCAAGTGAGTGCCACCAACATCTCCTCCGCATCGGACTTTGCATCAGGGTTGCCACACAGCCAGAAGCTAATTGCCGGTGATTCCGAATTACTGATAATACGCTGGTCATTCCACCCAACCTAAACCTTGCACACCGCTTTCCTTTCTTCCATCAGAGCAAGGTGCTGGATTTAGTGGATTACCAGTCCAATCAGGTCCGCCAATGTGTTGGACTTAATATTCACATTGGGGATATTCAAACCGTAGACCGAGATCTTACACAGTCTCCCAGGCAGCGACTCAGTTTCCACATTTAAACACCAGTAAAATCGCCTTTACACCGCGACGTGCAACCCATAAGATGAACTGGGAATACTTACAGCAGAAAATCCGTTTCTCTGACTGAGATGCATCTCTCCTCTCTACCAGTACGTACACTGCTTTGGATCAGTCTTATACTCCAATCCACCACGCTATAACGTTTCTTAATCCACTATGTGATCGTTTTCCTCATGTCCCAAAAGATGCCGTCGAAGTCCAGCAAACAGAAACCTAGAAGAAGAGCTGCAAGGTAAACCTTGGCTCATGACTTGTCACTTATTTTACAAATGCACGAATTCACCACCAGAGTTAAACATGCACAGTTAACACAGTGAAGAACATCTTGCCGTACGAACAAATTGCAAGATGAGGGAGCTTGTCAAAATACTGCGTCGTTGACGCAGTAGCCGCTCTCCTCGGATTACTGAAGGTGAAGGCCACTTACTTCATGACCCAGCTGTAATCAGTGAAGCATTCAGTGACTTCTTTGCTACCTATATGCCTCGAAGCTAACCCTTCACCTATGTACACAGATGTTGCAGTAAGCAACCTCTTAATCAGAGTCGATATCTCGGTCAACGGTATCCACCAAGTTATTAAACCAATCATGCCTTTTGTAAGCTGGGAGCTGATAGCATTCCACCAACCACCATTAAATTAGCAGGACCTTATTTACTACTGCTCCGGATGAGCATGTTTACCTTATCGCTGGATTCAAGCCACTCTCCAGATCAAGGAAAAATGTCAGTTATCATGCCCCAGCACAAACGTGGCCCTAAACAAAAGACTGCGAACTACCGACCAATGCACAACACTCCAATAATCGCTCGGTTATTTGAAAAACGGGTTTGAAGTGTGTTGATGAATATTGATGATGCTTTGAACCTGATAAGTAATTCGGAACTTGGTTACCTTAGCAAGAGATTGGTGCATCGC